>JBBDGP010000393.1:1810000-3010000 GCA_037952835.1 Lithobates septentrionalis | reverse complement strand
CGTGCTCCAGGCCTTTGCCAAATGCATATTACTAGAGGCTTTAGAAGGAGTATGAACAGAATGAGGGACATGGGACATCCCTGTCTAGTCCTTCTATGATTGGGAAAATGCTCTTATTCAAAGCCATGGTATTTGAGGGTAGCCTTGCCTTTTCATATATCGTAATTTAATATTTAGTACTTTTGTTCTGCATGTTGGTGGGCAGACAGCTCAAGATGAAAAGCATCTGCCTTCATTCCAATGAGATTACCAGGAAAAATACCTCACAACGAATGATGTTATCACTCACACTCTAAAATGAATTATATATTTCTGATCTCGTGAGTTGCTAATAGTGGATGGATTCAAGCATGTTGATGACCAAATCAATGGAAAAACATAACTCATCTATAATTTTCTGACAACTTTATTTGCGTAACAATTTCTGCATTACAGAGTACAATTTTTCACTGTTTATAAACTAGTGATTTAAATCAGAACTCAAAAGATAACAAGATAAAAAATAAATAACTTATTAAAAGATACAATACCAATATTCAACTTAAATCCAGAAATATTCTCTGCAGTACATTTTTTTCTGTCACCAAATGTCCCCAGTCTGATGACCAGCATCCTTCAGCCCACTTCCTCTGAGCCAAGATTATCTTGGACCTACACCAGCCTGTGACTGGACAGTAAAAGGAGAGGCAACACAGTGGGGAGTTCATCTCTCTCTGTCACGCTTCTTTTTTCCTATAAGCATGCTTGCATCAGGTCAAAGTCAGGTACTTACACTGCTTGCATTTAAAAATACATGTAATGATATATTCATGATGACAGTGCTTCATCAATTTCTGTGTTTTATTTCTGCCTAGAATTCAGCTTTAAACTGGTATTTTTTATGATAAGTTCTCAATGTACACATAATGAAGTAATACCGTTGAATGCCCCATACACACGATCAGAAATTCTGCCAGCAAAAGTCGGATGTGAGCTTTTGGTCAGAAATTCCGACCGTGTATATGCTCCATCCGACTTTTGCTGGCAGAATTCCAGCCAGCAAAAGATTGTGAGCAGGTTCTCTATTTTTCGGTCAGAAAAAGTTCCTATTCGAAAATGGGTTCGTCTGTATGCAATTCGGATGCGCAAAAAAATCACGCATGCTCGGAAACAATTCGACACATGCTCAGAAGCATTGAACTTCATTTTCTCGGCTCGAAAATTCTGCTCGTGTGTACGGCAGCAGAGAGACACATTTTCAGGCCATTCTTTCCAAACAAAGTGTAAGTTTACTGTTCTTCAGACTTTAGTGGGGCCAGACTCTGACCATTGGAAGTAGAAAATGGTCCATGGTTAGTGGGAATAAACAATGCCCCATCATTGGTATTAGTTGGAGGAATAGTTCCCCATCATTGGTATTAGTGGGAGGAATAGTTCCACATCATTGGTATCGGTGGAGGGAATAGTGCTTCATCGTTGGTGTTAGTGAGAAGAATAGAGCCCTGTATTAGAGAAATAGTACCCCAAGGGCCAGAAAAAGGACTGCATTTGGACCGTAGGCCACAGTTTGCAGATAAAGGAGACCCGACCAGATGTATTGGTGCAGTCCTTCCAAAGGTGCGGAACTAAATTAGAAGAAAAGAGGTTTAACCTTAAACTACGTAGAGGGTTTTTTACTGTAAGAGCGGCAAGGATGTGGAATTCCCTTCCACAGGCGGTGGTCTCAGCGGGGAGCATTGATAGCTTCAAGAAACTATTAGATAAGCACCTGAATGACCACAACATACAGGAATATACAATGTAATACTGACACATAATCACACATAGGTTGGACTTGATGGACTTGTGTCTTTTTTCAACCTCACCCACTATGTACTATGTAACTGTGTATAGATGATGGTGTGTTCTTACGTTCACGTGCTCCTTAAGTCCAAAATGTTCTAGGCAGTGTTTTACTGAGTACCTAGGACAGTGATGGCGAACCTTGGCACCCCAGATGTTTTGGAACTACATTTCTCATGACCTACCTCTTCTAAGGAGCTGGACAACACAGGATGGAAAGCGCCTTGAGGCGATTCAGTTCGCATTTGTTAGCGCTATACAAATCTTTCTTTCTTTCTTTCTTTCTTTCTTTCTTTCTTTCTTTCTTTCTTTCTTTCTTTCTTTCTTTCTTTCTTTCTTTCATTCATTTATGATGCTCAACTACACTGCAGAGTGCATGAGCATCATGGGAAATGTAGTACCAAAACATCTGGGGTGCCAAGGTTCGTCATCACTGACCTAGGATCATTCACATTTGTTGTGTAGGAACTTACAATATAATGCAGCCTTTCTCAATATTTTTATCCTCAAGTAACCCTTGAAAAACAGCTCAGTGGCATGATTTATAATGACAAGCAGGTAATCACATCTACCATTTGACGGTGGGCAAAAGCCATGTTCACATTCAAGGCCATGTGTATAAGTCTAAGGCCCCATGCACACAGGGCGTTTGCCGAGCTCTCCTAGATGCCTTTTCTCCTGGCAGTGGCATTTTGGTAGAAAAAAATGCTTGATGTTTGCTTGGGTGTTAATTTTTGCCCAGATAAATAATTTATTCTGCCCATTAAAATGAATTAATGCTCAAGCACTAAATGTGCCTATCATTAACGTGCGCTTAAATGCGTTTACACATGTTTACATGTGTCAAGCATTTTTTCTGCCAAAACGCTGTTGCTACTAGACACGCTGGTAGTCTTATTTTTTTTTCTGCCTCTAAACTCCTCTAAACGCTCATATGTGCATGGACACATAGACTAACATGCAGGAGTGTTTAGAGGCTGAAAAAAAATATTGCCATATGCCCCTAGTATCAGTGGTAAAAACAGCCAGTGTGCTTGAAGCCTTAAGTTGGCCGTGGATCGAAATTTGGCCAGTTCAGCATGGACTATGGCTTTTCCCACTTGACACAAGAACTTTTGCTGAAAATTTTCATTCAGTCAGCAGCAGAAGCCAATCAGCTGCAGGAGGAGTCCCCACTGTCAGAATACAATAACACAGGGTAGAGAATTCCTCTATCCACCTAGCTTGTGTAGATGGGGGAATCTTTTTGCTTTTTTTTATTGGCCCTCTGGCTGACCAACAAAAAAAGACCGATCTCTAGCCAGCTTAACTGTCATATTTTATCATACTATTTCACATCAAACAGAAATAGCATGAGAAGAAGATATTTTAAAACAAAAATAGTATTATCAGTTTTTCAATATTTATAAAAAAAGAATGTTTCTGGACCATGTAAAATTCAATTAAATTCAATAGGTTTTATCTGATTTCTGCAAACATTCTACGGATAATCAGCTCTAGTGTTGACATACATAAATATTCCCAGCAGGAGTTATGAATTTCTCTGTATGCAACTTCCAATTTAAGGTTAAGAGCTTTTCAGAGAGATAATTTAATATTACGAAACATAAAACAGACAACTAAATTATAGCATTTTGTAAGGGTATTATGCAATATATTAAAGGACAGTTGTATCTGTATTCCAAAGGTCAGGAATGTTTGCTCCCACCTTTGCTTTTAACATCATAAATATCATCATATAAAGTAGCCCAAAAGTGTAAGAGAAGACAAACTGCTTCATTCATAGTCAAAATGTGTAAGTGTGAACTATAGCCTGCCAAAAATGTGTTTTTAAATCCAGATATCCCTGCCAGACAGCACTGTCAGAATCTGGCCTCACTTTTCTATACTAACATTAAAGCAATAGAGCTTGGTCATGCACAGTCCCAGCTTGTGACTGGAAGATGCAGAAGTAGCAACACATGGATGAGGTAAACTTTCTCTCCTTCTCTTACTCCACTTGGTTAGATCCTAATTATGACCCTCTGTTTTGCCATCTACTTTATAGAGGATGACACTGTAGTAGAGTGCTCCTTTACTCACCTTCCTCAGTGCTAAGCCTAGGCTCCTTTAACTCCATTCAACACAATCTCTGGGCTCACATCATTCCCCAAACTTCCGGACACACTGGATACACCCAGGGGATATCATTTCCAGCCCCTCCTGCCATTCTTTGCTCAGAGAGACCACATATAATGGGTCACTGGGTCTTTCATTGCTATGTCTGGTGTGCGGGCAGCCAGTGGAGCATCTAGCAAGAGCACCCAGCTGCTGCTGCTCAAGCCCTAGTTACTGTGGTGGACATTATGCCAGCCCTGTAGTGCACCTCCAGTGGGCTGGCATTGTCTTCAGCCACATGAATCTCCAGACCAAAGATTCCTCCAATCATACCCTTGTAAGGGGGTTAAAATTATGTCAATTGGGTGCTGTCCTGGAGGAGGATAAAGGTTAATGCCTTTCCCGGTTCTTTCGTTTTGGCGGGTTTTGGTGGGTTATCTTTGGGTCTGACCCACTGGTCCTGTTATATAACAGAGGGACAGTGGTCTGTAGCAGAAGGTCCCCCCTGAGCACAGAGTCCATAAGAGACAAATGAGGGAGAAGATCGAGGAACTGCACCCAGGAGGAGTGGAAGAGTGTTGCTTGCTACTGCCATGTTGTAGAAGGTCATTTGGCTCTGGGATTCATCCCCGAAGAAACCAACACTGGAAAATGCCAATTTTGGATCTCTTGATCGTACATGGACGCTACCTTTTGCAGGTATGCCAGGGCAGCACATAGCCTTAGTTAGAATTAGGGATGTAGGAGAAATATTGTTCTTTCATGTTGGACTCTGAGATGTCTTTGCACTTTTCTAAGTAAAGCTTTGAAACCTTGTTCCAGCCTGGACTGAAGTTATTCAAGGGCTGTAATGCAAGTAACTGACACCTTTTTACAGTTTGGGACACTGAGGTATTTTGGGATATGAACATATTCAGTACTAAAGTGGATGCAGTGTGCAGATACAAGTGGTTACATGAGGAATATTTACTAAGCAGCCTGTCGTGAAGTGTGTGCATGTGGCAGGTGGGATAGCCTCATGCAGGAGGGAATTGTTGTCGGCACTCTCTTCATGAGCAGTCTGTGTCCAATAGAAACTAGAGCAGACTCGCGCCACAGAGGTCCCAAACCTGTAACAGGTACAGAAGAGTTAAAGGAAGTAAAGTGCACACATGGAGCCCATGCTAGGTGCACAGTGGGACCCCGTACTGTTACTGGGAATGAGGTAGCGGTAATACGCTGGACAGGTGGATGTGGAGAAGGCTCAGCATGTCCCTCCTAAATGCAAGTTACAGAAAAGGTGTACATTGTCATGGGGACCCGAGAGTTAACTGGAGAGCAGTTACAGTGCAAGGGTACATGGTGTACGTTAATCTCTAAAAGTAGAATCCCGCCTTAAGGTCAAGTATTCCCCCCCAGCAGCCTCAGCCTTGTTCCAGGGCACTGATGAAAATCATAAAGAGTAAAGGTACCCCATGTGTAATGCATTGACCCTATCCCAAGTGCCTAGCGCAGCCCAGAAGAACCCACCTGGGGGTAGTCCTCTCATGTGACCCAAACTTGGTGCCAAATGAGTTATTAGGAAAACAACCTTCAACTCTGCCCCTTGTTGGAGCCTTTCTGGAAATCCCTGTAGCCAGATACCTGAGCTATCAGCCAGCCTCCTAGTAAGAGAAGTGCAATACTTCCTTCTCATGAAACTGCAAATAACTCTATGTTGAGTCGCTTAGCCTTGTTTCCACGTCCTATGCACAAAAACATGGAGCTGGGGTGCAGAAAAATGGTAGCAGGTGCTCTGGACTGATGAATAAAAGTATTGAAATATTTGGCTGTAGCAGGAGGCAGTTTGTTTGCCAAAAGGCCAGCAAGTCCTGTTTTGTTCCGGGTAAGCCTGATGGAATCAGCTTGGAGTGCAGCGCCACTAGGCGTGTGACGTCACAGGGGTGAGGGGAAAAGCACAACGCGTTTCAGAGCATGAGCAAAGCTCGTGCAGAACATACGCGCTCCTTTCCCAAGGCCAAGTTCTAGTGAAAGGAGCATGCATGCTCTGTACGAGCTTCGCGCATGCTCTGAAACGCCTTGTGGTTCTCCCCTCACCCTGGTGACGACACATGCCTACTGGCGCTGCGCTCCAAGCTGATTCAATCAGGCTTAAGCCCGGAACAACACAGGACTTGCCGGCTTCTTCCTGATTTACCACGGCCATCTCGGCGGTTATACTCTCATACCGGAGGTGCTACAGACTGTTCTCCGTGGGGTTCTGTCCCAGATGAGCTTACCTTCCCTTACCTTTATGTAAGTGTTTGATAACTACCTGCTATTGTACATTAAACATTGCACTCAGAGGCACTTTTCAGTTTTTTCTTTATGTTGCATCTCAGAGCTGGCGTCACTCCAGAGAAAAGCTGTGTCCTCAGTATGTGTCTTCCTCTCAAGATTCAACATTTAAGAATTGTCATCCATCTTCATCATGGACTTTTTAACTCCCTTCCCCTTGCTCTGGACTTGTTAGATTAATCATCCATTATTGTCTGCTACTTATACAATTACGCTGAGCGCTAGCATTTCCATTGTTTTACAACCACAGAAGTTCTGCGGTTAGTTCTCCAAAATGTTTGGAACACCCTACCTGACAAATTCCTGCAAAAACTGTGTGAAAGTATACCTAGAAAAATTGATGATGTTTTGAAGGGTGGTCTCACCAAATATTGATTTGATTTGAATTTCTTATTTGTCCATTTACTTTTTTTTTTACTTATTTTGTTAGTTGATAAAAATAAACTATTAAAACTTCTGTAATAAGAATATTCCTGCGCTACCCAATTAGAAAAAGAAAAGAAAACAAGAACTCAGAAAAATAGTAAAAACACACGTATGCGACTGGACAGCTGCATGCGCCGAAGCAAGGGTCAGACATAAGCCCAAAATCAAACTGAGGTATAGAGGGGGAGGTGCTGCGCTAACCAGAAGAAAGCTGTAAATCTCTGTCTGTGGTCAATTAATAAATGACATAAAATCGCATAATAAATTGCATAAATCGCATAAATAAGTGTTGACACTAAAAACATTCAAGTCTTAATAATCAGCATCATGTGTATGTGAAAAAAGTGCATAAAAATCCTTTTCAGTTGGTATATACTAAATGACAAAAAAATCGCATGTAAAATCGCATAAATAAGTGTTGACACTAAAAACATATAAATCTAGATAATCATGTGTAGGTGGACAAAGGGACATAAACACTACTTCATGTGAATAATTCTAAATAAAAATACATAGAATAAATCAGAAATAACCATCAAAAACATATCCTTATAAATGGTGCAAAACGTACAAAGTGCCAGTGCTTAAAGGTGATCTAGATATCGCAAATAAAACACATCAATCCAACGCAATATGGATAATAAATAATATAAATAAATGTCCCAATAATAGTGATATAAAATATAATGTGCTGGCCTGCGAAACAAATGACCAATGACATGCCAGTAAGTGCAGCAAACTTAAAGTGCCAGTGTAAAAGTCATTGAAGGTGCAAAAGCAAGTTCTGGTGTATTCAACAAAACAACTGTGGGGTGTCTGGGATGCAATTCACTCAGTGTCCTCTTCGTGCATAAAACACTAATGTAAGCAGTGGCCCCTTACCTAGCGGTGCTAGGTCAACCGCATGAATTGTAGCTAAAACGCCAGGTCCTGAGCCTCCATCGCGTCCCTATATCCACGCTTGCCGGTGTTGGGTTATCCTAATGGCAGCTGATTATAAGTGGCTATGGTCCTATCAGGGGTCCTGGACCAGCGCGGATCCTAGCTCAGCCTCCACATCTCAGGTATGTATGTACAGGAATATGCAGGACAAAGGTACTTGATAGTGAAATATGTCTTAACCAGGTAATGCTTAATTAAATATCTTTAAGTAGATGTACTCACATAAAAACAATGCAGAGCAAACCTCTCTCCTACGAGCAGCGAACTCGTTCTGTGTCTAGCAATGTGAAACAGCCTATTCCGTCCCTACGCGTGTCATCACCAATCACGTGACTTCTTAGTGGCTTGGTTCCGATACATTGATGACATTCTTCTGTTGTGGGAGGGCTCGGAGAGGGAGCTGGAGGAATGCATTAACTGTATGCAACAAAATACCTTACACTTAAAATTTACTTTTACTTACAGTGAAACCAGTGTTACATTCCTTGATACCATCATTACCAAGAATGCAGATGGTAGCTTGTCAAGCGGCCTCTTCCGCAAACCCACAGCGGGCAATACTATATTGCAAGCCTCCAGCGTCCACCCCCAGCCTCTCCTCCGGGCAATTCCTTATAGCCAGTATCTTAGGCTTAAGCGGAACTGCTCGGACCAAGAATCGTTTTTACGTGAAGCATCTGCTCTGAGAGATAGACTTCAAAAGAGCCAACGGACAGAATAGACGTGAAATACTCTTTAGTCATCGAAAGAAGTCTGACAATTGTGCTCCGGTGAGGATGATTATGAAGTTTAGTAACCAACACGAATCTGTCAGATCAATCTTTGACAGATTCTGGCATATTCTATATACCGACCTGCAGCTACGTCCACACCTATCTGCGCGACCTTCCATTACTTACCGACGTGCGAGCTCCTTAAGAGATCAACTAGTTCACAGTGAATTTGTGGGCGATTTTCGCAATGACCCATGCAAAATATTTGGGACATTTACCTGTGGGGGGTGTTCGATATGCAGATACATGAACACAAGCTCAAACAATACTCTTCCTAACGGTCGACCATACACACCCCATCACTACTTTAACTGTAAGACCGAGGGGGTAGTGTACCTCCTTAGGTGTCAATGCCAGCGATTTTACGTTGGCAAGACTAAATTGAAGTTCTCCGCATGGGCCTCCAGACATATTACTTCAATGAAAAAAGCCAACCCCGACCTCCCTCTAGGAAGGCATGTTATCAATGAACACCATGGGGTCTTTCCACAAATCCAATTTTTGATCTTGGACAGAGTCCACCCCAACCCGAGGGGTGGGGACTGGAATAAGGTCCTTCTACAGCGGGAGGCCCGCTGGATTATGGACCTTGCTGCCACCTCACCCCCGGGCTTAAATGAGCAATTGAGCTATAGACCATTCCTAGAAGGTTTCACATCTGGTCTCTGTGACAAAGATCTGTAGTCCCCCTCTGCAGGCCCTCCTTAGACTTATGTCTCTCTCTGCCTTTAATTAGTGTGCACTATCATGTTATGGCTGTTTCTTTTTTAACAATTATAATTGTCTTTCTGCTTATCTGTCATGCCCAGTTCAAAATGTATGGTATGCTTTGACTGTTTTTGTGCCCTGGCGGTGTCGGAGCTTTCTCTGCCTGGTCTGCTTGCGGGTGTGCTGGTGTCCTTGTACGTCTGGCTAGCCCCACTCTGTCCCACCCGGCGCATGGGGGGCCCCCCTGGACTGTCTTGTGCCTATGGGGGGCCTCTATTTATGGCCTATTGGCGAGCATTTTCGTCGCTGCCCAGCGGTGTTTGCCCTCCTGGCGGCCTTTCTGCGTCGGTGGGCTGCCATTGCATGACCTCCCTCTCAGGACCTCCCTGTGGGGTGGGCCGTGCAGTGATGGCTCGGGGTCCTTCCCCCTTTTTGGGTTGGGGGCCTCTGCAATGCTTTCAGCTATGGACAGATGGATATTCCCCCTTTTTTTATGCCCATCCTGCTTTTGGAAATCGGAGGTTTTTTGCCTTGGTAGTAAAACACGGTTCTCAGCCATACAGTTATATATTTATATAACTATGCCCAAGTGCCTTGTCAATGCCTTGCGGTATAGTATTTGTTTGTCTGTTACTAGGCAACCAACTATACCGCTCTGCCGCCCTACTTGTCTTGGTGGGTGGGACTCCCTGTCAGTTAAACACAGCCTTTCGTTCCGAGCGAGGATCATACAGTGGGCGTGGCGCCATAGTACGGCCGCTCACCCTGGACACTCCCCTATTTACTGATTGACGTGATGACGCCGCATAGCGAATGCGTGTGCCACGTCTGACCCCGCCCCCTCAGGCTCCTTATAATGCAGCGCCGTATCGGACGAATCCATCACTACCGCATTTGGCGGTGAACGGTCCGGACGGTGCTGCAGGATTTATCCTGTCAGGAAGTAGCCCTGTACCCACATGTAAGTTCTACTTATGCTGGTTGGTACTTATATATACCTTCCTCATTTTTGAGCCTGGCACTGTTGGGCTGCCTGTATAACTTTACTCTGTGTTTATTTACAGACCCTGATATCATATGGTCTGACTCTCTGTTTGACCTATGTCACCTTTCACATAGTGATGTTCTTCTCCCTCCTATGTCTGCATGCAGATTATCTGACTGAATCTGTGGACACTCTGGTATGAGTATAGCCTCCCTTATTAACCTTCTTTTTGCATTATGATTTTTAAATTGCATTGCTGGTTTTGGGCAATATTTAATTATATTGCATATATTCTTACCGTGTAGATAAACATCTGGCCATAGTGTTTGCGACTCAGTCTCCATCTGTATGGTGGGATTGCTGGATGCCCCCTCGCCTGTGGGTTGGATCAGTGTGGATAGAGTGGGGCCAATCATAGACACCCGGGTCCTCGTTATATCCTTTGGACCTGGGGTACTTGACACTGTCACCGCTGCGATTTTGGCGCAGATGCTTCGATACTGATATGTTTGGGTAGGTTGTTCCTCTGTTTTATGCTCACAATGATCTAATGTTGCATATGTGGTACTTGCAAACGTCATTTGTATGTTGTTGTTTTCTGTACTTATTTCTTATATTCCATTACACAATAGGATTATGTTCCATGATTTGTCTCTGATGAAGGGACACTCTGTCTAGTCCCGAAACGCGTAAGACTCCGTGGCAAGACTATTGAACATAGCCTCCATTCCTGCATATCAGTACATTTTTGTATAGCCTCCTATTGGTTTTATGATATTGTTATTGTCATGTTATGTTGATTTTTTCAATGTTTTTCATCACATCTTTTTCTACTAAATAAATTAAATTTTAAATTTCAATATGGGTTGCCGTTAAAGTCCCTTGAATCCTTTGGGGGTAATTACTTACGTATCCTGACCTTGGGAATGTTGGCAACAGTTATGATTTAGTTAGATAGCACCCCTTTTCCTCTTTTTGTTATTCCTTCAAGGCTTCCTTCCACCTCAGTTGAGGCTTCCGATGTCCAACCTGGGCCTTTCAGCCAGGAAGATGTGGAGGAGCCCAGCTTGAGCCAGGTATAGCATTGTTCAACATATTTCTTGTCAAATAATTAATGATGTTAACTAGATGTTATTATTGATCAGTAATTTCTGATTTTACAAAGTGTTTTACATATCAATAGACAGTAGTGGCCACAAATGATTGGGATAAGAATGAAAACTGCTGGGGTCAGAATGATAGTCTTTTCTATTTATCAACATTCAATTTGCAACAGTCATGAGCTGAATATTGTGTGTAATTGATGAACCAAAAACTAAAACTATGTCCCTTTTTCATACACAGGAAAGTCTCAGCCAGGAGGACACTGTGGAAAGTGGCAACCAGGAGGTGGCGGGGGTAAGTGGCAGCCAGGAGGTGGCTGGGCCCAGTAGCCTGCCCGAATACCAGGTCCCTCTCCTTCGCCTTCCAAAAAAAAGGCCCAAGAAGGGGAGTAACCTGGAGGAGGCAACACTTGGCCTATTTCGGAAGGCTACTGCGGCCCTCAGAACCCCCCCCCCCCAATATTCAAGAGGACTATGCCTACATGGCAGCCTGCAAAATCCAGGAAATGGAGGAGGGTCAACGCCTCTTATATGAGGAAGTTAGCTTATAAGCCCTAAATAAGGGGTTGAGGGGCGAACTCACAAGCCAAAGCCATTTTGTGAGTTCAACCATGGTCCTCCTCCTCCACCTCCTGTCACAACTACAATACCAGAGCCACAGCCTGGAAGCACACGTGGAAGGAAGGAAGACAAGAAATTGATGGCCTGGGTTCAGTCTGGTCTGACAAAAGACGCAGGCTGTTGTAAGACCACAGCCTGGGGACACAGATGTCATCTGCTGCTGTTCCTGATCTCTTGTAGTCCTGGACCGGATTGTGCTCACTATTATAAGGACTCCTCAGGCCACCAATTTTGACTGTAAAATAATTGATGCCTGCCCTGGGGTACAAAGGCTTCCAGATCTCAAATTTTGTGTGACAGAAATTCTGATGGAAAATGTCCGATGGAGCCTACACCCGGCCGGAATTTCCGACAACAAGCTCCCATCGAACATTTTCCGTTGGAAAATCCGATCGTGTGTACGGGGCATAAGAGCTGTGAAAACGTGGAATAGACTCCCTCCAGAGGTGGTTCTGGCCAGCTCAGTAGATTGCTTTAAGAAAGCCCTGGATTCTTTCCTAAATGTACATAATATAAATGGGTACTAACATTTATAGGTAAAGCTGATCCAGGGAAAATCTGATTGCCTCTCTGGGATCAGGAAGGATTTTTTTCCCCTGCTGTAGCAAATTGGATCCTGCTTTTCTGGGGGTTTTTTCGCCTTCCTCTGGATCAACTGTGGGTATAGGATTGGGTACAGTATATGGGATTGTATGATATTATTTATTTATTTATTTTTATGGTTGAACTAGATGGACTTGTGTCTTTTTTCAACCTGACTAACTATGTAACTAAGTAAAGCATAAAACTGACTGCCCAAAAAACAAGATACAAAAAAAAAGGGGGGCCAAAGGATAAGGGAAGAAAGGGAAAAAAGGATAAAATAGGGGTGAGGTAAAAAGGCTTACCAGAAAGTCAGCGACCACCCTTATTCAGGGGGGTCACAAAGCGCTCGTTGGATCAGGGATCCACTGAAAGGATGTCCAGATGTCCTGAGCGTCTCCCACCAGAAGCCTCCACAGACACCGGGAGATGATCAGATCAGATATCCCCAATACCAGGAAGTGCAGATATGCAAAGAAACAAAGACTCCAATAGTGCAATATTGTGTCTTTTAGGTATTTTAATGGTAAGTATTGCAGTGCTGCATACAAATATTCTGGCTCAAAAATGAGTCTCCAGTACAAAATGGATAAAAAGGAATTCCTTGCAAGGAAAAAGTCTACAAATGTGTATAAGGCTGCTTTCATACTGAGGCGCTTTACAGGCCCTATAGCGCTAAAAATAGCGCCTGCATAGTGCCTGTAAAGAGCCTCTCCTCTCACTCAAGTGTGAGAGCCCAAGGGCTTTCACACTGGATCGGTGCACTGGCAGGACGCCAAAAAAAGTCCTGCAAGCCGCATCTTTGAGGGCTGTAGGAGCGGTGTATACACTGCTCCTACATAAATTTATCCCCTTTTTTGTGCGCAAACCAATCAATATACGCTTAATGCGATTTTTTTACCAAAAACACGTAGAAGAATATATATCAGCCTAAACTGATGAAGAAATTTTTATAAAAGAAAAAAACGTGCTGAAAAATATGTCATTGAATGCACCGATGGAAAAGCAGCAGCATGCAGTGCGATAACACAAACAGTCCGAAAATAAATAAAGAAGCTGCGCTAAAAAAGATAAAAATAAGTCCAAAAAATATGAATATCCAATGGAAGCACTTAGAGTCTTGTAATCACCATAGTGTACACACACAAACAAGGTAAAGTGCCCGGCCACCGTAGCTGTAGATTAAGCTTACCAGACAGCAAGCTTTAAAGGCGGATGGCTTTTAGCCCAGCCCAGGCCTCTAAGCTTGCAGATGATCACAATAGGAATGATGACTTGGATGATGGAAATCACTCACTTATTCCGGCTACGGTATCCATTCTCTCAGTATATATCCCAGAAGACAAAAGAACTGGCCATAGTGTAATACATTCAAGATAGCTTTAATAAAATATAGTATTGCACTTACAGTTAAAAAGTAGTAGTAAAAGTAGTAACATCGCATGTATAAAAAAGTCGGCCGACATAAAAACAAACGGAGCCCGTCATCCTCATCCAATCGTGTGGTAGCGTCACTACGTGCCTTCCTCCAGACACGTTTCATCATCAGCAGACGTTGTTAATGGCTCCCCATTGACAATGTCTGCTGATGACGAAACGCGTCTGGAGGAAGGCACGTAGTGAAGCTACCACGCGATTGGATGAGGAGGACGGGCTCCGTTTGTTTTTATGCCGGACGGCTTTTTTATACATGCGATATTACTACTTCTTAACTGTAAGTGCAATACTATATTTTATTAAAGCTATCTTGAATGTATTACAATATGGCCAGTTCTTTTGTCTTCTGGGATATATACTGAGAGAATGGATACCGTAGCCGGAATAAGTGAGTGATTTCCATCATCCGAGTCATCATTCCTATTGTGATCATCTGCAAGCTTAGAGGCCTGGGCTGGGCTAAAAGCCATCCGCCTTTAAAGCTTGCTGTCTGGTAAGCTTAATCTACAGCTACCGTGGCCAGGCACTTTACCTTGTTTGTGTGTGTACACTATGGTGATTACAAGACTCTAAGTGCTTCCATTGGATATTCATATTTTTTGGACTTATTTTTATCTTTTTTAGCGCAGCTTCTTTATTTATTGATGAAGAAATTTGCTTTTTAAAAAAAAATTGGGGAATATTTATTATAGCAAAAAATATATATATATTTTTTTTCAAATTGTCACTCTTCTTTTGTTTATAGCGCAAAAAATAAAAACCACAGAGGTGATCAAGCACCACCAAAAGAGAGCTCTATTTGTGGGGAAAAAAGGACATCAATTTTGTTTGGGTACCACGTAACATGACCACGCAATTGTCAGTTAAAGCAACGCAGTGCCGTATCGCAAAAAATGGCCTGGTCAGGAAGGGGGCAATTCCTTCCAGGGCTGAAGTGGTTAATTACTAGATATTGTTTCCTAAATGATGATGATACAAGCTCCAGTAACAGTTTTTCCGGATTAAGCATTCCCGCACAACGTGACTATAGGGTATTTAGTATTTAAACAACATGGTCCATATATAATGAAAAAATCAGATGTATAAAAATCCGCCCACTCATACACCCAAAAACGCTGCGCTGATGGCAAAAACCTGAATCTGAGCTGCTGCTTAAATAATAAGTATACAGTAAAAAATTGATCCACCACAAACTTGCTCCCAGTGAACTCAAAATAGCAGCGCTAAAGGCAATCCCTAAAATAATAAGATGTAGTGAAGGGTGATGTACTGATGAATCAACCTGTGCAATGATTACATCACATCCTCACCCCTCATCATTACTGTGCATAAAATGATATGCTCAAAAAATCGTAAAAAAATGGTGCATATAAACCAATTAAGTGAATGACATATCTGTGCATATGCAAATATATAAAAGTGAAAATTACAACTAAGTGAGAGCCAATGTGAATTAACTCGCAAAAAATTATATATCTATAAATTGTGTCCACAAACAATCCAAACGTAAAATAGTCCAAAACAAAAATCCGTGACGTGTTGTGGTGCAAAATCTTCTACTTAAATGAATCTTCCACCGCACCTCTGTGACTGTGAATCCACTCCCCTTAGGCGAATACACTCACCAGCTCCTTTAGCCCACACTCTCGTGTCAGGGCCAACAAGCTTTTATCCCACACTCACAGGGGATAAGAACGATCTTCAGTAGAAAGCCTGTACACCTTTACCTCTCCAAAGTGTAATGCCCAAGAGCTCTCTCCACATGAAAAAGAAAAATCATCCAATGGTGCAATAACGTAATAAAATTTATTAAAAAACCAAAAAGCCCCTTCACCATTGCACTCACATCCTTAAAAATCACTGCAGGCTCAACAGTAACACAGCACAGCAAGTTGTCACAGCATCAAACATGAAGTCAGTAAACCAGTGTGTGGTGGTCACGGCGGACCCAGGTACTGCGTTTCTCCAAATACCCGTCTCACCCGATCCCTGGTGTAGATGTGACCGGCTTCCACCTCTCCTCGTATGGCGCTCCCTGTCACAGCGTCCTACGTCACTTAGAAACGATTGCCGTGTAGCCACGCCCCGACATGTTTCGTCATAAAGACTTAGTCATGGGATTGGCTACACGGCACGGCAATCAGTCTTTTATACCCATAACTTCCGATCCGAGCGGAAGACCCATAACTGCGCCTGCGCGCCTTCAGTGTTTGATCCGAGCAGAGAACGCTACACTGCGCCTGCGCGTACCCTGTGTCCCCGCTCGCACCATTCCACACTGTTTCTGTATAGCGCAATACACTTTATGCTTGTAGGAGTCACATTATTACATATATCAGAACTATTTCATCCTATAATGTTTCTCCCGATGCAGTGAATCACATTAATAATGTTCTAACAAAATATTCCACCTCCACGTGAAGCAACGGGCTAATTCTCCCATATGTATATAGATAAAAACCCCATAAAACGTTCATTGAACTTCACCATAATATGTAAAAGAGTTACTTTAATAACTCATAATGTTAAATGTAAAAACAGTCAACTAATAACATCCTATCCTCGAGCAGATATATAACGCACACCCAGCCTATAACTCATAACTTCCCCTAAAGAATGGATATATTCATACACAGGACTATATCTCACGATACCTTTAACTTATAGTATAAACATGAGCCCCCACTGCAACATCAGCAAACTAAAAAAGTCAAGTGTAAAAAACTAAATAAAAATAAATAAAAAAAATGTATGAAGAAAAAAAGAAAAGAAAAAATGAAAAATAAATAATAAATAACAAAAAATTGAATACCAAAAAAAACGAGAGGAGTAAAATAAATAAAATATAAAAATAAAATTAAAATAAAATATAAAAGATAAATAAAATATAAAATAAAATATAAAAAATAAAATAAAAATAAAATATAAAAAATAATAATAAACAGTAAATCATAAATAATAATAAATAATAAATAAATAAAATAAAATAGAATAAAATAAAAAAGACAAATATAAATAAATAAAAATAAAAATAAAAATAAATATAAAAATAAAAATAAAAATTAAAATAAGGATGAAAAATAAAAAAATATAAAAAAATTATAAAAAAATAAAAAATTTTTTATAAACAAATGAAAAATGTCAAAAAAATTCAAAGAAAATTGTATGAAAAATATCAAAAAAGATTATGTAACACTTGAATTTAATAGTCGCTGATGAAGCAGTTGAGATCCAACTCTATGTTGAGACCCCTCGGAAAAAGGCACCTGAGCAGGAATATCCATCGGGTCTCTCGTTGGGACAAGTCCCTCACCCGATTTGACCCTCTCCAGGTAGGGTAAACAATGTCAATCCCACAGAACTGGAGAAGAGTAGGGTCCTGATCATGTTTCTCTCTAAAATGGAGGGACACGCTATGATATTTATATCCGTTCCTAATATTGGACATATGTTCAGATATCCGCACCCTTAGAAGTCGCTTGGTGCGCCCAACATAAAACAGACCGCAGGGGCACCACATTAAATACACCACATACGATGAGTTGCATGTAATGAACTCCCTTATTTTAAAGGTTTCATTTTCGTGATTAGTGATGCTCTTCATTCCTCGATTACTTGTTCTGGCTGTTTTGCAGCATATACACTTCCTACATGGGAAAAATCCATTTAAGTCTATCTTTATAGACTGGCGCCCAGGGGGATCAAGGATCTTTCTCACCACCCTATCTCCAAAGCTGGGGGCCCTTCTATAGATGAACTTAGGGAGTTCAGGTAGAACCTCCCCCAAATGCCGGTCTCTACCCAGAATATACCAGTATTTCTTAAAAATATCTTCAATTTCTTTGTATTGGCAATGAAAATTCGAGATGAAACCCCACTGGTGTTCATTAGAGGTGCATGATTCTCTTTCTTTACTTCTTAGGCACTCCTCTCTTGGGACATTGGCTACCTGTTCTATGACACTATCTAGGGATCCTTCAGAGTATCCCTTTTGCATGAATCTCTCCTTTAATATATTGGCCTGTGTATAGTATTTTTCCTGTTTTGAACAGTTCCGCCGGACCCTCAACATTTGACCCTTTGGTATATTCTTTATCCAAGCCGGGTGATGTCCACTACGAATGGACAGAAAACTGTTGCGGTCAGTCGGTTTAAAAAATACATACGTGCTTAGAGAGTTCCCTCTTTTCTCAATAGTTACATCGAGAAAATTCACACTCATGTCACTTACTTGTGCCTCCAATTTTATGTTATTCCCATTAGTGTTAAGATAACTCAAGAATTCATCCAAAGACTCCCTAGAACCCTCCCAGATCAGTAGGAGGTCATCTATGAATCTTCGATAAAGTCTGAGTTGAGGTAGTCGTTTGCTAAATATAAATCTATCCTCCCATTCTGCCATAAACAGGTTGGCGAGGCTGGGAGCATACTTGGCTCCCATAGCCACGCCAACCTGCTGAGAGAAGAAGTGACCGTTCCACCAAAAATAATTATGTGACATGCAGAAGGTCAGAGCATGGCCCAAAAAATGCTTCTGCATGTCAGGGATGTCCTCTCTCCTACTTAATGCCCAATTCAATGACAAGGAGGCATCCTCATGCTGGATGACCGTGTAAAGGGAGGCCACATCGGCCGTGACCAAATAGGTCTCGGTCGTGGGGTTGAGACAGACCTCACTCAAATGTTGGAGGAGGTCAGAGGTGTCTCTAAGATATGCCTTAGTGATTTTAACACTGGGCTGGAGGAATTTGTCCAAATACTCTCCAAGCCGCGCTGTTACTGATCCTATCCCATTCACGATGGGTCGTGCTGGGGGTACTTTGGCATCCTTATGGATTTTAGGTAACGTGTAGATTACTGGAATCCTACACGCACTTGGTACCAGATATCTCTTTTCTTTCCCATTCAAAGCACCTGTAGCATACCCCCAGTCCACCAATAGGCTCAGTTGGTGCTTATATTTCTCCGTAGGATCACTAGTCAATCTCTCATAAGTAGAGCGGTTGCCTAGCATCCTCGTGAGTTGTTCCTGGTAAAACATTTTATCCATAATAACGACCCCCCCTCCCTTGTCAGCTGGGCGTACAATAATATTGTTCCTTTTTTCCAGAGAACGAATGCCATCCTCAATATATTTTGGGTTGATATTATCTTTTACAGTCAACTGTTCTATATCATTTAGCACCAAATTTTTGAACACCTCTATACAATGATTACTAGAGTTTTGGGGGTTGAATACGGACTTATTCTTTAAGCCACTGTCCACTTTCCTCACAGATGAAACAACGTCACTCCTAGGGGCCAGCGGGTGGCTCAAAAAATATTTCTTAAGGACTTCTAAGGGTGCGGATATCTGAACATATGTCCAATATTAGGAACGGATATAAATATCATAGCGTGTCCCTCCATTTTAGAGAGAAACATGATCAGGACCCTACTCTTCTCCAGTTCTGTGGGATTGACATTGTTTACCCTACCTGGAGAGGGTCAAATCGGGTGAGGGGCTTGTCCCAACGAGAGACCCGATGGATATTCCTGCTCGGGTGCCTTTTTCCGAGGGGTCTCAACATAGAGTTGGATCTCAACTGCTTCATCAGCGACTATTAAATTCAAGTGTTACATAATCTTTTTTGATATTTTTCATACAATTTTCTTTGAATTTTTTTGACATTTTTCATTTGTTTATAAAAAATGTTTTATTTTTTTATAATTTTTTTTATATTTTTTTATTTTTCATCCTTATTTTAATTTTTATTTTTATTTTTATATTTATTTTTATTTTTATTTTTATTTATTTATATTTGTCTTTTTTATTTTATTCTATTTTATTTTATTTATTTATTATTTATTATTATTTATGATTTACTGTTTATTATTATTTTTTATATTTTATTTTTATTTTATTTTTTATATTTTATTTTATATTTTATTTATCTTTTATATTTTATTTTAATTTTATTTTTATATTTTATTTATTTTACTCCTCTCGTTTTTTTTGGTATTCAATTTTTTTGTTATTTATTATTTATTTTTCATTTTTTCTTTTCTTTTTTTCTTCATACATTTTTTTTATTTATTTTTATTTAGTTTTTTACACTTGACTTTTTTAGTTTGCTGATGTTGCAGTGGGGGCTCATGTTTATACTATAAGTTAAAGGTATCGTGAGATATAGTCCTGTGTATGAATATATCCATTCTTTAGGGGAAGTTATGAGTTATAGGCTGGGTGTGCGTTATATATCTGCTCGAGGATAGGATGTTATTAGTTGACTGTTTTTACATTTAACATTATGAGTTATTAAAGTAACTCTTTTACATATTATGGTGAAGTTCAATGAACGTTTTATGGGGTTTTTATCTATATACATATGGGAGAATTAGCCCGTTGCTTCACGTGGAGGTGGAATATTTTGTTAGAACATTATTAATGTGATTCACTGCATCGGGAGAAACATTATAGGATGAAATAGTTCTGATATATGTAATAATGTGACTCCTACAAGCATAAAGTGTATTGCGCTATACAGAAACAGTGTGGAATGGTGCGAGCGGGGACACAGGGTACGCGCAGGCGCAGTGTAGCGTTCTCTGCTCGGATCAAACACTGAAGGCGCGCAGGCGCAGTTATGGGTCTTCCGCTCGGATCGGAAGTTATGGGTATAAAAGACTGATTGCCGTGCCGTGTAGCCAATCCCATGACTAAGTCTTTATGACGAAACATGTCGGGGCGTGGCTACACGGCAATCGTTTCTAAGTGACGTAGGACGCTGTGACAGGGAGCGCCATACGAGGAGAGGTGGAAGCCGGTCACATCTACACCAGGGATCGGGTGAGACGGGTATTTGGAGAAACGCAGTACCTGGGTCCGCCGTGACCACCACACACTGGTTTACTGACTTCATGTTTGATGCTGTGACAACTTGCTGTGCTGTGTTACTGTTGAGCCTGCAGTGATTTTTAAGGATGTGAGTGCAATGGTGAAGGGGCTTTTTGGTTTTTAATAAATTTTATTACGTTATTGCACCATTGGATGATTTTTCTTTTTCATGTGGAGAGAGCTCTTGGGCATTACACTTTGGAGAGGTAAAGGTGTACAGGCTTTCTACTGAAGATCGTTCTTATCCCCTGTGAGTGTGGGATAAAAGCTTGTTGGCCCTGACACGAGAGTGTGGGCTAAAGGAGCTGGTGAGTGTATTCGCCTAAGGGGAGTGGATTCACAGTCACAGAGGTGCGGTGGAAGATTCATTTAAGTAGAAGATTTTGCACCACAACACGTCACGGATTTTTGTTTTGGACTATTTTACGTTTGGATTGTTTGTGGACACAATTTATAGATATATAATTTTTTGCGAGTTAATTCACATTGGCTCTCACTTAGTTGTAATTTTCACTTTTATATATTTGCATATGCACAGATATGTCATTCACTTAATTGGTTTATATGCACCATTTGTTTATGATTTTTTGAGCATATCATTTTATGCACAGTAATGATGAGGGGTGAGGATGTGATGTAATCATTGCACAGGTTGATTCATCAGTACATCACCCTTCACTACATCTTATTATTTTAGGGATTGCCTTTAGCGCTGCTATTTTGAGTTCACTGGGAGCAAGTTTGTGGTGGATCAATTTTTTACTGTATGGTCCATATATAGTCTAGATGATTTCATAAAACTACAGACCTGTAGGTAGTCCAGACTCCCACAGCCCCCCCGGAACCGTTGTTCCCGAACAAAATCGAGCTCTAAGTGGACGTGTATGTAGATCATACTGAGGGAACCTGGCTCCTGTACGGCCCGGCATCCAAAGGGGAATATTTGAAGCCAGTTAGTAACCAGGGAAGTTTCAGTCTCCAAAAAGGAAAAAAATCCTGTAGGTCGGCCTGCGAGTGAAGTGTAAATAAGGAAGATCCTTTCCAAACCGTAAACGATATAGGAAATCCCCATCTATAGGTATGTCCCAACTGATGTATTCGCTCCAATATTGGGCGAAGAAAAGCTCTGCGCTGCATAGTGGCTCAGGAGACATCTGGTAGTATTTTAATCTATGTTCCTTCAAAGTACACCGTGCCTGCCTATTTTCCAAGCCTTCCAAAGAATAGCTTCCTTATGTTTATAATAAAGAAGGCAACAAACCACATCCTGGGGGCGTTTTGGATCCAAAGATTTAGGTCCCAGCACTCTGTGAGCTCTATTTAGTTACAAGCTGGCCATTGGGATGTCACCCAGGACCTTACCCAGGATAGCTGTAGCTATATCCCATGAATTCTCCTGTCCTGTGGTTTCAGGGAGGCCTCGGACCTGCAAGTTACTCTGACGGCTCCGGTCCTCCAAGTCCTCCAAATGCAACTGCAACATTATAGCCGTATCTCTTGAAAGTCTCAATCTCTTTCCAGGGCTGCTACCCGCTGCCCAGAGCTTTGGTTACAGTCTCATCTGCTGTGAGACATTCTGTCAATACCTGCACCTTTGTTTGAATTCGCTGAAACTCCCTACGATGGGCATCCTCCACTCTATTAATAAGTGTTTCTATATCTTCCCTCATAGGGAGTGCCTGTATGAGTGTCTTCTTCAACCGGCCGTGATGGTAGCCCACCTGTATACCGGGCAGGTATACAGGTGGGCTACTATCCGGGGGACATCCAAAGCTCCATCTGAGCTGACTGAGGAAAGCGAAGACATCTGAGGTACCGGCATACCCCAGATGCTTGACCGCGTACTTTTGCCATCTTAGTCCCGGGATTATGCCTCTGTGTAGTAGGAAAAAAACGCTGGATCTTGTTCCTACATCCACCGCTCTTAGGGGTCTTACGAGAGTTTCTTGTCCGGCGTTTAGCTGACATACCGCTGCTGTTTGATGTGGTTAGTGAGGCTGCTGGAAGTCCGGGAGCTCAGGTGCTATACGTCTTCACCTGAACATGTCCGAACCACACCCCTACACTGAGATATTTAAGGATTAAACGATCACGGGAAAAAAAGAACAAGGAGGTGTGCCTCTGTGTGTCTGTGTAAATCCAGGAAGTAAACAGGCAGCAACTTCAGCTGCCCACAGTTAAAATTATTGCAGCCAGACTCAGTGGAGGGAGATTTCTGCAGCATATTTGGCAAGTACAGAATCACAGTATATATAAAATAATATGCAAAGTGGTTGGAGGGAAGCTTCAGAATGGCAAAGATGTTTTTATTACAAATTATTTGAGCAGACTGCAGTTCCTCTTTAAGGAAGTTTTGGCTAATAAAGCTAAACGCCTGCCAGATATAAAAGTTACATAATGCAGCTCTGTGACCATTAATACAAACTAAATATATTTTTAATGCAAGCATTTTACGCACCTAAATTTGACCTGGTATCATCCTCCTGCAGTTCATATATAGCAGAGCTCAGACTGCGGGAAGAAGAAGCAGTACAAGGAGCCAATTGGTTGTACTGCAGTGTTTATGTGCTAACAAGGGACATGCTGATAGGATTAGAAAGCAGAGTGACAGAATAACTAGCTAATCAGTCTGCAGCTTCTCCTTACACTGTCCAGTCACCTGCTGGGGGAGGGACTAGACCTGTAAATGCTGCTTAACTTCAGCAAAGAAAAATCAGGACTCCTGCCCTGCCCTACAGGGCTATGCTGTGAGGCAGAGCTGTGTTAATCTCAGCACTTAATGAACAGTAAAACAAATAATTTGGCATGTAAAACAGCAACCTTGTATGTACTTTATATGTGTATTTAGCTGTTTGGCTGGAGTCCAGCTTTAAAAATGGCAGCCTACTTAATGAAGAGTGATGTAAATCTACTTTGGGTGGTCATGAAGTGGTTAAAGAAGGATTGCCCACCCATTTAACAGTGATCCTGTAAATGTGATGCACATTACTTGGTGCACATCCTGCAACCAAACTGATGAATGCAGGAAGAATAGGAAGAATGAGTAATACATCTATTCTGCACCTTGGCTAAACTCAGTTTGTTTATATGTCTCCTCTCACCATAACCTTTTCATTCATGTCTGCAGATGTTTACACAGCTGTGGTAGAAGACAGCTGCATGAAAGAACATGGTGTGACTTTTCCGACCTTTAACTGTTTATGTAGAAAAGGCACAGACTCCTTCAACTGGTAGGGTGGCTGCACCCCACAAACCCACGACTGTTGCAAAACTTTGTTCTAACATTGATGCTGCAAGCTTTATAAGAAGTAAAGATTTGTAGCTAGTTGTCCCTGATTTCCAGGACAATCCCTGTTTGTCATCCTACATTAAAATGGGAAAGCAAACAGCCTGCAGAAGAAGACTCTTATTACTTACCTCTTTGGTGGGCAGCAAGTCCTTGGTTCCATAATCATGAGCTATGTCCTCCAGCAGAATCTTGGCATTTGACACTTCCAGGTGTGTCGAAATCTTGGTACACCACTGTGCACTGTGGTTCCTCTCACTGAACCCTATGTCAATACTGTGTACTTTAGGTGTAGACAGAATCACAGTGCAGCTGGGAGATGTAGTACTTTACAAATGGCTAACTTTCCTGATGCACTCAGTGCCGAGGTGAGCACCCAAGCAGAAGCCAGTGCCTGAAGCAACATTACACACCATCCTCATAGCATGGGGTTCCGGTCCAGTTCCCAAGTTATTATTGAGGTTTCACCATAGGCGGCGCAGGGGTGTACCGGGTGTCCCTGGCACACTCTAATCACCCGTAAGACTGTGTTTCTGTAATATATTGTATTCATATATCTATATATAGATATATAAATACAGTATCTCACAAAAGTGAGTACACCCCTTACATTTTTGTAAATTTTTTTTATATCTTTTTATGTGACAACACTGAAGAAATTACACTTTGTTACAATGTAAAGTAGATTTGCTGTCCCCTCAAAATTACTCAACACGCAGCCATTAATGTCTAAACCACTGGTAACAAAAGTGAGTACACCCCTAAGTAAAAATGTCCAAATTGGGCCCAATTATCCATTTTCCCTTCCCGGTATCGTGTGACTCGTTACTGTTACAAGGTCTCAGGTGTGAATGGGGAACAGGTGTGTTAAATTTGGTGTTATCGCTCTCACTCTCTCATACTGGTCACTGGAAGTTCAACATGGAACCTCATAGCAAAGAACTCTCTGAAGATCTGAAAAAAAGAATTGTTGCTCTACATAAAGATGGTCTAGGCCAGGGTTCTCAAACTGGTGGCCCTCCAGCTGTTGCGAAACTACAATTTCCATCATGCCTCTGCCTGTGGGAGTCATGCTTGTAACTGTCAGCCTTGCAATGCCTCATGGGACTTGTAGTTTCGCAACAGCTGGAGGGCCACCAGTTTGAGACCCCTGGTCTAGACTATAAGAAGATTGCCAAGACCCTGAAACTGAGCTGCAGCACGGTGGCCAAGACCATACAGTAGTTTAACAGGACAGGTTCCACTCAGAACAGGCCTCACCATGGTCGACCAAAGAAGTTGAGTGCACGTGCTCAGCGTCATATCCAGAGGTTGTCTTTGGGAAATAGACGTATGAGTGCTGCCAGCATTGCTGCAGAGGTTGAAGGGGTGGGGGGGTCAGCCTGTCAGTGCTCAGACCATATGCGGTAGACTGCATCAAATTAGTCTGCATGGCTGTCGTCCATTTACATTTTACAAAAATGTGAGGGGTGTACTCAATTTTGTGAGATACTGTATATATAGATATATAGATCTATATATATCCATATATAGATCTATATATTTATATATAAATATATACACACACAAATGTGTTTAAACTTTGGGGTGCACACCCTAATGCAATAGGCTGCGCAAACTTATGTGTTGCACTGATCTGGATGCATTGCTTCTATTGTTATGGTAGAACGCAGTGAAGAGTTTATTAACCCTTCCTGGCGGTATTCCCGAGTGTGGCTCGGGGTTAAATTTCACTACCATTAGCAGTAACCCCGAGCCACACTCGGGATTGCATTGCAGAATACTGGTCCAGGTTACTTACCTTGTCACCAGGATCCTGCGATGTCCCCTGCCGGATGCTCTGCGTGCTGGGCTCCGTTCCCTGCTAGCATCACAATGCATGGGGGCGGAGCCTGATGGCAAATTAAAAAAAAACTAAAACCATAACACATACAGTACACTGTAATCTTACAGATTACATTACTGCATCAAATCATTTCACCTCCCTTTTGTCCATATTGCTTTTTCCAGTGCCCTGCATGCAGTTTTATATTATATATACTGTTCTTTCTGCCTGGAAACTTGAGATTGTCTATGGCAACCAAAAAGTGTCCCTTTACATCAAAAGTGGTTTTAGACCAGCTTGAAAACAGCGATAGTAAATTAGAACACTTGCAGAATTGAGCGATAGTGATTCATGGGAAAACTAATTTTATTATTATTATATTATTATTTTTTATAATTATTTATAGTTATTTATTATATTATAATTTATGATTTCATGTTTCAAACTTTATCATACCCGGGATATCTACTAGACTCTTGTTTGGAGAGATTTAAGTGTGTTATTACTAAGAATTACAGGCCAACAATATAAAACACCAAATTTCTATGCAAAACGATGTACCGCTTTGAGATTAAAAATCTGACATAATCATACTACCAGGAAGACTAGGGAGAAGGGAGAGGGGAGAGGAGGTCCATCACCTAAGGACTATAGCAGAAAAATTGGGGTGTCATTGAGTGGGGTATGGTTATAGGGTTATGCCCAAAGGAGGCATGTCCAAAAGCTTTGTCAGTGTCCAATCACTGGAAGGTAGCAGCCTATAATCCAAAGTCTATGAATATCCAGCCTGTGTCCTGTACGCTACGATTAGGTTAAATTGCTGGTGTCCTACCTACTTTATTATAATTGGAAACTATACTATGTCTGTGCCTGCTTTTAAAATGGACAGATATGCCATACTTTGAAGAATTAGCCACATACATCTACTATTTATTCTTGCTTTCAACGTGTGTATAACTATTAAAGGGAATGTGGACTCAATGAACAGTTCTTGTTTCACAGAAATACAACATTGTAGGTTGTTGTTTTCTGCCATTACACTACAGTTACGTTAGTTTGGAAAGTGCCAATCAAAGTTTAGGAAAAAAAACACTGCAAACCTCCCCAAAAAAAAAAATGGTCTCTTCCACTGACCCCTGCATCCTGCAATGATGTAGAGCGGGGGTCTCCAAAATTTTTACTATGAAGGCCACATTATATATTTAATAGATTTACAGATCAAAAAAATTCCTGTCAGAGTCCCCCTTACATCAGGTGCCCTATCTGAGTCCGCCCTTACATCATTGTTCCCATCAGAACCCCTGTACATCAGGTTTCTCATTAGCGACCCCCCTAACATCAAGTTCCCCATTAGAGCCCCCCTTATGTCAGAGTCCCCATCAGAGTTCCTCCTTACATCAGGTTCCCCATCAGAATCCACCCTTAGATTAGAAGCAGAGACCGTAGAAATTCCCTGCTGACCTTAATTTTCAATCAGTGAACATTGAGGATACACCATTGAACCTAGCTGGGGGATGGGTAAAACCTTCTAACATGCCAGATGTGGCCAGCAAGACCCCTAATGTAGAGGCTGGAAGGAAAATCATAGCACCCAGTGGGTTACTCGTGAAAATGTTTTTAATCGTTACCAAACCAAGTTGTAATTTACACTTATAGGACATGTAACAAAGACCTCATTAATTTTGCCCAACTCATGTGCTATTTACGTATGATTTTTTTTCTTATTATTGCTGATGACCACTGATCTCATCAAAAACAGGATGTTATTAGACAAGGAGCCTCTGAAAACACTAAATACAATGTATTGCATTTGCATCCTTTTCTTTCAGTGGAAAAGCAGAACAGCTCTTCAACAGCCAACACCCTCACAAACAGAGAAGAGAAAGCTGGAACAAAAGTGGAGTTGTTGCTCATTTTACTTTCTCCAGTTTTTGTAAATCAGGAAAAAACAGAAGCAGTAGGTTTTCTTTTCTCATTTTTTTTTTTATCATGGGGAAATGCTATTTGACATTTTAAATGAAAAAGTGCTTGGCTGTCCTGAATAGCACTTAGAGTTTAAGAAAAAATAACTTGTAGCTTTCAAAAAGTACTGCAAAAAAAGTGCTGACATCTTGTGTGGCAACTCAACTCCTTCTCCATGTGTCTTCTTTGTGGTTTCAGGTACTGTATGCTCTTGGATGTACGCTTACACCTGATCCTGGCACAAATGCTGTATGGCAGATATCATCTGTCAGTTCAGTGAACTTGCACCCTACCTTAGCAAAGGTTCCAGTTTTATAATGTCTGAGTTTGGTCTTGCAACCTATATACTGCCCCTCATATCTTTATATGTTATCCTGGTATAGACTAATCCTGCGTTTTGGTTTCTGATACCTTGACCTTATACCATAATAAAGTTTTTTGCTTTTTCTGGTTCATTTTCTATGGCTGGCCATTGTCTATATACTATGACTATGTCTCAACCATGACCTTGGCTTGCATGAGGACTATGAGGTTCCCTGTAAGTTCTTCAACTCTATCCAGTGGGGCAGACATCAGGGCTGCAACTTGGCAGTGGCAAACAGCTTTGCATTAATTCCAATGCAAGAGGTTCCTAGGGACAAGAAAACTCCCTTTAGACTTTTGCTTTATGTCTACAACTGGTGACACACTGGATCCACACCAGCCTGTGTCAGTAATCTATCCATCTGCCTCCTAAATTTGACATCTAACAATACTTACAGTAAAAAACATGGTTTTCAAAAAATCACATGACAAACTTTTATACAGTATATAAACTTTATTTTTTTACAGCAGAAATATATACAGTACACAAAATACATAGTAAATTACCTGCATAAAGTAGAAGGATTTTCCTGTGGATCAAGGCACTGATGGGTACCCATATGACTTTGCACAAGATGTGTTTACTGCGCATTTATAAGTCATTAATTCTATAAGAATTATGCAATATATTCTAGAAAGACTAGATTCTGATGGAATTTCAATAGCATATGGTCCAAAGTACCTATTTATTTAAAGTGGACCTGATAGCTGTAGAAATTTTACCCAAGTGCACTAATAATCACATCAGTAGATTACAAAAATAGCGCTAATACTAATTATTAGATCGTTAAGCTCAGATTAACACATATGGGGCTGGGTGGATTGGCCAAATCTAAAAATGCCATTTTATTTTTTCTAAAGGTATGGCTAGCAATAGAAGTGATAAACGTTTCTATTTTGTTTTCTGATCGTTTTTGTACAGATGTTTAGGAGCATTTAGCTCTTTTTTTCTGCCAGTAAACTCCTTTCAAAAATGCAAACCAGAGTGAGTTTTTTTTTCTGCCTCTACATGCTGATCTCAAAATATGCCTCTATTCATCCTAATGTACATGGACACATAGGATAACATTGAGCTGCTTCTACAGGCAAAGGCGCAAAACTCCTGTAGAAGCAGCGATTTTTAAGCCCAGTGTGCATGGACGCTAAAGCTTCCATTTAACAGATGTCACATGAAGAATGCTTCCACATTTGGTCATCCAAAGTTTATGAGGGTACAGTAGCTATTTTTGATTCTTATTTTTAATACCTGTTATATTCATTACTCAGGGTAGCAACTTTTCTTAGAAATCTTTATAAGAGGGTTAACAATAGAATACTGGTCCTTTTATTCCCAATTCACATGATTTTACAAAATTCTAAAGGATAGGCAATATGTACTAGTTAAACTATTTGTGTTGCCTGCAAAACAGAGGAGGCAGCCATTTCTAGGCTAAATCAATAAAGACTTTGTGGTATTGTGTTAAAGAATAATACAAATAGTTGTTTCTTTTTTCTAAAAGTTTTTTTTTAAATAAGATATACAATACTTTGTAGATCACTATCCCCCAGTTATAAGATGACCCAGCAGCACAAATTCACCTTTCTTTGATCCATTCAGCCACCAAGAGTTGAGGAAAATAAAGTAGACGTTTGGCAATACAACACACGGCCTTTTAAATTCTGTCTCCCCAGTGCTCCCCATTGTCCTGCATATATTTTAGCAAAAATACTTTTTGTCTCCATCTCCTCTGTGAAAGTGTTCGGCTGGTCAGAGGGAACACCCATTCTCTCCGGCAATGCCTAAAGCAGTGAATGCAACTGGATGGCATCAATTCTCTTTTTGATTCACCATTGTTGTACCTCTACATTACATAGAAAAGATGGAGCTTTGTGATCACATGACCACATAGCAAAAAAGGTATTTTCTTTCTGCTAAACTTAATGAAGGGCCACTGGAGTGGTACTATTTAAAAGGTGGAATATTGTATAGACTAAATCTTGTGTACGTTTCACGTTTCTGAGTTTGGGGCTACGTGGGGCTAAGGACTCCGCTCTCCCCACCCTCGAATATCACGTCAATCGTCTTTCACCAACATTGTCATATGAGAGGAAGAGGAGTGAGTCATATGTTTTGTCACACCTGTACCAGCGGGTAAGAGAAGGAAAGGTGAACATATGTTGCTGCGGAGAGGGCATTAAAACAAGCATATTTTTTGCTTTGCATGTCTTAAAGACTAGGTCTTGTAACCAGTTGGTATACTAACATCTATCTATTGGATTGAATTCAAGATGTTTTATGTAATGTTATATTTTGGTGTTTTGCTTAATTTTGTACAGTGGTGTTTATATATTTTTTTTATAGAAAACATCTATTCTACAGCCTAAGGAAAGTCATATGTGTCCACACTTCTTCTACTCCTTAGTTGTCTCTGTACCTCTTATGATAAAAAAAAAAACTTTGAAATTTTCAACTGACCTGCAAGTTTTTCGTTCATGACGTACAGTACAGACACAGCTCAAATTGTCAATTAACCCACCAGGAGGAATATAGTCACCGACTCCATAAGAGGTATTTTTTGTTGTTGTGCAGAACATTTACTGCAACTACTCCATGTCCATTGAATGAAAACCAGAAAAAGACAGTTCTCTTGCCAGACAGTGTCCTTCCATAGTTGGCATCAGCTGCATTTCTGAGTGTTTCAGTGGAAAACATGTCTTATGCTTCTCAAAAGAACATATGATCATACTGTTCTTAGAACTTTCCATTAGGTGGATATTGACTTTGTGAGCTTAATGTTCTGACTTGTATAAATGTTTTATTTCTTTTTTCATTACATGGAAACGTCAGGTTCTATGTTAAACAGAAGGTCATCATTCCCTCTTCTAACTTCAAGTAGTAAAGGTGATTCATTCATTACAGCAGTGTGCAAATCAGTAGATGTCATCAGTGGTCGCCCATTAACCTTCACAACGATGTCCCCGTCTTTGATGCCACCCCTGATGAAATGATAAAATGGGTTAATCACTAAACTATAAACTTCGTCATTTGCAATAGTTGATAGGCCTACCTAGCCTTTATCAGTATTTCTATTGAGAACACCCTATAATGTTGTCGTTAGACCACAAGGTTGGCTTATGGTGTTTACTAGTTTCCAGTGATCCAAAGAGCTAAATAATTATTTAGAAAGCACATAACAATAGTCGTATCACTACTCAAAACTTTCTGAATATACTTTATGATTAGTGCCAACACTGACTCAGGTACAGCATTACATGGAGAAGACACCATATCAATGCATTCAAAAGTGGTTTATTGTGGCTGATAATCTAGGTGGTTCACAAAGGAGGGTAAAAAGATAAATTCCATTACAGACAGCTTTAGAGTTCAGTCTTGCCTTAGTTTTCAGTGATGCCTACTGCTAGTAGTGGTACCAGCTGACCAAACATCCTCCAGTTTCACAGTTTCAAGGAAGAGAATCTACAGTGTATGTCATGGCATTTATTATAATCAGGTACATGATTAGCCAAGACATATCTGCCTTATCTCCCTGTCAAAAAATAAATAAAAATCTTCCCTTACTAATCTGAACAGTGCAAAAGTAGTGAAGGATCCTCTACCCATCTTGTGCCAGCAGCCTATATTGGGATTAGGTAAGAGCCTTTCCAATGTTATCATCATAGATCTCTGACAGAAGACTATAATAACAGGACATATAATCCCAACTCAATTATTGCCAAATGGTAGAGTGCAAAAATTGAGAGGCATTTAAGTCACTCAATCACCACCATCCACGCCACTTCCTTTTTAGGTGTCACTGTAAAAGGAAAGAGAGAAAAATCTTCCTAGTGGGGAAACAGAACAGACATAAAAATCCACCAGAGGTTTACCACTTTCCAGTTCTATCATAAATAAGAAAAAAGTTCTAACTGCAATGGGGTTTTTAATTAACCCAATTTTAGACTCAGGCCATGTTTCCAAATGAGCCATCACAACATAGTTTTGGATTCTTACCTCTGAGCTGGTGAATTGGGCACCACTTCATGGACATATATTCCACTGCTAACATCAGGAAAATCTGGATTGTTTAGTTTTAGTTCTTGAACAAGTCTAAAATCAAAGCAGTAGAATAGTATTAGCCCTTCATCCTTAATATGATTATTCTTTATTTTATTTGTACACCAAATTATGGTGAGAGCATGAGCGCACTTTGGCTTTTTATCAATAATTTTGTTTGTTGAAGTGAAAGATATATATTGCCATTGTCAAAAAATACAAAATATCTTGCCATTAAAATACAAAATACATTTTTGGAGGTGGGCACATTGTTTATTTTTGTAATAAGGCATCACTGTTTAGGTAGTAAGAGCCACCTACAGGTATACATTCCTGCTTTAGCATTCAGTGTCCCAACTTCACTTAAATATAGGGGTGTTCTGATTATACACAGACCCAACACATCCTGGTAGTGTCAGGGTTTACCAGCTCACTTCTTCAAAATGTCTCACTTTCCAATAGCAATATATGGGAAGCAGGGAGGAACAGGCAAACTTTGACACTACCAAGAAATGCTGTACAGAATGGTGCCTCATTCTGGCATTCTGAAAGTTGCTGTGGATATGTGCCTATAACTGCTTTACACCTGTTAGTAGCTTTATATATTTTTGTTAATTTATTTTTAATTGCTAATATACAGTATATATCTTTATTTTGTTGAGAAATCACTTTAAAAAACAGCCCCTAGCATTTTTAGCCATGGCCATCTTGAAAAAGAGCACATGATTTATGTAGCATTTACTTCCTGGAATTCATCTGCCCTTGGGTCAGGCATGCAAACCAGAGGGTGTGTTTAGCTGAGAAAGCCCGCCCCCTCCAGATGAAAAAAAATGCCCATGAAAATTCATGGGATGTATGACATAGTTTCGCCTAGGTGAGAAATCAGGAAGCAACCGAAGAAATGTAAAACAAAAAAGTTAAAACAAGTAAATATGATATACCTTCAGCATAAGGATTAAAGTGGTTGTAGACATTCATTTTGTTTTTGTTTTAAATAACAAATATGCCTATACTTAGTATATAATAGTGATCTCCCATGCTCCAAATAACAAAGAAAAAATGATAACCAATTCTGCTTCTTACAACCATAAATATCAAAGCCAGGTAAAATGAAATATATATACCAAAATGCATATGTAGCTAAATTCACAGCAGCACAACAATAACACCTAATTAATTCAGTGTTCAATACAAAAATGTAATGATCGAATATATATATTATTCCATGTGCAAAGAAAATATAAAAAATATAAAAGATAATAAAATTAAAATGTCCAAAAAGAAAAACAAAACAAAAGCGTCGGATGTGTCCTCCTTGTATGCGACTTTTCATCATGACGATGCCCTGTTGGCATTAAATTGGGCCTTAAGTAGTAGGGATGATATCCCCTACTCACAAAAGGTGTACCTACATAGAGTGATGGACTTTCGCCTGTCGCATAATTATTTCTGGTACCAGATAGAGTTCTTTAGCCAGAAAACAGGCATTGCCATGGGTTCCAATTGGGTCCGACGGACCTACGCTTCTCACATCACTTCCTGGCAGACTTGTGGGTGGAATATAGACTTGTCCATCTGACCGTCACTTCCCCCCACTCGTACCTGCATTGTATACAGTGATTGTGGATACCATTCAAGGCAACATCTGAGTATCATCCTTCCCCCAGTTGTCACGGGGCGGATGAACGAAGTGTAGCACTTGGATGTTTTTTAATTCAATTATTTATTTTTCACTTATATCTTTTTACTTTGTACCATTTGGATTTTTATACATATACTTTTTAAATAAATATTTTTTGGGACTATATCACACTATAGAAGCCTTCTTTTCTTTGATGAATGAGGATTAACCGCAGTATGACCCACCGGGATACCACTGGAGACACAACAGCAGTGAGCCTTTGTATAGGACTACAGGCTTGATACCCCTGCAGGGGTTCCGACTTTTGGTGAGTGAGCAATCCGAGGGGGGATCACAGAAGTCACCATCCAACCCTGTATACACGAAAGTCACCCTGGGGAATATCCTGACTTCTGTATGCACTGCATGGGACTGTTATATTCTGCCTTAATCTCCACAGCATACGAACTGTATTACCACTGAGATATAGATATATATGCTACTGGTGTATGGAAAAAATTTTTTTTTCCTTTACAGGGATTATTATAATTGTGCTTATACATGTTTTTTTGTGCATAGAGTATGCTTCCATTTGCATTAAGGAATATATGCAGTTCCTGATTTGGAGTGAGTGCACTGACCTATCAGGATTATATGGGTTGTAGATAGCTGTTTGGTGACATGCCTTATATTTTATCTCCTTTGTAGGATGTATGCAAGTTTATGCAGACCCACATATGCATATTTCCACTCATTTTTTACCATCACCAAGTTGTGACAACATCGCATTTTTTATATAGGATTCCCTGTATATGTAAAAAACGTTTTTATATAATGTTTCCTGTATATGCCTAGCCATACAGGTTTTCTAGGTAGCGCCGTTCCATCCCTAAATACTTCTTAAATATTTACATACACTTGACAATCCGAGCAATTGGAAGTTTTATTGTATTTGATTGGAAGGTTAATATTAGCGCAACTATATTTTTTCACTATTTTATTTTAGGTGTCTGAACACTTTTTTAGTTTTGCAGCTTTTATTATTTGGTTTTCTTCCAAGTCAAAATATTTTTTGCACCTTAATTTATTTATTTAGTGTCTCATCTATTTTCATTACAGCGCTTGAGTACACTTTTTAAATTTTTACACAAATCCCTGTGCTGTCAGGGGAGAGGAGACATATCTCGTTTGTTCCTACAAAGTATGTCTCCTCCCCTAGTCAGTCCTATCCCCATACAGTTGGAACACACTGAGGGAACACACATTTAACCTCTTGATCGGCCCCTAATGTTAACCCCTTCACTGCCAGTGACATTTACACAGTAATCAGTGCATCTTTATAGCACTGATCGCTGTATAAATGTCAATGGTCACAAAAATGTGTCAAAATAGTCCGATCTGTCTGTCGCAATGACACAGTACCGCTAAAAATCTCAGATCACAGCTAATTACTAGTAAAAAAAAAAAAACATAAATCTTTCCCATAGTTTGTAGACACTATAACTTTTGCGCAAACCAATCAATATACGCTTATTGCAATTTTTTTACCAAAAATATGGAGAAGAATATATATCAGCCTAAACTGATGAAGAAATGTGTTTAAAAACATTTTTGGGGATATTTATTATAGCAAAAAGTAAAAAATATTGTTTTGTTTTTTTCAAAATTGTCACTTTTTTTTTTATAGCGCAAATAAATAAAAAAAAACGCAGAGGTGATCAAATACCATCAAAAGAAAGTTGCACGACCGCGTAATTGTCAGTTAAAGTGATGCAGTGCCGTATCGCAAAAAATGGCCTGGTCATTAAGCAGCCAAATCTTCCGGTCTGTAAGAGGTTAAGGAATCTTTGAACAACTGATTCTTATGGCTTACTAGCCTAACCATGAGAGTGGTAGGCAAATCAATTTGGTGAGTTTCCACCTGATGGGAGCAGGTCTGATGTGACACATATGGTGGTGGATACCTTACTTTCTTAATTAGGATATCACTGGGAATATCATTACATTTTTTTCGTTCTTTAAAGAGGACTGCTATTGGATGCTTGTTTTGTTTTTATATTTATGACATTTTAATTTTATTATCTTTTATATTTTTTATATGTTCTTTGCACATGGAATATTATATATATTCAATCATTACATTTTTGCATTGAACACTGAATTAATTAGGTGTTATTGTTGTGCTACTGTGAATTTTGCTACATATGCATTTTGGTATACATATTTCATTTTCACTGGTTTTGACATGCCTGTACTTACCTGCAAAGGTTTTGCACAGAGCATCCCTGATCCTCTTCTTCTGGGGTCCCCTGCCGGTGCTCCAGGCCCCTCCTCTTCATCAGGGGCCCCCAGGGAATGTCACTTTCCATGGGGGCACCCGTGCGGGCTCACTCCCAAGTCCTGCTGCGTCCATTGACACAGACAGTGGGACTCGGCCCCGCTCCCTACTCCTGTGTCACAGCTTTTGATTGACTGCAGCGGGAGCCAATGGCTCGTGCTACTATCAATCTGTCCATTAAGAAGAGCGACAGTGGCTGGAGCCGCTGAGCTCGTGCACATCGCTGGATCGGATGCGCTCAGGTAAGAAAAGGGGGGGGGGGGGTCTGCAGCACAGAAGGTTTTGCACCTTAATGCATAGAATCTTAAGGCTTTACAACCACTTTAAAAATAGTTAATGTTTATTGAGGAAGTTTAGTTTCACTTTAAATTGGTATATAGCCATTTGCTTTGAGTACAGCTTTAAGGAAAGGGCAACATTTCCCATTGTCAAAAAAAAATCTTACACGTATTCATATCTAATAGTAATAAAAAAAATCTCAAAGTTCACATGGCAACTAAAAAGAAGATAAAAACCAAAAGCAATTTATGTTCCTTCCAAAACATTAATCCTTTCGCTGTGTACACAGGCTCTAGCCAGAAATGTATTTTGTAAAAATTTCAAACACTGCAGCTCAAACCTCTCCATGTCAGGCAATAAAAAACATTTTTGGCATGTAGACAATTTCCTCTTCTTGACTTACGTAGGAGTTATAGTCAGCATCTTTATCCCGATGAAACGCTTCTTCCCGTCTGAAGAAACAAACAGCGAAAAGACGGTTAGATTGGGGATATTAATATTAGACCACAATAGAATAAATACAGGAATTGGATTTTATAAGAACATTGTTGACTTCCTTCAGATCCCTTGTCTCCCACACCGTGTCTCTCAGACATAACATAAACAAATAGAGAGCAAAATCAGAAATGTTACGACGTGCAAACTGTGTCCTTTGCACTGGGAAAATATACAGCAGATTAACATATACTATAATATGTACATCACTTACAAATATTTGCCTTATTGTGCTATGTGCTCTATTTACGTTATTCAATAAAAGTCTTGTGTTTATAGTGAAGGTCATTATGGAGCAATACTGAATGTATGGTTTGAGCTTTAAACATCAGATTGTTGCTGTTTGACTATTAAACACAGACAAGGGATATGTTATCCTAAAGAAGATCTTCAATCTAAACTATTATTTAAAGCGCTGTGTACACTGTCGGCTCAATATAAATCCTGTATAATTTTTACTTTTTTTTCAGGGAGTACCCTTCAGTAGAGGCAAAGAATGAGGATCTCAACTTTATTTATGGTCAAATTAGCTACCTCCTGCTGGTATATGTCCTGGGAAAATAGTATAGGCGGGGCTACATTTACTGGTGATGAGCAATGTTTGTGGCTTTGCTCTTCTGATGATCTAGTAAATCCATACTTGCAATTTTGTCTTTCAGGGTGTTCACTGCTGATTGCTGCCGTCGCCCCTGATAAAAGCATTCTTTGGACCCCTTCTTGCTTAGCCTTTAAAGTGCAAGTATCCCTCCCACCTGTACTGCCTTCTAAAGTTCACAAAGTTCCACACATAAAGCACATAAAGTTCCCTCAAACACCATTGCTGATGTAGGTGTGCCATTCCACCATTATAAAATGCAATCACCTATTGGTCCATTTGTCTTTGCTTGGCGAGGATGAAAGAAGGATTGTGTCCTATACAGAAGAATGAATGGGAGAAGTGACCACTTGCACACTTTGTAGCACAGCAGTGAGCTGGATAGGGGTCCAAAATACTCCTTTACCAGTTTACTGTGCAGATTGGTTAATTGAGCAATTGGATGTACTCCAAGGACTAACCAGATCCACTACAAATCCTGGTTTGTGCCCACAAGTTCCAATAGAGACTTTTGGGTTTGTTCAAAGGACAGCAGAACAAAGCCTCATCGAAGAAATATATTAAACATTTGTGTTTACTTTCTTCTTGTATTATTACCATCTCTGGCCACATACAAACACTTGTGTGTAAATCATAGCTAAAGGTGAGGAGGGCCTCTGAGAAGTGTCAAAAGAATCTACAATAATACTTTTATTAAAGGGAATTATTATTCACAGCTTTTCTTTAAATAAAACCCAGAGTACAAGAACGTAAAATCATCTACATTTGTGTGCTGTTTCTGTAGAGAACATAGTAGCAGGAAGCATGCAATGGTGGCAGTGAGCGGGGTTTAATGTGGAGATAGTGAGACAGCATCTTAGAATTTTGGCCTTATATGAAGGTCCAACTTTGTCAACTAACTCTGGCAACCCTCACCATGTTAGAAATATACAGTTTGTCACCTCATTGCCCTTAAAATGGAATCCTTCAACACACAGAAGGGGGGTGCAGTAGAATCTGACCCTCAGAGCAGAACAAAAAAAAAGTATACTTTGAAGAAAAGTCTCCCACTAGTCTCACCCACATGTAAAAGAAAAGTTTTGGGTGAAGGCTAAATTTAGAATAGCAATAAACATTATGTCCAGTACTCAATTCTGTTGCTAAGGGCTTCTACAACAGTTTCAACAATCAATTTTCTAGAAGCATTTTTTTTCTTTTACCTTTAAATTTTTTGTCATGTGTATCAGTCATGAATTTTGTGATGCGGTCAGAGGGAATTGCAAAAGAGATTCCAGCTGCAACTTTCAGAGTATTGATACCAATCACTTCTCCATCCTGTAGAGATAAACAAACAAGGACATAATGATATCACTACATCTACATAGATGAGAATAAATAGTCTATATAGGCCGATGGCAGGATGAGGAATATTACATGGCTGCCAAGGACTACACTATATAAATAAAAGTATATGGTATTGCATTGGATGCAGCCCTTGGATACTCCATTTGACGAGCTACATCACCTCCCCCGCTACATGGACACCCTCCATGCACTTATGTACTTTCCCACACCATCTGTTGCTGCAACCCCATATGCACGCCACCTCAGCCCCCGCGGCGAGATCTATGCCTCCTATGCACCTCGTGCAGGTTACCACATGCCGTATTCACTGCAGCTTTGGTAATATAATGTATCTGCTCCTGATGAGTGAAAGGTATTCACAAAACGCGTTGAGCTATAAGCCACATCTGATGGTACAATTCACCCATTATGTATTTACCCTTTTACATCATTACGATCACAGATGCAGTGTCAGGCTAGCTACCTGGTACCTTCAGGCTATGCCATTGTGTAATATCCATTTAACTTCATTATTATTATGTACTTATTATGACATATGATATTTATATGCAATCCTATTTATGCCTACATTTTGTGCAAGTACAGTTGTGTATGTATATATGCAATTCATTTTTTACTATGTTACAATTAAAACCCTTTTATTCTCACCTCTGCATTCCGATTGCTTCATACAAAGTCCCAAATTCCCCTTGGTATGTATCTGAAATAGGGATGGAGGCACCTACCCATGCCTCATATAAAGTCCCAAAATCCTCCCCTTCTACAGGGAATCCATGCTACTGTCCATGGTTTTGGAATGAGACATCTAAGAAGCTCATATAGGTTTGATGGTCAGGTGCCTACAAACTTTCAGCCATAGTGTACCTACCTTTAAAAAGGGAGAAACATTTACTGAGTTTCCCAGAAAACATTGCCTGACATTTCCCTAAGTTTCATAAGTGCTCCATCAATATCCAAATATATTGCAGTTTTGATACAGAACAATCACGCCATACAGTACATCAAACTGAATAAAAATTAAAATGACCACACACACGACTCATTCTACACTTTATCATTCAGTACAATAAATATGTAAATACACTCACCAAATTTACTAAAGGACCCCCAGAATTTCCATACTATAAAAAAGCAAAAACATTTTAGCATACAAATTAATGTGCTTGCCCAAATGCTTGTTACCAAAAAGTATCTTCTAACAATCAGTGTAAGTGCATAAAGTTACACAGAGATGTTGAGAAGCCTAATTTCACATATTTGTACACCTTGTTTAATTACAAACTCATTGTATGATTTCTTTTATTGGATTATTCTCAATAAATATTTGAAAAGAAAGGTACACAGAGAGTATCCCCATGGTTTCCATGAAAAGACTGGTGCAAGCCTGTAGGTAGCTCATAACATCCTAACTTTTTCCTAATTTACTTGTGGTTGTTCCCAGTTTTGAATGGGAACCTTGAGTATGCAAAGTTTATGTGTACATACACTCAAAAGTGATAAAGTGTATCCGAAGACAAAACTTTTTTTCAGTTTTTGATAGAGTTAAGTTTTTACTACCACATTGGTGACTGTTGTTGCTGGGACTGAAAATTTGAGGTGACACCAAAACAGGAATTGAAAGGAAATCTACCATTGGGGATAGTTGTTCTGGTGGCAAGTGCCACAAAGAAGATTTTGGATCACTTTGTGTTACATAGTTAGTCTGGTTGGAAAAAAGGCATAAGTCCATCTAGTTCAACCAATAAAAAGAATGAAAAAAAAACACAGTTGACCCAGAGTAACACAAAAAAAAAAACCCTAGCAAAGCATGATCCAATTTGCTCCAGCAGCGGAAAAATATTCTTTCCTGATCCTCCAAGAGGCAATGGGATATTCCCTGCTGGATTGTTGTGTCTAGAGGGAAAAAATGAAGGCATATCTATTGATTGGGATACAGCTGGTTAAAAAAAAATACAGGTTTTTCTAACCATTTTCCACTCTGTCCAAAATGAAAAAAAATAAATAAATAAGTTTGGGCTATAGATATACTTTAAAATATTAATAACAAAGTAATATATAAACAAAGGCATTACATAATTGCAACAAATGTATAGAAAGATATTTATTGACACATCAAGCTACAACAAAGGTTTCCTCTTCTAATGTATTTCAGCCAAAATCAGGAATCATGGATGCACTTTGGGAGAAGCACTGCTGAGCACTGTCTGCTGAGGTTGGGACAATGATTGCCTAGCTAGCTGAGCTGCTTCCATGTTGTTTATGATTATGTCAGTGAGGTTGGACTTTAATATTTTCCTTTCTAAATTGAAAGGTCAGACATATGTATTAAATTTCAATGACGCAAGAAACATTCCTTTAGAATGGCAAATTTGGTGTAGAAAACCAAACTAGCATTTTTTGGTGAAGACTGTGAAGTTCCACAAGTTATAATTTCATCCAAAATCTAAATGAGGTCACCATATGATGTTTATGGATTCCCTTAGTGTTTAAAGAGGTAAGTGGTAAGCTTTCTTGTCTTGTATAATTTGATACCACATTTGAACTCTAGTAGGGCTCTGTCTAGTTGATGTTTGCATGGGTTTTCTTTGGGTGCTCTGCTTTACCGCCATGATCCATAATCTTAGGTTGACTAGTGTACGAGTGTATGAGTGTGCTTGATGAATGTGGTGGGGCATTACTTGGTAAGCTATTTTTCAGAACAGGAGCTGATTGAATGTTTCCATGTACTTTACAGAGCATTGCAGTAGATGTTATCGCTATCAGGTAACAAATGCTAATGTATTAAAGTTGCACTATGAAATTAGTATTGTAATGCCCTGTACACACAGTCAGATTTTCCGATGGTAAATGTCCGATCGGAGCATGTTGTCGGAAATTCCGACCGTGCGTGGGCTCCATCGGACATTTTCCATCGGATTTTCCGACACACAAAGTTTGAGAGCAGGATATAAAATTTTCTGACAACAAAATCCGTTGTCGGAAATTCCGATCGTGTGTACACAAATCCGACGGACAAAGTGCCACGCATGCTCAGAATAAATAAAGAGATGAAAGCTATTGGCCACTGCCCCGTTTATAGTCTCGACGTACGTGTTTTACGTCACCGCGTTCAGAATGATCGGATTTTCCGACAACTTTGTGTGACCGTGTGTATGCAAGACAAGATTGAGCCAACATCCGTCGGAAAAAATCCTAGGATTTTGTTGTCGGAATGTCGGAACAAAGTCCGACCGTGTGTACGGGGCATTAGTCTCAAAGCAACTGGGAAACTGATATCTAGGGTCCAAACAACCAGAAATCTATACTCTACTTACTAACATGTTGGTCCACAGCATAAAGAACATGAGCAACTTTCATCTACAAAAGAGGTTTAGGAAGTTAACTTACATTAATGATGGCATCAGTCTGCACATAATCCATATCAGAGTCTCTCAAGCCCAGCTCCCTTCCATCTCTCTGAGCTGTGCTCACTATTCCCGTGGTCACTGTGTTCTGTAAGGCAAATGGGCTCCCGATAGCCACAGCAAACTCTCCAGGCCTTAGATCTGCTGAATGGCCAAGTGTTAGGACTGGCAGCTTTTTCTAAAGTGGAATACAAGTGTTACATTTGTTTATATAGATAAGGAACAATGTACATACTCCTGTATCTGAACAAATTTACATTAGATTTCTACTACAAAAAAAATCTCTATCACAAAGAGCATAGGCACACCATGAATAACACAGCCAACTGACACTAGATCTAAGTTTGGCAAATAACCGTATTTATTATGTATCCAGATGTGTTTTGGTTGTATTATCAGGAACTCGTTTGAGAAATACCTACATTTTGCTTATTGCTATTCCGAAACTGTAGACATGGCATGCACAACTGCTGAAGAAAGTCCCAGCTCTGCTACTACATGCGGCTAAATGTATATTATTTCTAAGTGAAAATGTTCCAGCATCAAATATCCAAGTCATTTCTTAACACAACACAGAACACGGACGGTAGCAAATATTTTTCATCAGTCAATGACAGAGCTACAAGTCAATCTTAGTCCCATAGTAATGTTCAGTTACCCTACGTTCACACTCATGTGTTTTTTTGGTGCATTTTGCAATTTGCATTAACGCACTTCAGTCCATTTAGACCTGGTTCACACCTATGCATTTTTTTAGTGTGTTTTTAGTTTTGCAGAAACACACTACAGCCCATTTAGTATGGTTTCCTATGGGTCATGTTCACATCTGTGCATTTTATGGAAAAGGCCAGGGACCAGCAGGTTGTGTTTTTGGTTCCATAGACTTCAATGGATCCAAAATGTGTATTGAAAAACGCAAAACACACCTATAATATGCATCAACTGCAACCTTTCCCAAAGCAGATTTTGTTTTGCATGTAATAAACTTCAATGGAGTTGCACCAGAAATGCAAGTGTTGCATTTTTTATGCGTGTTGTGGTGGGGGGTTCCCCCTTTAAAAACACTGTATATAGCTGGTTGCTAAGGAGCGGGCTGGGAAGCCAGCCCCTGCATCCTTAACAACCGATGAGTTGTCAGCTGTTAGCAGGGTTCCCTTCAGTCGGTGGTTAGCCTTCGACGAGGGGAGAGCTTTTTCCTTTTTTTTTTTTTGTCAGGTGGGCAGCGTGATTGACGATGGATCTACATCAGTTGATATTATTTTTAGATGTTTAATAAATGAATTGTCAAAAACCTGTGTTTGTGTTTTTTTTCTCTATGTGACACTTTTTTTAGTGAATGAGTAGGGGTACAATGTATCCCATGCTCATTCATATGGGGGGGGGCATTTTAAAGGGGGCTTCCAGATTCTGATAAGTCCCCTGCTCGCAGACCCCCACAACTACAGTTCATGGTTGTGGGGTAGAAGCCCTTGTCCCCATCAACATCAGCTGCTTTTGGGTACCCCCCCCCATGTTGAGGGCATGTAGCCTGGTTTGGTTCTGGAGTGGGGGGAGGGGGCGCTCGCTCGTCCCCTCTCTTTCCTGACCTTCCGGGCTGCATGCTCGGATAAGGGTCTGGTATGGATTTGGGGGGGACCCCACGCTTTTTTTTTTTCATTTTGGGTTCCCCTCCAAATTTATACCAGACTCGTAGGGCCAAGTATGTATCTGGGGGGGGACCCCACACCGTTTTTTCACAAAGTTTTTTGCTGGCAATTCTTTTTTTACAGTCAGCTGATGACTCATCGGTTGTTAAGGTGAAGGCAGCTGGCTTCCCGGCCTGCTCCTTAGCAACCAGCTATATACATTGTTTTTAAAGGGAAAAAAAAAACACAACACAAAAACTTAAAATGCATGAAAACTGCATGCAAAAATGCACCAAAAACATGGGTTTAAAAACACAAAACACATGGCAAAACGTGCCTGAAAAATGCATCAACCTCAACCGCATAGTAAACCTAGACTTATGCCGCGTACACGCGGTCGGAACTTGCGGCGGGAAATGTTCAATGTGAGCTTGTTGTTTGCTGTTGGAATTTCCGGCCACAAATGTTTGAGAGCAGTTTCTCAAATTTTCCGCCAACTTCACTTGTTGTCAGAAAGTCCAATCGTGTGTACACAAGTCCGTTGCACAAAAGCTCACGCATGCTCAGAATCAAGCAGAAGGAGCCGCACTGGCTATTGAACTTCCTTTTTCTTGGCTCGTCATTACGTCTTGTACGTCACCGAGTTCTCACGTTTGGAATTTATGACAACACTTGTGTGACCATGTGTATGCAAGACAAGTTTGAGCCAACATCCTTCGGAAAAAAATCCACGTTTTTTTATCAGAAATTCTGATCGTGTGTACAAGGCATAAGTCTGACAAATGCTCCATCTTACCTGCCTAGTGCCATGCTATGTCCTCAGGCTATAAAACTGAATGACTCCTATTTGTTTTTACAGATTGGTAACTTGTGTGAAAAAAAATTGCATTAAAAAGATAACTGTGCGTGGCAAGCATTGTCCACGAAACATATTAACAGAAGCATTAAAATAAACCTGCATTTCCATTTATAACATTCCTTTTTCAAACCACAAACTTGGCCAGAAAACCTACTGATTCCATAGCTTCTGTAGCCACTGACCAGGAACAAGTGTGCCAATAAGAAGTTATTTATATATTTGTCTAATCAGCGAATCATTAAATACTGAAACCAGAGGGAGCCAGACAACTAGCATTTTTGAAAAATGTTCAGTAATGACAGCTTCCATATTTCTCACAGAACAGGTTTTATTGAAGTTTTGCCTATATGTAGCTTATACTCACTTTTGAATAAATCTTGATTGTAGCAATGTCAGATTTTTTATCGATATCCTTTATTGTTGCTTCATAGGTGTCACCATTGTGCAGCTGTACCTTTAAGTGCTGCCTACCCGATACAGTATTACTGCTTGACACCACATGGGCATTGGTTACAATTAACCCCAAATCTGAAATGATAAAACCTGATCCACTGGACAAGGGTACGTTACGTCCAAATAGCGGATGCCTGGAGAAAAATAGGGAAAGTAGTTTACTACAAATTGGGGAGGTGAAGCAAGTTTGAAACCCTCAAAGCAGAACTGCTGGAAAAATAAAAAATTACATACATGCTGTCACTACCATTAACACAGCAATTTTAGTACAAACACATTGTTTTAGTACCTGTCGATCCCACCAGTAGATCTGTTATGTTTCTACTTCCTCTAGCAGGGTGACAACGCTGTTTGTTCTACAGTGAAATTACATGAAACCACTGTCACCCCATGAATAGGGCATTCTTACGTGGGCATGTAGTATTAAATAGTATTTAAGTAATCAACCTAAAAACTAAAGCCTATAGTCTCTAAGTAGTTACAGCATTTGTTGGGGAAAAAAGTTAAGCCACATATAAAGACTGACTATTGTAAGCAACACTAGCAGTGTCATATGGCTTGTCCCAATCCCTGTCTGTCACTTTTTCTGGACAGCTTGACTTGTTATTTAAAGTGGAAAAATAATGAATCTATTGATGACAGAATCAATAGGTAATGAAAATATCACATGGGGTGGGGCTCTGAAAACAAAAGCTATTGTGTTAATGTTATTGAAAGGCTGCATTATTCATCATTTTTATTTTCCCTATTGTTCCATTTTCATCAAAGTGTGAACAGCTACAAGGTATTACTTGACCTTGAGGGGCCATCTACACTTTTGTGTTGCGGTAAGTTACATGTGTTGCATGTTACATGCGCTGCAGCGCACCCCAATGCACTAAGGTAACACAGCTACGTTGCGCTGCAAAAAAAAGTATAGTTACATAGTAGGCGAGGTTGAAAAAAAGACACAAGTCCATCAAGTCCAACCTCTGTGTGTGCTTTTATGTTAATATTACATTGCATATCCCTGTATGTTATGGTCGTTCAGGTGCTTATCTAATAGTTTTTTTAAATTATTGATGCTCCCCGCTGAAACCACTGCCTGTGGAAGAGAATTCCACAACCTAACCGCTCTTACAGTAAAGAACCCTCAATGCAGTTTAAGGTTAAATCGCTTTTCTTCTAATTTTAGTGAATGGCCACGTGTCTTATTAAATTCCCTAAAATCATATCCCCTCTTAAGCGTCTCTTCTCTAGAGAGAACAAGTTCATTGCTTGTAACCTTTCCTCATAACTAATGTCCTCCAGTCCCTTTATTATTTTTGTTGCCCTTCTCTGTACTATCTCCAGTTCCAGCACATCCTTCTTGATATACTGCACATTAGTGAGCAATAATACATTCATGGTGGAAATTAGCACTTGAAGCCCTCTTGAGAACGTCCAAGTGGATGAAATGCATCGGAGCGGAGACTCTGTGCTGATGTCACACGGCTGCATGACCCAGGATGGCAGCGGTTCACTATGTGAATTGTACTTGTTTTTAATAGCCTTGCTCAGCTGTTTTAACTAGAAGTTTTGTATATATCCAACATTACAATAAATACTACACTATTTTTGCTATCTGTTGGTTCCTGGGTAAGCTTTATTTAACACAGCTGAGACCAGACTTTAGGCACTACTGAAAGGAGAGGACCAAGGATTGATATACACATTGCCTGGGATGAACTTGATTTGAGAAACACACTGTAATTGCTACATGTATTGTAGCATCTCCTTTTGGTGAGTGTTCACTCTGTAAGGTGGTGTAAGGTGTAAGATGGTGGTGTGGTGGTGGCTGGAAGATTCATACACAGAGAGATTAATACCATGTACACAGAGGCATTTAATTTTTTGTTTTGGTGGAGGATTCGTGACTCACGGAAGTGTTGGGATTTTTATGGACACTTATTTTGATAGGGAAGCACTTTACAGACCTCTGATATGTTTTTGCACTTTATGTCATAGATTTTCCTTTTTTTATTAATTCTATTAATTTGGCTCTGCATACATTTATGTTGTATTTTGTTTTGGCCTGAATACTGACCCTTTGTATGCTAGCAGCCGTATTTGAACCACAGCACAGCTACATCTTTCAGATATTGTTACATTCATTAACGTATGTGCGTTATTGCACAGCAAAATTGGAAATGAGCCCTCAAAGTCTGCATTACAACCCTTCATTTAATAAATATATAGGCAAGAAACAGTGCTTTTGAATGCAAAGTGGGCATGGGTAATATTTTTCAGTTTTGAGGTAGACAACATTATCTTTATTATTTTTAAGACTTATTGGTACATTCTTTATAATATAAAACAAGTTAAAAATTCACCAAGGACAGTGGTTCCCCCTAACAAAAGCCATGGAAGGTTTGCAGACATCTTGCCACTAAAATACCGGTAAGCGAAAGTAAATATTTGATACTTTAACTGTCCAGCATCTGCCGAAATGTGACATTAGAGTTTCATTATGACTGACCTGTTATCCATATCTGACTTTTTGCTATGAGTCACTTCTTGCTCTATTACCTGAATAACCCTTAAAGAGCCCTTTTTGTGCAGCCCTCATTTCTGCCACCCAGCAGCCTAGTAATCCCCCTTTAATAAACAAGGTTGATGTTTTAATGCACGCTATGAAGGAAGCCCATTGAGAACTCAGTCTCTCTTCTCCTTGATCTAGTTTAGAGTCATTTCAGGTCACAGCATTCCTGGACCCAGGAATAAATGGTTGAGCAGGTCCCACTAAATGGTAAGAACTGAAGAATTTTTATAGCTGCGGGAGGCCATAATTTATCTTGGCACAGCCACTTTCTACAGAATAAAAATGACTTGCTGCGTTTTCTCTTAAACAAATTCAACACAGCTATTCTGTGGCTTCAAATTTTTAATGAGTGAAACCAATCTCATATCTGGCTCCCCATATTAATGCCAGATAATCATTTTATTCTACCACTGTGGTGTAGACTGCATCCTTTGCTGCCAGGTTTAAATAATTTATCTCTGTTCATGCTTTTCAAAACATTTCTAACTCTTCCAAAAAGACATAATATACTGTATAGCACCTGGCCATGTTACTGTGCATAACAAATTCATTCATCAAAACAGAAATGTATCAATTCACTGGATGACCTGGTTGCTAACTGTACCCCATCTCCAGGAATAATTTCATATGATAAAAACTTTCTGGGATTTCTTTTCCCTGGAAGGCTGCTTGTTTCCAGGACTGTAAAATCTCTTTCTGCATTTTTACATTTGAACAATGCGTAGTTTAATTTGTGTTTCAAGTGTCAATAAACTGTATCTAGAGAAAAAAATCAGCAAACCTAATAAAGATGAATTCCAGATATGGATATTTTTGCATAGTTACATTGGTCCAGCCTTGCCCAATGTAAGTATGCATTTTCTATATGAAGCCAATCCCTTTGGAAGCTGGATAGGCACCTCTACTACACTACAGTGACTGCCGCTGGCCTCCGGGTCCCATGCCGTGTGGCTTCCCTGCCTGGATTTCAGCTTTAGGATATTGAAGGTTGTTGATAAAGCAACCCAAAATAATCTTTTGCTGGATCTTGCATTTAAATGCACACACTTTAAGTTGCCTAATGTTCAAATGCATTCAAACAACGCTTGTCAATAGCCCTACATAATTAAAGAAACAAAAATAGTAAACTTGCAAAAGTGTGCCCATTCTAGAATGAGCAATGTTGGATATATTGCAAACAATCTAAACAATATCATTGTACTAAATCAAAGACAAAGGGCATTTGCATCTCCATCCTAATAAAACCTAAATCAGCTAATCGCACTTATGAAAATGTAACAACTCCTCAAGTAAATAACATTAAAGGGTATGTAAACCCTAATGAACTCTGTGTGTTTGATAAGTGCAAAAATAATACATATTGATCCTGCCATTTCAGCATACTGAGTTGTAGTTTAGAAGGAAGGTTAAATGATGGTGGTTTAAAGTTATTTATGGTCTATTATTTTGCTGACAGGGCCTTTTTTTATTTTGCACACACATACTAAAATGTGTATTTTTTGACAAAAACACACTCGAAATACCAATATGTTAAACAATTTTGTAAAAGCAATTTTGTAAGTTGTATGATATTATTGCATCTATTTATTCCACCTATACTTTCAGTAAAAAATAATTTTAGTGCACAAAAACACAATAGAATGTTCAAATGTAAAAAATAAAAGATGAATAAATAGATACCAAATTTTGCATGCATCCGTGACAAAATTGCCGCCCAAAGTTTTGTCGATGGGCGAATCTTTAAAAGCCTTTACACATCATCAATTAAAAATTAACATTAAATGATGGCCCTAGACGTATTTCTTTCATTCCAACAGGTGTTGTTGTTTATGTGGACGTGTGTTCGGTATACAAGCATTTTTTTGCATTTTTTAATTTTTTGTACTTAACATTATTGCTATCACAAGGAAGCAGATAAGCCCTCTATGTAATAGCACTTTTAGAGGAACAATTACTCTTAATGAAGACATCCCCTGCACTGAGAAATGTGATCAAGGAACTTAGAGCTCTGAGTCTTGAAATGCTCAAAGTTGAGCACTTCAGAGTTCATAATTAACATGAGAGATGGAAGAACAGATATCAGCCTGGTCCTAAAAAAATAAACAAACTCTCAGCTTCTATTGCGGCTGTTAGGTTGCATAAATTTTGCAATAGTTACACGAGTAACAGTAAACAGGTTACATTTTTTAGATTGGTTTGTGTTTTGTGGGTGTGCCTTTGTGTAGTCTTATTTAGACAATATGAGTTGATATAGCAACCTAAAAAATATAAAGAAACAGCAGTCAGTCTTTCAACAGCAGTAGATGGCTTTGACTCCTAGTCTCTCAGAGACTGAATGTACTTTATATAAGCAAATATGCGAAGTTCCAGAATTCAGTCTCAGGCAAATTGTGAACAGGTCTCCATTTACAGAAAACAGTAACAGCCTGCATTCAACATGATTGTGGGGTTTGAGGTATATGGGGAGTACAGTACATGCAGGGACAGTATATGGAAGCCAGAGCTCATTGCTAAAAACCCTGCTGGTATTGATGCTTTTCAGTTCGTAGAACTTTTTGGTTCAATTCTGCTTTTTTTGCATGGGGGGGTATGGGTGCTTAAAAATCCCTTCCAATTGTTATAATAGTAGCTGGTAGTAGTCAGTCACATTCAGCTGGATGTGTTATGTAATGTTAAAGATGTTTCTTAGCATATCCAAGCTACTTGTTCAGTTCCAGCAATTTACAAGAAGATACCCTGTCATTTATATCCAGACCTTAAAACACCTTAATACAATTACCATGGAATGTGTAGATGTTGATGGTGATTGGATTAAGGCCTTTAAAAGCTTCCCTTCACCCGAACATGAAAGTTCCCCCCGTAATCTTCCTTCCAATACACTACTATGAAATATATTTTATTTTTTTTGGAGAAGAGCGAGTACCTTTCTTGGAATGGATGACACTGGATTCCATTTCAAATTTGACATACCATAACATACCATAACTTTAGTTGGAAACACATATAAGACCAATGGAAGAGACGAGCTGCCAATACCCACCATTTAATCTTGTTTTGCCAATAAGAAACCTTAAAATTTTACTTTTTCAAAACCCTCTCCTCTCTCACAAACACTATTTTCTTTCTTCTTAGGCTAATAATTGTTTATGAATTGGGTAAGCTTTTTTATAAATCATAACTATGCCCTGTTCTGGTGCAAGCAGTGCATCTCATTGAGATGCATTCTTTCACAATATGTCTGTTGGCTGAAGTCCTTAGTCGTGGTCATTCTATGTCCACTTTGTGGTTTTGAAAGTTTCCCCCAAGCAGTGTACAAGCAGAATTGGTATATTTGACATCCTCCCTGTGCTGCAAAAAACACTGAAGGGCACAAGCTTCCCAAAATGGGCTCAAGGACCTGTAAACATCAACAGGGCACACAGTAAAGATGTGATAATACAAGGTCCTCACCCTATACAAAGAGAAATTCTACAACTTTTTCACATTATGTCTGAAAAATTAACAGTTGATGTTACCTCAAAAAAAGTTCAATGTGAACAACAGCTGGGGCAATCTTCTCTACCACATCAGCAATGAAGTTAAATTTGTACCTCGGACTGTTGGGATGTTGGTGACCTATACTGGCAGAAAAAATTGGGTATGTTAGTAGGAACATTCCATGATGAATCCTCCTAAACACAGTCAGGATTAAGTTAATTACAGTTTTCAAGCTTTAACTTCTGGCTTTAGACTTTGACTACTAAGCTCATGCAAAGTCATAATCTTGGCTGACCCCATTATTCTCAAAATAAGCAATCTGTGATAAAAATAATATGAGATTTAAAGAGCTTTGAAGGAGACTTTAGACGTAATTTGTTCCACCAATGATGCTCTTATTTACTTACAAAGTGTATTGACACAGATCCTTATTGCTTCAGCTCTATGGTATACAGAGAATTCCAGACTCAACTCTATGTCCCAGACTTGTTTTATAGCCTCTTCTGTGTCTCGACGCACTGCGGTTAAATATATTTACTTGTGGATGACCACATGAAAGGTCCACTTGAAATCAGACTGTGGTGTTTATGTAACAAGCTTCCCAAACATGCAGAGCAATGAAGTTTTGTGTGGTTCCTAACCACCCGTATCATCTTAACATTGAAATTTTCAAGAAGATTAAAAAAAATTCAATATTAGTATTTAAGGTTCCCCTAAACCAAAAATACAAATTGGTCCATGTCAAAGAGCTACTGGGTAGATCACGACATACCAGTGGTCAATGGTTAGTCTAACCAAAGGCCATATTTTGATTTTTGGTTGATGCTGGAAAGCAAAAATCAAAAAGCAATTTTCTGAATATTTCTCTTAAACAGGGCTTACAAAATTTTGGCACCTTAGTATTAAGGTCTGTATGCATGCCATAGCCTTTACTTGTTAGTCTAACATTTTCTTTTTAAAAAGACCAACAAAGGCAAGACAGCGCTGGACCCCAGTAATAAACTACGACCGGACTTCTGGATCCTCCTGTCTGTAGTGTTGATGTGTCATGTCACCCTGCTTCCCAGCTGTGTTCCATCTGAGCCTTCCTGTCATCCACGCGGCCCCAGCCTCCAGGTAGTTAGAGTTCTGGTCTACCCCCATGTTACTCAGGCTGCTGTATAAACGGCACTCCAGTCCCATACCTTTATGGAATAAAAGATTTGTTTTTTATTTACCAGAGGCCTGATCTTATTTTATTACTGGGGTCCAGCACTGTCTTCCCTTGTTGGTCTTTTTTGTTCGTCTCATTGGTCCATGAGTTGGGAAGAGCAGCTGCCTCAGCTTGACTATTTCCTTTACCTATTTGGGCTATCATTTATGTGCCTAGACACTTGTTTGTGTTTTTTTAACACTTTCTTTTGCATTTTTGCTTTATTTTTTTATCATCAAGAACTCAAGGTCAACAGAAATAGAGCCAGGAACTATGGCAGGAAGATCGTATCACTTGAGTCCTCAAGGCATACAAGAAGCTAGGGAATGACTCTTTATATGATTCTTTGCCTATAACCGAAATATCACTCCAGGGCCCTGAACTCAAGGATAAAGATAAGGGGGAGACCAATGGTAAATGCAACCCATACAGTCACTTTGATATAATACTGACAATTACTCATAAAAAATATTATTTTATTGAAAAATCAGTAATAAATACCGTATGTGGTTTATCTACTATTCTTTCTTTTTTTAATAAGTAAAAAAAAAAATATGCTCCAAAAAGTTTAAGATGATAGCATGAAATTAAGCCTTATTCAGACAAAATTGTCAATTGCTTACAAACATTCATTTATTGGTTACCATATGTACAAATACAACTAACATTTTACAGGGTTTTCTGCCCTCCTCTTCAGGGCTAAGAAGAGGTAGTTTGAACACAGCAATAGCTCCACACCACTGAAGACATCCCATCACCATCCCATCCAGCTTTGCACAATAGATATTGGTCTTAAGCTTTTAGCCCCGAAGAAGGGGTAGAACTCCATTGGCATTGGCCTTGTTTGTACAACAATTACCAATCCATTAAAATTGTTTGAACTTTTGAATATTTGGCTCTAATCTTCAGGGTACTTCCCATCTATCCTTATTGCAATCACTTCTGTTGGTCAGAGTTAAAAATACAAATTCCAAGTACACACATCCTGGAAATATCCAAGTTATATACTATATTAGGCACAGGAACAGTAATGAATGGCTCTGTTAAGCGCTGAAAAAGCTGTTGTCACTTCAGAAATAAATCCAATCAATCAATTGTAGTAAGTTCTGTAATATTCACCACAGTAATAGTTTTGCTATATTTAGAATGGTAGTCAGCGGAAGTTCCCATATGTGTGCTTAGAGGTGCTTTACTTATCCTTTAAATGTAAGCATTGCACAATGCAAAGGATATGTTGTCATAGAGAAAAACATATGAAAACGAATGTCAACAACTTGCTTAGACCTCCTACATCCAAGGATGTTCAGGCACCTTTAAGGAAAAACTAGGATCACTAGTTCCAGATATGCCCATTTTACAAACATCTAAATAGTTTTGTCTTTTTGGTCATACATGCCAGCAACTCATTAGCCTGAACAACACAACCTATCTACTACTATTTTATCATAATTTGTTCCAAAATCTGGCATTTTATTAACAATATTGCTAGAGAAAACAAAATCATAATCTATGGCAACATGTACTCCAAGTCTGTTTTTTCATTTCCCACCCCTGGGCTTGTCATGGGTGTCATAATTATCCCCACAACTGGCATACAGAACAAATATTTGAATGTCCTCCTCATAATGCTCTTGTAATATAACTCATTTTCCAATTTCCAAATATTCAGAGTTTTCATGAAACTGTAATTTTGTAACTATATTTTGCTTAGATAGAGAAGACTGTCTTGAGATGACATCACGAGTGGTTCTTTTTGAATATACCAGATGCACCTACACTAGGGATTTGTATAGAATGAGAAGACAATATGCTTGGGCTGGATTGAGAAGGAATGGTATCCTGGCACAATGCCAAGTGAGGAGATGAACAAGCTATTCCACTGACAATGTCAAGCATTCGGCAGAGATGAACTGGTATACTAATACTTTGAATTGATATAAAATATCAATTGGTATTGTACTTGATGGCATGCAATATACAGCACTTGTGGATGAAATAAATTGGTTTATGAATTGGAATATGCTTTATGTACATACATTGGAAGAAAAACACACAACTCAGTATTTGTCTCTCAACTACAGCAGCAAAAACAGTAAAACATGCATAATTTTAAATGGTAGATTTTTTGGGGGGTTTAAAACTATGACAAAAATCTCCACAACTGCACCAGCCAAGTCTGCATGTTCATGCCAAATGAAGACAGCTACGGTGCTAGTTTTATCTGAAACAAATAGCATAGATTGGAAAAAACCTCATGAACAACCAACCCATCTGTGTACAGAGTTATGATTGTGTCCTGATCTAACCAACTATTGACTAGACTGGACAACAATAATATTTGGTCTATGAGTACCTTAATAAACCCCCCCCCCCCCCCAAACTGACTCTGGCTACGAGAAAGGTAAGTAGTTAGTCCCCTCTTTTCCAAGTACACCAATTCCATATATATATATATATATATATATATATATATATATATATACATATATATATACATATATATATATATATATATATATATATATACATATATATATACTGTATATACAATTGTGCTAAAAAGTTTGCATACCCTGGCAGAAATTGTGAAATTTTGGTATTAATATTGAAAATGTGACTGCCATTTATTATAACATAGTTTTTTGGATTCTTTTTAAATCATAATGAAATCACCCAAATGAACCTGATCAAAAGTTTACATACCCTGGAATGTTTGGCATTGGTACAGACACAGAAGGTGGCACACACAGGTTAAAATGCCAATTAAAGGTTAATTTCCCACATTTGTGGCTTTTTAAATCACAATTAGTGCCTGTGTATAAATAGTCAATGAGTTTGTTAGCTCTCACGTGGATGCCCTAAGCAGGCTAGACACTGAGCCATGCGGAGGTAGAAAAGAACAGCCAAAAGACCTGCGTAACAAAGTAATGGACCTTTATAAAGATGGAAAAGGATATAAAAAGATATCCAAAGCCTTGAATATGCCAGTTAGTACTGTCTAATCCCTTATTAAGAAGTGGAAAATTCGGGGCTCTTTTGATACCAAGCCAAGGTCAGGTAGACCAAGAAAGATTGCAGCCACAACTGGCAGAAGAATTGCTCAGGATACAAAGAAAAACCCACAGGTAACCTCAGGAGAAATACAGGCTGCTCTCCAAAAATACAGTGTGGTTGTTTTTAAGGAGCACAATTCAACGATACTTGAACAAAAAAGAGCTGCATGGTTGAGCTGCCATGGCTGCCATGGCTTCCGCCTTTATTGCGCCAATGCCACAAAAAAGCCCAATGAGGCATGTCAAGGTGTTGTTGGGCATATTGTAACCAGGCTTTTTTTGTGGAACTTGTGCAGTAAAGGCTTCTTTCTGGCAACTTGACCATGCAGCTCTTTTTTGTTCAAATATCATCGTATTGTGCACCTTAAAAACAAACACACCATCTTTTTCCAGAGCAGCCTGCATTTCTCTTGGGGTTACCTGTGGGTTTTTCTTTGTAACCCGAACAGTTCCTATGGCAGTTGTGGCTGAAATCTTTCCTTATCTACCTGACCTTGGCTTGGTATCAAGAGATCCCCAAATTTTCCACTTCTTATTAAATGATTGAACAGTACTGACTGGCATATTCAAGGCTCTGGATATCTTTTTGTATCCTTTTCCATCTTTGTAAAGTTTCATTACCTTACTACGCAGGTCTTTTGACTGTTCTTTTCTGCTCCCTATGGCTTAGTATCTAGCCTGTTTAGTGCATCCATGTGAGACTTAACCAACTCATTGACTATTTATACACAGACACTAAGTGCGATTTAAAAAGCCACAAATGTGGGAAATTAACCTTTAATAGCCATTTTAACCTGTGTGTGCCACCTTCTGTGTCTCTACCAAGGCCAAACATTCCAGGGTATGTAAACTTTTCATCAGGGCCATTTGGGTGATTTCTGTTATCATTATGATTTTAGGAGGAGCAAAAAAACTATGTGATAATAAATGGCTTCATGTGATCACTATCCTTGAATAAAAGACAGTTTTTTGGCATGATTAGTCATATTTTTAATATAAATGCCAAAATCTCAAAATTTCTACCAGGGTAGGCAAACTTTTGATCACAACTGTAATATATATATATATATATATATATATATATATATATATATATATATATCAATATTGCTTTCAAATGTGTACATATTTGTAACAAGCAATAATAGAGCCTCACTGACCTCTGTAGCAGCAGGCACTCTGGAGTAATTAAAGTATATAGACAGCTGTTCCTGTTTTGGTGAGAAAGCAACATTTTGGAGTTAGCTTCACTTTCATCCCTGGTGACAATGGTGATTGGGACAATTAGAAACGCACATCTCTCTAACTGGGACACAGGCAGCAATAAAAACTGACAAGGGTTATAACCCTTTACTACTCTATCCAAATTTTTAAAAAAACTGTTTTCCCTTGATTATTCTTTAAAACTCAAAAGATCACAAGAGAGGCTTTGAAGTTGGGTTTTATTCAGTTGCTAATGCTACATTCGCACAGGCAACTAGCCCCGATGCAAATGACAGATGCAAAAATCTTTCTGCAGATTCCTGCAGCTGCTTTTGCCACCTGTGAATGGTTAGTGTCCAGCAGTGATCACTGCAGGTAAACACTGGCTGTGAGGACAACAACAGATACTGTAGCTGTGGTGGCTGCCGCTTACCAGGGTGGATAAAAAAAAAAAAAAATTATTATTATTTAAATCAGATTTTTTTATTTTTATCAAATTTATTTTAATAAAATACTTTTGGAGTAAAAAATCCATCTAAAGATAGTTTTCTATTTAAGATACATTAATCATTTAGTTTATTCAGCATGAAATGGAGCTTAGTTATGTAGCATGAGGCTGTATATTATGAAATATTTTCATTTTTGGTAAACTCATTCAATGAATCCAAGCTCTGCAAGCTGAGATAACATGCACTGCATTGATACATTCACACAATTTCACAGTAACCATGAGATAAAACAAAGTTCAGGAATATTCCTCTATCCCATTGTTTTGTAAATCTATGTACACTACAAACTGTATGATTGTTTGAAGAGAAATGCATCTGTACCAGGCTCGAATCGTGAGGAGGAAGGGCAAGCAGTAAAAAAAAGAAAGTGAAACCACCTAAGCAGCTTACAAACCTTGTGATCTTTCTGCACAAAGCTTGAAGTGCTTTTTTCCTCCCTTGAGGAGCAAAATAGCAACAGGCCATAAAAAAAGAGACCCAGTTTGGGAATATTTACTAACCTGCCAGCTTATTATTCTAAATAGGATACCTTCATTTTGTTTGCAAATATTAAAGATTCTAACTACCAGCAAGAATAAGTCCTTACATTTAAAGAGCACCTGTCATTTCAGATCCATCATGTCAGCGTCTGTTTTGCGGGCATCCACTGACCTGCTGCCGCCACGTACCTCACCTTGTTGTGTCACTGCCGCATCACCAGCCATCCCATTAAAGTGAATGAGACTGTCGGTGAGTGAACAGCGGGTCAGAGGAGGAGCCGCTGCGGGACAGAGATGACAGTTGCTCTTTAAAAATGATGCTTTAAATTGAGTTGATTTAAATCAAATCCACCCTGACGATGACCTGTCATTGAAGTAAACAGGCTTAGTGGCCACAGCTTTGCTCACAGTTGGTAAAAACAGCCGCAGGATCCAACTGATTTCCACTGCTGTCATTCGTACCAGGCCTAATCACCTTGTTTAACCCCCCTTGCCACCACGTGTACACATATATGAAACATCACTAAAGTGGATCTTCTTTGTGAGGCCACATATATGCGTAAATGTTTTTGTGTTGGGATCGTGCTGCACAATGCTCTCCTAGCACAGGGACTGGGTCCTAGGCAAGAGCCCCGGGTCCTGTACTATCGATCGGGAAAGGGAAAGCCCTGATCAATGTGATAGTCTTTGATTGGCTATGACAGTGACCAATCACTATAAAGCCCGTCCCCGTGTGTGCTTTCTCATCTGAACTGAGAGAAAGATACATTGTATCAAAAGTGTGTGTAAAAGAAATAATACAATGAAAAAAGTTAGATCAAGGTTTGATTAAAGTCAGTGTCAGGGTTAGAGTTACAGTCAGGGTCAAAGGTCAAAGATCAACGTCGGCATATTTTAGGTAGGATTTTTTTTAAAAACTTTTTTTAAATTAGTATCAGTGTCAGTGTGTTTTAGGTAGGATAAAATAAGCAACATGTGCACTATTGTTTCTCGGCCCTACTACGGGTACAAACAACAACTAACATATACATAGGTGATATTTCCGTGATTGTCAGGAGCAGGAAAATGTATTTTGAGTTGTTCTTTGGAGGTAGATTATGGCAGTCTCAAGAAAAATACAGCTATTCATATAAAAACGATATTTTTCTTATATTTTACACAAGTTTTTCTTAGATAGTAATAAATCAGGAGATTTCTATTACCATTTATACCTATTGAAAACCCATTTTTTGCTGAATAAAATGGGGTATAAGTCACCTAGATACGCAAGTAGTTGTGATGATACTGTATGTACAGTTTTACTAACACATGTCAAAGTTGCAAAATTGTGTTCAGGCATTAGGAATTGTTTTATCTTCATCATGAAGTGGTTAAAGTACTGTTTATTTACATTAAAGGTGGCAGGCTGCCAAAAAAAATCTTTGTTGTAAACTTTTGTAAAAAAGTCAAATTTCCCCACAGTGCCTGTAACTGCAGAGGTCAGTGAGGGCTTATTTTAAAGCTCTTCAGCTGCTTTATTGTTGTGGCTTGGTTGGAAATAGGTAGGTTTTATAAAACAGCATTCTGTCTTTAATGTGTAGTATAGAAACATTAAAAGCTCATGGTTCATTAACAAATAATAGTAAACGCACTTATTATTTGTTTTAGAGGGATTTTATGCAACATTAAAGCTGATGAACAACAGTGAAATAACATTCTGATGGCTTAAAATATATAAATATAACCACTGAAATGCTTAAATACATTTTTAAAATACCGTATATACTCGAGTATAAGTCGAATTTTTCAGCACTTTTTTTGTGCTGAAAGTGCCCCCCTCGACTTATACTCGAGTCAAGCACTTTTCTGCAGCAAAAAAAAATCATTTTCCGAACCGAGTTTGGGGCCCCGTATCTCAGGGCCACTTTGTGCTAGGAACCCCAAATTTGGTGTGCAAACCCAGTGGAACTGGTACCACAACATATCCAAAGCTGGGGTTCCTAGCACTAAGTGGCCCCGATATACGGGGCCCCAAAATCGGTTCGGAAAATGTCATTCTATGCTGCAGAAAAGTGCTTGACATTTTCTGAACCGATTTTGGGGCCCCGTATCTCAGGGCCACTTGGTGCTAAGAAGCCCAAATCTGGTGTGCAAACCCAGTGGAACTGGTACCATAACATATCCAAAGCTGGTGTTCCTAGGACCAAGTGGCGCCGAGATATGGGGCCCCAAACGCGGTTTGGAAAATGTCATTCTCTGCTGCAGAAAAGTGCTTGACATTTTCTGAACCGATTTTTGGGGCCCTGTATCTCGGGGAACCTTAGTGCTAGAAACCCCAGCATTGGATATTTTATGGTGCTAGTTCCACTGGGTTTGCACACCAAATTTGGGGTTCCTAACACTAAGTGGCCCCAAGATACGGGGCCCCACATTTGGTCAACTGTGTCCATCTGCAGCAATGTCATTTCGGGACCCTTTGGGTTCAGAGACCCCAAATTTTGGCTGCAGCTAGGGGGCATCTAGGAACCCTTAACTACCGAGTTTGAAGTTCGGGGGACCTATGGCTGCAAATGGGCACAGTGAGGCTGTAAATGGGCATTGTTGACCCTCTTTTCCACTTACAGTAGCTGTGCATTTCTCACCCTCGTCTTATACTCGGGTCACTACGTTTTTCCCATTTTTTTGTGGTAAATTAGGGCCTCGACTTATACTCGGAACGACTTATACTCGAGTATATACGGTAGGCTATTCCTGATTTATCAAGATGCAGGAACACTTAAGGCATTAAAAGCAAACAATTTTGTTATTGTGTAAGCACTAGTTTGTATACCTTAAAGCGTTTGTTACCCCAATACTTCATACTTCTGATATGTGCCTGCTGTACCATGTACTTTTATGAGAAAGTATCCTGCTCTCTTCGTATTGCTTCCTTTTTGTAAAATCTCCGGTGTTCCTGCTAGTCCCCTTGCTTTGCTAATGAAAACTGACCACACTAAGCAGGAGAGCACACCATGGTCAGTTCTCTAGCTATTCTGGGAGCACAGTTTGCTCTCTTCCAGTAACCAGACTTGTCCTAACCCCCCCCCTGCGCGCGCGCGCATGCGCGCTGCAACGCCATTCACCGAGAAGCTCAGTGTGCTGCTCCTTCTCCTCCCCCCAGCTCTTATACAGCTGAGAACAGAGGGAATGTGATCACTTATTTATGTTTGTCTAAACAAACATGTTTTGCATTTCATTTCTATTTTACACTGAATGGGTTGTTTTACAAGGTGATCGTTTACAATCAATTTAAGCTTGATAAATTCTGACCAGAAAATAAATATAAAGACATTTTTTTTTTTTTATATTTGGACAGAGAAGGTATGAATTAGAGTGTAAATTTTGCTATATTTACAGTGGGGACGGAAAGTATTCAGACTCCCTTACATTTTTCACTCTTTGTCATATTGCAGCCATTTGCTAAAATCATTTAAGTTCATTTTTTTCCTCATTATTGTACACACAGCACCCCATATTGACAGAAAAACACAGAATTGCTCTGACATGCACTGTGAGCTGTAAGGTCTTATATAGACAGGTGTGTGGCTTTCCTAATCAAGTCCAATCAGTATAATCAAACACAGCTGGACTCAAATGAAGGTGTAGAACCATCTCAAGGATGATCAGAAGAAATGGACAGCACCTGAGTTAAATATATGAGTGTCACAGCAAAGGGTCTGAATACTTAGGACCATGTGATATTTCAGTTTTTCTTTTTTAATAAATCTGCTGTGTGTACATTAATGAGGGGAAAAAAATGAACTTAAATGATTTTAGCAAATGGCTGCAATATAACAAAGAGTGAAAAATTTAAGGGGGTCTGAATACTTTCCGTTCCCACTGTACATTTAGCTTGTATGCTGTCTGCTGTGGGTTTATGTACTTTTCATACTTGTCTTTTTTATTAAATAATCCTGTATTTGCCATGACCCATAGGTATCTAAAGTTGCAAGCTAAAAATAGGTCAAAGAAAAATACGACCTATAAATCGTCAGTAGTAGTTCTCATTCATGCTAAAATTATGCAAAATATTTGTAGAAAAAAAAGTAAATTTGCCATTACGTAAAGTGAGGCTAGGAATGTCGGAATCCCTATAAAGACTCTGCTAAATCTTTACAGAGACACCTAAGAAAACACTTGACCAGCTAATGGTTGTAAATAAATATATAGGTATAGCATGAGCTATATGCCTACCCCTCCCTGGAGGAACATTGACATAGCTAAGAAAAGATGTCTGTGCTATTCACTCATCACCTCGATGTATGGCACCTTCACATGTTTTATAACCGCATGGCCATAAAATTCTATATTATGGGCCTCAGTGCAAACATCAATAAACCCATGAGCTACCGGTTATACCGGGGGAACTGCAGATGTGAAGCTACAGTTCATTGACTATGTGTTTCGACTCATATACTGTAGGAAAGGTTAGGAAGATTAATGTTTATTTTCCATTTTTAAGTCTGGATGACTTAGCACGCTTACAGGAAAAGTAGACATTGTGGTTTGTTGTCACGCAAAAAAAGGCATTCCCCCATGTAAGCACATGAAAAAAGGATAGGCGCCAGTATCAGAGGTTAGTTTAGTTCTGTAGCCAGTTGATTTGGAACTGCTTGATTAGTTATGGTGACCATGAACTCATGGCTGCCCTCACTGGCACCTAGTATTCAAAGATATCTTACTAAAATTGATACTAAACACACACTACTTAATTTCCATAGTCCCTTCTCTTCCTGTATGTGGATGATGGCACTGTAATTTTAAAAAAGAAAGAACAAAAAATCATCTTTTCCTAATCGATATACAGCTGTCACATGACCCAGATCTTTCCCAGCCTGTCTACAGGGAAACATAAGCAAGAGGAGCTCCTAGTCCTCTGCTGCTGGTCACATGTTAAAAAAAAAACTGTTTTTGGAATACAAAGTAAAAAATAAATCATTAATATCAATAAACTGTTTTAAATCATCACACAAATATATTTGAAATTAAACCTTTATTATTTTACGGAAATAACATGGTGTGGGTGGATTTCTGGCAGTCACGGTCTGGGCCACACCCCTTCAGCCTGTGTCTTAGAATAACAGGGAGGTGAAGCCTCCATCAATCAAGATGTAATATCCCACCCCCATTGCATTTAGCTGGTTATTGGGCATGGAGGAGGGAAGGAGTGGGCTGTCATTTACATGTGTGTATATACTCACATGTGTGACTCTATAGTTGCATGGACTGCTCAGATGTGATAGGTGCTTAGATGTGCTCAGACTGTGTCTCTGTGACAGTCACAGAGACACAGTCAGACTGTCAGAGAGAGCTGACGTGCGTGTGGAAGCTCCCGCTTCTAGTACTTCCTAGTGCCTTGAGAAGGCTTTGGCCACCCGGCCTCCCTTCCATCTAGATTAGCCGGACTCCCGGCGCATTGTACCGGGCCCCCCCGACCCACCAGCTCCGTGAACCGCGGTACCTTAGTATCAGACCCGCTAAGCTCCGCCTCACCGCTCTACGCCGCCTCGGCCCGCTGGAACGCTGTGCACAGCAGCCTCCCGGAGCCTCCTGGAGCAATTCACAGGACACACCGCGGCTCCGGCCAGCCCCAGTGCCTGTCGCCGCGCACCCCCAGCCTCATCGGCAAGCCCGGGCGCCCCATCCATCCAGGGCAATCCCACCATCCACGGACGGGACCTCAGCACCTAGGAGCTAAGCTCTAGGAGCTTAGCATCAGGCAAGCCCGCGGCTCGGGCCTAGCCAGTCGGCCATCTTGGTCCACCCTGTGCAGTAGCGCCCACCAACTCCACCCGGAGCTCATCCCCGGACTCCCCCCAGCAGGTAGCATCAGGACCCTACCCCACCATCCACGAACAGGACCTAGACACCGCGGGAGTTGAGAATCAGGACAGCCTGCTAGTCCGTCGGCCATCTTGGTCCACCCAGTTGCGGCCACAATCCACTACCGCCACCCGGATCCCCCCCAGCAGGTTAGTACCAGGACCCAGTCCCTCCCAGCCCCCCCCCAGGCCTGCACCGGCCCACCTCCAGGCATGACCACCATTCCACCAACCTCCTATCACGGTCCCAACCCCCCCGGGGCACCACCGCAGCCGCCATCCAATCACCCCGTTCTCTAGCCATTAGACTCGGGGGACAGACCACGGCTGCGGCCTAGATCCAGCAGCCTTCTCACCCCCTCCTACACCTGTCCAGCGGGCCCCCCGTGCCCCTCACCTGGATAACCCCCTCCTTGACACTGGACCTCACTGCGTGGGCACAGGCTAACCACCGGAACTCTGGACCTGACTAGCGTCCATCTGAGATCCCCTTAGACCCAGCCGCAGCACCACTCCAACTAGTAAGTAGCGGTCAGATCCCCTACCCTTACCCCCCCACCTGTCAGCCTCCGGACCACCCTGTACAGGTAAGCCCACGGGGACCCTAGCAGTTGATCCAGGGTCCTTGAGTCCGATCGCCCCTCGGGGGGTCAGGAAGGAATTTTTTTCCTCTGCTGCAGAAATTGGCTAGCTCAGCTAGGGGTTTTTCGCCTTCCTCTGGATCAACAGGGGGGCGGTAGGTAGCCTCCATCACCCTCCCTCAGCAACTTGTGGTTTCACCATGTGCAATTTCAAGTACACAACGGACGCCCTCCACAGGCTAAGAAACATCGCTTCAACTTTACCAACCGCCACTCAAAAAAAACTAAAAAAAGAAAAACTACTAAGGACCAACCTACAAGCAACCATCAAATACAGGGAGAAACCAATCCAACCACAACAGCTAGCATGCGCCCTGATCAACACCAGATCGGCAGTCAAGCACAGACTGGAAATCCCTGACTTCATTATCGAAAACAACATAGATTGCCTCTTCATTACGGAAAGTTGGCTAACATCCGACTGCAACACTATCCTAACTGAATTAGTGCCTGAGAACTACAGCACCCTAACCGAGCACAGAATAGGAAAAAAAGGAGGAGGCCTAGCAGTGATCTTCAAATCGCACCTTGCCTTCACTAAACCGACTTCACAGGACTCAGTGCCTTTCATGGAGATACTCCCCCTGCATCTTCAAACAACACCCCAAGACACCATTCACATACTACTATGCTACAGGCCACCAGGACCAAAGACCAATCTCCTTACACCACTCACTGAATTCATTTCAATGCACACCTTGAAAACCAAAAAACCTTCTGGTACTTGGGGACTTCAACCTTTGGGCAAACTCTACCCAAGACCCTATTGCGACCTCCTGCATCAACCAACTAGAAGAACTAGGTCTTCAACAGCTGATAAATACTCCCACGCATGGCTCAGGACACACTCTAGACCTCATCTTCAAACAGAACATGGACATCAACATATTCGACAACACACCACTACCATGGACGGACCACCACGCCATCAAATTTAAAATTACCACTAACACCACCCTCCAAAAACAGAAACATGCAACAACAACACACTGGAACAGATCTCAGAAGAAACTGCACTCCGAACTCTTCAAAACCACATTATCAAACAAAATACAATTGCTAAACTTAAACCTCTCAACGGAACAAACACTCAACTCCCTAAATAAGGCATTACTACAAACAGCAGACTCAGTAGCGCCAAAACGCAGAACACTCATCCGGAAAAAAAACTCGAGATGGTTTAATGCCACGCTCACCCTACTCAAGCAAGAACGTAGAAAAGCTGAAAGAGCATGGAGAAAAAACCCTACCAAGGAAAACCACACAAACTACAGAGTACTCACTGGGAAATACCACAAAGCAATCTTCAAAGCCAAAAAAGAACATTTCTCGAACACCATCTCAACTGCCTTAAATCGGCCACCGGAACTTTTCAAAATAGTCGCCCAGTCAATGAACCCAACCTGCTTAGAGACTCCAGCAAACGATACTCAAGAATTCTGCAATGAGTTATCAAATTTCTTCATTGACAAAATCGACAACATTCGGAAATCAATTCAACAGAAAAAAACAACCAACTTTACCCAACCAAAGCAAAAAGAGGATATCAACACAAACATCACACAACCACCGGACTTCTTCCTGACCCCAATCACCACTGACACGACTAAAAACATTATGAGAAGCCTTCGAGACAGCACATCACCAAATGACATCATTCCCACGAAACTCCTTAAAGAATGCTCGGACATCCTGGCTCCCACTATAACACATCTCATAAATCAGTCGTTTAAAGAAGGGATTGTGCCAACCACCCTCAAGCAAGGCATCTTCAAACCCCTGCTAAAAAAACCTAATCTCGACCCTAAGGATCCTAACTACCGCAGACCGCTAACAAGCCTTAACACCATCTCCAAGATTATGGAAAAAGCGGTAGTACAACAGCTACAACGCCACCTGGACACACATCAACTTCTGGACACTCTACAATCAGGCTTCCGCCCTGGCCATGGCACAGAAACTGCACTTCTAAAAATATGGGATGATGCCCTCGAAGCAGCAGATGACGGAGAGTCATGCCTCTTGGTACTGTTAGACCTCAGTGCAGCCTTTGATACAGTGGACCACAATACTCTACTTGTCCACCTCACAGAAGTAGCAGGAGCCACAGATTCTAGTCTAAAATGGTTCTCATCCTTCTTAGAGAATCGCTCTCAGACAGTGAAATTAGAAGCATTCACCTCTGAAATCCGAACAATCTCCTGTGGGGTCCCTCAGGGTTCACCCCTGTCGCCAGTGTTATTCAACATATACATCCGCCCACTACTTTCGCATCACCGGACAAAAAGACCACCATCAGCAATTAGAGAAATGCCTCACTTTGATAGATGACTGGATGACCATCAGTTCCCTCAAACTCAATGGGTCAAAAACAGAACTTCTTCTCCTACACGCTAACCAAAATGCTAAAACCAAGACTCCGTGGACTCCTCCCACCATCTTATGACAAACCATCTCTCCGAGCACCAAAGCCAAGAGTCTCGGAGTTATCTTTGACTCAGAAATGACAGTGGATGCACAAATAGGATCAGTAGTCAGCGGATCTCACCATCTCCTCTGCCTGCTAAGCAGACTCATCCCCTTCATCCCAGAAGAGGACAAAGCAGCAGTAGTTGGAACAATCATCAATTCCCGACTCGACTACGCAAACTCACTCTACATAGGATTACCCCAATATCAGTTTGCGCGCCTACAGGCCATCCAAAACGCTGGGGCAAGACTGCTAACAGGAAAAAAACCCTGGGAGTCCATCTCCCCATCCTTGAAGAGCCTACATTGGCTAACCGTAAAGAATAGGATCACATTTAAGACCCTCTGCCTCACCCACAAATGCATACAAGGTAACGCCCCTCAATACCTCCGAGAGAAAATAAAACACTACACACCCAATCGCAATCTGCGATCATCTAACCAAAACCTCCTCCTTATTCCCAAATACCGCTACAAAGCAAGGGGAGAACGAAGATTCGCAGTCCAGGGACCTCCGCAATGGAACGCTCTTCCGACTTACATCCGCATGGAAGAAAACTATCTGGCCTTCAGGAAAAAACTCAAGACCTTCCTTTTCTAAGAGGATGACAGCACAAAACGCATCAGCGCCTTGAGGCGATTTAGTTTGCATTTGCAGCGCTTTACAAATCATTCATTCATTCATTCATTCATAGGGAAGAATTGTTCGGGGTAGAAAATACACGGAAAACTCAGCATGTGCACTAGCTGCCAACATTGATCTGCAAAATCCCCAACTGCAGTGGAGACGTGGACAGAAGGGGGAGATAGAGAACAGCAGGATCAACCAGGTTTTTTGCAGAATACTGAAAACTAATCCCATAGTGACTGAGTGAGTATGAACAGAATGAAATACAGCAGCCCTAAAATTTTCCACTCACCTGCTTGCATTAGGTGAGTGGAAATAAGATGAGGGCGAGTGTGGAGCAGGGGAGACAGGGAGGCCGCCCTGATTCCCTGTAAAAAAGGCTGCCCCTCTTCTGCCAGAAACGATCAGCCAGGAAACTGTCAGGAGAAGAGCCGGCTGAATCACACAGGGGGAGGATCTCCTGCTGTGACACAGCTTGGATCTAAAATGCCAGCCACTGTCAAACAAAGTCCCATGATAGATGATAGACAGCACACTGGTTCAATGCTGGGAAATGTAATCAGTGTGCTGTCTATTCTAGGATGCGGTCCAGGAGATAGGACTCTGTTTGACAGCGGCTTGCGTTTCAGATCCAAGCTGTGTCATAGCTGGTGATCTGGCCAGCTCTCCTCCTGATTCCTCCCTGTGATCCCCATGCAGTGATAGTCTGCATTGATGGGCACTGATGGACGCTGATAGGCTGCATTGATGGGCACTGATGAGGCTGCACTGATGGGCCCTGATAAGCTGCCTTGATGGGCACTAATAAGGCTGCATTGATGGGCACTCATAAGGCTGCTGGTGAGGCCTCACTGATGGGCACTGATGAGGTGGCATTGATGGCCACTGATGAGGGGGCACTGATGGCCACTGATGAGGCAGCACTGATAAGCTGCACTGATATGCTTTACTGATGGGCACTAATAGGCTGCACTGATGGCCACTGCTGAGGCTGCACTGATGGCTACTGATGAGGCTGCACTGATGGCCACTGATGAGGTGGCACTGATGGTCACTAATGATGCGGCATTGATGGACACTGATAAGTTGCACTGATGAGGCTGCACTGATAAAGCAGCACTGATATCCTGCACTGATGGCCACTGATGAAGCCGCACTGATGAGGCGCCACAGATGAGGTAGCAATGACGACCACTGATGATGTGGCAATGATGAGGTGGCAATGATGGCCACTGATGAGGCTGCACTGATGGGCACTGATAGGCTGCTCTGATGGACACTGATAAGGCTGCACTGATGGGCCCTGATAGGCTGCATTGATGGGCACTAATAAGGCTGCATTGATGGGCATTTATAAGGCTGCACTGATTTGCACTGATGAGGCTTCACTGATGGGCACTGATGAGGCGGCACTGATGGTCACTGATGAGGCAGCACTGATAAGCTGCACTGATGGGGCTGCACTGATATGCTTTACTGATGGGCACTGATATGCTGCAATGATGGGCACCAATAGGCTGCACTGATGGCCACTACTGAGGCTGCACTGATGGCCACTGATGAGGCTGCACTGATGGCCACTGATGAGGTGGCACTGATGGTTACTAATGACGCATCAATAATGGGCACTGATAAGCTGCACTGATGAGGCTGCACTGATAGGCAGCACTGATAGGCACTGCTGGCCATTGGTGAGGCTGCACTGATGACCACTTATGAAGCAGCACTGATGAGGCCCCACTGATGAGGTAGCAATGACGGCCACTGATGAGGTGGCAATGATGGCCACTGATGAGGCTGCACTGATAAGGCAATGATTGGCTGCTCTGATAAGCACTGATGGACACTGATGAGGCTTCACTAATGGACAATGATAGGCTGCTCTGATGGACACTGATAAGGCTGCACTGATGGGCCCTGATAGGCTGCATTGATGGGCACTAATAAGGCTGCATTGATGGGCATTTATAAGGCTGCACTGATTTGCACTGATGAGGCTTCACTGATGGGCACTGATGAGGCGGCACTGATGGTCACTGATGAGGCAGCACTGATAAGCTGCACTGATGGGGCTGCACTGATATGCTTTACTGATGGGCACTGATATGCTGCAATGATGGGCACCAATAGGCTGCACTGATGGCCACTGCTGAGGCTGCACTGATGGCCACTGATGAGGCTGCACTGATGGCCACTGATGAGGTGGCACTGATGGTTACTAATGACGCATCAATAATGGGCACTGATAAGCTGCACTGATGAGGCTGCACTGATAGGCAGCACTGATAGGCACTGCTGGCCATTGGTGAGGCTGCACTGATGACCACTTATGAAGCAGCACTGATGAGGCCCCACTGATGAGGTAGCAATGACGGCCACTGATGAGGTGGCAATGATGGCCACTGATGAGGCTGCACTGATAAGGCAATGATTGGCTGCTCTGATAAGCACTGATGGACACTGATGAGGCTTCACTAATGGACAATGATAGGCTGCACTGATGGGTACCAATATGCTTTATGTTAATATTAATATTATTATGTTAAAGTTGTTGTAAATATTTATTTTTGTAACTTAATACTACATAAAACATTTAACAGTGTCCTTTCATAAGATTATTTATGGTGGCGTGTTTAGGGGCGGGGCAGGGTAAGGGTTGGGTGGGGCAACTGGTGGCGGTAAGGCCTGGCTAGTAGCTCAGGACTTGAAATTTTGAGCCCAATATCTGTATGGATCATTTGGAAAATAAAAAGTTATTTCCCCCACTTGGTCGGACTTTAGAGGCAGATTGGAACAACAGTATAATTTAAAAGTATTTTATTAAGTATAAACATGTAAACATATAAGATATAATATTATAAAAGGTATGTGTCCACTAGCAACCAAGGAGTGGCCAGATAGAGAGGACATTACATATACCCAAATGGAAAAATGATGTGTGACATCAGAGAATGCGTGAGCCCCTGTGCGTCTATGCGTTTCGCTTGATCGCTTCTTCAGGACACACATTTGGGGGGTATAGGAACTGGTCTCACTGATCTGGGCATGCACTGGGGCCTGCAAAAGATCTTCTTGAGTGGATAACACAATACTACGAGGAACACAAAGGGTCCACAATTGGCAAATAGAGCCAAATAATTGGGCCTCTAGGGGCACATGGAGTCCTATATAATGACTTTCCCATTGAATAAGGTTCACACAATGGCTAAATTAGCATCAGTCGTCACAGCTTAATTAGAAGGTTGGATAAGCCAGGGTACAGCATTTGACTAATCTGGAAGCCATATACTTCGCAGCATCAGATGCATCAATCCACAGTGGACCAACACCTGTTGGTGTATGCTAATATCCTCCCCTGGAGAGATCTATGAAAGCAGACTATGTTGCCCTGTATAGTTAGAGCCCTTGCACACTGGGGCGGGGGGCGGCGTCGGCGGTAAAACGCCGCTATTATTAGCGGCGTTTTACCGTCGGTATTCGGCCGCTAGCGGGGTGGTTTTACCCCCCGCTAGCGGCCGAGAAAGGGTTAAATACCACCGCAAAGCGCCTCTGCAGAGGCGCTTTGCCGGCGGTATAGCCGCGCCGTCCCATTGATTTCAATGGGCAGGAGCGGTAAAGGAGCGGTATACACACCGCTCCTTCACCGCTCCGAAGATGCTGCTGGCAGGACTTTTTTTACCGTCCTGCCAGCGCATCGCTCCAGTGTGCAAGCCCTCGGGGCTTTCACACTGGAATGACAGTAGCGGCACTTTCGGGGCGGTTTGCAGGCGCTATTATTAGCGCAATAGCGCCTGCAAACCGCCCCAGTGTGCAAGGGCTCTTAGAGCAGCATAGTGTGCTCAACTTACCTTTTCAGCCTAGGCTCCCTTTCAGTTCGAAGAATATAGGCCAATCCCAATATAAAAAACCTTTTTTAAAATCATCTGCAGTCTGTGGTTGCTCCATCCTGAGTTATAAGGATGGAACAGCGGTTTGGACCAGTGTCCCCTGGTGCAACGGTAGAGGGTACCACCATGTTTTTTCAGGCTACACATACACACTGTGTACTCTCTCCTGTTGCAGCCATTGAGCTCATCATGGTTAAAAGCAGACAGTATGCAAAGGAACATGCTGGAGCTTCCTACAGTGGAACTAGGGGGTGCTTGTCCCCATGGAAGCTCTATCCCTACAATAACTTGGGACAAAGCAATCACAGGCTGCAGAAGATTTTAAGAAAGCCTCTTTTTAAAGCATTTGTTACCCCAGCATTTCCTTTTCCCGATATGTGCCTGCTGTACCATGTACTTGTATGAAATAGTCTCCTGTTTTCTTTGTATTGTTTTGTTTGTGTGAAATCCCTGGTGTTCCTGCGACTGTGACATCAAAAGGGGGCGGGGTCTCCGCCTATATAAGTCACAACACAGCCCTCAGAGACCAGTCCACCCGGAGAGAGCGTCGTGTCAACATCTGGGGAAGAGAAGAGAAGACAAGACAAGAAGCCCAGAAGCCCAGAAGTCCGGACCTCCGCTGGCAAGAGAGCTACCTGAAGACAGCGGAGGGGCCGGCCGAAGAACTGGAACACCGGGAGAAGAGAGCGGAGAAAAACCAACCGGACGCCGGGAGAAGATGAACCGGAGGGACCCCCGAAGACGGAAGACCCCCCACCGGAGCTGTTTAATAAATTATTTTAAAAACCTGTGTTGTGTTTTATTATTTACACTTTTTCCCTAGGTGAATGGGTAGGGGTACCATGTACCCCATACTCATTCACATAGGGTGGGGGGGCCGGGATCTGGGGGCCCTCTTATTATAGGGGGCTCCCGGATTCCGATAAGCCCCCCGCCCGCAGACCCCGACAACCAACGGCCAGGGTTGTCGGGAAGAGGCCCTTGTCCTCATCAACATGGGGACAAGGTGCTTTGTGGTGGGGGGGGCACCGCAAGGCGCCCCCTCCCCCAAAGCACCCCCCATGTTGAGGGCATGCGGCCTGGTACGGTTCAGGAGGGGGGGGGGCGCTCGCTCGTCGACGCACCCCCTTTCCTGACCGGCCGGGCTGCGTTCTCGGATCGGGGTCTGGTATCTATTTTGGGGGGGCCCCACGCCGGTTTTTCGGTGTAGGGGGTTCCCCTTAAAGTTCCATACCAGACTTAAGGGCCTGGGATGCCTGCGACGGGGCTCGCAAGGTTTCAATCTCGCCAAAAAAAGCGGCGAGATTGAATTCCTTTTCTAGTCCCGTCGTACCCGAGTCACGTTCAAAATGAACGGACTTGTCCGTGTGTGGGAAAGTCCGTTCATTCTGGAAGTCCGTCGGGAAGACCGGATTCCGGAAAGTCCGGCCGTGTGTAGGCAAGTCCGGCCGTTCAGAAAGTCCGGCGGTAGTCCGCCGGAAGTCTGGCGGCAAGTACGTCGGACCTAGCTTTCCAGAAAGTCCGACCGTGTGTACGCCCCATAACTGTGCTGAGAATGCTCCTCCAATGATCAGACTTGTCCTGGCACACCCCACCTGCACAGCCTGCTGTTGTTTCTCCTCCCCCAGCTCTTATGCAGCTGAGAACAGAGGGAATGTGATCACTTATAAGAAAGGGGAAAAGGGTATTTTTAATGCTTTTTTATACCCATACACAGATGTTTTGCGTTTCATTTCTATTTTAAACTGAATGGGTTGTTTTACAAGTTGATATTTTACAATCCCCTGTAAACCCCAGATCAATTTGGGTGGTCGCTGGCTGGTTGGTAAGTTTGAGCTTGGGAATCTCATTGTATTTGTTTGACATATGTCCCCTTCCAGTGCTCCTTGCTGCAATAGAACAGTTATAGGTGGGGGCAGTAGCCACTTGTTTGCATCTTTGCTGCCATTGTGCCATGTGCTGGGTGTTCAGTGTGCCCCTGTACCTTTAAGGAGGGGTGTGCTCCTTCCAGGCCACCTGTCCTCACTTATCCATTAAAATGCATGTGCTGATTGTGCTCTCATTGTGGAGACCCAAAAGTCAGGGTTAGGGACTACAGAAAATAGGGTGCATTGACGGGACCTGTAGCTCACACATGTATTTGCAAGTGTGCAGACTAAACCTCTGTTCTTAACGCATAATGTTAGACAGGTCAATTCAGTTGGTCGCTGGCTGGTTGATAAGTTTGAGCCTGGAAATCTCCTTGTATTTGTTTGATCATTTTCAGTCATTTTAATGTGGTTTTTATTTGAACTGAAAGAGAGCTCAGGCTGGAAGGTAGGTTTAGCATACTATGCTGCTACACCTATATAGGGCAGCATAGTCTGCCTTTTGGAAAATAAGAGCTTACACTTTAAGTAAAAGGTCAGCGAATACTAGAAGCCAGTGAGGGCAGCCATGGTCACCCTAACTGATCAAGCAATTCAAAGGCAACTGGCTACAAAACTAAACTAAACAGAGCTATCACAGGCTGTTGAGGATTTTAAAGCGGAGTTCCGCCAACTTTTTTTTTTTTTTTTAAGTCAGCATCTACAAATACTGCAGCTGCTGACTTTTAAAATATGGACACTTACCTGTCCTGGGCACCCACAATATCGGCACCTAAAGCCGATCTGTCCTTCGGCTCTCGGGTGCTGCCACCGCCATCTTTGGTAAGGAAATCAGGAAGTGAAACCTTGTGGCTTCACCTCCTGGTTCCCTACTGCACATGCGCGACTCGCGCTGCATGTTCCCACTGGTCCCTGCTGTCTCCTGAGACCCGCGTGTCTCCCTGAAAACAGCAGGGGAACGGGAAGTGGCGCAGATACCCGCGGGTGGCGCGGGTATCTATGCCCGGAAGTGGGAGCAAAATAACTGTATTAGACAGGTATCTGCTCCCCTCTCCCCCCTGAAATATGCCAAATGTGACACCGGAGGGGGGGATTCCGAAAAGCGGAAGTTCCATTTCTGGGTGGAACTCCGCTTTAAGAAGCTTCTTTTTTGGCCAACATTCTTTGAACTGCAAGGGAGTCCTGGCTGGAAGGTGGGTTTAGCACACTATACTGCTATACCAGACATCCCAAGTCTCCCGCGAGTCTTGGGAGTCTCCTGCATTTGACTGCGGGCCACAGACCAAGCGGCCGAATGGAGTACTACCGTGGCGGCCGCTGGGGCTGCTCTGTCAGTTGCAGCTGCTTTGATCTTGCTGATGTGTTTCCTCCATTGTGTGTCCCATGGTATGCCCAGTGCTTAGCTGCATGTCCAATGGTGTGCCCATTGATTTGCTGCATGTCCCTTGATGTGCCCAGTGCCATGATGTGTGCCCTGCTGTGTGCCCCATGCCCCACTGTGTGCCCTGCTGTGTGCTGCATGCCCCGCTGTGCCCTGCTGTGTGCCCCATGCCCCGCTTTGTGCCCTGCTGTGTGCCCCATGCCCCTCTGTATGCCCTGCTGTGTGTGCCATGTCCTGCTTTGTGCCCCATTATGTGCCCTATGTTCTGCTGTGTGCCCCGTGTCCTGATGTATGCCCCATGATATGCCCCAATGCTCTGCTGTGTGCCCCATGCCCTACTGTGTGCCCCATGTCCTGATGTGTGCCCCATGTCCTGCTGTGTGCCCCCTGCCCCGCTGTGTGCCCATTAAGTGTCCCATGCTCTACTGTGTGTCCCTTGTCCTGATGTGTGCCCCATGATGTGCCCTGTGCCTTGCTGTATGCCCCATGCCCCGATGTGTGCCCCATGATGTGCCCTGCTATGTGCCCTACTGTATGCCTCATGCCCTTATCTGTGCCCCGATGTGTGCCCTACTGTGTGTCCCATGCCCTGCTGTGTGCCCCATTAAGTGTCCCATGCCCTACTGTGTGTCCCTTGTCCTGATGTGTGCCCCATGATGTGCCCTGTGCCTTTCTGTATGCCCCATGTCCCGATGTGTGCCCCATGATGTGCCCTGCTATGTGCCCTACTGTATGCCTCATGCCCTGCTGTGTGCCCCACGCCCTGCTGCGTGCCCCATGTCCTGCTGTGTGCCCAGTGCCCTGCTGTGTGCGCCATGCCTCTCTGTGCCTCCTATGCCCTGCTGTGTGCCCTATGTCTTGATGTGTGCCCAGTGCCCTGCTGTGTGCCCCATGCCTCTCTGTGTGCCCCATGCCTGCTGTGTGCCCCATGTCCTGATGTGTGCCCAGTCCCCTGCTGTGTGCCCCATGCCTCTCTATGTGCCCCATGCCCTGCTGTGTGCCCCATGTTCTGATGTGTTCCCAGTGCCCTGCTGTGTGCCCCATGCCTCTCTCTGTGCCCCATGCCCTGTTGTGTGCCCCATGTCCTGATGTGTGCCCTGCTGTGAGCCTCATGGTGTGCTGTGTGCCCTGGTGTGTGCCCCATACCCTGCTGTGTGCCCCATGCCCTGATGTGTGCCCTATTCCCTGCTGTGTGCCTCATGTCCTGATGTGTGCCCCGTACCCCACTGTGTGCCCCATGCCCTGCTGTGTGCCCCACGTCCTGATGTGTGCCCAGTCGACGGGATCGGCGCCGGCGCGAAGCGTCACCTCCCTGAAATGAGTTTGCCACCTCCCTGAAATGAGTTTTTGTAGGTTGGGACATCTGCTATACGCAGGGCTGCTGATAGAAATTTCAGGGCCCTGTCCAGACTACTGGACAGGGCCCCCCCAAGAAAATATTGAGGCTGGGTTCCCCCGCATCCAATTTGCATGACAGGAGATTGTGACTGGCTCTCAATGGAGCCGGTTCACACATCTCCTGAGCGCCTGGGGAGCAAGTTGCACAGGAGTCTTGTGCGTCTTTGGCTCCGTTTCAGGTCAGAATTCAGGCAAACATTCAGTCCTGATTCATCCCTGAAACGGAGAACAGGGACGCACCAGACCCCCTGCTGTCAGCCATCCGTCTGCAGTGTGAACCCAGTCTGAAGCTATATTTTGCATAAAATACAATAAAATTGTGGGAGACACCTGCTTTTGACTGCGGGCTCCCGGACACCCAATCAGTGAGTAAGCTCCAATCAGAAATGCAAACCAAAAGGGTTTTTTTTCCTGCCTCTAAACGTTGAGCTCAAAATATGCCTCTCATCGTCCTAATGTAAATGAACACATAGGATAACACTGAGCTGCTTCTACAGGCAGAACACAAAACTCCTGTAAAAGCAGCGATTTTTAAGCTAACATTAGAGCCAGAGCTGGGGGGGGTGCACAGGGAGGGGGATTACTGAGGGACGACTGTCTCTTTCTCAGCAGATAAAAGCTGGCAGCAGAGAAAAGGGGAGAGACCAGCTTTCAGCTGCTGGAGGAAGAGACATTGTCGTCCATCACTAATCCCCCTCCTTGTGTGAGCCCCCTGTGTGCTTGGGCCCTCTACAAGAGGACTGGTGGTCCCCCCCTATTAGTGGCCCTGCCTATAAGCATATGTAAAAGCATAGTATGCTTTTTTGGTGAAGGTAAACTTACTCTTTAAAGTTGATAGGAGCTGATCCCAAAATTTTAAACAGTAACACAAGTGCTGGTGTGCAGGCAGGCACCTTATAGACCTGAAAGTACCTCTGTAAAGCGCATTAGTCCTGGATAAAGACTGTAAACAAGGTCTTGACTTCAAATCAAGTCCAGATTAAGTTAATGCAGGCAGAAAGCGTACAGCCCCATCTCAAGCTCCACGCTAAAGCACCAGATTTCCACACAGACTGCCAACTAGCAAGTAGGCAGTACTGGACTTTCTTATTATCACCCTTTTCTGGGTATTTACAGCTCTTCAGGACCCTGGAGAGATCTGCCTCATGGCTGAGATTGAGCTTTCAATGGGTTTCCATAGCTGGGCCATGTCATACTAGGAAAACCAAGCAGTTCAGGGGTTGTGAACCATATTTTGGTGGAGTTATCCCCAACCTCGACAAGCTACTTTGAATTTGCCATGACCACCGTATGCATACAGCCCTCTCTGGGTCGTATGTTATTGTTTTGTTTGGGAGGTCGGGGGGGGGGGGGGGCAGTAAAAATGCTTGTTTTACCATCCCCTTGCCATCCATGTAAACAAGAGTATAACATTTTGGCTGGAGCTGGACCTTAAAGCGGTAGTAAATTCTCCTGTGTTTTTTTTTTCTTAAAGTGATGCTAAAGTCTTATTTTCTTTTTTTGTTGGTTTAAAAATAACAAACATGTCATACTTTCCTTTTCCGTGCAGTGGCTTTGCACAGAGCAGCCCAGATTCTCCTCTTCTCGGGTCCCTTGCCGGTGCTCCTGGCCCCTCCCTCCTGCCGAGTGCCCCCACAGCAAGTAGCTTGCTATAGAGGCAGCTGAGCCGAGCCACTGCTCTGTATGTCCATTCAGACACGAAGCCACGGCATGCTCCCACCCCCTCTCTCTCTCCTCATTGGCTCACTGACTTTGATTGATAGCAAGAGGAGCCAATCGCGCCCAATGCTGTCTTTCAGCCAATCAGGAAGAAGTGTCCCTGGACTTCGTGGCTTTCGTGCAACGTAGCTGGGTCAAAAGGGAGCTCAGGTAAGTATGGGGGGGGGGGGGGCTGCTGAACACAGAAGGTTTTCTATCTTAATGCTTTAAGATTTTAAAAAAAATCTGCCTTTAGAACTGCTTTAACCCTTTGCCGCTGGTCACACGCAAATATTCGGCCTCTCGGTGCCAGGCCACATATTTGCGTGAATTTCTGTCAATACAGCTGTACCGAGAGTGCGTGTTCTGTGTGCTCCTGGCACAGTTACCAGCACCTAACCAAAAGCTGCTTGCGATCAGGAGTTTTCAGATCATGTGACTGTCATGACAGCCAATCACAGCGGTCACGTGATCTTTACCTTCGCCTCCCCATGTCATAAACATCTTAAAGGGCTGGGAGGTGCCGGCGCAAAGAGGTTAAAGGACCCTGCAAGTTTATGTCATATAGTCCTAGTGTGCACCGCATACTAGCATATTATGGCAGACTTGCCTGACAAATGCGGCCCTCCAGCGCTGCACTGTCGCTGCTCCTGGTACTCCCATCTTCACCGGGTCTTCTTTCCAGGTTTTTCGCTCTCCTGCTGTTTGAATTGTCGGGCCACGATGATGTGATGATTAGAGCACAGTACTCTCTGCATTCATGGCACACCCAGTGTCTTGCCTACCCTCCAGTTCCAAAACTTTGGGTCACTAACTTAGAACAAGTATCTAGACATACTGGGGTTGATTTACTAAAATTGGAGAGAACAAAATCTGGTGCAGCTCTGCATAGAAACCAATCAGCTTCCAGATTTTTTTTCGTCAAAGCTTAATTGAACAAGTTGAAGTTAGAAGCTGATTGGCTACCATGCACAACTGTATCAGATTTTGCACTCTACAATTTTAGTAAAACAGCCCCACAGAACCTGTTTGCCATAACAAAAGCCAGGCAACAGGCATTTTCATTAACAGGTCATCAATGACAATCCCCATATTTATACTTTAGAAAAATTAAGAAAAAAAAACTGTCGCTTAGTGTTTGAATTGTACCTCCTGCCCAGCTGACATCCAATGTCTATGACCCGCGTATAATAATAATAACGGCCATCTAGAAGCAGTCTGGGAAGACAGACTAATAGCTCTCCATGTAAACAAGCAGCTGGCATGTGTTGTTCTGTAAACTGTTACAGTATTCTAGCAGCATGTGTCTTCTAAGCTTCACGTCATAAAAAGAAAGTCGTTTTGTTTTGCAGGTCATGTATTATGATCGCTCTCAATGCTGTCTGAGCATGAATAACATGATTTGCTTACATAGTCAACAACAGCAATTAGGATCCAGTTTACCATTCCCAGAGTGCTGCCATTAATATTATACAATGAGGCTCTGTCTGCACTAACCAGACACAATTTCTGGAAGACGGCCAGGAACAAGTTCCCGTCCTCGCTGTATAATAACTCACTTTCCCATGTAATAATAATGGACCATCCATTGTAAACCAGATCAAATTATCACCCCCCTTCACACTACTGTCCCGTCATGTAGGCATGTGTGTTTTTAAGTGCATAGGGCTCAACAAACATGGAAAAGAAGCTCATGCACCTTTCTGAGCTTCATACGTTTTTTTTAATTGGATTGTCATGTGTTCTCATGTGCAAAGAATGCGTTAGTTGCTTGGTACATCTGGAGCGCAATCCTTCCTTGCAGTGGGCCCTCGCACTGCCAGGGTAAATGCTCATTTATGTCTAGGGGCCAGAAAAAGCAGCTTTACCTACCTGATCCCCCTCTCCTGGCAGCCAATGAACCCCTACACACTAGTTTGTGGACTGTCCCTTGGTGTCCTTAAATCCAGTTCAGGGCTATGGGCCCTGCACTGTATTTGACGACGTCATGGTGCATGCGAGCGCTGCAGCGTAGGGGAGAGGAGGCTGAAGGGAGTGGTCCAGCAGCAAAGAGGGAGCCTGCAGGAGCAGAGCATAGGGTAAGTAATAGTGCTTTTTCTGCCCCCACCCAGAATGGAGGGAGCCTGCAGGATAAGAGGATCGGGTAAGTAATAGTGCGTACCAGACATAAACAAGCATTAAAAGCTGAACTCTGAGAAACCCAAAAGACCTCACTGCAAGGGCAAACTGCTCATTTAGTCAGGGGATTTGGTAAAGCACTTACCAAAACTGCACCGTGGAATGAGCATAGGAGGCACAGCAGACAGCAGCATTGTCAGTCTGGGGGGAGGGGAGTGTTAAATGTATTAGTAGATTTAAAACCACTAATAAACTGAAGCCACACTCCAGCTCACACTTTATAAGCAGGTACAGCAAACAGTTTTGTTTCCTTTTAAGATAAAGGTTTTACATAAATAAATACAAGCTGATCATTCTAAGCACGCCTGTCAGTGGTAAATGGTTTGCCTCAACACTTTAAAATACTACATCTGCAGGTGAGCTTGTTCTGCAGGGAAAAAAAACAGACTTACTGGCAGGATTATCAGATGAAAATAAAAGAAAGAAAGCGAATGCAGCCATCACATCTCAAAATTGGCAAGCTGCAATATAATAAATGTTTACTTTTGGGTTTAATACTGCTTTAAGATGGTCCATATACCAGCAGATTTTCGTACATACCGAAATTCATACAGACATACGTATGACAATTCTCAGTGCTTTCAACGACTTGATGAATGTCATTTAAAGTATGTTTAAAATTTAGCTTGCTTTTAACGTTCAAATTCCTGAACCAAAAACACATTCACTGTTAGAAATTCTTCCATTAGGAGAAAAAGTTTCTGCTGCTTCAAATTTTCTCGTCACTGCGGTTGATTTGACCCAATAACAAGTAGACAATTGAACAAATGTTAAATTAACACGTGCTTTGGACTCTACAGTAAATATCCGCATTCAGGTCGCTCTTCAGAGAGGATTCGACACCGCCTGCTTTAACCCCTTGATCCCCGCAGTAGCGTGCCTCAATTGCTTGCATTGCATGTGGTTGCGGGGCACCTGCAGAACACCCCATTATTCACTTGAATAGATTGTTCTCCTTAGGTGCTACACCTGCCAAAATTGACAGGGGGTATAATTCTTGCTGTTGCCAACAAAGCAAAGCATTGTGGCCGCAGCATGTGTACACCCCCACCTACTGGCTCTGCAGCTGTGGGGCAACAAAAACATGGCTCAACCACTGGGCTTTACTGCCCCTCAACCGCTAGTGTGAATGAGAACATTTTGATTGAAATTCTACTAGTGTATGGCCATCTTCAGGCAGTTATCACTCAAACATGTGTCCCCACTGGAACAATTTCAGATCTGGCATCAACGCAAAAGTTTGCATGAAATTTGTTACTTGGACAGAAATCTCCCCAATAGGGAGACAGAGAATGATACATATCTGACAGGGATTCTAACCCTTCCCCTCTCTATCTATACACCTTAAAGTTCCTAATCTAATAAAATGTGATATAGATACAACAAGGATGTATCATAATTCATTTCACTAAAAAATACCCTGGGTGTGATATGATTTATATACAGGTAGGCGATATACAGTAAGTAAAGATAGCAATGCATAAACCAGATCCCCAGAGCTTGGGCTAACTCTTCAATTTAGAAATGACATTGCCACGTAAGGTATGCAGAAACATGTAGTTCTACACAGTCTTACACATCAGCACCAGCACCTCCTCATAATTCTGTCCATGGTCTCCCCCCACATATCATGCCCCTCCTTACCCGATTGGCAGGCTCCTTTGTGCACCTGCACCACTGGGGGGTGCCCTTGCTGCAGCGCCCTCCGACTTGCAAGTTTCAGTTGGCACAGGTTGTCGTAAGTCTGCCCATCATTGGCACACACCTGGTAGTCATGCTTGCACTGGCATGTTCCCTTGGTGCCCCTCTTGCCAGTGGGCGGCTTGCAGTGTAGAGTATCCCCACATGGTGGGTCTCCTTCCCGGCCACATGATTCTCCTTCCCCCGCAGCGCAGATCAGGCAGCAGTTGCAGCGATCAGGGACGTACCCGCTGGGGCAGACCGGGCTCGGGCACCTCGTGACATCACAGCGGGATGGACAGGCTGAGGATCCGCGGAGGAGGGAGAGGGAAGTAAGGATGAGCATGATTGGGCAGCTGGGAGACCCCTTCATGCTGGGCACCAAGTGGGCAGGCTGGATCACACTGGGCACTGAGGTCTATCCTCTCTACTCTGTAGGCTGGATCACACTGGACACTGAGGGCTATCCTCTGTACCCGGCAGGCTAAGCTCACTTCCCTGTAGACACTGAGATCCCCTCACTCTACTCTATGGGCATTGAGGTCAATCCTCTCTTTATTAAAGGTTGGAGCTCACTGCTCTGTAGGAACTGAGGTATATTCTCTCTACCCTGCAGGCTGGATCACACTTCACACTGGGTATTGAGGTCTATCCTCTTACCTTAAATGTTGGAGCTCACTCAACTATAGACACTAAGATATATCCTCTCTATCCTACAGACTGGAGCTCACTCCTCTTTGGGCACTGAGGTCTCTACACCCTACACTACTCTACACTCTACACTCTAGACTGCAACCACCTCTTCTTTGGGGGCTGAAAGCTATCTTTACTGCTCTGCAGGACTGAGCTCACACCTCTGTGGGCACTGAGGTCTGTCTATCCTATCTTACAGTTTGAAGCTTATTCTATATTGGCACTTAGGTATATCCCCTCTACCCTGCAGGCTGGAGCTCACACCTCTAATGGCACTGAGGTCTATCCTCTCTTCCCTTCAGGCTGGGGCTCCCTCCTCTGTAGGCACAGAGGTCTATTCTAACTACCCTGCAGGCTGGAGCTCACCTCTACATAGGCATTGATGTCTATCCTCTGTACCCTGCAGGCTGGAGCTCCCTCCTCTGTGGGCACTGAGGTTTGCCCCCTCTACACAGCAGGCTGGATCTGACTCCTGAGGGCACTCTATCTTCTATACCCTGCAGCCAGTATGATGATACAGGGTACCAAGGTGCTGCTTGCAGCTGTGCTCTTTCTGCATTGGAGTCAGGCAGGGATGGCTAGGATCCTATTGCACAGTGTATAGAGTAAGCATCTGAGTGTGACTTATGTTTTATTGCAGAGTTTTGTAAGAGGCTGTGTGTAAGCCGAGGGGAGTAACGTGGGCTGGAGCAGTGATGTGTAGGATCTCTTAAAACTCAGCCTTCACCACCTCCTCCCCACCCATTCTCCTGCTCTGGCATTAACTATATGGAGAGGATGACAGTGACATTCCCTACTTCATGCCAGCAGTATGCCTCAGTGACACCAGACTCTTCTGTCATCTGAATTTTAGCCACCAGTTTGTTTCTCAGAGTTAACAGATGAAAACTAAATTACAGCTACTGATCTTAGGAAAATATAAGAAGTGACAGGACACCAAACTGCTGACACCCATTAATTGCATGATAAATCACCCGCAAGTCAGAAGTCTGCATTACGCTATGAAAAGGCATTTTAATAAAGTGGATACAACATATTGTGAACATTTCCACAAAAAAGGATTTTCAGATGTAATGGCTGTTATTTTATTGCTATTAATTGTGTACTCTCTGTAGTGTCAATGACATGGTATCCATATGTCTTTCACAATAGAAGTATGCTAAAGAAAACCTGTGTCAGGGGAGAATTATTCCCCTATTATTATGGAGGCTGCAATTGCTGAAAATAATGAAAATTGCGGAGTCACCAATCTGGAACAAGTATGGAGACACGTAGGTAGAAAAAAGATAAACATGCAAGCTGTATATGAAGGAGCAGATAAATCAGTGTTGGGGCATATTTGTGTAAGAAAGATAAAATATAAGATTCATATTCAGAATAATTGAATAATCCCAAACGGAAATTATTGTGATACAGCTACATTTAACAAAGACAACACAAGATCACAATAATGAACAGAACAAAGCACAGAACAGAACAATAAAATTACCAATAACAGAAATTAGTACAAATAAAACAAATTAAAACTATACTCTAATAAAACATCCATACTAATAAAATACAACATAGAATAAATAACACAGATTGAAAATAGAAAATCAAACTTGCCAAATAATACACCGCTTTCTCTAAAGATAATAATATAGGATGATAAACAATTGAAGAAGAATAGAATATACTGTATATTGAAATATGAAAGGGACAGTGGAGACATGATTGAAACCTTTTGATATATTAAGTGTGTGCATAAGGTTCAGGAGGGCAGTATTTGAAGTATATGAAGCTAAGATCAAGATCACAAGGGCATGTCTACAAACTAGCAGAATGAAAGTTCGAAATTTACCATAGAAAGTATTATTTTACGAGTAGTTGATACTTGGAACAGTATCCAGCAGATTTGATGGAACACTTGGGTCTTTTCCCTGCCATCACCCTTCTATGTTTCTATGTTGCTAGATAATCTGACTATACCTAATTTCATGTTCCTCTTAAACCTAAACTATTTTCTTGCCTTGTCCTAGCTTATGTCTCTGATTTGATATCTCTTTTTTTTCTACTTTATTCTTTATTCAATTTTCTTCCAAAATTTAACAATTCAATTAAAAAGGGAAACAGATATGCCTCGTTTCCACTGAGCGGATCGGTTCGGGTCGGTACAGTTTGAATGGCCTAGAATGGTCCGGTCTATTCTGGTGAGCGTTTCCACTGCAAGTGGGACCACAAGGGGCCATACAGGGTTTAGAAAAAATGCCTCAGCATAGCACAGCAGAGGGTTTTCTGTCAGCCAATCAGTGGAATGTATCGTAGCTCTGCCCTAACTGAATCATTCCATTTTCTATGGCCCCACATCTGAAGCAGGACCCTGAATGGAGCGGTTCGGTTCGGTTGTATGGGCCGCTTTCATAATGGAAACACCCAAAATAGCGTACCGTACCTAACCAAACCTATCCGCTCAGTGGAAACAAGGCATAAAGCTGGCCATACACCATACAATTTTCCTGTTCAATTTTCTTTAGATTTACCTTCAACTATGTAGTACAAGGGCCTGCCTGATTGCATCCAAATTGAAAGTGTTTAGGTTTGACCTCCTATTATATGGTTTTGGTAAATCTAAAGGAAAGTTGAACAGGAAAATTGAATAGTGTATGGCCAGCCTTAGTCTCCATCTTCATCTGATTTGATATCTCTATCTTTGACTCATTTGCTTTCAGTTTGGACTGTGTACTTCTTCATGCCTTGATCCTCAACCACTCAACCATGGCTTGTCTCCTGCTTCAGTACTCTGGTGACACTTAGTCCTGATTCCTAGCTTGAGTCTGATCTTGCATTCGGATTGGGTGTTTCTCACCTCTACCTATGCCCACTTCTGGTTGTGTAATTTCACTTCTGCTTGTTCCCAGTGGAGCAAACCTGGGGCTGCATCCTAGAAGAAACTTTGCAGAAAATATCTGATGCACATCTTTAGTTGCTCTGGGGCAAACCCGGTACTTCTTCCATTTCTACCACTAATGCCGCGTACACACGGTCGGACTTTCCAGCATACTTGGTCCAGCGGTCCAGAGTCTGCCGGACAATCCGCCGTGTGTAGGCTCCGGCGGACTTTTCCTGGGGACTTTTTCCCAAAAGCTCGCCGGACCTAGATTTGAAACATGTTTTAAATCTTTCCGTCGGACTCAGTTTCGGGCGGAAAGTCCGCTCGTCTGTGTGCTGGTCCGACGGAAAGCCCGCTCGTGTGTATGCTGGTCCAACGGACCAGATACGACGCGAGGGCAGGGTATTGCATCTCGCGCTCGCTGCAAAAGGAAAAACAAATTTTCCTATTGCAGCGAGCGCGGGGCATACCAGGCCCTTAGGTCTGGTATGGATTATAAAGGGAAACCCCTACGCCGAAAAACCGGCGTGGGGTCCCCCCTAAAATCCATACCAGACCCCGATCCGAGCACGCAGCCTGGCGGGTCAGGAAAGGGGGTGGGGACGAGCGAGCGCCCCCCTCCTGAACCCTACCAGGCCGCATGCCCTCAACATGGGGGGTGGGTGCTTTGGGGAAGGGGGGCGCCCTGCGGGCCCCCCCACCCCAAAGCACCTTGTCCCCATGTTGATGAGGACAAGGGCCTCTTCCCGACAACCCTGGCCGTTGGTTGTCGGGGTCTGCGGGCGGGGGGCTTATTGGAATCTGGGAGCCCCCTATAAGAGGGCCCCCAGATCCCGGCTCCCCCCCACCCTATGTGAATGAGTATGGGGTACATGGTACCCCTACCCATTCACCTAGGGAAAAAGTGTCAATAATAAAACACACTATACAGATTTTAAAAATAATTTATTAAACAGCTCGGGGGGATCTTCCTCCAACTTCGGGGGTCTTCTTCCGGCTTCGGGGGTCCCTCCGGTTCATCTTCTCCCGGCGTCCGGTTGGTTCTTCTCCGCTCTCTCCGGCCTCTTCTCCCGGTGTTCCAGTTCTTCGGTCGGCCCCTCCGCTGTCTTCAGGTAGCTCTCTTGCTGGACTCCAGATGTTGACACGACGCTCTCTCCGGCTGGACTGCTCCCTGCGGGCTCTGTTGTGACTAGGCGGAGACCCCGCCCCCATATGATGTCACAGTCCCTGGGCATGCTGGGACTGTGACGTTTTAGGGGGCTCCCGGATTCCGATAAGCCCCCCGCCCGCAGACCCCGACAACGAACGGCCAGGGTTGTCGGGAAGAGGCCCTTGTCCTCATCAACATGGGGACTAGGTGCTTTGCGGTGGGGGGGCCCGCAGGGCGCCCCCCTCCCCCAAAGCACCCACCCCCCATGTTGAGGGCATGCGGCCTGGTACGGTTCAGGAGGGGGGGGGGCGCTCGCTCGTCCCCACCTCCTTTCCTGACCAGCCAGGCTGCGTGCTCGGATCGGGGTCTGGTATGGATTTTAGGGGGGACCCCACGCTGGTTTTTCGGCGTAGGGGTTTCCCTTTATAATCCATACCAGACCTAAGGGCCTGGTATGCCCCGCGACGGGGCTCACAAGGTGTCAATCTCGCCGATAAAAGCGGCAAGATTGACCTCCTTTTCTAGTCCCGTCGCTCCTGAGTCACGTTCAAAATGAACGGACTTGTCCATGTGTGGGTAAGTCCGTTCATTCTGAAAGTCCGCCGTAACTCCGGCGAAAGTCCGTCGGAAAGACGGTCGGACTTAGCCCGCCGGAAAGTCCGGTCGTGTGTGGGCAAGTCCGTCCGTTTTAAAGTCCGGCGCAACTGGCGGACAAAGTCCATCAGAAAGTGTGCCGGACCAAGTATGCCAGAAAGTCCGACCGCGTGTATGCGGCACTACTCTAACATCTGAAGATGTTTTGCCTTCTACCTAAACTACCTGCACTCTATGATTTCTGCCTCTTTTCCTTCCAGTTTCTTTTGCTACTGGAATAACCTACATCTGTTTCCTGCTCAGAACCAGATCATAGGCTCAGAGGTTCCTATTTAGTACCTATTCTACTGGGTCTCCACTTACCAGCTGTTACCAGGTTCTACTAATAGTTCCTGGAAGTCAGATGGCCTTCTCTGTATATCTGTCAGAAACCATGAAATCAGACCGAGACAGAAGTACAGTTAAATCACACTTGTTTAATAATAAAAGTAAAAAGAACAAACATAGTCAAAACATAGCCAAAGTTCAGTAACCGTAACGGATAGTCAGCCAAGCCAGAAGTCAAGGATCAATGTAGTGGAACAGCAAGCAGGATCTGGAGCCAGAAGGGATGTCAGCAAAGCCAGTCTTTAAACAGGAACGCAAGAGATAGTTTCTTGTGATGTGACCAAGGCGAAGGCAGAGCTCCTATGGACTGGACGGCTTAAGTAGGCAGGACTGACGAGCAGGATCAACAGCTGAGTAACTGAGAGATGGGAGCTAGCAATTAGCCAACAGCTGAGCGGCCAGCTCAGAGAAGGAAGGGCTGAGCCTAGCCCTGACAGTACTCCCTCCTCAATGACCCCTCCCCCTCAGAGGACCACCAGGCTTGAGGGAAAAACGTCTATGGAAATCACAGAGGAGGACAGGGGCATGTACGTCCAAGGATGAGACCCAAGAGCGTTCCTCAGGACCGTACCCTTTCCAATGCACCAGGTCCTGTTGCGCCCACGGAACCTACGGGAGTCAACAATGGACTGTACTTCATAGTCCTCATGGTTCTCAACCTGTACAGGGTGAGGACGTGGCACCGAGGTGGTAAAGCGGTTGCAGACCAAAGGTTTTAATAAGGAGACATGAAATACATTTGCAATACGCATATTAGAAGGTAGGCCTAATGCGTAAGCCACCGGGTCAATCCTGCGAAGAATACGGAAAGGCCCAATAAACCAAGGTGCCAACTTCAATGAGGGAACACGAAGTCGGAGGTTGCGAGATGACAGCCAGACCCTGTCCCTAACCTGGTAGGAAGGCGCAGGCAGGCATCTGCGGTCAGCATGGAGTCTGTACCTATCATGCGCATAATGCAAAAGCCTCCTTGTGCCCAAGTGGAATGAAGACCACGGAGATGCTCCTCTAACGCAGGAATACTCTGCGGAACAAACAAGTCAGGCAACATGGAAGGTTGGAAACAATAATTCGCCATAAACAGGGATAATCGGAAAGCAGAATTCAAGGCACTATTGTGAGCAAACTCTGCCAACGGTTATAGGTCTGACCAGTTGTTATGATGGTCAGAAATATAGCAACGTAGGAATTGCTCCAAGGACTGATTGGCTGGTTCTGCGGCCCCATTAGACTGCGGGTGATACGCAGAGGAGAAAGCAAGCTGAATTCCCAACTGTGCACAAAAGGCTTGCCAGAACCGGGACACAAACTGACTACCCCTGTCGGAGACAATCACCTTGGGTAGCCCATGTAAGCAAAAGATCTGTATTATTCTCTTTGCTCCTACTCTTTGTATTCTTCATATCCCCCATGACATGACACAGTAACAAACAGATAATCAACAGGAAGCTCAAAACCATGCTTTATTTCCTGAAGCTTCGGTCAGTCTTCCATGACTTCTCAAATCACGTCCCTAGGACACCCCATACCCCAATCCATCCCAAGCTAGGGTACCGACCGATCGCTAGGGAACGAACTTAAGCATGCATGCTCCTTCCCTACCAGGGACCTCCGTCTCCTAGGCCAAGTCACCTCAGCTTTCTGGCCGGCTGACTGCTATCCATAATTTAAAACTTGTACTGTAATACGTTGATCTTCTTCTTACTATGTCTTTCCCCTTAGTGTGACCATGTTACGTAATACACCATGCATGCACTCCTTTAGCGGATTTTTGAATAACTTCAGACCAAGGAAATATCGTTTAACAATGAACTTCTCTTTAGTGAAGGAATTCCTACATTATTTTTATGATTATTATTAATAATAATAAACAGGATTTATATAGCGCCAACAGTTTGCACAGCGCTTTACAACATGAGGGCAGACAGTACACTTACAATACAAATCAATACAGGAGGAATCAGAGAGCCCTGCTTGTTAGACATTACAACTGGAATTCCATTAGAGTTGCAACAAACATCAAAGTAATATTCAAAACATCACTCTAACCCTGGTGCCTCCCGATGCCCCTGCCCAATAGTAGACCATACCTTGTTAGTAGTTAGAAACTCCATTCTATCTGACCACAAAGTCCATCTTCAGGAACCCCAAATGGGTTCCCGCCATTAGAGGAGAGGAGAGCACAAAGTTTGATTACAAGGCAGTAAGATTCTCCTTATTTCCTTCCCATACACGGAGAGTCTTCCCATCAAGTTGCCTTCCCTTGTATTTAAGGTCCACCAACAGGGGGTTGTATTATGAACACTTGGGAAATAGGCAGTACAATTAACCCTTTTCAAAGCAGGAGGCACCAACTGCAATACATATCCACATGGCTGTCATATTGGGAGCAGTGGCTCTGTCCATGCAACTGGTAAGTCCCAATTAACATAAATGAGATTGCCTGCATGGGAAAGCACAGAAACCTGTGCATCCCCATGTGGCCAAACACAGCCATTGCATGGGCATATTATTAAGTACACAAGAACAAGGCCTTAATCTAACTGAAAGTGGCTGGATTGAACAACTGTCGCCGTAGCTGTATTATGAGCATCCTAAGGGAAATTAATGATTACTACAAAATGTAGTGTGATGGGTAGAGTTATAATTCTTTTGTGTACTTCACATGTACAGTATATGTTTTTATGCCTCTGTGTTTCTTCACATTGTATAGAGGCTGGTGCTACATACAGCAGGAATGACAACACATAGAAATTATATATATATATATATATATATATATATATATATATATATAACATTTATATGGTTTTATATAGACAGTAGCATTTGCATGCTCTTCTTATCTGCAAAATTCCTTATCTAGAAATTTCAATGGCATCCCTTTCTGGCCAGCCTTGGGGCCTAGTGGGTGACACTTATCACCAAATAGCAGATAGTGTGTCTTTGTTTCTGTCTGTTCTGAACAATACCAGGAAATGTGCTTTCATGATAGATGTTAATGACACATCTTATGAAAAGTCTCAGTTGTCATCCCAAATGTTTTTTTTTTAAATACCCAGATATACCACTCAAACTAGGCCCAATACTTATTAATATTATTCAAGTTGTGCTATAAGCGCAGCTTAATATCAGGTGCCTTGGTGTATCAAGACATAATTATGTATGTCTCTTCAATACAAAGAGACAAGTACAAACATTTATGTTTATTATAAGAATAACTCCCGATTTTCTGAGGTGAGCAACCTGAACACTGTTTATTAGGTTTGTGGATAGAGGACAAGGCCGTGCCATGCCCCCTCGTAACACCAACTACTAGAAATTCAATAAACAAAACTTAAATCAAAGCTTTCTTTCACAACTACTTTTCCTTAGTGACTTTGTGCTGCCCCAAAGGAGCATAGAATTTATATAGATTGTTCCTTAACCATTTTCTATGGACTTTTATATTTAGTTAACATGCTGCCATCTAGTGACCTTTTGTGGTAATGCACTTGTTTCTTATGTTCTTTCTCCCTTATGTTACGACACACTTCCTTTGTATGTAATGCTACTAATATTCGCCTTCTCCTAGTCACTTTTGTGAGGTGCAGTTATATTGATTTAATAAATTTTATGTTTTAATATTTACTACACCATGGAGTGTTTGCGCTGTATCCCCCCTCTTCTGTTTTCAATCTAGATGGTGTGCCTTACCCTTTGGCTTGGCTGCATCACCCATTTAGTCAGATCAGTTAGTTGATGTTTAGTACTTGGGCTACCCATTCACTTTATTCTCTGCATTCATTTTTGTATTTCTACTGTGACTGTCAGTGTTTGTCATTTCCCTAATGCCTACATAGAGGGCAGTGAACAAGGCCACTATGGCTGAAAAGCATTAATATCTGCTGTATATATTCATCTTTTATATGGTTACAATAAATTTGGACTTATTTCAGAGCATGTAAGGAGTTGCAGATTGTCTTCTATCCATCTACACAGAGGGTTACTAGTGTTTTGCGTTGTTGATCCCCCTCAGGACCTTTACACACCATTTTTCACACTGTGCTGCACTCAGGCTGTGGCCAATGTGCAGGCGCCCTTACTCTTCAAGCCACTGCATGTAATCTCATAACAGTGTTGGTTATATTTTGGTATATATTTTTCTTCCAATGTACATATACTTTATAACCATACAGGCATATCCAGCCTGTGGCAATTCTTAGGGCCGACTCTCTGGGCACCCTGTCTGAAATGCAGGAGAGCATTTTTTCCATGTAATGTTCTTGCCAAATTTTTTAACAAGATAGGTCGCCTGGTCTTTCCTTTACCCTCCCCAATTGCTCAGGCTTGGGAATAGCATGCAGAATATGATAATGCATATGCAAAGCCAATTTGTACACACATGCTAGGGCCAGTTGGGACAGGAGCCAATTAAGATACCAGCATGTTTCGGGTGTGGAAGAAAACAAAAGTACCTGGAGGAAACCCATTCAAACATGCAATCCAATCGATGGATGGTATTAAGAATATGGAAAGAAAGATGTTCATTGCATAATCCCGCATATAGAATAATTTATTGTAATAAAAATCATAGAGAACAAACTCACATTTGTAATGAAATGCAGTGCAAACATCCACGAGCGCCGAGCTTGTCTCCTACAGTCAGAATGTGAATATACCTAGTGCTCCAATCCTGACGCGTATCGTCACATCACGTGACTTCATCGCGATCCCTGATGAAGTCATGTGATGTGACGATACGCGTCAGAATTAGCGCACTAGGCATATTCACATTCTGACTGTAGTAGACGAGCTCAGCGCTCGTGGATGTTTACACTGCGTGTCATTACAGATGTGTTTGTTCTCTATGATTTTTATTACAATAATTTATTCTATATGCGGGATTATGCTATGTGCATCTTTCTTTCCATATGCTTAATACCATCAATTGAGTTCCTATTTGAATCGCTTTTGAGCAAGAGCAGACTAAGGACTACATACAAGAGGCTTGCGAACTTGGCGTTCGTGGATTGATGCCTGTGCTCCCTATTTAAAAGTGAGTGCATCACTTTTTGATCTGCTCTTGTCCCATTGTGTCCATCTCACAGAGTTATGCTATGAATTTTATCTTTCATGTTTCTCCATATGCTTTAAAAATCTGCCTTTTAAGACCAGTCAAGCAACCTAACACAGCCAAGAGGGGACTATCACATTTTGCATCTGCCATCTTTATCTGCATCTGTGACCAACCCATGCTGTATACCTTACGGCAGTAAGGTGAGCTGCTTGCAGATACACAGGTGTCATCACTGAAGATTTTCGTTTCAGCACTTGTGCCTCCTGGTGGTGGGACTCATTGATTACAGTTTTACACGGATGCTTTTGAGTTTTCACCTATCACCGTATTATTCTATATATGGATGTTTTCTTTCACTGGACTGTATTGATTTGTTAGACTTGACATTTATTGTACTTGGATTTGCTTTTGTTTTGCTATCAGGAATTATCAAGTTTTATGTGCATTACGTTTTTGTTATTTTTATTCACTTGATTATGTTAATTGATGCACTAGGATTGTATCACGTTTATGAGATTTTATTTGTCATTACTTTATATTACCTACTCTCCATACATTAGTAGTATCACTCTCCTGTGTCCAGTGGACACATTTCTTTTCACAAAGCTCAAACATCACCATTTACCCATTTACTATTTGTTCTGTTTGGATCAGATTCACAGGTGTTTGCAGCAGTTCCCCTTAGATTAGGTTAATAGACAGTGCGGGAATCATCTAGTTACACAATGTAATCTGTTAGATTACAGTGTACTGTATGTGTAATGTGTTTTTAACTTTTTGATTTTGGCGCTGTGCTCCGTCCCCGTGCGCTGCAACGCTCGCAGGGAACAGAGCTAGGCACTGTAATAGATCGAGCGGAGACACGGCTCGCACACACAGCGGGGAGACATCGCAGGATCCTGGGGACAAGGCAAGTAACTTTGCCTGAATCCTGCGATGCGATCCTGAGTGTGGCTCTGGGTTACCACTTTTGGTACTGAAAATTCACCCCGAGCCACACTCGGAAATACCCCTAAGGAGGTTAATGTATCACGCCATGTGATTGTACTCTTGGCCAACACCAAGTCTTTTGTTGTCTTTGTGGTCAGCTGTTGTTTTGTAACTTGCAAAACTTCAATAAAAGTTTACTGAAACAAATTGAAACAAACTGAAAAACACATAAACACAAATCAACCTCAAGGGCTTAAAACTGAACTTCATGAAAACAGCTAAATACACAGATAACATCTATGAGAGAAGTTTTATCTGACAAAAGATTTGAGTTTCTGTCCATTTAATCCTACAATTTGCACAGTTCTGCCAAACAGCACAGTCATATCTGGCAGGGGAGGGGATCTGATTTTTCTCTGCATTCATATACAGGTATCTTCCGCACCCCCAGCCTGTGATGGACAGTGAAATGAGAATCAGCACACGGAGGAGCTCCTCACTTTGACACTCTGTTCTGTCCTGCACAGCCACCCATTCAAGTGAAATGCTGCACGCAGCCATACTCGTGTAAACTCAGAAGGTTTCTGCAATGAAATTTACCTGGGCATGTGACGGCATATTTGACAAAACATGAAAGTGGCACTTTCAGGGAAATATGCCATATGCTCTTGCATTATTAATACCAATGAAGAAGATGTGTTTACATGAGAAAAGCCATTGTATGGGCGGCTGTACGCAGTGCCTGCCCAGATAGATAAGGACAACTTGCCACAAGTTTTTGGGAGTGTTGAATTGTGAGTCTGTTAACTTGCTGCACATTTTCAGTGGCAAGTTGTACACTTGCATAGCACCTGAAGCACAAGTTCTAGTTGACACTTTTCCAATTTGTAGCAAATTTTCGTGGCAAGTCTCTAGCAAGAGTGAAGTTGCAGTGGTGAGTCTACAGCAAGAGCTCTGCAAGTCTACAGCATGAAAATTCAGCCACAGTGACCCCCTGTGGTGGGATGACTATTACACAACATAACTGAACCAGAACTTGCAGCAGACTTGCAGAGTGTTTGCAAAGAAAGTTGATCTGGAATCATGCAGTGCAGACTTGCTGCAATTGTGCAACAAACTTGTGAAGCCTGGCAAGTCTAGCAATAGCTTAGCAAGTCATTTTCAAACTTGCAGCACATATACTTGCTATCTGGGTGCAGCTCCCCAGGTGCAGGAAAGTGCCAGGGATTTTACATCAGAAAGCTTTGCAGCCATTAGATGTCTGTGTGTATAAGGCCAAACTAAAAATGCTAAAATCAACACAATCAAGGGGCATAACTTACAGTCAGTAGGATGTGTCCCTTGTGCTAATGTGTCTTCTGTTAGATAAAACTTTCCTCCATCAATGTTGCCCCTTTGCCATAATCTTCCAGTGCACAGACGTCAAATAAATTGTGGGAGATCTCAAAGGCTCACATCCAGAGTACCTGACTATACCCTAACAGAAGAGATATCAGCACAAGGAACACATCCTACTGACTGTAAGTTATGTCCCTTGCACTGGTTTTTGTGTTTTTTTTTATTTTGGCGGTACTTAGGCTTTAAAAAGGGTTGAAAAGGTCAATTTTTTTTGTTTTTTAAATAACAAACATGTCGATACTTACCTTCTCTGTGCCATGGAATCGCACAGAGCGGCTGGGAACCTCCTCTTTTCGGGCCCCCCAGCGGCACACCTGGTCCCTCCTCTCTGGCCAGTGCCCCAATGCTGTCCATTGTCCATTGACACAGACAGACTCGGCCACGCCCCCCGCTTCCTCGTCACTGGCTTTGATTGACAGCACTGGGAGCCAAGGGCTCCCACAAAGCCAGCGAGACCCAGAAGTGAGGGGAGAAAAGATCTGTAGACGTGCATTGTGCTGGATCGCATGAGGTCTCAGGTAAGTAAAGGGGGGGGGTGAGGGGGCGATGCTGACACCTAAACATTTTTTACCTTAATGCAAGGAATGCATTAAGGTAAAAAAGTTTTATACTTTACAACCCTTTTAAGCATAGCTATAGAAGACCTAGCAACACAGTAACTTTAATGAGTAAGAGAAAGAAAAGGATTGTTATATTTAAGGATGGTGTATTCATATTGGGGAGGCAGTGGGGCTAAAGGTTTGCCAATCATTCTAGCTGTCTGAGATGGAGGTTGGGAAAATTCCAATGAAATACCAATGAAAAGACTTTGCCAAAAATGAGGGTGGTGTTCTCATTAACATTTGCATATTTTGCAGATCATCTTCTGCCTGGAATCCTAGAATGACCTAACCAGAATAGATTTTATCCAGTGTCCTTTTCCAGATATTGAGACACAAAAACTTCTATCCTGCCCATTGCTTCTGAGCAGAGCTGACTAATAAGTGGTCCCTCTAGAGGAGCATATTGGGCGATCCACTCTATGACATAATCAGTTACATATTCTTTTCTTCTTCTAATGAAGTTATTAGTAGCTAAAGACATTCCAGCAGATGGATGTTTTATGTTGTAAATGTCTGTATACCATCCCACCCTAACCAATTCTTAACTTGTGACTTCTTATTAAATTACATTAAGTAACACAGAAAATAGAAACTGATGAATCAGGATCATATAATGCCATTATTTTATAATTTTAAACATTTTGCCTATTTGAGGGAAAGCCCCTTCAAGAATGAAGTGTTAATGGATTGGAAAACTATAGCAAACTGATGTGCACATACAAAGAGCACTATAAACAGTTATTTCATTTCAATCAGATTTCTAGTTTAACTGGGGTGAGGTTTAATTCCCTGCCAAGTCTTCCATGATGTCTAGAATCTCCACCAGTGCTCTGAGATCAGCTGATTGCACCAATTTATGCTATTTATACTCAACACATGGTGTTGACTGGCATTGTGGAGTAGTTCATCCATGATAAAGATATTGTAAATGAATGTCAAATTCAGTACAGGTGAACAGACATGAATACTCAGGTCCTAACCTTCAGGTAATTACATGTTATAGTACAACTTTAAGGATCCACAGAACTCTTACCACAATATGCACAGCATACACTAATGGCTTTTGCCATTAAGTGCACATTATGGCACATGTAGCGACCGCTCCAACAGGAGCCCACAGTTTAAGGTCCCTAGGGTCTTTTCCCATAGTTGCACCCTCAGCCAGGCACACAGTCATAATCACTCCTTTGGCTTAATGAACAGTCTATGGGTATGCTTTTCTGATGCTTTATTGCAGAACTTAAACTTTGATAGGAGTAGAGTAACTGTGGGATACTCCAGTAATGCCGCGTACACACGGTCCTACTTTTCGTCTACAAAAGTCCAACGGACGCTGATGGACTAAAGCTGGCTGGTAATCCGATCGTGTGTGGGCTTCTCCGGACTTTCAACCGACTTTTTTAGCCTCAAATCCGACGTACTTTAGATTTGAAACATGCTTTAAAACTTTACTTCGTAACTACGACGGACCCCGAAATCCGCTCGTCTGTGTGCTAGTCCGACGGACAAAAAGCCACGCTAGGGCACCTATTGGCTACTGGCTATGAACTTCCTTATTTTAGTCCGGTGTACGTCATCACGTACGAATCCGACCGACTTTTGTGTGGTCGTGTGTAGGCAAGTCCGGTCGTTAGAAAGTAGGCCGCAAGTCCGCCGCAAGTCCACCGAAAGTCTGCCGGAAGTCTGTCGGAAAGGCTGTCCGACTTTTGTAGACGAAAAGTACGACCGTGTGTACGCGGCATAACTCTAGTAGCAACTTGAGGACACTAATCTTCCTCCTATTATTGTGAGCCAAGTCCTTGCACAAGCAGTTAGCGGACTGAGCTATAGCAGTACACCAAGCACAATGTCCCCTTTTAAGCAATGCTGACTCTAGCACTACAAGGGATAGCAACAGCACACAGTCTCGGGGATCTCTTTCTCCACTCTATACTCACTACTGTCATTTCCTTGGATATTGGACCGAATCAGCTCACCATCCATGCCCACCTGGTTTTATAATGGACATTGATGTTATCAAGCAAGTCAAATATGATACAATGTGGTAACATCATTTAAAGTGTTCCAAAATAGAAATGCAGGGACTAGTGCGCAAAACCACAACTTCACCAATGAAAAACCAACCTAAACATTAACCACTTCCCGCCCGGTCAATAGCATATTGACGTCCGGGAAGTGGTTGCGTTATCCTGACTGGGCGTCATATGACGTCCAGCAGGATAACATGCCGGCGCGTGCCCGCGGGAGCGCGCAGCGCGGCGATCGGCGGCGGCGCGTGTCCCTCGGACACAGCGCTTCCCCGATCTAGGTAAACAGCCAATTCTATTGGCTGTTTACCCCGTGATCGGCTGTGTCAAAGTCACAGCCGATCACCTGTCACAATAAACTCGGCGGCGCGCTCCCTGCGCGCCGCCGAAGGCATCCAGCGTAGTGATCGAGGAAGGCGAGTGTCCCTTGGACACAGCGCTTCCCCGATCGGTAATCAGCCAATGAAATTGGCTGTTTACCAGGTGACCGGCTGTGTCCAATCACAGCCTGTCACAAATGTAAACAAAAAAGATGCTGTTACTATCTGATCCCTGCTCTCTCCTCACACACCGATCGTGAGAGGAGAGAGCAGGGATCAGTGAGTGAATCAGTGTCTGTCTGACATAACTGTATTGTTCTGTACTGTGCACAACACGGCCCCCCCCCCCCAATAAAGAGGACCTGTCACACAGCCCAGCCAATCAGCCCATCTGTCAATCAGCCCATCTGTCAATCAGCCCATCTGTCAATCAGCCCATCTGTCAATCAGCCCATCTGTCACAGGCCCACCGCCATCAGTACCGCCACACAGGCTTACCAGTACCGCCATCGGTACCGCCACACAGGCTACCAGTACCGCCATCGGTACCACCACCAGTAACGCCACTAGTACCTCCATCAGGCCCACCATCTATACTGCCACACAGGCCGCTACCAGTATCGCCACTAGTGCCGCCATCGGTACCACCACCACCCGTACCACCGTCAGTACCGCCATCGGTGCCACCACCACCCATACCGCCACCTGTACCGCCATCACCACCTGTACCGCCACCACCACCTGTACCGCCACCACCACCTGTACCGCCACCACCACCTGTACCGCCACCGGTACCACCACCACCCGTACCGCCACCGGTACTGCCACCACCACCTGTACCGCCACCGGTACCACAATCACCACCTGTACCGCCACCACCACCTGTACCGCCATCGGTACCACCACCACCCGTACCGCCACCGGTACCGCCACCACCACCACCCGTACCTCCATCGGTACCACCACCCATACCGCCATCTGTACCACCACACAGGCCCGCCAATAAGAATTGCCATAATGTCACAAAGGGTTTACACACCTGAGGAGGCATATGAGATTCTTACCATGTCGGATGATGGGAGCAGCGGGGAGCTCATATCATCTGGTTCGGAATACGAGCCAGTGGAGGATAGTGGATCAGAGTCCGAGTCCGCGGAGGAAACCGTCCCTCCCAAAAGATTAAGATCAGGACCAAGATCAGGACCAAGATCAGGAGATCTGCCCACCACCAGCAGCGCCAGACCCCAGGAAGAGGAAGAGGAGCCCAGTACAAGCACTGGAATTACCACCAGCAGCGCCAGACCCCAGGAAGAGGAAGAGGAGCCCAGTACAAGCACTGGAATTACCCGCCCAACCCGAAGAACCCAGCCCCAGTCCTACCTTCATGATGCCCTGGCAAACCCCTTATGGTTGCCTGCCAACTCAGGACCTGCTATCATCCCCACTTTCACCGCACAGCCAGGTGTGCAGCCCGACACTATGAATTTTTCTGAATTTGATTATTTTTCTTTATTTTTCCCCCAAGATTTTCTGCAGCATATGGTGGATCAAACTAATTTATATGCATCCCAATTTATTGCTGCCAACCCCAATTCTTCCTACGCCCGCATGTTCCAGTGGCGATGTGTCACACTGGATGAATTTAAAATGTTTTTGGGCCTAACTTTTAATATGGGGCTTACAAAAAAGAATGAAGCCCATGCATATTGGTCCACCCACCCCATCCAACACATGCCCATATATTCCGCTGTCATGTCCAGGACAAGATACAACATGATTATGCGTTTTCTCCACTTCAGTGACAATTCCCAGTGCCCTCCCCGAAATCATCCCAACCATGACAAATTGTTCAAGATACGCCCCCTAATCAATTCCTTTTCCCAGCGATTCAAAGAAGTTTTCATCCCAGACCAAAAAATTTGTGTGGACGAGTCCCTCATACATTTCACTGGCCGACTGCACTTCAAGCAGTATATACCAAGCAAGAGATCCAGGTATGGGGTGAAGTTAAATAAATTATGTGATCGAGCCACTGGATATGTCTTCACATTCCAGATCTACGAAGGCAAAGATTCCCAGCTCCAGCCCCATGATTGCCCCACATATATTGGAACCAGTGGAAAAATTGTCTGGGAGCTGGCATACCCCCTATTCGACAAAGGATACCATTTATATGTCGACAACTACTATACCAGCCTGCCCCTTTTTCGTCACCTTTATAATAAAAAAACCCCGGCCTGTGGTACCTTCAAAAAAAACCGTAAGGGATTCCCACAAAATCTGCTAGCAAAAAAATTAAGAAAGGGAGAATCGGCATTCATGAGGAACGAGGAGGTGTTGGCCATGAAGTGGAGGGACAAGAAAGATGTCCACATGCTCTCTACCATCCACAATGACACCGTGGTGGAGATCCAAAGAAGACGCGGCCCCGTTGTAAAGCCCGAATGTGTCCACGACTACAATATGTATATGGGGGGGGGTGGATTTAAACGATCAGATGCTACAGCCCTACTTATCCAACAGAAAGTCCCGTTACTGGTACAAGAAAGTTGCCTTTCACCTTTTTCACATGGCCTTTTTTAATTCGTTTGTCTGCTACCAAAAAGCAACCCAAAACCAACAAGTCACCTACCTCAAGTATTTTGAATCGATCGTCACTGCCCTCATTTACCCACAAGGTCCCGCCCCAGGAAGCCTCTGCCTGCCGATTTAAACCACGTTTCTGACTTGCACGTGTACCAACCTCAGCCTGTTTACCGACGATGCCTCTGCCTGCCGATTTAAACCACGTTTCTGACTTCCATGTGTACCGACCTTGGCCTGTTAATCAACCATGTTTTTGCCTGCCACTTGGACTGATCTTTTGGCCATCTACTTTAGTACACAGGGGTCTCACATATGTGAGGGGCTTCAGAATAGCGTTCTGAGTAGAGAAAACCAGTTTTTCATTTTCTGTGCTCCCAGAACAGGGTCTGGTTGCCCGGAGGCTTCAAAGCGATTTGGGTGGGAGAAGCCTCTACCCCTGTCCCCCTGGCCCTAAGCTTGATGGTCCTTTCTGCTGCCTGGACCAATACTTTGGCTGTGCTGACCATATTGCTGCCTGTAAAGACCCATGACATTATGGACCATGTCTCTTCCTGCTGTTTGGACCAATACTTTGGCTGTGTTGACCATATATCTGCCTGCTGCCTCTACTGACTTTGGACAGTATTTCTGCCAGGACACCTCTGCCTGCTACCTGGACCTGTGCTCTGGCTGTGCTCTGGCTGTGCTTTGGCTGTGCTCTGGCTGTGCTCTGGCTGTGCGAACTATGGACAGTATTCCTGCCTGCTGCCTGGATGATTGCTTTTGCTGTCGCTGACCTCATTCCTGCCTGCTGCCTGGACCGATGCTCTCCTCTGTGGACCACTGCACTTCTAAAACCACAGGTAATCTTTTGTTATTTGGTATGTACCTGCTATGTGTTAGAAATATGAAGGGCCTTCAAAAATGTGATCGGTAGTCAGAAAATGATATGTGTAATTAATGCTGCTAGAATGCCTGGAGGTGCTACTTGGATTTTGGGCCTCTGTATGTGGCCAGGCTGTGTAAAAGTCTCACACATGTGGTATCGCTATACTCAGGAGGAGTAGAGGAATGCATTTTGGGGTGTCATTTTTGCTATGTACATGCTATGTGTTAGAAATATCTTATAAATGGACAACTTTGTGTAAAAAAAATGCATTTTCATTTTTTTTCCACATTTTCCAAAAACTTCTGGAAAAAAATGAACTGTTCAAAAGACTCATTATGCCTCATAGATTATACGTTGGGGTGTGGGCTTTCCAAAATGGGGTCATTTTGTGGACAATTCAATTGTCCTGGCGCTCCAGCGCCTTCAAAAGTGTAATAGGTGGTTGAGAAAGGATATGTGCAATTTATGCTTGTAGAACGCCTGAAAGTGCTACTTCAGTGTTGGCCCTTTGTATGTGGCCAGGCTGTGTAAAAGTCTCACACATGTGGTATCGCTATACTCAGGAGGAGTAGAGGAATGCATTTTGGGGTGTCATTTTTGCTATGTACATGCTATGTGTTAGAAATATCTTATAAATGGACAACTTTGTGTAAAAAAATGCATTTTCATTTTTTTTTCACTTTTTTCAAAACCTTCTGGAAAAAAATGAACCCTTCAAAAGACTCATTATGCCTCACAGATTATACGTTGGGGTGTGTGCTTTCCAAAATGGGGTCATTTTGTGGATAATTACATTGTTCTGGTGCTCCAGGGCCTTCAAAACTGTAATAGGTGGTTGAGAAAGGATATGTGCAATTTATGCTTGTAAAACGCATGAAAGTGCTACTTCAATGTTGGGCCTTTGTATGTGGCCCGGCTGTGTAAAAGCCTCACACATGTGGTATCGCCATACTCAGGAGGAGTAGAGGAATGCATTTTGGGGTGTCATTTTTGCTATGTACATACTATGTGTTAGAAATATCTTATAAATGGACAACTTTGTGTAAAAAAAATGCATTTTCATTTTTTTTCCACATTTTCCAAAAACTTCTGGAAAAAAATGAACGGTTCAAAAGACTCATTATGCCTCATAGATTATACGTTGGGGTGTGTGCTTTCCAAAATGGGGTCATTTTGTGGACAATTCAATTGTCCTGGTGCTCCAGGGCCTTCAAAAGTGTAATAGGTGGTTGAGAAAGGATATGTGCAATTTATGCTTGTAGAACGCCTGAAAGTGCTACTTCAGTGTTGGTCCTTTGTATGTGGCCAGGCTGTGTAAAAGTCTCACACATGTGGTATCGCTATACTCAGGAGGAGTAGCAGAATGTATTTTGGGGTGTAGTTGCAATTATGCATATGCTGTGTGAGAGAAATAACCTGTTAATATGACCAGTTTGTGTAAAAAAAAAAAAAAAAAAAAATCTTAATTTTCCCAAGAATTGTGGGAAAAAATTACAGCTTCAAAAATCTCACCATGCCTCTTAGTAAATACATTGGACTGTCTACTTTCCAAAAAGGGGTCATTTGGGGGGTATTTGTACTTTCCTGGCTTGTTAGTGTCTCAAGAAATGAGATAGGCCTTTAGGTGAGATAGTACATCAGTTGTGATCAATTTTCAGTGATTGGCACCATAGTTTGTAGACTCTATAACTTTCACAAAGACCAAATAATATACATTAATTTGGGTTATTTTTACCAAAGATATGTAGCAGTATACATTTTGGCACAAATTTATGAAGAAAAATGACTTGTTTGCAAAATTTTACAATAGAAACTAAAAAAAAGTATGTTTTTTTCAAAATTTTCGCTGTTTTTTTGCTTATATCGCAAAAAATGAAAAACCCAGTGGTGATTAAATACCACCAAAAGAAAGCTCTATTTGTGAGAAGAAAATGATAAACATTTTGTTTGGATACAGTGTAGCATGACTGAGTAATTGTCATTCAAAGTGTGAGAGCGCTGAAAGCTGAAAATTGGTCTGGGCGGGAAGGTGCATAAGTGCCTGGTATTGAAGTGGTTAAAAGATGGTACCAGATGAAAAAGCTGCCAACATACAAGAGTGCACTCACACACCCCAATGGATTGGTAATTAAAATAGGGATAGATTAGCGCCACATACCATACCTTAAGTACCAGACTACAAAAAGGGCTCAACAAAGCTGCATCAATCTGTTTAAAAATACAATCTTCCTATTGTAAGTGCAGGTGTGTAGCAATACCTTAAGACCAATACAAAAACCGGGGACAACCACAGATTGCTACCACAATATTACATATAACTTCTTGCTTCCAAGTGCAAAGTGCATATATGTTAACAATACCACACGGTAACCCATGCATCACAATATTAACTTATGAATCCTCATGCTTAAAAGATACACAAAATATTAAAGTGCTTCGTGCAGGGTGCAGCTCCTGTTGCAATTAATGATGCAAATAATGAAAAGTGACACAGTGTGCAAAATTATCCTAAATTGCATAAATATGTGACTGAAAAATACAGCATAAAAATAATATGGTACAAAAAAATGTGTGTATGGTTCATCGTGCTATAAAATATTAAGTGTTCAGTGCTCCTCTGAAAAATATAACTCTTGTTTTAAAAAAGCAAAATGACCCGATGTGCAAAATACTCCTGAATGCATATATGCGACTATAGATGCGACTCTGAACCACGCATCAACATATAGGTAATAACAGTACACAGAAAGTGACAATTGTGCAATATAATCATACATGCATCTATGCGACTTGAGATGCGATTAAAAAACCCCGCATCCACATATAAACAGTGCAGTCCATAAAAAGTGACAATAGTGCAATAAAGTCCACACAAACGCTGTTAACGTGCAATGTGACTCCTAATGTCCACACATGAAAGTCTATTTATAAAGTGCAAAAATAAAAGTGACTTGTGCTGAATTCTTCCACTTCAGTTCTGGTGCACACACCAATTGTTTCCCCCAGCCTCTCACCTCCAGTGGCGGCCCCCAATGGGTCGAATCAAGCAGATGGATAATGCTCTAGTGGAGAGGATGGGTTTCCTGAGGTGATTCACCTTCCCAGGAGGGTGTCCGTGGATCTGGCTCTCTGTGACGATCCCCGCCACTCACAACGTTTCCAGAATGGTGATAAGGAAGAAAAGAGTAGCTTCCATAGTGTAGTATTTAAAATAAAGTTTATTGTAGCAAACATAATAACTTACATTAAAGTAAACACTGAGCAGTGGAAAACGATAGGCTTCCGGGTTCGGCCATACCCGGGAAGCGTCGGCACCTGGCTCCTCCTACCCTGACGCATTGCGTCACACCACGTGACCTTCTCAAAGGGATCTGATGCTTTATTGCAGAACTTAAACTTGGATAGGAGTAAGTAACTGTGGGATACTCCAGTAACTCTAGTAGCAACTTGAGGACACTAATCTTCCTCCTATTATTGTGAGCCGAGTCCTTGCACAAGCAGTTAGTGGACTGAGCTATAGCAGTACACCAAGCACAATGTCCCCTTTTAAGCAATGCTGACTCTAGCACTACAAGGGATAGCAACAGCACACAGTCTCAGGGATCTCTTTCTCCAGTCTATACTCAGTACTGTCATTTCCTTGGATATTGGACCGAATCAGCTCACCATCCATGCCCACCTGGTTTTATAATGGACATTGATGTTATGAAGCAAGTCAAATATGATACAATGTGGTAACATAATTTAAAGTGTTACTAAAGTCAAAAAATGTTTTTTTTCTAATCAAAATAACAAACATGTTATACTTACCTGCTCTTTGCCGTGGTATTGCTCAGAGCAGCCCCGATCCTTCTCTTCTGGGGTCCTTGGCGGCGATCTCGGCTCCTCCTCTTCTTTTAAGGGACTACCATAGCTAGCCGCTAGTATGGGGAGGAGAGCATAGTATGCGCACTCTCGAACTGTGTGCGTCTATGGAGCCGCACTCCATAGCCTTACACAGTGGGACTTAGGCCCGCCCCCCACTTCCTCTTCACTGCATCTGATTGACAGCAACCACAGCCAATGGCTCCTGCTGCTGCTCGAGTGCTGTGTAAGGAGGAAAAGAGAGGAGAATAGATGCAGCTCGTCTCCTACTTTTCACACAGGGGAAGGGGGGGGGCACACAGAAACTGAAAACGTTTTTTACCTTTATGCAAATGATGCATTAAGGTAAAAAACGTTTTTAGGTTTAGTAACACTTTAATGTTAATAGCAACAAAGGTGGTTTAACATAAATAATGCATCAGTGCAGCCTCACCAGTGCCCATCAATGCAGCCTCATCAGTGCTCATCAGCTCAGCTTCATCAGTGCCCATCAATGTAGCCTCACCATTGTCCATCAATGCAGCCTCACCAGTGCCCATCAGTTCAGCCTTACCAGTGCCCATTAATGCAGCCTCAGCAGTGTCCATCAATGCAGCCTCGCCAGTGCCCATCAATGCAGCCTCGCCAGTGCCCATTAATGCAGCCTGATTAGTGCCCATCAATGCAGCCTCGCTAGTGTCCATCAATCCAGCCTCTCCAGTGCCCATCAATGCAGCCTCACCAGTGCCCATCAATGCAGCCTCACCAGTGCCCATCAATGCAGCCTGATTAGTGCCCATCAATACACCAGTGCTCATCAATGCAGCCTCACCAGTGCCCATCAATGCAGCGTTACCAGTGCCCATCAATGCAGCCTGACCAGTTCCCATCAGCTCAGCCTATACAGTGCCCATCAATGCAGTCTCACCAGTGCCCATGAGATCAGCCTCACCAGTGCCCATCAATGCAACCTCACCAGTGCCCATCAATGCAGCCTCACCAGTGCCCATCAATGCAGCTTCATCAGTGCCCATCAGCTCAGCCTCATCAGTGTCTATCAATGCAGCCTGATCAGTGCCCATAAATGCAGCATCACCAGTGTCCATCAATGCAGCGTCACCAGTGCCCATTAATGCAGACTCCCTGGCATGCCCTGCCTCTGCCTGCCTCAAAGACCCGGGAGTTGTAGTTTCCTCCTCTGTGCAGTCTGCATAATCCCCCCCCCCCCCCTAATCTGCCCAATCCCTCCTACCCCCAGTCTGCACAATCAGCCCCAGTCTGCCCAACCCCTCCTACCCCTAGTCTGCACCCCCCCCCCAGCTTGCCCAATCCCTCCTACCCCAAGTCTGCACCCCCCCCAATCTGCACAATCCCCACTCAGTTTATACAATCCCCCCTTTCCCTAATCTGCACACCCCCCCCCCCCCAGTTTCCACAGGGGCGAGTAAGAAATGAAAAGGAAAATAAGAAGAGGCAAAGCAAAAAGAGGCTGGGGGAGAGAGGGGGGTTGTGCAGAGTACAGATAGCTCACTCGCCAATTAAGCTTCAGGCTGGTCTCCACAGGTAGGCTGAGCATTGAATGCAGGAATGCAAGAGGCTGGAGTGTAGGCAGGGTTTGGGCAGAAACAAATGGGAAGAGTATTGGATTGGACAGGTGGCCAACCGAGGGAGGAGCTAGAAAGACAGTGGCGACGGAACAGTCGACAAGAAGATACAGCCCGACTCCCAGGAAAACTAGTAACTGTACTAGCACTGACAGGAAAAGCATCAGTGATCGCTTCTGCCGTCTGAGGTTAAGCAGCCAAAAAGAGAAAAATAGTGCCACCACAGCTTTTTAACATGCCATCAAAGCGGCCCAGGGGGCAAATGCATCCCTGCCCCCAGGCCCTGTCCATCCCTGCCTCCTTCCAATATCTTCCGGACACCTTTTCCAGTGATGCCAGCCCAGATCCCCAAATGAAAGTCCCTAAGTCAGCTCCGGTAACTTTCAGAAGAATAGGCCCCACTGCTAGCCTAGCAGGGACCCCGATGAACAGCAGACACATGGCAAACCTGCCTGGGAGGGCAGCAGTATTTATGCTCCTCCCCAGCCACCATCTTGGCACCTTTCCCCAGGGATTGGCCAGGGCTGCATAAATATTCAGCTGCTGATCTGATTCTCCTAGCCCACTATCTTCCAGACCCTTTCCAGACAGACAGGGAGAAGCAGCCAACCCTGCAGCCAGTGAAACACAGAGCAGACCAAAACAATCAGATGCAGCTCAACTGATTACAGTGAGCCAGTAACTAAATTGACCTAAGCTAGCACAAATCCAGGAGGGTGCTACACACACTTACCTCCTACATTGTGCACGATAATGCTAGTTTATACTATCTTTTATTCTGATGTAGCGCTCACCCCAGAAAAGGCCCACTGAATGGTCCCAAGATTATTTCCCTTCTTTCCCAAACTAGGGTATTTGCAGCCAGGCACATAGTCTCAGTCACTCTTCTGGCTCAATGAATAGTCTAGGGGTAACCTTTTATTCTGATGCTTTATTAAATGTGAACTTGGATGGTTGCAGAGTAACTGTGGGATATCTTTCTCAAAGATTCCTAGCTCAGTCCTTGCAGCAACAAATAATGGGCTGACCCACACAGGGACACCATAAAAAATGTCAACCTTTCAACACAGGCTGGAACTGATGTATGAGGGATAGAAGCAGCACACAGACATTGGGATCTGACACACTGGTCTGTACTCACATTTGTAGTCAGAGTCTTCGAATTTAGAAAGTGATACTCCTAAGCACCAAGGCCTGAGGTGTGCCTTTGCCTGACTGGTCAGTATGCCTGAAAAGAGGGCATACCCTGAATGTAAGAAAAGTAATATGAGTAAGTATGAATATTGGGGGAAACGGGTGGGTGGGAACCCGGAACGCCCATGAGCCCTGACCTGATGGAGGAGGAGGCTTAAATAGCCCTCTCAGACTCCTCCCACAAATGCAGGCTAGCCTCCGGCCAGCCTTTGTACTTGTAGTCAGAGTCTTCGAGTTTAGAAAGTGATACTCCTAAGCACCAAGGCCTGAGTTGTGCCTTGGCCTGACTGGTCAGTATGCCTGAAAAGAGGGCAAAAAGACACAAATTTAGGTGAAAAAGGGAAGGTAACAATCCATCAAGTGGAGTAGTGCGTGCCCGGATGGCAACAGTATATGACTGATAAGTGTCCGTTATGACAGGAGAAACCCCCGACTCGGTGATGAGACAGAACCCCTTGTAGAAACCTGCGAAGCTACCCCGAACCCAACGAAACGTCCCATGGACGATTGGACAGAGCCTGGAGCCCGAGATGACCCAGACATGAGAATGAACTACTGTGAATGAGAGGATGTGTGGGGGAAGGGGAGCCATGGCTGTCCCGAGGAGCCCCTGTAAAATGATACACGAGAAGAGCAAAACTTCGACCAGACCCTGGGAAGTGCTCCGTGAAACCCTCCCCCCAAGCCCTGGCCTACCCATACTGGTATGGGAAAGAGCGAGGGTAAGTGCCAAAGGACAACTGGCAGGAGTTCAAAATGCTAAATACCTGAAGGATGTGATGGAGTAGGTGGTTGAGGCCCAAACCCTAAGGCCATAAGCACTGACAACGTGGAGAAACCATGCCAGACACCGAATGCTGGTCCCACCTGATTTGATCAGGTCGTGCTGCAGCCGAGTCTGAATCCTGAACCGAGGAAGGAGGGCCACACCGGGGAAATAAGTCTCATGGCCTGACACAGTCATACCCCAAAGTGACTGAAAACCCCCCTACCTGACACCGGCTGGGGAACGGAAAAAATAACTGGACTGACATCCCTGAGCAGTCTTCCAGGCCACATCCTAGACAAGATCTCAGGCCCGAGTGTAGAATCCAGAATCATGACGACGTTTGCCCAAACCTACCACTTGAGGACCAACAAGGGGAGGATGGCTGCCAATGCAGCCCAACCTGAGAACATGAACAAGAGAAATGACAGGCAACAATACATGAGAACAGCAATCCCCCTCTGAGCCTACCCAAGTATGAGAACATGAGCAAAAATGTCGAGACCACTGCGCGTGAATGAAGCTGATGATGGACCACTCCCCCCTCATGTAAGTAGTGACTGAGCCCGAGTAACCTGCTGCGCAGAGACAGGTAATTGACTGAAAACTCAGGGCTGATGTACCCACAGACCGTGGTGGGTAATCGTACAGGTGTGGTGAATGAACGTGCATCGTATGACGTATGTTATACAGACGAGAAGATTGTGCTCAACAATCATTAACAAACGAAACCTCAGCCCGTATGGATCTGTAGACGTGACAGATCCTGACATGTGAGCCCTAGCTAATTGACCCAGGTACAAACATGAAGATACAATGAGACATGACAAACAACGAAGATAAAACCAGCTACCGAAGTATGCCGTGACTGAACAACAACCCCCCTCTGAAGAACGCTGTGACAGGAATGCTGAGACTGAACACTGAGGTAGAAAGGCTATGCCAGAAATCTCGGGGCAGAAGCGCACTGACAGCAATGTCTGACAGAAAAACCCTACGACAGGAATGCTGAAACTGAAAGCTGAGGCAGGAACGTGAGTACCGAAACCCTGGGCAGAGCGTAATGACAAATGCTGAGACTAAAATCCTGGTGCAGAAATGCAATGACAGAAATCCTGGGGCAAAAACACTATGACAGAACACTGTGACAGAAATGCTGAGGCAGCAAAGCAAAGACAGAAATCCTGGGGCAGAAACGCAGAGGCAGAAATGCCATGACCGAAATCCTGGGGCAGAAACGCAGAGGCAGAAATGCCATGACAGAAATCCTGGGGCAGAAATGCAGAGGCAGAAATGCCATGACCGAAATCCTGGGGCAAAAACGCAGAGGGAGAAATGCCATGACAGAACTCCTGGGGCAGAAACGCAGAGGCAGAAATGCCATGACCGAAATCCTGAGGCAGAAATGCTATGACAGAACGCTAAAGCAGAAATGTAATGACAGAAAACCTGGGGCAGAAACACCAAGACAGAAAAGCTGAGACTGAACGCCAAGCCAGAAATGCTAGGGCAGAATGCCGCCATGACAGAAATCCGGGGCAGAAACGCTGTGATAGAAATCCATGGCAGAAACGCTATGACAGAAATCTTGGGCAGCCATGCTGTGACCGAAAAACCTGGGGCAGAAACGCCTTGAACGGAACTGCAGAGACTGTGCGCGGAGACAGCAATGCGAGGGTGGAACGCCATGACAGCAATGCTGGGGCAGAACGTTGTGACAGAAATGCTGGGGCCGAATGCTATGACAGAAATGCAGGGGCAGAACGCTGTGACAGAAATGCAGGGGCCAAACGCTATGACAGAAATGCTGGGGCCGAATGCTATGACAGAAATGCAGGGGCAGAACGCTGTGACAGAAATGCAGGGGCCGAACGCAATGACAGAAATGCAGGGGCCGAACGCAATGACAGAAATGCAGGGGCCAAACGCAATGACAGAAATGCAGGGGCCAAACGCAACGACAGAAATGCAGGGGCCAAACGCAATGACAGAAATGCAGGGGCCAAACGCAATGACAGAAATGCAGGGGCCAAACGTAACAACAGAAATGCAGGGGCCAAACGCTACGACAGAAATGCAGGGGCCAAACGCTATGACAGAAATGCAGGGGCCAAACGCTATGACAGAAATGCAGGGGAAGAACGTTGTGACAGAAATGCTGGAGAAGGGGGGGCGTGGCCTGGACGGGCATGTGAGCGGACGCACTGCACGGAGCTCCCACCACTGATCCTTCTAATATCCTGAACCCGCCACCGATCCGAACTCGGAACTGACCCATCAGTACGCCGCGACCCTACAGGACACATCACAACATTCCCGAAAGGTGCCGGAGGTCCAGAATGACCAGAAAAGGGGAGAAAGAAGCAGCAGCAGCGGCGGCCTTGGAAGGCCAAGATGGCGCCGGCTCTCCTCTACCACAGCGTGCGGCCCGCAGCACAGACAGGACACAGGATCCGAGCGGTAAGACAGCAAAGTCTGGCAAACAGTGGGGGAAAGAGCAGCCCAGGGACATGGTATACTATGCCCAAAAGATGCAGGGACAGAGCGGCACTTCCCCCCTGAATCAGCAGTCATTGGCAATGGACACTGAGGGACATGAAGGCGCCATGGCGCTGGATGATACGCTGCCATTAGAGGGCTCTCTGATCCTTAATACAGATGGCTCTGACCCCATGCACGATGAGGGACAGCAGCCCACGCTAAGTGATATACTGCGGGCGGTAGAGTGCTGCACAGCGTCTGTAAACGGACTGAAAGTACAATTTGGGAGCCTTACTGAGACTGTTTCACTATTGCGCCATGACATTCAAAAGATCAGGGAGAGGACCACAGCAGTGGAGGGAAGGATCAGCGAGATGGAGGATATACTACCCCCCCTCACTAGAGATACTAGAAGTGCATTACAGCAAGTGGCTCAGGCCAATGCTAAAAATGACGACATCGAGAACCGTCTCAGGAGGAATAATGTACGCATAGTGGGGCTCCCAGAGAAGGTGGAGGGGAGGGACCCCACAGCATTTACAGAAATGTGGTTACAAGACATATTCGGCAAAGATGTTTTTACCGCGCTTTTTGCGGTGGAGCGAGCTCACCGTACACCATTGAGACCCCTCCCCCCAGGCAATCCACCTAGATCAATGCTGGCCAGACTCCTGAACTATAAGGACAGAGAAATAATACTTCGATTGGCCAGGGAGAAGGGAGCAGTGCACTATAATGGAACCAAAATCTCCTTCTACCCTGACTTCTCGTCAGAGGTACAGCGCAAAAGGGCCAAGTTTGCAGAAGTAAAGAAAAGATTACAGAAGATTCAAGTCGCATACGCCATGTTATACCCGGCTAAGTTACGTATTACGGCAAGAGGTCAGTCCACATTCTTTGAATCTGCAGCCGAAGCATCCGCCTGGTTGGACCGCAACGAGCAGGACCTAAGGAGGAGGAGAGAGGCTGATATGGGAGAGTGAATGACACTACGCGAAGCTGGGAAATTGGTCAGTCATTATTAGACGTTTTATAGTCTACAACATATTTTGCGGGACAGTTTCATTAATCTATAAAGTTATCGCGAGACAAGAGCTTTGTTTACAAGAAAAATACCAAGAAAAATCAAAAGCCAAGGTGGGACAGTTGTACCCACAGGAAACCCTTTCTTTTTGAACACTCAAGTTTTGGCCCAGTTGCAGGGGTCAGTTAAAATGTGCCCGGTTGGCACCAGTTTGAAGCACAACTCAAGGTGCACAGTCGGGACAGGGGAACCTCCCCCTGACCACTGTGGGAAAATTGCTCACATCCACACAGCGAGATCTACACCGTGGAGCACACTACTACAGATGGGAGGGACACCTTTGCATACGAAGACACCACGCACTTTCTTCCACAGATGCCTCGGATCGTCATTACAAAACAACATTGAATGCTGCACCGGGACAGTTTGGGTCATCGAGACATGCATGGATACTTTACGGCCAGAAGATGAGGCGAAAAAGCAGACTCACCCAGGACTTTTCAATCTACAATATCAATCATGGCAAACACTCCAGTTGTGACATGGAACGTCCGAGGTGTCCTTGATCCCTTGAAACGTACCATGATAAGCACATGTCTGAGAAAATTTCACCCAGCAATAGTGGGCCTCCAGGAGACTCACCTAACGAAGGAAACGGTCAGTTTTCTGCAGTATTCCTGGGTGGGCAAGGCCTACCATTCCACTCACACTGCGTTTTCTCGCGGGGTGAGTGTTTTGGTACATAAATCCTTGGCTTACCAGGAATTAGACGCTGTGATTGATTCCACGGGTAGATTTGTATTTTTACATTGCAGGTTGTATACCTTGACATTGATATTGGTGTTTGTGTACATACCTCCCCCGTTCTCCAGGGAAATTCTACAGCTCCTCTTGACTTACCTGGTTGACAAACCTGATGTCCCGATAATGATCATGGGTGACTTTAATGGCTACTTGGATCCCAGACTAGACAGGCACCCCCCGGCACAGCCACCCTCGGGAAACAGGGGCACTATTCTGAGCAGACTACTGATAGAGGTGGGTTGGATAGACCTATGGAGAGCTAAATATCCTAACACAAAACAATTTTCCTGCTTCTCCAAAACCCATGGGTCACTTTCCCGTATTGACTTGTGTGTGGGGTCCCCCCAACTCCTAAGTGTGATACATAAGGTAGAATATTTACCCCGAGGGGTCTCTGACCACTCTCCTCTAGTCGCTTATCTTGTCACTAGACCGGCAACCACACTGCCTAGAGCACCGTGGAAGCTGAACGCTTTTTGGTTAAAGCTTTTCACCTCTCACGACAGAGTAGCGAAACAGATAGAACAATACTTTCTAGACAACCGGAGACAAACTGATCTCTTAGTAAGATGGGATGCCTTTAAAGCATGCCTGAGAGGCACATTTATAGCTGAAATTGCTGACGTAAAACACAATTCCGCAACCATACTGATACAGGTGGAAGACCGGGTAAAGCAATTGGAGCTCGCTTTTATTTTAGACTCATCAGAGTCCACGAGGGAGGCATGGATATCGGCCCAGGAGTCCCTGGATCGGTTGAGGTCCTCTGCCGCGGAACGTAAACGGTTCTTTACTAAACAAGCTTTTTATGAAGAGGGTGAAAAAACTGGTAGATTGTTGGCCAGGATAGCCAGATCTCAACAGTCGTCCCCTGCTATAGGAGCGATGCGTAGCTCCTCGGGGCGTCTGGTGAATGATCCGGAGAAAATTATAGAGGAGCTAGCATCTTTCTATGCAGAGTTATATAAACCGTGTGACAACTATACAGACGAAGAACTGCAGACATACATGAGCACTATAACGCTTCCAGCTCTGACCCACCAGGCTAGGGGGGAGCTGGAGGCACCAATTTCACTGGATGAACTGAGGGAGGCGGCTGCCTCTTTTCCTACATGCAAGGCCCCCGGGGACGACGGGCTCCCCATGGAGGTATACACCCAATATGGCGAAACAATCCTACCTAAACTGCTCGAAGTATTAAATGCATCCTTTAAATTGGGAAGACTACCAACCACTATGACTAGAGCTAACATTATATTATTGTTGAAAATGGGTAAGGACCCCTTAGACCCGGGCTCCTATAGGCCTATATCGCTCCTTCAGAGCGACATTAAATTACTAGCAAAAGTACTGGCCATGCGGGTTAATAAGATTGTTAGAACAATAGTTCACCTAGATCAAGCAGGATTTATGCCCCGAACATCTACGGCGACCAACCTTAGACGTCTATACCTAAACATGCAGACCCCCTCGGAGTCTGTGGGCGGTAGAGCCTTGCTGTCTCTCGATGCCAATAAGGCATTTGACAGCGTGTGCTGGAGATATCTGTGGGCGGTTCTGGCCAAGTTTGGGTTTGGGCCCAGGTTCATCAGGTGGGTTAGGCTGCTGTATGATACACCCCGGGCGGCTATACGTGTGGCGGATCGAATGTCCCATGCCTTTGGGCTGGGCAGGGGGACCAGACAGGGATGCCCTCTGTCCCCCCTGCTCTTCGCACTGGCTATTGAGCCCCTGGCGGCACAGGTGAGAGATTGCCCACAGATTAAAGGTTTCCAATATGGTGAATTGCATGAAAAAATCATGCTCTACGCCGATGACATGCTTTTGTTTTTAGAAGACGCAGAGGGATCCCTGGAACAGGCAATGTCACTTATAACTGAATTCGGCCGTTACTCAGGCCTCACTATCAACTGGACCAAATCTGCCTTAATGTTTATAGACGGTGCCCCGATGACCAACAGGAGACCCCCGACCCAGATACCGGTGGTTTCCACATTTAAATATTTGGGTATACACATCTCGCCTACACTTACAGACTTTTGCAGTCTAAATGTCTACCCCCTGTTGTCACGGTTTAGAGATAAGATAAATGTTTGGAATAAACTTAAGATGTCCCTGGCAGGAAAAGTGAATCTCATAAAAATGATTCTGATGCCACAATTTTTATACATGCTACACAACACGCCTGTAGTTATCACGCTGAAGATATTCAGAGTGGTTAACTCCCTATTCCGGCTGTTGCTGTGGCATACCAGACCCCCCAGAATCAAGTTGGAACAGCTGCAGCGCTCTAAGGAGGGGGGAGGCCTAGCCCTACCCAACCCATGGATATACTATCTAGCGGCGCAGCTGCAACAGCTGATAGGTGCTATGGACCCTCTGCCACTGGGCTCGTCGGCTAAGCTTATGCTGGTGGGCACAGGGGCGGAGTCAATACCTGAGGGATTGGAGGCCCACCTTTTCCAAAAGCCCAATAAACAAATGCCTACATACGCATTGTTGCAGAAAGTATGGAACAAAGCTAAACAACTACAAAACGTTTTGGGCTTTACTAAGTATAGCCCGATATGGGAAAATAGAACATATGTTGAGCTGGCTAAGATCCAACAGGGGCACAGATGGCGCTGCAAGGGTATCACACATTTGTACCAGATTTTCAATAACGGAACATTATTATCGTTTAAAGATCTACAAGATAAATACTCACTGCCTGCCAATATGCTGTTTTACTATCTACAACTGAAGCATGCAATTAAAGCACAAGGGGATGCAACTGACTGGTCCCAATCCCCCACACCGGTTTTTCATATAATGCAGGAGGCGTTGGAGACTAAGGGCATGATTTCACAATGCTATAACATGTTATTAGCATCACTGTTAGAGGGGTATCCCACAAAGGCGGCTGCTCAGTGGGAAACGGATTTAGGCCCCCTATCGGGGGAGGTATGGGAAGAAGCTCTGCAAGCAGTTAACTCCTGCTCACTAAACGTGGCACAGAAGGTATCCCAACTTTACATCTTGTTGAGAGTACATTATACCCCTGTTAAGTTATACAAAATGGGCAAGGCGCCTGACTCATTGTGTGGTAAATGCAGGGCAGCGTCTGGGGACTTGATTCACCTCCTCTGGCGTTGCCCCAAACTCCATAGGTATTGGACAGAGGTCCTGGCTACGCTAAACCAGGTGTTCCAGGTCACTGTCCCATTAGATCCATTATGTTGCTTACTGGGAGTTCTGGAGGGGGTGATTACAGAGGAGGTGACGAGAGTCGCTTTTGCAAGGGCGCTATTCCAGGCCAGAAAGGTAATACTGATGGGATGGAAGTCTGCTGCGCCACCTAACAGTAAAACATGGATATTAAATATGGGAAAAATGCTTATAATGGAAAAATATATTTACCAGCACAGGGGCAGTCCTGGAAAGTTTGACAGACTATGGGACCCATGGTTGGATGTGCCAGGTATAAGCCCCATGGAATTGGTACAGATGAGGTTGCTAAGGGGTGTTTAAGGATACGACAAATAGACGCCGAGAGTGGATATTGGAGAACGGGGGAGGAGGATATGGGGACATTGGAGAATATGTTTTCGATGTGATTAGATGGGACATAGAGTCCGAATGATGAAAGATCCAAAATGCAAACTATGACACCTTATTGATGAATATGTTACTATGATGGAAAAAGAAATGCTGATTACGGTGCGGATATTAATGTAATGTAATATATGATTTTTTTTCATATGAGCAATAAAACCTTTTATGATTTAAAAAAAAAAAAGAAATGCTGGAGAAGAACGTTTGTGACAGAAATGCTGGAGAAGAACGTTTGTGACAGAAATGCTGGAGAAGAACGTTGTGACAGAAATGCTGGGGCAGAACGCTAAGACAGAAATGCTGGGGCAGAACGCTAAGACAGAAATCCTGGGGCAGAACGTTGTGACAGAAATCCTGGGGCAAAACGTTGTGACAGAAATCCTGGGGCAGAACGTTAAGACAGAAATCCTGGGGCAGAATGTGGAGACAGAAATCCTGGGGCAGAATGCGGAGACAGAAATCCTGGGGCAGAATGCGGAGACAGAAATCCTGGGGCAGAATGCGGAGACAGAAATCCTGGGGCAGAATGCAGAGACAAAAATCCTGGGGCAGAACGCTAAGACGGAAATCCTGGGGTAGAACGCTAAGACGTAAATCCTGGGGCAGAATGCTAAGACAGAAATCCTGGGGCAGAAACGCTAAGACAAACGCTGAGACCGAAATGCCGGGGTAGCACGCTAATGATGGAAATGCCGGGGCAGAATACTATGACAGGAATGCTAGGGCCGAACGCAAAGACAGAAATGCTGGACTTTGCAACAGAAATGCTGAGGTATGAAAGCTGACAGAAATGCCGGCTGAACATGACAGAAACGCTGGGGCAGAAACACCATGACAGAAATGCAGGGCTGAATGTGACGACAGACATGCTGGGGCAGAACACCTTGACAGAAATGCTGGGGGAGAATGCTGCGACAGAACTGCTGAGGCAGAAAACGCTAAGACCGGAACGCTACGACAGGAGTGCTATGATAGCAAAACACTGACACTAAAACGCCTAGATAGAAACGCTGTGACGGAAACCTGAGGCTGAAGCGCTATCCTGGGGCCGAACACCATGATGAAACACTGGTACCTGAAGCGGTGAATGCCCGGGAGGCGTGCGGGGGATCTCCCCCCCCATGATGCCCCATGTGAGTACCGGGAAGTGAGCAGGTGGGTGAGCACCCCCCCCCCATGAGAACCGGGAAGCACGCAAGGAGGTGAGGTGAACAGAAATGCACCCCCCCAGGAGAAGCAGGCGGCCGCCCCCCACCCCACGCTGACAGGACACACAGGGATGAGGGAGAAGCGGGCAGCGCACCCCCCCGACCATGCGGGATTGGGCCCAGGTGGAGGATGGACAGACGACCCCCCCCAAACTGAGCCCTAGGGAAGTTGGTGTGGGTGAAGATGATTGACAGCCATGACGCGCCCCCCCCCAATGGGCGCCGGGAGAAGCTCGGGCTGCATGCTGGCCATGTGGAGCTGTGCAGGATGGAAGGACGTCCCCCCCCCCGCTCCCCCGGCACGGGCGCCGGGAGAGGCGGGCGGGCAGCACCTGACAAGCAGCAGCCAAGGGGAAGGAAGGAGAGTGGTGGAGGACGGATGGACGGCCCCCCTCCCTTCCCCCGGCATGCTCGCCGGGAGAAGCGGGCGGGCCGCACCTGACTGGCTGCCGCCGAGGGAAGGAGGGTGGGTGGAGGATGGACGGCCCCCCTCCCTTCCCTCTGCAAGATCACCGAGAAAAGCGGGCGGGCGGGCAGCCCCCCCGTGGCGCCATGTGCAGCTGGCTGGACACCCCCCCCCTCAATAGCCGGAGAAGCGGTCGGCAGCTCCCCCCCTGAAGCAAGCTGGTAAGGGGAGAGAGGAGCTGGCTGGCAAGAGGCTCCCTTGTGCATGGGGAGAGGAATCGGCGAGCGGGCGGGCGGCCGATCGCCCCCCCCTGCTGAAATACCAGAAGGGGGGCCCGTGAATGTGAGTGCCGAAGGGGGAACCAGGTGGGTGGAGAGGTGAACTCCCTGGTGAAGCACCGAGAGAGGCACCGCCACCATCTTGCAATCGATCCGGAAGTGACGCGTAGGCCCCGCCCCCTACTGAACCCGGAACGCCCATGAGCCCTGACCTGACGGAGGAGGAGGCTTAAATAGCCCTCTCAGACTCCTCCCACAAATGCAGGCTAGCCTCCGGCCAGCCTTTGTACATGTCAATGGATATTTAAATGCCCCCTTCCAATATCAGCCCCTCCTGTGGGCTCTTCAGACCAGATCCCCAGGTAAATCCCTCAGTCAGCTCCAGCAAAAATTTAGAAGATTAGGCCGACCAGCTAATACAACTGGGACCTCGATGAGCAAATGAAAAAGCAGAGGTGGATTGTGCAGAAGGGTGGCACCTCTTTAGACTGGAAACTTCTCCTACTGGATAAGAACCCCTCTGCTCTAGGCCTCCAACTATTTATGCACTCTTACAGCCACCTACTGGGCACCCTCCCCCAGGGATTGGCTGGGGCCACATAAATATTCCAAGTGTAGATTTGACTCTCCCATCCCACTGCTTTCCATAACTCTCCAGAAAATTGCAAAGCAGTCAAACCCACAGCCAGTGGGGGCGTGGCTTGGCAGCGGATGTAGTCAGTCGCACGTCTTGTGAGCTCCGCCGAAAATCCGCTTAAAAATTCTGCAAATCATTGCTGACCGCCCGAACTTGGCACCAGATTCCCCCCCAGAACACCTGCTATGCTCGCCTGCTCACAGCGATACTCTAGCATGGCTTCAAAACAACCCAGACGCGCCTCCACGGCCCGCTCCGCTCCGGACCATGAGGCCCAAGATGGTGGCGCTGCATTAAAGTCAGCTGCAGCGAAACACAGGGAGGCCGTGCAGAGGCTTTTCCCCCAGACCGATGTGTGGGACTTACCAGAGTCGAATGGCAATGGAGCGGAGAGTCGCAGCGGCTCGCAATCAGAGGCAGATGACACTGTTCCCCTGGAAGACCCACACGCTGCTTTGCTGCCCTGGGAAACAGTGAGTACTTTACCTATGCCCCAAAGACCACATAAGGCCCAAGCCTTGGGCTCACCTGAACAGGAACCCACACTGAGGGATATCTTTTCCGCAGTTACATCCTGTAATCTCTCTATCACTGCACTTGCATCAGAGGTTAAAGGGATGAAGGCTGAGATATCTTTCATGCGTCAGGATATGCAGAAATTAAGGGATCGGACCTCTGTGATTGAGGGGCATATTAGCACCATAGAGGATGAATGGGCCCCCATGCAAAGAGACACACATGCTCAACAGTTAATGGTGGCTAAACATGCTGCAAAACTCGATGATTTAGAAATTAGGCTTCGCAGAAATAACGTCAGAGCTGTTGGCATCCCTGAAAAAATGGAGGGAAGGAATCCGGTCGATTTTATTGAAAAGTGGCTGTTGGAAAAATTTGGGAAAGACTCATTCTCCCCTATGTTTGCAGTGGAGCGGGCGCACCCTGTCCCGTCTTGGCCCTTGCCTCCAGGCAATCCCCCTAGAGCGTTTCTCTTTAAAATGCTCCATTATAGAGACAGAGACATAATTTTGTCAAAAGCACGTACCTTGGGAGATGCCCTGGTGATTGATAATTCAAAAATATCACTGTTCCCAGATTTTTCGGCTGAAGTACAAAAGCAGCGGGCCCAGTTTAATGATATTAAAAAGAGACTCCGCTCTCTGGAATTACAATACTCCATGCTCTATCCGGCCCGTCTTCGTGTTGTGGCCAGGGATGAGGTACATTTCTTTGAGAGGCCTGCGATGGTGGTGCAGTGGCTGGATACAGAGGAAAGATCCTTGCGAGAAGATTTGGGCAGACGGCGCAGAAATACCTCAATATCAACGTTTTTTCCCCTTTCTTTTTTACTTATGTAATAATGGTGCAACTATTATTCGCATATAATAGATCTGGTCACAAGATGACAATTTTCCTTTCAAGGCGGAGGATACCGCTCGCAAAGATTGTCAGTTGTATCTACGTTTATGCACGTAAAACAAGGCCTGTTGCCTATTGGCTCTTCAAAGCCGGCTACTAAATTTAGCCCCCCAGTTGCGGGTCCTTCGTGGACATTACAGTTTTTGTTTTTTTTTATTGTTTTTTTATTGTTCTCTGTTCTTTGGGACTCAGTTGATTTATTGGTCCTGGTACTGCCTAACCTGCTCTCTTACAGATCTAAGATTCTACACCAAAGACTGCCTAATGTTTACGGTCTTGCTAGACAATATAATTATGGTCATCTTAAGTATACTCCCTATGCCTTTTACAACTTTACCTCATTTACATATGCTTTAATGTTTTATGGCTAGACAGATAGTGCTTACTAGCTGGAATGTTAGAGGTCTGGGAGACAGAGTGAAACGCCTAGCCGTACTTCATATGCTTCAACGTATGGGATCCTCAGTAGTGTGTCTTCAGGAGACGCATATATCATCTAGTCAAGAATCCCCAATCTCTACCAAATTATTTAGCGTCCAGTTCCACTCTGTTTTCTCTTCCTATGCTAGAGGTGTCAGCATCCTGATAGGTAAAAATGTCAGCTTTACCCATACACTATCACTTGTTGACCCTTATGGTCGTTATGTTTTTCTAGTATGCTCATTAGACGGTTTACAATGCATTATCGGAAATATATATATACGGCCCCCTTTTTCGATAGAGGTCGTCAAGACATTAGCCTCCTTTCTCTCACAACACCCAGGGATTCCAGCACTTGTTGTTGGAGATTTTAATAATTATTTGGATGTTGATTTAGATAAGATGTCCACAAAAACCCCTTCGGGTGGGTTGAGTGGAGGACAAACATCCTTCGCTCGCCTCATTGTGGAGTTGGGTTTGAGGGATGTCTGCAGGATGAGCCACACACAAGTAAAATGTTATGTTTTTCTGCTACACACAGGGGTTTCTCCAGAATTGATCTCAGTCTGGGTAATGATATGATGCTACCATTAGTAACCTCCACAAAATATGAAGCAAGAACTGTTTCTGATCACTCTCCCCTATGCATAGAGATCCTTACATCTGGTATCTCCAAGAAGAGTTGCTGGAAACTCAACCCGTCCTGGTTGTCATTATTTCCTACACCTGACCCTATTTATGATAATTTAGAATCTTTTATTCGGTTTAACAAACCTACATCTCGCCCTGGCGTTTTTTGGGACACATTAAAGCATTCTTGAGAGGTCAATTTATTAAATCTATTAATGCCATTAAGACCGAGACCAAGATCTGGGAGCAAACTGTTTTGAACAAGGGTTAAGAGGGCTGAATCTGCTTTTATTGAATCCCCTTCGGAAAGCACCGAGAAAACTTTTCTTGAGGCTCAACACATGGCCAAGCATCTGGTGTTAACTACAGCGGAAAAGAAAAGGTTTTTTCTTCAACAGAAATATTTTGAGGAGGGAGAAACCACAGGCCATATGCTTGCCATGATGATACGCTCACAAAAAGGCTCATCTCACATAGAAGCTATCACTGACTCCTCAGGTACTTTGGTTTCCTCCCATGCAGATATATTGTCCACGTTCAGGGATTTCTATGCTGATGTGTACTCCTCTAAGGTCAAGCCCACCCTGACAGAAATTAATTCTTTTCTAGATCAATGCCAATTACAGCAGCTTCCGACTCAGGATGTAGAACAGTTGAACACTCCCCTTAGGGCTGAGGAACTGTTGGAGGCATTGGCACTTTCCTCTCCTGGCAAGTCTCCGGGCTCGGATGGCTTGCCGGCGGCGGAGGTATACAAGCGCTACTCTGAAACATTATTATTACATTTGAGGGAAGTATTTGAAGATGCCAAAAAAATAGGAAGTTTACCCCAATCTATGAATGAAGCAATTATTGTCCTTCTCCTTAAACCTGGTAAAGAGGCCCATCTCCCGGACTTGTATAGACCCATATCGTTATTAACAACAGATGTAAAACTTCTAGCAAGGGTGCTGGCCACAAGATTAGCTAAAGTCATCCATAAGGTGGTCCATAGAGACCAATCCGGGTTTATTCCATCGAGATCCACAGCCCTTAACATAAGACGACTTTTTCTCAACCTTCAGATTCCTGTTGATAACCCAGGCAGAAGAGCAATACTGTCATTAGATGCCGCCAAGGCCTTCGACAGTGTTGAATGGCCTTATTCATGGGAAACTTTGAAGCGCTTTGGCTTAGGAGATAATTTCATTCAATGGGTTAAACTGCTGTATTCAGCCCCCACGGTTAGAATCTGCGTAAATGGTGATCTTTCAGATTCGTTCCCCCTTTTTAGGGGTACGAGACAGGGGTGTCCACTTTCACCCCTGCTATTTGCGTTAGCCCTTGAGCCACTGGCAGCGGTGGTAAGATCCTCACAGTCTATTGTGGGCTTTATCAGAGGACCAGTGTCCGATAAGATCTCCCTTTACGCGGACGATACTTTACTTTACCTGGGGGACGTGGAGGCTTCACTCACGAATGTGATGCAGATAATACAGCACTTTGGTTCATTATCAGGATTTTCCATTAATTGGAGTAAATCCGTCATTCTTCCGGTGGACGAGCCAATGATCACTTTACCGGCCAACGCAGAGCCTCTTAAAGTGGTCTCCTCATTTAAATATTTAGGAGTACAAGTTTCGGTTGACCCAAACAAATATTTAGAGGATAACTTACTACCTCTTTTTAAAAGACTTCAAATGACATGCAATACTTGGTGTAAACTCCCCTTATCAGTAATTGGTAGAATAAATTTAATTAAAATGGTCTGGGGACCTTAACTTTTGTACATTATGCACAATTCTCCGCAATGGATACCCTGCAGGTGGTTTAATCATATTGAGACATTGTTTAGATCCCTAATATGGAGGAAAAAAGTTGCTAGAATAGGTCTTTCCACTTTGCAGTATGGTAAAGATCGGGGAGGAGCTGCAGTCCCTAACCCTAAACTACATTTTTATGCCTCTCAACTACAACACTTAAGTGGTCTTGGGTTGCTGAGTGATTCTGACTCGGTCGAAAGCATGCTGCGAACTGGAACACTAAATACATCAGTGCTGGCGAATTTAGAGGCAGGATTGTTACACTTGCCACAAACGGCGCCCACCATCATTCTTCTGAAAAAACTATGGTCCACGGTCAAATCTAAATTAAAAATTCTGGGCTTTCTAGCAGAAACCCCTCTGTGGAACATTCCGAATTTAGCAGAAGTTTACAAATTAGAGGGTTTCCAATTTTGGAGGAACGCCGGAATTCATAATATATCTCAATTATTTAACCAGAACATATTAAAATCTTTTATGGAGCTGCAGTCGGAATTTGGGCTTCCCAGACATCAATTTTACCGGTACCTTCAGTTACGACATGCTCTCCAGGTCCAGGGCCGGACATCTGTTCTCTCGCTTGCCACTCACCCCCTAATAAATGATATCTTCTTCGGGCAGGAAAAAAAGGGCCTAATATCTCACATCTAGTCACATTTGCTTTTAGCCATACAAGACACCACAACTTTACCGTGTAGACGTAAATGGATAGAGGACCTGGGGGAAGTGAGTGAAGACACATGGGACATATGCCTTCTACCTTCAGACAGGGCCGTTAACTTCTGTTTCACAAACGCATAGACTTTCACATTTATTCCTGCTACATAGGGCTTACCGTACACCAATACAATTACATCGATGGGGTAGCAGAGATTCTGACTTGTGTCCTAAACGTTGCGCAGAGGAGGGGTCACTGATCCATCTGATGTGGCGCTGCACCAAGTTACATCGCTACTGGGGCGATGTTACCGAGGTAATTTCATCGGTATTTCAAATTAGGGTCCCCCTGGACCCCCTGATATGTATCTTAGGAGCGATAGATGAAGAAATATACCCCCCTCCCATTAATATAGCAATAATCAGATTGCTATATCTGTCTCGCAAGCTGGTGGCCAGATTTTGGCTATCATTAAATGTTCCAACCAAAAAACAATGGATAGAGCAGGTAAATTATATCCTCATCAGGGAACATTTAACATATCAGCATAGAAATGCTTCTCGGAAATTTAACTCCATATGGCAACCCTGGCTGGACACCCCGGGATTGGCACCCCCACAATTAATTATGCACAGGTTATTTCAAGTTTAAGAGAGCACTTTTTGTTTGACAGGTATAATAATTAGTGTATTCATATTTTGTTTCCATGAGATTGTACCTATTTGTGCAGACCAGGAGTAAGGTTTACGGTTAGATGACCAGTTGGTCGTCTGATAGCTGTGTTGGGTTGGAGAATCCTTACTCTCCTACACAACACGGTTTGTTGTTCTATTAATGTAAGATTTATTTGATGGCACTGTTGTAATAATCCCCAATTACTTAAAATACACATAGACAAGATGACATTTATTATTCTGATGTTACAATCCATACTGTGTCATTTTTAATGATCTGATGCATGATATGTATTTTGTCTTTGGTGGCTCAATAAAAGAATTTTCTGATTTAAAAAAAAACCCACAGCCAGTGAAACTCAGAGCAGACAAAAGCAAGCACATGCTGCTATTCTGTTTACAGAGGGGCTAAAGAATTAGATTGACCTAACCTAGATAGCACCTAACTAGAAGGGTGCTACACTGATGATGGCTTTTATGCTGATGATAATGTTTAAGTGCCTTCAATACTTGCGTCATTGACCAGAAACAAGTATGGCGTTAGTGACCTTAGAACTCTCTGAACTGATCTGTATACTTTTTCCAGAGCTCTGTTGGGCAGCTCTTCCCTCATAAATGAGACCAAATGTCTCTCTGTATAATTAAAATGGTAGACATGTTTGCTTTATATGGTGGTATAAAATGTCAGCCTGTTCAAACATCTCACAAAGTGTCTAGTGGTTACTGGCTTCCCTGTGGTTTTAGATTCTCAGTACTAAAGACAGCGTTAATCCTGAATAGCATGAAAACTAGTAATTAGAATATAAAGTTAACCTGTACTTTGTCTGGATTAGACAAAGTTACATGTTCACTTGATAGCAGGCAGGCATCAAATGGAATTTATGCTTACCTTTCCTGCATTCCCCACCATCCCAAACCACAGCATTGCTTCTGGCAAGGAGGACATGAGACACTCTGCTTTGCTTCTAACCATGCAATCTATTTTTTGCATTGATAACATTTGTAACAAATCCCACTTTTACTAGCCAGTTGTCAACTGAGCAGCCAAGAGCCCAGGACACTGAGGGAAATAGGTACAGTTGTGCTCACAAGTTTACATACCCTGGCAGAATTTATGATTTCTTGGCTATTTTTAGAGAATATGAATAACACAAAAACTTTTCTTTCACTCATGGTTAGTGTTTGGCTAAAGCCGTTTATTATCAATCAACTGTGTTTACTCTTTTTAAATCATAATCACAACCCAAATGACCCTGATCAAAAGTTTACATACCCCAGTTCCTAATACTGTGTATTGCCCCCTTTAACATCAATTGACAGCTTGAAGTCTTTTGTGGTATTTGTGGATGAGGCTCTTTGTCTTTTCAGATGGTAAAGATGCCCATTCCTCTTGGCAAAAGCCTCCAGTTCCTGTAAATTCTTGGGCTGTCTTGCATGAACTGCACGTTTGAGATCTCCCCAGAGTGGCTCAATGATATTGAGGTCAGGAGACGGAGATGGCCACTCCAGAACCTTCACTTTATTCTGCTGTAGCCAATGACAGGTCGACTTGGCCTTGTATTATTGTCATGTTGGAATGTCCATGTACCTCCCATGCGCAGCTTCCTGGCTGATGAATGTAAATGTTCCGCCAGTATTTTTTGATAACATACTGCATTCTTCCTGCCATCAATTTTGGACCAAATTTCCTGTGCCTTTGTAGCTCAAGCATTCCCAAAACCTCAGTGATCTACCTCTCAGTAGGAATGGTATACCTTTCATCATAGGCCTTGTTGATTCCTCTCCAAATGTAGTGTTTATGGTTGTGGCCAAAAAACAAAATTTTGGTCTCATTACTCCAAATGACTTTGTGCTAGAAGGTTTGAGGCTTGACGCTGTGCTGTTTGGCGTATTCTAAACTGGATACTTTGTGGCATTTGCGTAGTAATGGCTTTCTTCTGGTGACACGACCATGCAGCCCATCCTTCTTCAAGTGCCTCCTTATTATGCATCTTGAAACAGTCGCGCCACATGTTTTCAGAGAGTCCTGTGTTTCATCTGAAGTTATTTGTGGGTTTTTCTTTGCATCCCAAACAATTTACCTGGTAATTGTGGCTGAAATTTTAGTTGGTCTACCTGACCGTGGTTTGGTTTCAACAGAACTCCTCATTTTACACTTCTTGATTAGAGTTTGAACACTGCTGATTGTCATTCCAAATTCCTTGGATATCTTTTATATCCCTTTCCTGTTTTATACAGTTCAACTACCTTTTTCCGGAGATCCTTTGACAATTTTTTTGCTTTCCCCATGACTCAAAATCCAGAAACGTCAGTGCAGCACTGGATGAAAGATGCAAGGGTCTGTCAGGAGTCCAGAAACTCATTGACCTTTTATACACACACACTAATTACAAGCAAACAGATCCCGGGCGAGGATGGTTACCTTTAATAGCCATTCAAACCCCTTTGTGTCAACTTTTGTGCATGTTATCAGGCCAAAATCACCAGGGTATGTAAACTTTTGATCAGGGTCATTTGGGTAGTTTCTGTTGTGATTATGGTTTAAAAAGAGTAAACACAGTGGATTGATAATAAATGGCTTCAGCCAAACACTAACCATGAGTGAAAGAAAAGTTTTTGTGTTATCATTCATATTCCCTGAAAAATGGCCAAGAAATCATAAATTCTGCCAGGGTATGTAAACTTATGAGCACAACTGTATATGCATAGACATTAAAGAAAAAAGAATAAGCTATTGCGCTGACTGGAACCCAGCTGTCATTGAATGGGGCACATAAAAGGGCCAAGAGGGTGGTAGGGAACACTGGGTAAAATGGATGCAGCGCCTCTCAAATTAGATCTTGAGATCCTAATGCACATATAAAAAACAAACACAAGAGGCCACCTCCATCTAGGTATAGCGATTTAATTAAAAAGGCATAAAAAACTATTAACATGCACTCACTAGATATAAAGTAGACCAAGGCCAGGGGCGGCCCGTCCATTACGGGCGCACGGGCGAGGCCCCCTCTATCATACCACCCACCTATATGTAGAATGGATAGATTCATGCGTAGCATGAATCTATCCATGGCCACAGTGGCCACCCCCTGTTCAGGCGACCGGCCCCTTTTCGGGCACCTGAATTACAGCGGCGGGGTTTTTTTCTTGAAGCGCCTGATTAGAGCCATAGGCTTTAACAGGCTTCAAAAAAGGTGGACTCGGAGCCCACCCAGGTGTGTTAGAAAAGCAAATGAATATTTGCTTTTCTAACACTGAATCGCCTCTCTGCCAATCAAGAAGCGCGGGTCTAATATCCGTCACCTAATTGGCTGAAGGCACAGGCGATTCTATTGGGCGCTTAGCCGAAGGGAAGAAGAGATGCATGGGAAGCATCCCACACCTGCTACCAAGATGGGGTAAGAGCCGGTCAGACAGCAAGCGTGCGCATCGGGGGGGCTTCACAGTGAGGCTGCATTTGATGGGGCACAATGGCTGCATTTGATGGGCACAGTGGCTGCATATAATATGGCACAGTGGCTGCGTTTGATGGGGCACAGTGGCTGCATTTGATGGGCACAGTGGCTGCATTTGATAGGCACAGTGGCTGCATTTGATGGGGTATAGTGGCTGCATTTGATGGGGCACAGTGGCTGCATTTAAGGGGGCACAATAGCTGTATATGATGGGCACAGTGGCTGCATATGATGTGCACAGTGACTGCATTTGATGGACCCAGTGGCTGCATATGATGGGCACAATGGCTGCATTTGATGGACGCAGTGGCTGCATATCATGGGCATAGTGGCTGCATATGATGGGGCACAGTGGCTGCAATTAATGGGCACAGTGGCTGCTATTGATGGGCACAGTGGCTGCATTTGATGGGGCACAGTGGCTGCATTTGATGGGCACAGTGGCTGCATTTGATGGGCACAGTGGCTGCATTTGATGGGCACAGTGGCTGCATTTGATGCCACAGTAGCTGCATTTAATGGGGCACATTGGCTGCATTTAATAGGGCACAGTGGCTGCATTTAATGGGGCACAGTGGCTGCATTTGATGGGGCACAGTGGCTGCATGTGATGGGCACATTGGCTTCAATTGATGGCACAGTGGCTGCATTTGATGGGCACAGTGGCTGCATTTGATGGCACAGTGGCTGCATTTGATTTGATTTGATGGGCACAGTGAGGCCGCAATTGATGTTTTTTTTCAGTATTTTTCAGTTTGTTTGCACCTCCCCCCCCCCAAAATAAGTTTGAGCACCAGCCGTCACTAATCAAGGCTTGTCATAGACCCACATAGACCTTCATAGGATCGCCGTGAGGCTGCAGAGCTCAGCAGGCATGTGGTTGTTCTTGAAGGAAGTGCAGCTGTCAGACTTCAGGCTCCAAAACAGCACCTCTCTCGGCAGGTTGAAGACAGGAAGTGGAGGGGATGCGGCTACATGTTTCAGGGCAGAAAGGAGGGCCATTCATCAAACCATAGGAAGGAGATTGTCTGAAGAACAAGCCTCCCACTCGTCACAGCATATAAAGACTTGTTCTTTGGCCAATCTCCTTCCTATGATTTGATAAAGAGGCCCTCCTTTCCGCCCTGAAACATGTAGACACATCCCCTCCACTCTCTGTCATCACCCAGCCGAGAGAGGTGCTGTTTTGGAGCCACAGCCATCTTGCCACTTCTGGAAGCTGCTGATGCTTATGTTCCAGCCTGAGATCTGACAGCTGCACTTCCTTCAAGAACTCTGCTTCAACCAGCCACATGCCTGCTGAGCTCTGCAGCCTCATGGTGATCCTATGAAGGTCTATATGGGTCTATGACAATCCTTGATCTAATTTATATGTAGTGAGTGCATTTTAATAGTTTTTTTGCCTTTTTAATTAAATCGCTACACCTAGATGGAAGCACCCTCTTGTGTTTGTTTTTTATTTATGCATAGACATTGAATTTTAACTTGCACTGAGATTTTAAGTGGCTGCAGCAGTGAAGGAGCATGGAAAGGCAAGTATTATATCCTAGTGGAAGCTACTATCAAGCAAACCTTGAAAAGTTTAAGAAAAACAAAAAGCGGAATTGCATGTCGCCTATGAATATGTGGGGCATGGCCAAAAGGTGGGTATGGACTATAAAGTAAGTCTGTTTCAAAATTCACAGCTTCTGGTGTTTTACTTTTCCCCTATGCTTTGCTATGTTTAAAGCCCAAATCCAGGAAACCTAAAAATTCTAATTTAGGGAACAATAATGGGGCGTACACACAGTCGGACTTTTCAGCTACAAAAGTCCGACAGCCTGTCCGACAGACTTTCGACTGACTTTTGGCGGACTTTCGACGGACTTGCGGCGGACTTTCTAACTAACAGACTTGCCTACACACGATCACACAAAAGTCCGTTGAATTCTTACGTGATGACATACACCGGACTAAAATAAGGAAGTTCATAGCCAGTAGCCAATAGCTGCCCTAGCGTGGGTTTTTGTCCGTCAGACTAGCATACAGACGAGCGGATTTTTCGACCGGACTCGAGTCCGTCGGAATGATTTGAAGCATGTTTCAAATCTAAAGTCTGTCGGATTTGAGGCTGAAAAAGTCCGTTGAAAGTCCGGAGAAGCCCACACACGATCGGATTACCAGCCAGCTTTAGTCCGTCAGCGTCCGTTGGACTTTTGTAGCTGAAAAGTCCGACCGTGTGTACGCCCCATAAGAGCACTTTTACTTACCCGATCCACTGCTCCCTAGCAGATTGCACTCCTATATGCTCCGGCAGTGGACTAGCCCTTGAAGTCCAATGCAGGGCTACTGCTATGCAATTATTTGATTCATATGAAATTAAAAAATAGAAGCTTTTTCTGGTATTTTGAGCAATTGAAGCTATAGTCCTCAGGTGCTGATGAGAAGGGGTTTATAGAAGACCTGCTGATCCTGCAGTGAAGATCCTTGTTCTGGCACTTCTTGTTCTTGGGTGACAACTCTCTTCTAATTGTGCTCCTTTGGTGCCACCGTCACATGTACCTCTGGTTGAGACTATTAGTAGCTGTGCTATTACATTTTGCCCAGGTGTGGTCACTATTGGGCATCAGGTCGATGACGTGCAGCCAACACTGGAGAGAGTGCATCTATTCTAGACAGAAAGTGGTTGAAATAAATTGGAGGAGAAGATCGGGAGGATGAAAAACTATTGAAAGAAAAATTTTATAGAGCAGAAAGTACATGGTAATTATTTATGTTAGACACTGGGTTGAATTTACTTAAAGTGGATGTAAACCCAATGTCATCCTTTCTAAACCACTGCCATAGGGGTTATCTATAAGGATATACATGTCTCCTGCATGTATCTTTACCTGTCAAATGTCTCCCCTCTGTCTGTTATGAGAGCCGAAAAACTGCATATTCTGTGGGTGGGTCTGTTGTCTGGAGCTCGGTGGGTGGAGTCATGATGTCAGTAGACTCCCCGCCCACCTCTACACTCCCCTTGTCGATATGCATTTTCTCCTGTTTATTTCTAACACTGAACTTCTGCTTTGATCTCTAACATCCAGTGAAAAGACAGGAAAGTAACCACATGACTTCAGCATGCCAAATCATGCTGAGGTGTGGAACAGCCAATCCTTGCAGAGCTGCTGAATAAAGGAATGAGGGAGGGAATTTAAAAATACTGCATGTCTCTTAGGCTCCATTCACACTAGCGCGTTTTTTGATGCATTTTGCAGAAATGCACGGGAATTTTTTAACATGGGTTCCTATGGAACATGTTCACATCAATGCCTTTTTGTTTCTCTGCATTTTTGGAAAGGGTCAGGGACTTTTTTTCATGCAAAATGCAGCGTTTTGCATGTAATAGAATTCAATGGACAAGCATCAAAAACGCAAGTGCACCGTTTTTGCAGCGTTTTTGATGCGTTTTTGATGCGTTTTTGCCGTTTTTTTTTTTTTTTTTTTTTTAATTTTTTTTAAGACTGTAAAAAAAAAATGTAAAAAAAAAACAAAAAAAAAAAAACGCAAAACGCAAATCGCGGCAAAATCGCGGCAAAATCGCGGCAAAAACGCGGCTCAAAAATGTGGCAAGCATGAAGAAAAAACCTCCAAAAACGCTCAAAAGCAACATGCATAGGTGTGAATCGAGCCTTAGGCTGAAGCACGAGATGCAAATCACTTGTCACTCACAGCAAGGGGGAGTATTTTACAAAGTTTTTCTCATTTTGTCAAGAATTGTCTCACTGAACAATAAAAGAGGATTGCTCAGAGATGGATTAACTCTGTGTGGCAAGACTGGGCTCAAATGATAGGAAATCTTATACTCTACAGTATGATATAAAACATTTTTTTCAGGTTTACATCCACTTTAAGGCAGTTGGACTGTGTAGATAGATGAGAAAATCCGGACAGCCGCACACTGGGAAGATATTGTCCAAAAGTATTTATTATAAAATCAGGATCATACAGGATACCGTGGCAGAAAAGTACAGACAATCAGCTAACGCGTTTCGCACTTATGCTAAGTGCTTACTCATAGCTCTGAGCTATGAGTAAGCACTTAGCATAAGTGCGAAGCGCGTTAGTGATTGTCTGTACTTTTCTGCCACGGTATCCTGTATGATCCTGATTTTATAATAAATACTTTTGGACAATATCTTCCCAGTGTGCGGCTGTCCGGATTTTCTCATCTACCTTCAGCATGATTCAGCATTAGCCAGCACCTGGGGCTCTTTACTCTCGGAGACAACCATTCCCTTCACACCTGGTTTGGATCCATACCTGTGCGGTGAAAACTTTCTCGCTACAATTGGACTGTGTACTTTGCAAGTGCAGTTGCTCGATAGCTTAGCGATTGTGGTGAAGCTCTGCTGACTTCCATCATCCAATCATGTGCAAGCAATAATGCTGTTTTGTTTTTTCCTTGCAGGTGATTGGATATTCTTTGCAAAGTGAAACTTTGCCTTTAGTAAATCCACCTTAATGTTTAGCAAACTAAATGTCATCCAGTTAGGGTTTGCATCTACCTTAATGTGACTGTGACTTGGAACTCTGCATCAGCATTCATACTGCTATTATTTTCCATGGTTTTAGAAAAGGGCTCACTACTACACAGGAACAAGTTGGGATTATAGAAGAATGTGAATATTTTGCCAAATAAAACAACTTGCTGAGATGGAACATTACAAAATGAAATAGGAAGGATTGGGCCTACTTGTCTGAACACATTATTAACTATTTCAGTGTAGTGCACCCCCTAGCTAGTGCATTTGGTCCTACTTCCCTCTTTGTAGTACACACAGCCAGTCACACAGCATTTTCTTCATTCTTACACTGGCTCAGGAAACAGTCTAGTGGTTCTTTTTAGGGTTTGTATTGGAACAGGAACTTGGATTGGAATAGGGAGCACGGAATACCCCTGGTGAACTGTAACAGGAACAAACTTGAGTACTCCTCAACTTCTGCCTGTGCCTTAAACTGGCAGCGCTTGTGGTTGCTCTCCACACACTGCTGGCTGCACTTGACTGTCCCACATGATTCCTTACACTGATAGTGACCTGTACCCCCTTAGGGGGTTAATTTCAAAGAATTTTTTTAAAGCTTTTCAAAGTACAAGCACAAAGATCAAATGAAAATAACTCACCGCTCCTAATATGCCCACTGGAACACACACATGAGTGCTAGCCTTGGCGTCACATTTGGCCCCAACGATAGCCAGCAGAAGAACATGTCAAAAAACTGCCCTCTCATAATAATAATTCTGCAAACCCCCTTTGTTCCCCTGCCCCCTCCGCTACCATCCCTCTTTTATTTTGGACAGCGCATACCCATTCGGTCTAGGACTAGTATTGCCATCATAAATCCGCTTTGGCAGTATAGTTCCAGCACTTTACTACTGCTCACTACTTTACCACTGCTCAATGCTGCACTTGAAGTGGCCTTGCTACTGTTTATGCTGATCTGGACGCCAAATTTCATCTTATGCCTAGTCTTTACTGTTAATCTCTTTGTATGCTAAATTGTGTTATTACGATTGTTAATCCTTTTTTTGCTTGCCTAGTTACCAATCATACTGGGAGATAATATATTTAGTTGGAATTTACTACCTGGTTTGGTGTATATTTGCACACTCAGCCTGTTGTGTCAGAGGGGCTGAGGTTCTTGAGAAGATCGACCCATGCTATCCAGTGGCTCCTAGAAGGGTAGCGCTACAGGAAAGACTTTGGATCATACTTGATTTGTATCTAGTAATTTAAGATGACAATATCAAAACACTCATTTCTGTGTCAATGTCACAGCAGCTTGTGTAAAAGTAGCATTCCAAAAATCTCCAAGAAATAAGCTCTCACACTAGAAGATTTATTTTGTAACTAGTTACGGGCAGAGTCAGAATCAGCTAACACAATAATAGTGATCTTGGGTACACCCTGAGCTTGCAGCCCTTTAATTGGTGGGTTCACGGTGCCTAATAAGGGGTACCCCGGAAATTGACTAAAGTACAAGGCGCCCGATTGGTCAATAGCAGCTGGTTTTCAGTGGGGCCCTTCTCTCAGTGGTGCACTATCCCTTTAGGATTGCGGGTGATGAGTAACATATGAGCTGCTAGGTAAGAGCAGTCTCTATAATGTTAACGGTGTGTGGCATGAGTTTAGGAAGCGTAGTTCAGCTCACCACTCCAGGCAGGTAGTAGGCCTGGTCCCATAGCACTAATATTGGATATTAAGTATTCCTTTCAGTGATTTCCTGTGATCTTGTATGTTTGTACACTTAGCCTGGTGTGTCAGAGGGCATTAGATTCTTGAGAAGATCAAGACAAAGAACAGAGGACCTATTCTATCTATTAGCTCCTGGGGGGGTAGCACTACAGTACCAAACAGGAAAGACTTTGGATCATACTATATTTTATATCTAGTAATTTAAGGTGACAACTTCAGAACACTAATTTCCATGTCAACATCACAGCAGCTTGTGTAAAAGTAGGATTACAAAAATTTCCAAAAACTAAACTCTCACATAAGAAGATTTATTTTGGATTATTTTTAGAGAAATGTTTATTAGGCACACAGTATTTTCCATTGCAGATATCTTTCAGGGTCTGGTAGCAATATTGGGTGTTTCTGTCTGTGGATTTAATTGTGTCAGTCTATTTCTGGGTTTTCATGTTATCAAATGCCATGCCTTCCTTGCTGCTAATAAGGCTTTATAAGGTCCCCAGGGTATGCTGACTAGTAAGCTGATTAACTGTGCTGAAAGTGTTAATAACTTTACAAATAATATGTTACTGGTAAAATTAACTGAAATTAAACACATCCACATGCATTTATTTTTAAGATGACAACTTAAGGGGAATCGCCATCCAAACTGTGTTGGATCTCCTACTAGAGCCCTGAAGAGTAAATGTTTGTCAGGGCTGGCTCAGCCCTTCCTTCTCTGAGCTGGCCAGTCAGCGGTTGGCTAATTGCCAGCTCTCATCTCTCTCCACAGTTAACTAGCTGTTGTGGATCTGCTCGTCAGTCCCGCCTACTTAAAGATCTCCAGCTCACTTCATTCCTGCCTTCGCCTTGCTCACATCACAAGAAACCATCTTCTGCGTTCCTGTTTAAAGAGTGGCTTTGCTGTCATCCCTTTGGGCTCCTTATCCTGCTTGCTGTTCCTCTACTTGGGTTCCTGACTTTGACCTGGCTGATTACCCGATCTGGTTACTGAACTCTGGCTTGGCTGATTACCCGATCTGGTTACCGAACTCTGGCTTGGCTGACTACCCGATCCGGTTAGTGGACTCTGGCTATGCTTTGACTACGCTTACTCTATTTACCTTTTTATTTTTATTAATAAACAAGTGTGATTTTACTGTACTTCTGTCTCGGTCTGGTTCATGGTTTCTGACCATGTTCCCCACCCCTAACACAACTTTGATAGGTTTGTAGCGCTTACCCCTAAAGGAGCTGCTGGGGGACGGCGGTTCTCTGTTCTGCCACAACTCTATAAACTGTGCATTCCCCACTGACACACCTAGTTGTGGCTTTAAGTGTTACTAAACCCACAACAGTAAAATCAGTCTGTATATGCACTAAAGCATGTTTGTTATACTCACTGTGGAACCCAAGGGAATAATGCCCTGCATTGTGTAAAAAGGCAGTTTGACCCTGTCTTCTCTGATCCTCCCTTCTTTCCCTGTCCCCAATATGCAGTATTTTCTGATAGTACAGATGCTAGGGGACAAGCTGCACATGCTCAGTTTGGTGTGTATTGCTAGAGAGTTTTTTTTCCTTGGGAGAGTGCATGTAATCAGTGCAGGGCCAATCAGCACTGTCCAGACAGAGGTCACAAGACTGCTATATACTGTTGATGAGAAAAGATATTTGGCATTTCCATGCTCTGTGTACTGTCAGGATATGGAAACTGTTGAACTGTATTGCCAGAAACTCCTTAAGTAAAGTTGTAACTGTTTTCAGATGTTATTCAAAGGGGTACATGTTGGTTCTGGCGTATCAAAAGAACTTGGGTCAGTAAAGCACATGTGGGGTATGAAGTTCAGCTACTACAAAGGTCTACTTGGCAAAGCAAGCAGGAAGAGTAATGCAGTTGCTATAGGTAACCAAGAACTAGAGCAAGGCACACAACAGCCAAAAGTGGCAGCTGATCCATATGGGGCACAGGGGCGCTGCCCCCCTAATCCATGCGCCCGGCCCCTAATCTATGTGCAGGGTGCCAAATGCATGGATTTCAATAGGGTTTTTATTTTTTTGAAGCACGCGATTAAAGCCTTGAGGCTCTAATTGGCTTCAAAAAAGGGTGGGCTCAGGGCGCAGTGCCCACCCAGTTGTGGGACAATAGTGAACTAACATTCGCTATTGTCTTCCTGATTCTCCTCCCTCTCCAATCAGGAAGAGCATCCTGAGAACCGACTGGCCAGGGAGTCTCAGGACCCACTTCCTATTCAGCCAGGAGGAGAAGCAATGGCCCAGCTCGAGCAAGCCCTACCCCGGATCCCCAGCACCACCTCCTAAGGTAAGGACATAGTTGGCGTCCAACCTGTCCACGCGGGCGGGGGGGCTAGTGCGAGCGAGCGGGCACCCGTGCGTAGGGGGGTGGCGTCTGGTGCGAGTGAGGGGGGCAGGTTTGTTTGCCCCCCCCTCCAAAATATTGAGCACCAGCCGCCACTGATCATGAAGTGTGGTACCTGGTATAGGTGACACGTCCTTCGGTAGCGGGGGAGTTAAAGGTTCTTGCTCCCTCCCTGGTGGTCGGTTTCCAGTAGCAACTGGTACTGAACCTGAATGATGGAGATCTGTGACCTGGTCACAGGGTACAAGAGTAAAGGAGTTAACAAGAGCACGCATGAGGTTTGAGCTAGGTGCACGGCGGGACCCCATTCTGTTAGTGGGAGTGAAGTAACAGAGCTACACTGCTCTGGCGCAGAGGGCGTGGGCTCAGCAGCATCCCTCCTAATTACAATATACATCATCTAAAGTTTATAGTGACACGGGACAGTGCTTTCAGGGGAACTTTGTACTTTTATTACTGCACTGCACACAGTGACATGGTTCATCTCTAAGCCGGGAACTGTTAATGTTATACTTTCACATGAACATGGTCCCTGCCTGATCCCGGGCATTGGTGAGTGTGTGCATGGTGAAAGGTACTCCCATGTGTAGGGTAAGTGGCCCCGCTCACAACTTGGTGTAGAGGGCAGGATACACCTACACGCACCCTCTGGTTCCACCATTCTCAACCAGAGTTCCTAAGGTTCTTCTGACACCAATAATCGTTTTAGATTTCTGTTAGGGTGTCATTCTGACAACCACTGTAAGAGGGCATTCTTCACAATGGCCACCAATGTAAAAAGCATTTTTCCTATTAAGCCACCAATTGGTTTTAGCAGAGGTTTCCAAAGACCTAAAAATTACTTCAAGGGTACCACTGGGGTAAAATGTTGAGAAATAAATGGAGAATAAAAATAGGGTTCCTAGATCCTAGACTACATTTGACTGCAATCAGATGCACAGGAGCTGACTCCCCCTCCAACCTGTCCTATCCTTCAAGGAACCCCTGCCATAATACATTTTTTTAATTATGTGACATCTCACCTCTGAAGCCCCAAGAAACCATGAAACGAGTCAATCTCCCAGGGTTCTCTTATGCTTGAAGTCCAAAGTCAAAGGATATATCACCAGCAAATCATAATTCTTTAAGTTACCATCCTCCAAACGTTTATCAAGGGGCTCACATCATAGTGGTAAGGTGCAGCATTTCGGAGCCACGCATGACGCCTTTGTGAGGCATATGATGGTTTTCTGGCGATATTTGCTTTGTGGTGTTACTGCTCTCCAGCTGGTAGTTGCTACAGAACCCATTTACTTCTTGCCATCTCCAAGAGTGTGTGTGGTGGAAATATTATACATGGCTTGACTCTTTAAAGGACATCTGCCAGGACATCTGCCACTAGATAAAATTTAAAAACACCCCATTACATACTTAAAAACCACCATGTTTCCATTCTAAAGGATAATTGCAAGTCAATTGATCACCCTGCCTTTAGTTTAAAGTGTCCATTTGTTGAGAGGGCTCATAAGCAATGGAGAATCTATCCAAAATACATGTCTTGCATGCCTGACTTATAGCTGTTTTTCCCGTAGTCCAAGTTTCATTATTAGAGTGTGCTGATCATTTTTTTTTTTTTCATCAAATTTTATTTTGCAGGAAAGTAATTTTAATATTTTAGTAAGACTAAACCTAACTTAAAGATACACACATACAAATGTCATGCAGGTTGCATTACAAAATTGCATAGGAGTCCACACTGGAAATGCATACAACAGAAGAATAGGCTACATCAATACTTGCCCTATCCACACACCCCAAAAACATCAGTCCTTAAGAAACAGGATTAAGGGGATTCACTATCCTGCCCCCACCCAACTGCTGCTCTCTATTTACATTTTTTTATGGGTTTCACACTTTCCGTCAGTAATTTCCCATAAGTGATGAGTTTGTTCATCTCAGCCACTTAATCTCCAACAGGTGGGGGGTGGATAATTGTTCATTTTAACCACTTCAATACTGGGCTCTTTTACCCCCTTCCTGTCCAGGCCATTTTCACCTTTCAGTGTACTTTGAAGAATGACAACTGCACGGTCATGCAACACTGTAACCATCTGTAGTTTTTTTTTGTTTTGTTTTTTCACACAAATAGGGCTTTCAATTGGTGTTATTTAATCGCCAGTGGGTTTTTTATTTTTTCCTAAAAAAAAAAAAAAAGACCGAAAAATTTTGAAAAAAAAAAGCATTTTTCTTCATTTCTGTTATAACATTTTGCAACTAAGTAATCTTTCTTCATAAATTTAGACCAAAATGTATACTGTTACATTTCTTTGGAGAAAATAGTCCACAAACTATGGTATATATATCTGAAAATGTAACATCTCATTTCTCGAGGCCCGAAAACACCAAGACAGTACAAATATCCCCCAAATGACTCCTTTTTTGAAAAGTAGACAGTCCAATGTATTTAGTAAGAGGCATGGTGAGTTTTTTGAAGTTATATTTTTTTGTCACAATTTTTTGGAACATGACTAAATTAAAGAAATATTTTTTCACAATTTTTTTTATTTACACATGTCACCAGTGCAGAACATCATCATCATATAACCGGTGTTATCAGGGACACTGACTGGTGTATAAAAATAAAAATAATAAATCATTTTTTTAAATTATTTTTTTATTTCTTATTACATTTTTTTAAATGATTTTATTCAACACACTTTGACAAGAAATACATAGTTACAATAGTAACATTTTACTACTCTGGGTAAGTGATCAGGATTTTTTTTCTCACTGGTATAAGGAACCATTTTTACTGAATTAAATTGATTTATTCAGTATGTATTGTTGTGATTGGCTGTGATTGACCACAGCTAACAACATGGCACAGATGGGCTGTGATTGGCCCTGCCTGTACCATGTGATCACTGTGACCAATCACAGCTAGCAAGACATAATAGTACATAATGACTTGCGTGAATCAAAGCCATCGATTGTTTATAGTTGTCATGTCATCTTCTGTGATTGGTCACAGAGATTATATGGTACTGGCAGCGGGCCGGTACACTGATCAGTTATTGACTGTGTGTGTGTCCGGTGGACACAGCGAGTGGCAAATCGCACTGCATTGCAGCCCATGAGGTGCATGCAAGACACATTCCAACAGGATGTCATATGATGTCCACCGTGAATGACAAAGGTTCCGCTCAGCTGTCATTTGACAAAAGGCTGGGTGGGAAGTGGTTAACTTTTTTCACATTTAAGAAGTTTTGGGGTAGAAAAGAATGAATAGGCCCGACAGAAAGATTTGATGGTCATATAAACAGGAGTCAGGGTCTGGGCCTGAACCGAGGATCTCTGCTGTGTCTTGCGGTAACTCTTCTAGTTTAGCCACCAGAGATGCTGGACAGCTCCCTACCTGATTGCTTTGACAACCTTGCCTTATGTCTTGTTTCTCTTGAACTATGAACTCTTTGCTCCTCCTGATTTAAGCCATGTGTCTGCACTTCCTGTTTGCCAGATTATTGTGCTCTCTCCAGCCAATATCTCACTCTTGTCATTCCTGCAGCCATCTGTACCTTTGTACCACCACCAACCTACAGACCTTTGGCTTGCTCAATGACTATGCTTCTGCTTGATTCTAACCTGCAACCACTTGTTATTAACCTTTGGCTTGTTTACCGACTAGGCTTTCGCTTGATCCCTATCTGCTATATCTGCTACTGGACCCCAGCTTGCCTCCTGGTGGGGAGATCCTGAGAACCATGGCCTGGTACTATCAAGCAGCAAAACCCATCTCCACCATCATGAGCTCTGGTAAATACTGGTTAGTACTTAGAACCTGCACCCCGGGTGAGCCTATGTCATCTGCTAAAGTGACCTGCTTGTATACCTATCTTGCTGGTCAGTGGGAGTCTCTCTACTGCTATAGCTACTGGTCTCAGAGCCTGATCCCTGGCCCAGTGAAAACACAGTTCTCTGTTTCTTTACAGCAGTGGTTCTCAACTCCAGTCCTCAGGACCCACCAACAGGCCAGGTTTGCAAGATAGCTGAAATACATCACAGGTGATATCACTTGCTGCTCAGTGATTGCAGTAATCTAGTCTGCAACTCCCCAAGGTAATACTTAAAATCTGGCCTGTTGGTGGGTCCCGAGGACTGGAGTTGAGAACCACTGCTTTACAGGATGTAAAGTCTGCCCAGTACTGGGTAGGCCAAGCAATTAAAATGTGATTTTGTCTAAACCTGAAACCTGAATTCCCACTTTCCTTTTAAAAATCAGAGTGATGGGTGGGATAGGCCATTGAATTAAGTTACACACTCAGAAGGAACATCTAAAGCTTGATTGGCCTGTTATGCTGCAATCTAACATTTGATCCTTGCTTCTGCTGTCCTACTCCATTGGGATATCCTCTAAAAGCCTGTACATCTCCCCACTTTCTTCTAAATAAAGACATCTGTACCATCAACCTCCAAAATGCACCTCCCTAAATGTCAACCAATCAGGGCAATTAAATAAACCTGTAACAGCTACCAATGTGCAGAAAAACAGGAATGCTGTTCTTTTCAGGTGAAGCACAGAACATAAGCAGAGCCCAATCATTCCCATGCTCCTTCATGCTAACAAAACAATAACTTATTGCTACATCACTCTTTATATTAATTTCTGTTTTATTTTAAATGTATAAATGTAGTGAAGCATATGTTGTATAATACCACCACAAGTTGCTACAATTTGGTTATTATTTAAGAAATAAACAGAAAACTTTGGAAACTGTGAGAAAGAGATCTGGCCTGTAAGCTCTCATAGATGTCACTTAAGAACAGGGAGTGGAACAAGAATTGGTCGATTAAATATTCAAATCGTACATGTGTTTTCTGTGTTATGGCGTCAATTAGGAGGCTCCTTTACCACGTCCATAAGCACAGACCTAGTAAGCACTTTTAGTGTGTATGGAAAGAATGAGTCACTACGTGTCTCTAATGGGTAAAGGAAGAAAGTTCACTCCATAGGCTCAGAAGCTGCTGCAAAACAGATGGAAGTTACTCAGAAGTTCATTTGAACTGTGCAGCTTTCATCTGATGATTAGGGATGAGCTTCGTGTTCGAGTCGAACCCATGTTCGACTCGAACATCGGCTGTTCGACCGTCCGTCGAATTGCGAACGTTATGGGCCGTTCGCGCCAAATTCGTGTGGCGCGTCACGGCCCATAATTCACTGCGGCATCGCAGTGCATTGCTGGCTGATGATTGGCCAAGCATGCACTATGACCCGCATGCTTGGCCAATCACAGCGCCGTCAGTAGAGAGAGCTGTAATTGGCCAAAGCCAGGGTGGCTTTGGCCAATTATGGCTCAGGGGATTTAGTACACGCCCCACACTATATAAGGCCGCCTGCACGGCGGCCCTGTGTAGTGTGTTCCGGTGTGCTGATAGAGAGAGAGACAGACAGTGTCATTTGATTTGAGAGCTAGATTAGGCTAGATCTGTTCCTGCTCTTTACATTTAGTGCAGTGCGTCCTGCTCACAGTGTTCAGCTAGATCTGTTCCTGCTCTTTACATTTAGTGCAGTGCGTCCTGCTCACAGTGTTCAGCTAGATCCGTTCCTGCTATTTACATTTAGTGCAGTGCGTCCTGCTCACAGTGTTCAGCTAGATCTGTTCCTGCTATTTACATTTAGTGCAGTCAGTGCGTCCTGCTCACAGTGTTCAGCTAGATCTGTTCCTGCTATTTACATTTAGTGCAGTGCGTCCTGCTCACAGTGTTCAGCTAGATCCGTTCCTGCTATTTACATTTAGTGCAGTCAGTGCGTCCTGCTCACAGTGTTCAGCTAGATCCGTTCCTGCTATTTACATTTAGTGCAGTCAGTGCGTCCTGCTCACAGTGTTCAGCTAGATCCGTTCCTGCTATTTACATTTAGTGCAGTGCGTCCTGCTCACAGTGTTCAGCTAGATCCGTTCCTGCTATTTACATTTAGTGCAGTGCGTCCTGCTCACAGTGTTCAGCTAGATCCGTTCCTGCTATTTACATTTAGTGCAGTGCGTCCTGCTCACAGTGTTCAGCTAGATCCGTTCCTGCTATTTACATTTAGTGCAGTGCGTCCTGCTCACAGTGTTCAGCTAGATCCGTTCCTGCTATTTACATTTAGTGCAGTCAGTGCGTCCTGCTCACAGTGTTCAGCTAGATCCGTTCCTGCTATTTACATTTAGTGCAGTGCGTCCTGCTCACAGTGTTCAGCTAGATCCGTTCCTGCTATTTACATTTAGTGCAGTGCGTCCTGCTCACAGTGTTCAGCTAGATCCGTTCCTGCTATTTACATTTAGTGCAGTGCGTCCTGCTCACAGTGTTCAGCTAGATCCGTTCCTGCTATTTACATTTAGTGCAGTGCGTCCTGCTCACAGTGTTCAGCTAGATCCGTTCCTGCTATTTACATTTAGTGCAGTCAGTGCGTCCTGCTCACAGTGTTCAGCTAGATCCGTTCCTGCTATTTACATTTAGTGCAGTCAGTGCGTCCTGCTCACAGTGTTCAGCTAGATCCGTTCCTGCTATTTACATTTAGTGCAGTGCATCCTGCTCACAGTGTTCAGCTAGATCCGTTCCTGCTATTTACATTTAGTGCAGTGCGTCCTGCTCACAGTGTTCAGCTAGATCCGTTCCTGCTATTTACATTTAGTGCAGTGCGTCCTGCTCACAGTGTTCAGCTAGATCCGTTCCTGCTATTTACATTTAGTGCAGTGCGTCCTGCTCACAGTGTTCAGCTAGATCCGTTCCTGCTATTTACATTTAGTGCAGTGCGTCCTGCTCACAGTGTTCAGCTAGATCCGTTCCTGCTATTTACATTTAGTGCAGTCAGTGCGTCCTGCTCACAGTGCTCAGCTAGATCCGTTCCTGCTATTTACATTTAGTGCAGTGCGTCCTGCTCACAGTGTTCAGCTAGATCCGTTCCTGCTATTTACATTTAGTGCAGTGCGTCCTGCTCACAGTGTTCAGCTAGATCCGTTCCTGCTATTTACATTTAGTGCAGTGCGTCCTGCTCACAGTGTTCAGCTAGATCCGTTCCTGCTATTTACATTTAGTGCAGTGCGTCCTGCTCACAGTGTTCAGCTAGATCCGTTCCTGCTATTTACATTTAGTGCAGTCAGTGCGTCCTGCTCACAGTGTTCAGCTAGATCCGTTCCTGCTATTTACATTTAGTGCAGTGCGTCCTGCTCACAGTGTTCAGCTAGATCTGTTCCTGCTATTTACATTTAGTGCAGTGCGTCCTGCTCACAGTGTTCAGCTAGATCTGTTCCTGCTATTTACATTTAGTGCAGTCAGTGCGTCCTGCTCACAGTGTTCAGCTAGATCCGTTCCTGCTATTTACATTTAGTGCAGTGCGTCCTGCTCACAGTGTTCAGCTAGATCCGTTCCTGTTATCTTCCTACTGACAGGCAGGCTTGTCTGGTTACAGTATATAAAGCTACCTGAAGAAAATTACAGGTGTTCTATCCCAGCTTAGTGCAGCTACAGGCCATTAGTATGTCTGGAAGGCCAAGAAGGAGAGGCAGACAGTCACAAGCCAATAAGAGAGGGCAAGCAGGCTCTGTGTCTAGTGCTGGTCGTGGAGACGGTGCATCCTCATCAGCACGTGGCCATGGGACACGCTTGGCCTTTTTTTCGGCAGCTGGCCGTGTTGAGCCGCAACATGCAGAAAACTTGGTCGAGTGGATGACCAAGCCGTCCTCATCCTCCTCATCCTCTCTCACCCATGCCCAGGGTGCTTTGTCTGGCAAAGCAGCGGCCTCTTCCCTCAGCTCAATGTCATCAGTGACTCCTTCCCTAGCTCCACCATGTCCTCATGAGGATTCCCTCGAACTGTTTGACCACAGTGTTGGGTACATGCTCCAGGAGGATGCCCAGCGTTTGGAAGGCTCTGATGATGATACTGAGCTCGATGAAGGCAGTAACATGAGCACGGACAGAGGGGGTGCCCAAGAAGGACAGCAATCTGGCAGTCATGCTCCCCCTGCTGCAGCATACTGCCAGGTTTGCTCCAGTGATGAGGAGGGAGGGGATGATGAGGTCACTGACTCAACGTGGGTGCCTGATAGGAGAGAGGAGGAGGAGGAGGAGGAGGAGGCGGCACATCACCAACGAGGCAGGATGCCCTCCAGGGGCCAGCCTAAGGGCAGCACATTGACTGCATCACACCCCAAAGCTCCACATGTGCAGGGCGCTGCAGTCTCTGCGCGTTATTCAAAAAGTTCTTTGGTGTGGGCCTTTTTTGAGACGAGTGCATCAGATTGCTATTTGCAACATATGTCTCAAGCGTATCTCGCGTGGCCAAAACATCTCCCGCTTGGGTACCACATGCTTGACCAGACATATGTTGACCTGCCATGCAGTTCGTTGGCAAGCATATCTAAAAGACCCACACCAAAGAACAAAGAGGATCTCTCCTTGCTCCTCATCAGCTGAGATTTCCAACCCCACTAGACCTTCAGTCCTCTCTGAGACCTGCAGTGAGAGGAATGAAGGTGTAGAATTAGGTGTGTCACAGCCAAGTACTTGTGGGCAATCTGCTTTTGGTACACCGACGCCAGATTGTACCAGGCAAATTTCCCTGCCCCAGCTGCTGCACCGCCGAAAGAAGTTTGCTCCCAGCCATCCACATGCCCAGCGGTTGAATGCTAGCTTGGCAAAATTGCTAGCACTTCAACTGCTGCCTTTTCAGTTGGTAGACTCTGCCCCCTTCCGTGAGTTTGTGGAATGTGCGGTTCCTCAGTGGCAGGTACCCAAACGCCACTTTTTCTCACGGAAGGCGATTCCAGCTCTCTACCGGCATGTGGAAGGCAATGTCCATGCCTCGCTGGACAGGGCGGTCAGCGGTAAGGTGCATATTACCGCTGACTCATGGTCCAGCAGGCATGGACAGGGACGTTACTTAAGTTTCACGGCGCATTGGGTGACTCTGCTGGCAGCTGGGAAGGATGCAGGACAAGGTGCAGTAGTGTTGGAGGTTGTTCCGCCACCACGCCTCCAAAATGCTGATTGTGACACACCTCTCTCCTCCACCCCCTCCTCTTCTTCTTCCTCCATGGCCTCTTCCTCGGAACCAGCGGTGCTCCGTAGGCGTTCAAGGGGCTACGCAAGTACGCAGGCCAAAAGATGCCATGCGGTGCTTGAGCTGGTGTGCTTGGGGGACAGGAGCCACACTGGGGCAGAGGTTCTGTCAGCTCTGCAGGGGCAGGTTCAGAGGTGGTTGACGCCACGCCAACTTAAGGCAGGAATGGTGGTTTGCGACAATGGCACCAACCTCCTCTCTGCCCTCCGACAGGGACAACTGACCCATGTGCCCTGTTTGGCTCACGTCCTTAACTTGGTGGTGCAGCGGTTCTTGGGCAGGTACCCGGGCTTACAGGATGTCCTGAGGCAGGCCAGGAAAGTCTGTGTGCATTTCCGCCGGTCATATAATGCCAGTGCTCGGCTGACGGACCTCCAAAAGGAGTTTAACCTGCCCAAGAACCACCTAATCTGTGACATGCCCACCAGGTGGAACTCGACATTGGCCATGCTGCAGCGGCTGCACACGCAGCAGAGGGCCATAAATGAGTACCTGTGCGACTATGGCACCAGGACAGGGTCAGGGGACCTTGGTTTTTTTTCCCCACGCCAGTGGGCCATGATCAGGGATGCATGCACTGTCCTGTCACCATTCGAGGAGGCCACGAGGATGGTGAGCACTGACAGTGCATGCATCAGTGACACTGTCCCCCTTGTCCACCTGTTGGAGCACACGCTGCGTGGAATAATGGACAGGGCACTTGAGGCAGAACAGAGGCAGGAAGAGGAGGACTTCCTTAGCTCTCAAGGCCCCCTTTATCCAGACAGTGTTCCTGCGTGCCCGCCGATCACACAGGAAGAGGACGAGGAGGAGGAGGAGGAGGAGGAGGAAGATTGTGTCAGTATGGAGGTGGAGCCTGGCACTCAGCATCAGCAGTCTTTAAGGGATCAGTCCCAAGGAACACATGGACTTGTACGTGGCTGGGAGGAGGTGGCTGCGGACGTTGTTGTCCTTAGTGACCCAGAGGACTCCGGACCGAATGCCTCAGCAAACCTACGCTGCATGGCCTCCCTGATCCTGCAAAGCCTGCGTAAGGATCCTCGTATTCGTGGTATCAAGGAGAAGGACCAATACTGGCTGGCAACCCTCCTTGATCCACGTTACAAGGGTAAGGTTGCGGACCTTATCTTGCCATCGCAGAGGGAGCAGAGGATGAAACATCTTCGGGAGGCCTTGCAGAAAGGTCTGTGCAACGCGTTCCCAGAGACTGGGAGGTTACAAACTCCTGTTTCTGGACAACGTGTTGCTGAGGCTTCGGTCAGTCAAAGAAGGAGCGGTGGAGAAGGTGGCCGTCTGACCGATGCGTTCAGACAATTTTTTGGTCCGCAGCCCCAAGGTATGATCGGTTCCAGCAACCATCGCCAGCGTCTGTTTTACATGGTGCAGGAATACCTAGGGGCAAGATCAGACTTGGACACCTTTCCCACCGAAAATCCTCTGGGTTACTGGGTCTTGAGGATGGATCACTGGCCAGAGCTTGCACAGTATGCAATTGAGCTACTGGCCTGTCCTGCATCCAGCGTTCTTTCGGAACGCACATTCAGTGCTGCTGGAGGCGTGGTAACCGATCACAGGGTGCGTCTGTCCACTGACTCGGTCGATCGGCTGACCTTCATAAAAATGAATCAGTCTTGGATCACCACCAGCTACCAAGCACCTGATGCTGATGTAACTGAATAATTTTTTTCAGATCCCTTCAAAGACTGCCTATGCTGATGCTGAGTGACTATCCCTGAGTAATTATCCTCTTCCTCCTCAATCATCACGCTGATAGCTTGTAAGAACATTTTTGGTTCTGGGCGCCACCACCAGTGCCTAAGGCACAATTTTTCAGCCCCTGTATAACAGGGGCGTGTAATTACAATTTTTGATGTAATACTTTGCAGCAGGGCTCGTTCCTGCATTCCAACTAGAGTGTCTGTGAGGGGTTGCAGTGTTGTGGCACCAGCACCAGTGCCTAAGGCCCAATTTTTCTGCCCCTGTCTAACAGGGGCGTGTAATTACAATTTTTGATGCAATACTTTGCAGCAGGGCTCGTTCCTGCGTTCCAACTAGAGTGTCTGTGAGGGGTTGCAGTGTTGTGGCACCAGCACCAGTGCCTAAGGCCCAATTTTTCTGCCCCTGTCTAACAGGGGCGTGTAATTACAATTTTTGATGCAATACTTTGCAGCAGGGTTCGTTCCTGCGTTCCAACTAGAGTGTCTGTGAGGGGTTGCAGTGTTGTGGCACCAGCACCAGTGCCTAAGGCCCAATTTTTCTGCCCCTGTCTAACAGGGGCGTGTAATTACAATTTTTGATGCAATACTTTGCAGCAGGGTTCGTTCCTGCGTTCCAACTAGAGTGTCTGTGAGGGGTTGCAGTGTTGTGGCACCAGCACCAGTGCCTAAGGCCCAATTTTTCTGCCCCTGTCTAACAGGGGCGTGTAATTACAATTTTTGATGCAATACTTTGCAGCAGGGCTCGTTCCTGCGTTCCAACTAGAGTGTCTGTGAGGGGTTGCAGTGTTGTGGCACCAGCACCAGTGCCTAAGGCCCAATTTTTCTGCCCCTGTCTAACAGGGGCGTGTAATTACAATTTTTGATGCAATACTTTGCAGCAGGGCTCGTTCCTGCGTTCCAACTAGAGTGTCTGTGAGGGGTTGCAGTGTTGTGGCACCAGCACCAGTGCCTAAGGCCTAATTTTTCAGCTCCTGTTCAACAGGGGCATGTAATTACAATTCTTGATCTAATATTTCACAGCAAGGCCCTGTGAGGGCTTACAGTGTTTTGGCCACAGCAACACCTAAGGCCCAAATTTCTGCTGAGTATATAGGGCAGGACCCTACTTTCAAACATCTAACTTACAAACGACTCCTACTTGCAAACGGAAGGAGACAACAGGAAGTGAGATGAAATCTACCCCTAGGAAGGGAAATTCTCTCATGTAAGAGTTAATATGGGAAAACAATTTCTCCTTTCCACTGATGCTTTCCAATCCTTGTTCCACAAAAAAACCCAAATTTTCAAAAAACATTTTTCATTGGGACAAAAAAGTGAGGTGAAATCTTCTGAAGAGGAGGAAAGACGCAAAACAAATGTCACAGGGGTGATAACCCTTCCCTATGTTTTCCAAAAAGCTTAGAAAAGATTTTTTGGCTGGAGCTAAACACGTTAAAAATGTTCAAAATTACAAACAGATTCTACTTAACAACAAACCTACAGTCCCTGTCTTGTTTGCACCGCCTGTATACTGCTGTTCAGAGTATATAGGGACCTTTCCTTATTTTAATTTGGGTGCGGGGTTCCCCTTAATATCCATACAAGACCCAAAGGGCCTGGTAATGGACTGGGGGGTACCCATGCCGTTTGTCTCACTGATTTTCATCCATATTGCCAGGACCCGACATGACATTAAACCCGCAAGCAGTTTTAAATGAGATTTTTTCCTTTAAAAATGACATTTGGTGCAGGGACTGTTCTAAACATGGGAAACACGCGTCACTTTACAGGCATACTATAGACACCCCCCAGGTACGATATTTAAAGGAATATTTCACTTTTTTTTTTTTACTTTAAGCATCATTAAAATCACTGCTCCCGAAAAAACGGCCGTTTTTAAAAGTTTTTTTTGCATTGATACATGTCCCCTGGGGTAGGACCCGGGTCCCCACACCCTTTTTAGGACAATACCATGCAAATTAGCCTTTAAAATGAGCACTTTTGATTTCGAACGTTCGAGTCCCATAGACGTCAATGGGGTTCTAACGTTCGTGCGAACTTGCGGTCCGTTCGCGGGTTCTGGTGCGAACCGAACCGGGGGGTGTTCGGCTCATCCCTACTGATGATATATCTTTTTTAAATCTCCGATCATCCTAAGACATTCAGTGTTGCTTTTTTTATGACAAAAAATAGATCTATTCAGGAAAATTTAAATAAGCCTGTCACATATATGGTAATTCAAACTGAGCATAGGGTGAACAAAAGAATAAGTAGAGGTTACTCTGTGCCGAAGCAATCTCTAATATAGAAAGCTGAAGTTACCAGCAGACCTACAAATATCAACTTTTAAAAAGTATAATGAAAAGCAAAACCTTTTTTTTTTTTCGGATAAAGTAGTGGTTAGAGTGGAACTAAAATTGATTTTTTTTTATTCTAGATTGATAGGCTTTTATTTCCAGAAAAGACTCCAAGAGGGCAATTGAATAAAGTTTTAAGACACTTTTTCCGATGTTATGGTTCTTTTAAAACGCTGCGACTAATTTGTGAAAGCCTCAAAACAATTTTGTTCCAAGTTTATGGCATATGTGACAGATTCAAGTGGTTCTTATTTGCACCACTTTAAAAATGTATTGCTATGGTTGTGACAAAATCAAATAAGGATTTTTTTTCAAATAAGCATTTGTGATAATCAGTGTTTGACTTTTAAAAGAAGCACTCTCATCATGTCTGCATGCTGCCGGAAACATAAAATAGTGACAGCATCAAAAAACCAAGCATTGAGTCTGCTCCATTTGTTTTTTTTTTACTTAACTTTTTTTAGTTAACCTTTTTGTAAAGGTGTTTGTCCCAAGCATGTTTGAATCCATTTACTATTGATTGACTCGCTACCTCTGCTGGAAGTCTATTCTCCAAACATCAACTAACCTTTTGGTAAAATAATACTTTGTAATCGGGCGTACACACGGTCGGACTTTTCAGCTACAAAAGTCCAACGGACGCTGACGGACTAAAGCTGGCTGGTAATCCGCTCGTGTGACTTTCAACTGACTTTTTCAGCCTCAAATCCGACGGACTTTAGATTTGAAACATGCTTCAAATCTTTCCGACGGACTCGAGTCCGGTCGAAAAATCTGCTCGTCTGTATGCTAGTCCGACGGACAAAAACCCACGCTAGGGCAGCTATTGGCTACTGGCTATGAACTTCCTTATTTTAGTCTGGTGTACATCATCACGTAAGAATTCGACGGACTTTTGTGTGATCGTGTGTAGGCAAGTCTGTTCGTTAGAAAGTCCGCCGCAAGTCCGTCGAAAGTCCGCCAAAAGTCCGTCGAAAGTCTGTCGGACGGGCTGTCGGACTTTTGTAGCTGAAAAGTCCGACCGTGTGTACGCCCCATAAGATTCATTTTGGACTGTCCTCTGCTAGTTTGAGGTCATGTCCCCCGTGTTCTTGATCTTGGTTTCATATTGAATACTGCCCTCCTCAACCTTATTCACCCCCTTGATGTATTTGATTGTTTCAATAATTTCTTCCCTTTCCCTTCTTTCCTCCAGACTGGCTAGCTCTTAAAGTGATATTAAAGGCTTTCTTTTTTCTTTAAAAAACAAACATGTCAGACTCACCGGCTCTGTGCAATGGTTTTGCACAGAGCAGCTCCGATGCTCTCCTTCTCAGGTCCCTCACTGGTGCTCTTGGCCCCTCCCTCCTGCCGAGTGGCCCCAGAGCAAGCAGCTTGCAATGGGGGTTTGACAGACCCCACTGGGACAGGGGCTTTTGGAGGGGACTTGGGGCAAGTATTCCACACACTGATTATGGCCCATGGAGGAGACCGGGGATTTTCTCTGCTTCTCCCAGTCAGAGCATGGAAAAGAGCTCAGTTTGGCCTCTAATCCCATAGAGAGAGCAGATCATTCTATAATGATGGAAAACAATGTGATGAACACTGAGAGCGAGGCTTGGACTAATTCTCGAATAAAGACAAAGCTTCCTTTCTGGAGTGGATGGAAAGGTGTAATATTAATCTTGTACAGGTTAATGGTCAAAGGAAGTATGGTGGCCCTCTTGCAGACTGGGTTGGAGAAGTTCCTTCACTTAGGATAAAAACATTTATCAACAATCTCCTTCACACAATCTATGAAGATAAACGAACTCCACATTTTTAGACTGCTGGAACATTGTATGAGTTTTGCCTTATGATGACTATGATGACTGCTAGCTGTTCATTAGATGTACTGTTAGATTTACTAATGATATTACTGTTACAGGTTTGCATTGTTTAGGATAATGTGATCAAGCTCTTATCTGATTTTGTGTGGTATAAATTATGTTTGAATTTACAATATAGAGAGTTCTTGTTTGCACCTAAGCTAGTGTTGACTAGTTGTTGGGTGCAATTCCCAGCTATAATACTTGGTTCCAGTGGCTCCCGCTGCTGTCTCAGCCAATGAGGAGGGAGAGTCCCCGGAGAGCCAAGGCACTTGTGCACCTTGCTGGATCGAGATGGGGCTCAGGTAAGTATTAGGGGGGCTGGGGGGACTGCTGTACAGAGAAGGTTTTTTTCCTTCATGCATAGAATGGGCTAGTTCACTTGTAGGCTCTCAGTCAGAAAAGTCTAGGTTTAATCCCGGGCAAAATCTGTTAGACTTCCTGCACACCAATACTTCTGAAAGAAAAAAATCTGGGTATAAACAATCTGAAGTATAGTTCTTCTGCCAGCTTAGTTGGGGCCCTTATGTTGTCACGCAATGAAAGGTGCAGTTCCTTTAAGATATGGAAGAATCAGGATAGTTCCCTTTAAGAAGCAAAGTGGTTGGCACAGTTCACTTTAAAATGTGAAATTGTTGGGAAGGGTCACTTTAAGCTATTGAGTTGTGGGCAAGAGTCATTTTAAGAAGGGGGGTAGGCGTGTTCCACTTTAAAAGGTGAGTTTGAACTTAGATAGCAAAAGCCCCCTCTTCGAATTGCTTGAGCAGAAGTGGATGCACTTACAGCAAAAAAGGTTCGGCCTAGCAGGGAGCAAAGTTCAGCAACCTGATTGTAGTGACCACAATGGCAAACAAGGAATGGCAGCTTGAATCAGTGAGGCTGTGGTGATATATATGTCACTGTTAGTTGGCCAATATTGAAGAAGGCTTATCCCCTTAATAGGGCTGGCTGGCAACAACAATTAAATGTGAATGATAGCAACAATGCGTGGGCCAGCGACCCTTTCACCAGTCCTTCTATGAAAACCCAGAGAAGTGACGGTTGTTCTATGATGGGAGGCAGAGGCGGCTCTAGGCTTTGTGAGGCCTTAGGCAAAACTTAGACATGAGGCCCCATTCACGCCCATAATGGGCAAAATAATTAAAGCGATAAAAAAATAACTATATATATCACCTATATTAAGAGACTTAAATCCTATGAACTATGAATTCACAGTTTCTAAAATGTTCTCTAACCAATTATTCTTTAACCTCTTGCCGTCCGCGCTATAGCCGAGTGACGGCCACAGCGCGAACCTGAATTTCCAGGAGGCCGTCATATGACATCCTCCCCTGTGCACGCGCCCCGGAGCGCACTGTGATCACCAAGTCACTGAGACTCGGGTGATCACCAATCCGAGTAATGGGCCGGTCCCGACCCCTTACCATGTGATCACCTGTCAGCCAATGACAGCTGATCACATGATGTAAACAAAAGATCGGTAATCGTTTTTTTTTTCTCCATATGCTGACAGCGTGAGGAGAAAGAAAAGCCGATCACTGGCTCAGCTGCAAGGGACATCGGTCCCGAAATGGAAGAGGCACATCTGCCTCATCTGTGCTTCATTCCATTGCCACCTAACAGTGCCCACAGTGCCACCTATTAATGCCTACAAATGCCACCTATCAATGCTCACAAGTGCCACCTATCAATGCCCACAAGTGCCACCTATCAATGCCCACCAGTGGTGCCAATCAGTGGCACCTAGCAGTGCTGCCTATCAGTGTAACTGATCAGTGCCTATTATTGCCACCCTTCAGTGCCCATCACTGCCACCTATCAGTGCCTATCACTGCCGCCTCATCAGCGTACATCAATGAAGGAGAAAAATTACCGGTTTTACATTTTTTATAACAAAATATAAAAAATAAAATTCGGTCTTTTTTACATTTTTATAACAAAAAAAAATCCCAGAGGTGATCAAATACCACCAAAAGAAAGCTCTATTTGTGGGGAAAAAATGATAAAAATTTTGTTTGGGTACAGTGTTGTATGACCGCATAATTGTCATTCAAAGTGGGTCAGCGCTGAAAACTAAAAATTGGTCTGGAGGGGGGTTTAAGTGCCCAGTAAGCAAGTGGTTAATCAAAATATCATTAAACATAGGATAATATATATATATATATATATATATATATATATATATATATATATATATATATATTAAAAAAAAAAATATTACACCCACACAAATATAGATACAATTTATGCAGCTGCTACTAACAATGTGTTTAGGTTATAACAAAACAGTACAGTGCAAGGGGAAAATTTATGTAAAGGGAAATGCTGCAGATCATGATGTAAGAGGTAATGCTGCAGACTGGTGTAAAGGGGAACTCTGATGTAAGGGGGCTCTGGTGACCAGAGATCACCTTATATCAGAGTGCACAGCAGTCCCCCTTACATCAGGGTCCGCAGAGTTCCAACTTGCATCTAAAACAGGAACTCTGATATGGAGGGGACTCTGGTGACCACAGACCACCTTCCACAGAGTGAATGCACTAAGGTAAGGGGGGGGGGGTACTGAAATCAGGGGGAACTTTTAAATCAGTGCCCCTTTACCTTACTGTATTCACTCCCCCTTACATCAGTGATCCCCCTCAAACTGGCCTTGCAGCACTGTCACTGACCTCCTCTCAGGTGGACCTTGCACGGCTCAGTCAGATGGTACTCTCTAGGCTCCAGCTTGGTGGCTCTGGTTTCATCCTATATTATCCTCTCCACATTATGCACACACATGACTCCTCACGTGACCCCTGTCCTGGCAGCGCTCCCGCTCTTGACTCCTCTTTAGATCCCCCCCAGAGACTGCACACATGATACAAGAGATGGTCAGAGACTCTGCGGATATGATACAAGAAATGGTCAGAGACTGTGCGGATATGATACAGGAGATGGTCAAAGACTGTGCAGATATGATACAGGAGATGATCAGAGACTGCAGACATGATACAGGAGATGATCAGAGACTGCAGACATGATACAGGAGATGATCAGAGACTGCAGACATGATACAGGAGATGATCAGAGACTGCAGACATGATACAGGAGATGGTCAGAGAGACTGCGGACATGATGCAAGAAATGGTCAAAGACTGTGCGGACATGATACAGGAGATGGTTAGAGAATGTGCAGACATGATACAGGAGATGGTCAGAGAATGTGCGGACATAATACAGGAGACGGTCAGAGACTGTGTGGACATGATACAGGAGATGGTCAGAGACTGTGTGGACATGATACAGGAGATGGTCAGAGACTGTGTGGACATGATACAGGAGATGGTCAGAGACTGTGCGGACATGATACAGGAGATGGTCAGAGACTGTGCAGACATGATACAGGAGATGGTCAGAGACTGTGCGGACATGATACAGGAGATGGTCAGAGACTGTGCAGACATGATACAGGAGATGGTCAGAGACTGTGCAGACATGATACATGAGATGGTCAGAGACTGTGTGGACATCATACAGGAGATGGTCAGAGACTGTGCGGACATGATACAGGAGATGGTCAGAGACTGTGCGGACATGATACAGGAGATGGTCAGAGACTGTGCAGACATGATACAGGAGATGGTCAGAGACTGTGCAGACATGATACAGGAGATGGTCAGAGACTGTGCAGACATGCTACAGAAGATGGTCAGAGACTGCAAACATGCTGCAGAAGATGGTCAGAGACTATCCGGTTATGATACAGGAGATGGTCTTAGACTGTGCAGACAGGCACCAAACACTAGAGCCATAGCCACAGATGATACCACCACAGACAGGGTGCAGAGCAGACAGATGATCCCTCTATACACTCCTTAGTTCCTACTACAAGCAGTGAAGCAGGAGAAGCCGACACGTTCACTTTGAGCACCATTCTGGTAGATGTAGTTTCTGCAGAGTGCAGGCACTGGTGGGCAAAGTCTAGTGTGTGGTGTGGAGAACTGCAACTCCTGCCATGTAATGTGGTGCCGGGACAAGGTCATCCCGTGCCCAGGGCAAAGGTGTTAACCTGCACCCCACTCCCCAGGTGGAGTAGGGGCTGGGGTGCAGTTTGTAGCGACATGCGCAGTTTAATAGCAGTACGCATTTTATCCTGCAGTAAAGCTTTGGGCCAACAGTGATGTAGAAAAAATTTATCAGTGTGAGGAAAAATGCCTGTGTGTGTTGTGTCACTAGAAGGAATAGATGCCCCTGCTTCTGTGGTGTGAGTCTAAAGCGAAGTAGGCACGGTTAGTTTTTTTAATTTTTTTTTGTGCAGCTGGTGTGTGGAAGAAAAGATAAATGAACGGATTCACCACAACCACACAAATGAGACAGATGGAGGAATCCTCCCCTTCTGTGCCATTGTAGTCTGACAGTGGGACTCCCCCGATGTCAGAATACACTGATCAGTCTGCAACCATTTCGCTTTGGCTGCTGATTGAAAGAAAGTTTTCTAGCATGGCCGTTCGACAGAAGTTGATCTACTGATTGATTTCTGTTGAACAGAAAGGGGGAAGGCCACACACAGACTGAAATTTGTCTGGTCCCTAGTGAACTGGCCGATTTTAGCTCTGTGTGCGCCCAGCTTAAGGGGCTCTGTGTAATTGTGAAGGAGGAGCGGTGCAATCAGAGGGAGAGGGCAACACTGGTGCTAAATTTTGTGTTCTATTGTCAGCCTAAAATTCAGATTCCTTGTTATAGATTAGCAGCTACACACTGATATCCCAAAATTATTGATAATGAGTCACTGCAGAGAGGTTTTTTTACATTTATAACTGCATATGTCACTGATCACAGGCTTGGGGCTTAATTCTAGTAGACCCTCACCTCCTTTGCAAGCAAAACACAAAGCCTTTAGTAAATGTCCAGTAAAGTTTTCTGAGCCTGAGAAGTAGTGAAGTTTTCCTGGTCTGTGATCTCATCAGAGTTGAAGGATACTGATAATTTAACAGTAATCTGCAAGCACTGGTTGCAGGCTGACACAGCCAGGATGTTTTACAAATCTGGCATTGCTGACACTAGTAATCCAGCAGCAAATACATTAGCACCTCACCTTACTAGCAGCTCCCATGAATTGAATGAAGATCTTGTGTGCTGGTCTGGGGAGAGCTCTGGTGACTGCTGGGCTGGACAGTGATCGGTGCTGTAGAGTGTACAGTGTGATGAACTTTCTTAGCCTGCTCCGCCCACCTCTCCTGCTGCTCAGACTGTGCAAGCCTCGATCCAGCCAGGCAAACCCAGTAGGATCGTCCATCTCCTGTATGGGCACTGGTATGGCTGCAGCTATAGAGAGGAGGCACTCAGTGTGCACAGTGTACACAACCTCAGCTCAGGCCCTTTCTCCTGCACTGAATGAGCGTAGTGCAGCTCGCAATCCAGCCCCCCCCCCCACCTTCCAGCTCTGGTGCCCTTTCAGAGAAGGCTAGGAGGCAGTAGAGATCATGATCTGTTCTCCATGTGAGGGAGATGTTACAGCTGGCACAGCTGGAATCTGCGTGGCTTTACCCGCTGACCAGGGACATTCCCCTCTCATTCACGTTCGGCAAAGGCGGGTTTTGCGAGGCCCCTGTGAGTGCGAGGCCTTAGGCCACCGCCTACTTTGCCTAATTAGAGAGCCGCCTCTGATGGGAGGCCCCTTTGACTGGAAATGTGTCAGTGGTGCATGTGACTTACACACTCCTGCAGCTGGAAGGTCTCCCCAAAGCAGCTTTTTACTCACAGTGTTCAGCCTAACAGTCTCTTTCTCAGCTTCTCCAGCTATTCTGTACTCTCCGGCTCAACCCGGTCCAGTCCAAAACTGCATGGCTCAACAAAAGCTCAAATACACTCCTTCCTCTTGCAAAGTCTCTCTCCTACTTCTCTGTGTCTTCCCAGGCTTTTTATTGTATTTCCTCCCACCCCTTGGTGATTGCTCATGGACTCTGTAGTTTAATTTTAGCTAGACTGTGAAGAAATTCGTCTTTCAGCCCACAATTCCTAGAAGTCTCCAGAAACCGTGTCTTTGGTGCCTCATTACATGCCTACTTACCTCCTAGTCATTCTATGGTGGACAGGCTTCTCTTGCATGATTTGAAAGACACCAGGCCTTCGATAAAAGCATTTAAGCTGGGTACACGTGGATCAATATTCGGGCAGCCAAATTTCAATCTGTGTGTAGCCCTCTCTGTTTGATAAAAGCAGATCGTTGGTTCAGCTCTGTCAAACTGTCCTGCTGGAAAACCATGTTCAATCAGTGGCTCGCAGCCAATCCGATGCAGTGCTGATTAGTGTATGCTAAGTATTGCCAGAATAAAAAAGCATAGCGGGGGAGATTCCTGCATCCACCTCACCCCATCCATCCTTGTGTGGATACAGGAATATGTTCATTTTTAATTTGTTCAATTAGCAGGCTAAAAGAAAAAAAACAAAAAACAATCAGTGTATACCCAGCTTTAGCCTGACACATGTAAGTGGAAACACAACAACACAAAATTTAAATGTTACTCAGCTAGCTATAGCTAGGTCTCTATCTCACATAGATGTTGAATAAAGGGCAAAATTTCCCCTTATACATACAGTGGCTTGCGAAAGTATTCGGCCCCCTTGAACTTTTCAACCTTTTGCCACATTTCAGGCTTCAAACATAAAGATATAAAATTTTTATTTTTTGTGAAGAATCACCAAGAAGTGGGACACAATTGTGAAGTGGAACGAAATCTATTGGATATTTTATACTTTTTTAGCAATTAAAAAACTGAAAAGTGGTGCGTGCAAAATTATTCGGCCCCTTTACTTTCAGTGCAGAAAACTCACTCCAGAAGTTCAGCGAGGATCTCTGAATGATCCAATGTTGTCCTAAATGACTGATGGTGATAAATAGAATCCACCTGTGTGTAATCAAGTCTCTGTATAAATGCACCTGCTCTGTGATAGTCTCAGGGTTCTGTTGAAAGCGCAGAGAGCATCATGAAGACCAAGGAACACACCAGGCAGGTCCGTAATACTGTTGTGGAGAAGTTTAAAGCCGGATTTGGATACAAAAAGATTTCCCAAGCTTTAAACATCCCAAGGAGCACTGTGCAAGCGATCATTTTGAAATGGAAGGAGTATCAGACCACTGCAAATCTACCAAGACCTGGCTGTCCCTCTAAACTTTCAGCTCAGACAAGGAGAAGACTGATCAGAGATGCAGCCAAGAGGCCCATGATCACTCTGGATGAACTGCAGAGAACTACAGCTGAGGTGGGAGAGTCTGTCCATAGGACAACAATCAGTCGTACACTGCACAAATCTGGCCTTTATGGAAGAGTGGCAAGAAGAAAGCCATTTCTCAAAGATATCCATAAAAAGTCTCGTCTAAAGTTTGCCACAAGCCACCTGGGAGACACACCAAACATGTGGAAGAAGGTGCTCTGGTCCGATGAAACCAAAATCGAACTTTTTGGCCACAATGCAAAACTATATGTTTGGCGTAAAAGCAACACAGCTCATCACACTCAACACACCATCCCCACCGTGAAACATGGTGGTGGCAGCATCATGGTTTGGGCCTGCTTTTCTTCAGCAGGGACAGGGAAGATGGTTAAAATTGAGGGGGAAGATGGATGCAGCCAAATACAGTACCATTCTGGATGAAAACCTGTTGGAGTCTGCAAAAGACCTGAAACTGGGACGGAGATTTATCTTCCAACAAGACAATGATCCCAAACATACAGCAAAATCTACAAAGGAATGGTTCACAAATAAACGTATTCAGGTGTTAGAATGGCCAAGTCAAAGTCCAGACCTGAATCCAATCGAGAATCTGTGGAAAGAGCTGAAAACTGCTGTTCACAAATGCTCTCCATCCAACCTCACTGAGCTCGAGCTGTTTTGCAAGGAAGAATGGGCAAGAATTTCAGTCTCTCGATGTGCAAAACTGATAGAGACATACCCCAAGCGACTTGCAGCTGTAATCGCAGCAAAAGGTGTCTCTACAAAGTATTAACGCAAGGGGGCCGAATAATTTAAAAAAGTTTCAAAAATCCAAAAGATTTCGTTCCACTTCACAATTGTGTCCCACTTGTTGGTGATTCTTCACAAAAAATAAAAATTTTATATCTTTATGTTTGAAGCCTGAAATGTGGCAAAAGGTTGAAAAGTTCAAGGGGGCCGAATACTTTCGCAAGCCACTGTATGTAGCGCACTACTCCCTTGGGAGCTGCTGGGTGTGTTCATACCTTTCTGTTAACTTATTCCGTTCTTCCACCCCTGCACAAATCACATCAGCAGACAGTTTAGTAACATTTAAACAGAACTTTATTCTTTTTTTCTTTTTGCTTGCTTGCTTGTAGTGTGGTCCATAATCTCCCCGGGAAATATGAGTTGCCTCTTGGTCTCTGATTCCTTAGAGTAGCTAAGTCCCTTTCTCTCAGTGAACTCACCGATGCCCCTCTGAAAAGCACCTTGGTAATGGATGTTGGAAGTCCCAGGCCTTACCTGCCCATCTTGCCTCCTGCGATCCTCCCCAGGTCAGTTCAGGAAAGTCCGGATAACATCCCGGTCTACTTCATTCTGTTGGCAGCTACTTCCCGCTCCGCATGACTAGAATCATCCCAGCCGGGATGTCTGATCCATTTCTCCCGGAGTTTCTTTGAATGGATTTAGTGTTGTTGAACCATCCAGCACTGAGGTCTCTGAACCCTCAGGCCTTCAGGTTTAGTTCCTGCTATCCAGCACTGGGGTCTCGGCACCCCCAGGCCTTCAAGCCTGCTCCTTGCTGACTACATTTTTCTTCCCTCTCCATCCAAACTTCCCATCCTTCCTTCCCTCCTTAAGGAGCATGTGACCCCAGTTGATATTTGTGTCCCGCCCCTGCCCACTCAAATTAATGATTGGTCCAGGGCTGTGCATACAAACTGCCTGCACCTTTGTCTCCAACCCACCTTCCTTCCAGAACTTTTCACTGGATGGATAGGGTATCTCTCAGGATAGAATGCAGGTGGTCACCCCCCCCCCCCGCCTTTTTCTACTCTGTCAAATTAAGCAACCAAATTAAGCAACCAGGCCTAAACAGAGTAAGACACAGGCAGTATACCTAACACTTATCCTAACTAACTAATTAGCACCCACTCAGGGCCGATCCTAGGGTCACAGGTGCCTGGGTGCAGAAATATTTCTGGCGCCCCCACATGGGCGTGGTCATCTTACTAACTCCTCCCCTCCCCTAAGGAGTCTTTGTTACCCTGGGATTCTCCCACGATCTCTTAACAATAAGCAAATACAGGAAGAGAAGCAGAGTACTCTAATGGGAGCTGGAGGAGGGGTCTCTCTGATGGACACAGAGAGGGCCACTGTTAGAAAGAGCCCCCACCAGGCCCCATTAGAGACTACAATGGGGTCTAATGGATCCTGGAGGTGGGTCGATCTAACAGAGGCCCTCTCTGTGACCATTGGAGAGTCTCTGATAGAAAGAGTCCCCTCCTGAGAGATTACAATAGAGTGTCACTGAACAATAGTAAAAATAAACAACATTATATTAATATTTGATGCCGAGGCCCAGCCCTAAAAGACTTCACTTACCTTAATGTATACTGGGGCTGGCTGCTGCTCCTCCTGGGGCTGGCTGCTGGTCCTGGGGCCTGGCTTCTGGGGCTGGGCTGCTGGTCCTGGGGCCTGGCTTCTGGGGCTGGGGCCTGGCTTCTGGGGCTGGGCTGCTGGTCCTGGGGCCTGGCTTCTGGGGCTGGGCTGCTGGTCCTGGGCCCTGGCTGCTGGTCCTGGGCCCTGGCTGCTGGGGGCTGGGCCCTGGCTGCTGAGGCCTGGAATCTGACTGGTCTCATTTCTTAAGGCAGTCCTTTGCCCAGTTCCACTTCAGAGCCCTTCAACTAAAGATCTTGTCCAGATAAGCTAGCTTACTGTTTTCCTGGACAGGGAACTTTGTCTCACCCCTGTTGTGGTTGCTGCAATCTCCAGTGTTAATCCTGGGCAGGTTATTCCTACCTCACAATAATGCAGTTCTCACCACAGAAGTAAGTCTCTGCGGCTGGAAAGGCATTCTGAGCCAGTAGAGGGCCATTGGACACAGGACAAATTCAGACTGCCTGACAGCTTGCCTAAATAAGAGCCAAAGGGCTTTCACTGATGCACCGAGCCCATCACTTGTATGGTTATCCAGCAAAACATCAGTCTGACATTGTCACTGTGGTGGTGTACAGTAATAGTGCCCCATCTTTGCAATCAATGGAAGGAACAGTGCCCCGTCATTGGTGTCAGTGGGAGGAATAGTGCCCCATCATTGGTGTCAGTGGAAGGAATACTGTCCCATTATTGGTATCAGTGGGAGGAATAGTGCCCCATCATTGGTGTCAGTGGGAGGAATAGTTTCCTATCGTTTGTATCAATAGAAGAAATAGTGCCCCATCTGTGGGTGTCAGTGAACGGACTAGTGCCCCATTGTCGGTGTCGGGAGCAGGAACTATGCCCCACTGTTGCTGATAGTGGGAGAAAAAATGCCCAAGGGCCGGAAAAAAAACAAGCAAGGGGCCACAGTTTGGATACCACTGCTCTAGAAGAAACAGCTGAGCCACATACACATTGTAAAGACTTACTGTACTCAGGGCTGTATCTTGCTCCCGGTCTTCTGCTGTGTGGAAAGCCTCTTCTTTCTGATGCCATGACCAGTGACATAGCGTGGGTTGTCAGTGCCCGGGGCAAGGCGCGTAATTTGCTCTCCCTAACCTGCGGACTTTTAGCACTCCCCGAGTCCCTTCCTACAATAGTACTGACCAGCCTGATTCCAACACTGACCACTTCACTAACCTACTTGATTCCTACACTGACCACTACACTAACCTACCCAATTCCTATACTGGGCACTACACAGAGTCACTGACCTACCTGTCCACTACCCTGACCTACCTGATTCCTATACTGACCACTACAATGACCTACCTGATTCCAACACTGACCTGATTCCTACACCGACCACTACACTGACCTACCTGTCCACTGCACTGACCTACCTGACCACTACACTAACCTACCTGATTCCTATACTGGCCACTACACTGAGTCACTGACCTACCTGTCCACTACCCTATTCCTACACTGACCCTTACAGTGAACTACCTGATTCCTATACTGACCACTCCACTAACCTACCTACAATATTCCTATACTGACCACTACACAGAGTGACCACCTGCTTTTCTTCCGACTGCTCTGCGGCCTCTGTCACACTGCCAGACTGGCTGCCACAATGGGGAAATGGATCCGGTCCGGAGAAGAGGAGGAGGAGGAGGAGAAGACAGCGGATGCTCACAATGAAGTGGAGACGGGACTCCAGGAGCAACCCTGCTGCCGCACATAACCCCATTCGCCCAGTCGCCAGTGTGTGTCACGCTCGGGCCGGCTTTGTCCTCCTAATTTCTATTTCCTGTGTCCCTGTGCTCCAGGCCGCCATGTTCAGTCTCAGGCTGGGCGGCCAGAGTGCAGGGACACATGAAATAGAATTTAGGAGGACGGAGCCGAGAGTGACCCACAGTGGCGCGGAATTTCGCCCCCCAAATGTTGCGCCTGGGGCCACGGCCCCCTCACGCTATGCTATTGGCCATAACAGAGGAAACACTGCACTTATTCTCACAATGCAGCTGTGCAGACTAGAGGGGAGAAGAGAGCAAGGTGCCTGCAGTGTGCTCACTCTGTTCCTGCATGTCAGATCACTCCGCCTGTCCTGCCTGCCGAAGTCGGTCATTTGCAGAATGCACTTTGAAACACGAGGAATCGCTGGCCATTTCTGGATTGAGGTACCTCCCCCACCTGCAACACTGCCCGCCCCCTCCTCCGTTGTTATGGGATAAGATAGGATTGGAGCGCTGCTGGGAGAGCAAGGCTGTCACTGGGCTTGGAGACAGAGGAATCAAGCTCCTGCGTTAACAAGTGTCAGCTGTGAGTAGCAAGCACAGGGCTGTCACTGGCGGATTGATATAGCCGCCCGTGACTGTCAAGATCACTGCACGGCGCGGCGCCCGAAAGTGAACAAAGAGTCTGCTTGTCTTTGGACAGTTTTTTTTTTAATTGCTGGAGATCGCGGCGCCCACTCTCTGCCTCCGCCCACCCCTTCAGGCTCCAGACCTAGAAGTTGCCAAGTACAGAAGCCAAAGCAGCCTGGGCTGTCCCCCCCCCCCCTTATTAGCGCCCCTCCCTCTGCCTCAGCTGCAAGCGCTGGTGTGCGGTGCACCCCGTGCACCCCGCCCAGGATCGTCCCTGCACCCACTTAAAGGTGGTGGGCACTACACATATACCATTGGTTGACATAAAAAGAGCATCACTAGCTATGGGCAGTTGTGAAAACTCCCCAGATTCTGTATCTTTGACTTTAGCACTGGAATGCATTTGTGGCAAGGCTATGGATATTTACATATTAAAACAAGTTCTTATTGACCTCTGTAGCTGCAGACACTGGCACTGTGGAGTAATTACTCCCAAAATTTCACTTTAAAAGCAATTTCACTTTCAGCAGCTCAACTCAACCTCCTTCTACCTCCTTACTGTAAACTGGCAGCCCACCAGCTTTCTAATCTTTAATGTGAACACAGAGTAGCAACGCCCTGGGACTGGTCTGGCTGTTTGGTCCCTGGTTGCATTACCTGGTAGGCACATGGCAGCCAGGCACACAGTAGTTCACAGTCACTTGAGTCAGAAAACAGGCCGTGCACATGTCTTTTTATGATTTATTTGCTGGATCAACTTCAATGGGGTGAGGGTGTACCTTGGGATACTCCAAAAGCAACTAACAAAACTGCAACAGAGAACACTAATGCCCCGTACACACGGTCGGACTTTGTTCGGACATTCCGACAACAAAGTCCTAGGATTTTTTCCGACGGATGTTGGCTCAAACTTGTCTTGCATACACACGGTCACACAAAGTTGTCGGAAAATCCGATCGTTCTGAACGCGGTGACGTAAAACACGTACGTCGGGACTATAAACGGGGCAGTGGCCAATAGCTTTCATCTCTTTATTTATTCTGAGCATGCGTGGCACATTGTCCGTCGGATTTGTGTACACACACGATCGGAATTTCCGACAACGGATTTTGTTGTCGGAAAATTTTATCTCCTGCTCTCCAACTTTGTGTGTCGGAAAATCCGATGGAAAATGTCCGATGGAGCCCACACACGGTCGGAATTTCCGACAACACGCTCCGATCGGACATTTTCCATCGGAAAATCCGACCGTGTGTACGGGGCATAACACTCCTTCAGGGTGTAAGCACCCTCTTGCATACCTCTCAACATTTTGAGATGGGAATGAGGGACACCTACTGACGAAAATATGTAAGCATAGGACATGCCCCCTGCCACACCCCCTTAAAAGGAGAATTAACAAAAAAAAAAGGTTAATTAAATCCAGAAGGGCTTTTTTTTACCACTACTATTCCTTTATATTGGCTTAAAATGTACAAATGCAGCAATTTAGAATTTGGATGAAAGGTTTAGCACTGGGAAACACCTTTTAAAAGATAAAAAGTGCATTTTATATACAAGTAGATCAGACCAAAATGAGGGACAAATGAGGGGAAAAGAGGGACCAAGGTTCATTGCTCCAAATCAGGGACAGTCCCTCGAAATCAGGGACAGTTGGGAGCTATGCTCTTCTTGAACATGAATGGTTAAATTTGAACTTCAGAGCAGGAATTCCTTGACAGGCGTATAGACCCAAATTTACTGCAGTGAGTTCCAGTGCCGGATGGTGCTCAAAATATTTGGGGGGGGGGGGGGGGCGCAAACAAACTAAAAAATTCTGAAAAATACTTTTAAAAAAAACATCAATTGCAGCCTCACTGTGCCAAATTCAGCCACTTTGCTCATCAAATGTAGCCACTGTGCCATCAAATGCAGCCACTGTGCCATCAATTGCAGCCACCGTGCCATCAATTGCAGCCACCGTGCCATCTATTGCAGCCACCGTGCCATCAAATGCAGCCACTGTGCCATCAATTGCAGCCACTGTGCCATCAATTGCAGCCACTGTGCCCAGCAAATGCAGCCACTGTGCCCATCAAATGCAGCCACTGTGCCCATCATATGTAGCCATTGTGCACATCATATGTAGCCACTTTGCCCAACAAATACAGCCACTGTGCCTATCTAATACAGCCACTGTGCCCATCAAATACAGCCACTGTGCCCAGCATATGCAGCCACTGTGCCCAGCATATGCAGCCACTGTGCCCAGCATATGCAGCCACTGTGCCCAGCATATGCAGCCACTGTGCCCACCAAATACAGTCACTGTGCCCATCATGTGCAGCCACTGTGCCCACCAAATACAGCCACTGTGCCCATCATGTGCAGCCACTGTGCCCACCAAATACAGCCACTGTGCCCATCATATGTAGCCACAGTGCCCAGCATATGCAGCCACCGTGCCCACCAAATACAGTCACTGTGCCCATCATATGCAGCCACTGTGCCCAGCATATGCAGCCACTGTGCCCACCAAATGCAGCCACTTGTGCCCATCAAATGTAGCCACTTGTGCCCATCAAATGCAGCCACTTGTGCCCATCAAATGCAGCCACTGTGCCTAGTATATGCAGCCACTTGTGCCCATCATATGCAGCCACTTGTGCCCAGTATATGCAGCCACTTGTGCCCATCAAATTCAGCCACTTGTGCCCGTCAAATGCAGCCACTCGTGCCCGTCACTGACATACAAGGGCTCACTGCACAATAATCATAGATGCTATATGTTACAATTGTCATTGTTTTTTAGATATTGTATTTTTCAATAAATTTATATTTTTTATACTGCTATATCTTCTCCACTGTTTCTTAGCCTAAAAAGTCCGCCTCCCTGGTAATACTCAGTACTACCTTATTTTGTATCCTCAATGACTTATGGACGTGGCTTATTTTTGGTGCACTTTCCTCTTTTTTTGATGCCCCACAGATGCTCAATAGGGTTTAGGTCTGCAGACATGCTTGGCCAGTCCATCAACTTTGCCCTCAGCTTCTTTAGCAAGGCAGTGGTCATCTTGGAGGTGTGTTTGGGGTTGTTATCATGTTGGAATACTGCTCTGCGGCCCAGTCTACGAAGGGAGGGGATCATGTTCTGCTTCAGTATGTCACAGTACATGTTGGCATTCATGGTTCCCTCAATGAACTGTAGCTCCCCAGTGCTGGCAGCACTCATGAAGCCCCAGACCATGACACTCCCACCATAATGCTTGACTGTTGCCATGACACCCTTGTCTTTGTACTGCTCATCTGGTTGCCGCCACACACGCTTGACACCATCTGAACCAAATAAGTTTATCTTGGTCTCATCAGACCACAGGACATGGTTCCAGTAATCCAGCCATGTCCAAAGTCTGGCCCGCAGGCCAATCGCGGCCTGCGTTCTGGCTTTGAACGGCCCGCCTGGTTATTTGCATATATATATATATATATATCTTTTGTGGCCCCCAACGATCTCCCAGCGCCGGGGCCACAAATGATATATATGTCCAGATGCCTTGGAGGGGACAGGGAGGAGGCGGGACGAGTGCCGTGCACACAGGAGTATTTCCTGTTTACAAGGCGGACTCTGTGATAGGAAGTCTTGTCTCCGGCGCTGCCATTGGATGACTGATCTGTCCATCAAAGAAGGCGGGACTTTCTATTAAAGAGGCCGCTGAGTAAAAACCTTTAAAAAAAAAAAAAAAGAGGCCGCTGAGAAAACAGGAGTTTCTCCTGTAGCTAATCTTTTGGCGCTCGTCTCGCCCCCTCCCTGTCCCCTCCGAGGCTGCAGATGGATGGGAATCAATCAGGCTGCAGTGATTGCAATGATGAGTCTGCATTCCTGACAAGGATGGGGGGCTGCATTCCTGGCAATGATGGGGGCTGCACTGATGGCAATGGTGGTGCTGCATTCATGGCAATGGTGGGGCTGCAGATGGGCACTGACCCTTATTTTGCTTAATAGTTCTTTATGTAAAATTTAAGTTTTTTTCCTGAAACTTCCCTCTTAAAGTGAAGATGCGTGTTATATGCCAATAAATACGGTATATCCAAATAACACGCCCGAGATCATCTCTTTACTCACACACAGCCACAAAGGCAAGAGAATTCTTGTTGGGCAATGTATTAGTGCTCGAACTAACACACAGACCGAATTTTAATGGTTCAAAGAATGTCAGGAAAAATTGTCGGCCCTCACGCACGTTCACTTCATCAAATCTGGCCCTCTTTGAAAAAAGTTTGGACACCCCTGCAGTAATCCATGTCCTTAGTCTGCTTGTCTTCAGCAAACTATTTGCGGGCTTTCTTATGCATCATCTTTAGAGGAGGCTTCCTTCTGGTACGACAGCCATGCAGACCAATTTGATGCAGTGTGCAGCGTATGGTCTGAGCACTGACAGACTGACCCCCCCCCCCACCCCTTCAACCTCTGCAGCAATGCTGGAAGCACTCATACGTCCATTTCCCAAAGACAACCTCTGGATATGACGCTGAGCACGTGCACTCAACTTCTTTGGTTGACCATGGCAAGGCCTGTTCTTAAAGGAACTTGTCCTGTTAAACCGCTGTATGGTCTTGGCCACCATGCTGCAGCTCAGTTTCAGGGTCTTGGCAATCTTCATATAGCCTAGGCCAACTTTATGTAGAGCAACAATTTTTTTTTCAGATCCTTTGCCATGAGGTGCCATATTGATCTTGAGTGAGAGCGATAACACCAAATTTAACACACCTGCTCCCCATTCACACCTGAGACCTTGTAACACTAACGAGTCACATGACACCGGGGAGGGAAAATGGCTAAATGGGCCCAATTTGGACATTACTTAGGGGTGTACTCACTTTTGTTGCCAGCGGTTTAGACATTAATGGCTGTGTGTTGTGTTATTTTGAGGGGACAGCAAATTTACACTGTTATACAAGCTGTACACTCACTACTTTACATTGTAGCAAAGTGTCATTTCTTCAGTGTTGTCACATGAAAAGATATAATAAAATAATTACAAAAATGTGAGGGGTGTTCTCAATTTTGTGAGATACTGTAGTTTTGCGTTACTGAATAAGCTCAGTTGTTAGCCACATAGAGTACATGGCAGGGTTCACGGTAATATAGACATGACAATCCTCTCTTAGCATTACCTCATGTTTACTATATTCTCAGACCTGTTTCCTGCTGGCATTGTGAAATTACGGTGACATCAGACTTCAGGAAAAGTATGTTTTGGAAATATTTTTGTAATATTTATCTTGGCGCATGGAAGACCTGAGGGTGTGCCATTCTGGTAATGCAGCAAAACAACAGCATAGTAATGTTTTAAAAATTATTTAAACTCAAAGTATCAAGCAGAAAAAAAAAAATTATGCTAATACTACAGCCTGAGTAGAAACAGAATTTTAACACAGGCGTACAAACACAATTTTCAAGAGAGAATTAAACTTTTTTAATATCCTAATCTGTATTAATTATAGACTAACAAATGTGCAAAGATGTGAAGAAAAAGAACTTTTTTCCATTTTAAATAATATTATTATTTTTAATAATGTAACTGTATCTGACAATTACAATATTAAATATATGGCAATGCACTTCAACACTGCAACCTGAGGATGATTGTGTTCATCTGCAGGCTGAAGGCTCTCATTTTTATCAATGAATTCTTTAATCTGCATATGATTACTATGTCACAGCTGATCACATGGTTGGGAACCACTGATTGGTGGTTCAGTGCAGACCCCAGCTGTCATGTCAACAACAGCCAGGATTGAGAGCCAGCAGCTGCCAAAAGTGTCAGTATATTACAATGCACCGTGGTGCCTTTTTTGCAAAATATAGTGTAATGTGCTTGACACACCTCTGCTGGCATCCCCGAAGCCAGCCATTGTTTACCTTAGCTTTACCTTAGCTTGTCCCTAATAGCTTCCGGGACACAGCAGAGCTTGGATCCTCGTTCTCAGCGTCATAGCTGAGTGCTATGGTTGCCACCTCATCCCTTTAAACCCGAACACATAATAATTACTCAGGTTCTCTGGCTGATTAAGGTGGTAATTAAACTCACTTGGTGCCTTATCTGCATTTAATTAGCCCCAGAACCTGTGTAATCCAAAGGTGTTCAGGTTTAAAGGGATGAGGTGGCAACTCTACTGGGTGCACCACTTTTTCAAAAGTATAAATCAGAGGATGAGGACTGCACTCCTTCTAGTGTTCAACTTTGGAAACAGATGGGTGATCTTAATGACTGCAGTAGATGGCACTGTGCAAACTACAGTGGAAATTAAGAGATGTCACCAGCACTCCATTGTATACATACACACTCTTTATAAGTGCAATATCTCCTCAATCAAACAAACCAACATTTTGGAGCTATGCAGGGTCCCTTTTCTAAAGTATACTTAAAGACAAAGCTTTTTTTTTTTTTTTTAGTTTTGGATAAGGTGAAGAGAGATTAGAACATCTGTCAGGTTTTTTTGCTGCCTGTGCCCCCATTAGTGAGATTTACCCTCTCAATGTGTCCTGTTTCTCATTATCAGCAAAGGTGAAAGTAAAAGAATATCCCCAATTTTGGGTTGCCCCCAGAACAGGAATAGAGGGGAAATCTTTCAAGATGGACACCAGTTCTGGTGACAATCAGAGATTTTCTCACTTTGGAGGGATTTCCTCACTTCCTGTTTTGGCTGTGGGACAGGAAGTGAAGGGAGATCTCCCCAATGGAACACAGATGGGGAAAAAAAGCATATTTGTTGGCTTGGCTTGGCTTGCTTGACTGATGTGACATTGCACTAATAAAGTAATATATATGTTTGCAACAAAGTGCTGGTGATGCCTCATCTTTTTCAAAAGCAGGCGGTGTGCAGTGTGCAATCTTTTCCCTTGGTGCACGCAACAGGCTGCCCTCTCCAGCAGTTCAGCATTGCTGGGATAGAGAAAGGGAACATGCACTGCACATGGGCCCCCAAAAAAGACGCATGCCATATGTCGCTGAGGTTGACTATTTCCCAGAAGCTATCAGACACAAGAAAAATTTAATTAATATGGGTGTATATCAGGCAGGCTACACAGGTCCCAGTAGAGGCCAATCACATTCAGGGCCACTGATATTGCAGTACACAGCCAGCCCTCCTGTACGAGGTCCAGGCCCCATCAGTTCAAAAGCAGGGCCAGGGCACCTGCCGAGCAGGAGGACCAGCTGTACTGCCTTACTTCCGACTCTTGTAGCTCCCCCTGCAGTGGCTGTCGGCTTCTCCTTTTTCTCACTGCATCCTTCTTCTGTCCAGGCCCCCTGTGGGTCCCCCCTAGCCTGCAGCACTACTAGCTTCCCTCCTATCCTGCTGGCAGCTGCTGCGGACACACAGGGGGGCCTCTGATATTTCACCAAAGCCCCCCAAACAGGGCAGTTAAGATTCAAAAAAAAATTTGAAAAAATAAGGAGTTGTTCAAATGTGTTTTTCTCTCTGAAGAGCAGTCAGCGTTTGGATCACTTTTCAGCTAGTATTTGACAAAGCATATTGCCTCGTTACTGCCTGCTTTAACCCTGCTTTGCACGTGGTTGTGAGGTGCTTGCATAGCAGTGCTAATCACATTGTTGAATGGGGGTGGGTGCAACTTCTGCCAAAGCCGTGTGGCATTTTGGCAAAAATATAATTTAATATTTTTGGAGGGGGGACTGTCAGGTAGACTGTACAGGGCCCCATGATTTCTAACAGCATCCCTGACCACATTCCACTGTATTTTGCAATAAAAAAAAAAGGCACAGTGCATTGTAGTATACTGAGCTGAGCCCCTTGCTTGCATGGGTCGTTTTGCTCATTAACTGCGTCTTGATTTTTCTGGTTTGTTAGAAGTTTTCTTTAGCAAATATTGCAGTTTAAACATTTGGCAATTGAGTAAATATAAACACAAAATTATACATTTGATAGAGTGTCTTCCGGCTGTATAACGTTCTGTTGCTGGTCCCTCTTTTCTGAAAAAATTGGAGTGGCAGATAATATGAGGTTTAATCCAGATACAAGAGGAAAAATCCTTTGCTGCTCTCTAGTGGACAAATGTTTTAAGGCAGGTCTTTGCTGACAAATAATGCATTTTTACAGTTTTAATTTTTCTTTACTAAAAATGGCAGAAGCACACAGTACCTTTTTTTTAATTTTTTTTTTTCTTTAATATCATGGCTCATTTTTAAAACATTATATATAATATTAATATCTGTTATGATTAGCTTAATGCCAATAAACTTCTGTAATAGCAAGTTGCGTACTCTTATGCCCTGTACACACAACAACAAAACCATGGATTTTTTTTCCGAAGGATGTTGGCTCAAGCTTGTCTTGCATACACACGGTCACACAAATGTTGTCGGAAATTCCGAACGTCAAGAACGCGGTGACTTACAACACGTACGGCGAGCCGAGAAAAATGAAGTTCAGTAGCCAGTGCGGCTCTTCTGCTTGATTTCGAGCATGCGTGGAATTTTGTGCATCGGACTTAAGTACACACGCTCGGAATTTCTGACAACAAATGTTCTATGGAGCATACACACGGTCGGACTTTCCGACAACAAGCTCACATCCAACATTTGTTGGCGGAAAATCCTATTGTGTGTACAGGACATTAGAGGTATTTACGCAGATTTGTCAAAGTTCCTGTGCTGGATGGTACAAATACATTTCCAACAGAATATTTGAAGTGTTATGGCTGATTTTTTTTCAAATGTACTAAACGTAACCAGTGCATCTGAGTGAGGGAAAAAAAAGCATCAACCCAAGTGGTGTATTGGTCTATTGGCCTGTCCTGAATGCCTGATTTTAGTGTCCCTACTATATATAAATAATGACCAGGTCACTGGGATGTGAATAAAAGAGTTCGGGAACTGGACAGCTCCAAAGTTTCAGTAAATGTGCAGGGTTTCTAGGGACAGGTGATAAGAGTGCACCGCAGAACTTCAAGGAACTGGGTACTGCTCAGCACGCAGGATTACTTGGGAAGGGTAAGCAGAGTGCACAATGGTACTTCCAGGTACAGGGTACTGCTCTGCATGCTGGATTTTAAGGGATAGGTAAGCACAGTGCACAGCAGGACTCCCAAGGCCAAGGCATCACAAAGTACAGGGCTTAGCAACATGAGGAAAAAAAATTGTTTAGGCAAGGAAAGCTGATCTATGCACAGCTTAAATAGAGTAACTGATTGCCAGACTTGGCGGAGGCTAGTCCTATATCAAACAGCAGGTGGAATCAGGTGGTGTCTAATGCTGCGTACACACAGTCGGACTTTCCAATGGGAAATGTTGGATGTGAGCTTGTTATCAGAAAGTCAGACCGTGTGTATGCTCCATCGAACATTTGCTGTCGGACTTTCCGCCAACAAATGTTTGAGAGCAGGTTCTCAAATTTTCTGCCAACAAAACTTGTTGTCAGAAAGTCCGGTCGTGTGTACACAAGTCTGTCGCACAAAAGTTCACGCATGCTCTGAATCAAGCAGAAGGAGCCGCATTGGCTTTTGAACTTCCTTTTTCTCGGCTCCTCGTACATCTTGTACGTCACAGCGTTCCCAGGTTCGTAATTGTTGGCCAACATTTGTGTGACCGTGTGTATGCAAGAGAAGTTTGAGCCAACATCCTTCGAACAAAAGTCCACGGTTTTGTTGGCGGAAAGTCCGACCGTGTGTACGCGGTATAAGTCTACCGGACCAGTGCAAGAGTCAGGTGAGAACAGTCCATCAGACAATGGGACTACAGGTAACGCTTTAGCTTCACAGCCATAGCAAGGTAGGAGCAGTCCACATGTCTGTAGGAATACAAGGTAACAGATCAGCTTGGCTCTGACTGGCTGTAACAGATCGCACCTTAGCTGTGACTGACTGACACACAGTGCTTTTTCTCTTTGACTAGTTGGATTACTGGTCCCCACCCCAAAATTCATGATTATTGCTTGCCCTGAAACTTTATGGAGGTTATTATTGTGCTGGGAGTTATTGCTTACTTTGACACTTGCTGGGGGTTATTACTTGCCCTGACACTTGCTGGGGGTATTGCTGGCCCTGACCTTACTGGGGTCAATGGAGTTTATTTCACTCCCTCAATCTCTTCAGGGTATCTCTAGGCCCTATTTTGTCTAAACAAAGGAATTGTGGAACACTACAAGGCATACACCATGAGATGACACCATGTCTACTTTTTGTCCATATCCAGTTTCCTGGCCAAGCATGGAGGGTGGAATGCTATGGGTGCCACATTAGCCCCCACCACTTACTCCCAGCACAAACACAGCGCCACCACCCCAAAAAAAGAAAAGAAACTGTCTGGAGAGAAGCACACAGCCCGTACCCTAGGATTGCAAGGCCCTCCCCTGTTCCTCCCACCTCCATTTTACAAGCTAACATACTGACTGGACACTGTACTGTTCACTGGTAATTCTCGCTTGTGAAGACTGGAAGTTCACAGGAGCCAGCAGCATTGAAAGGTGTGAATGGGGGGGGGGGGGGACCTCTGCTTACCACAGTGCTTTCAGATGAAGACTGGTCGTTCACAAGGGAGAAGAGCAGGACACCTGTGGCACTGCAATGAGCCAGCAGGAGCCAATTGGCCAAATGTGTTTCCAAGAGTAAGCCCACGTTCACATCGGTGCAATTTGACATGTCAAATCGCATGCCAAATCACAGCCTATTGCCGGCAACGCCACTGTCCCAAGCGGTGCGATGCCGACTTTGAGGCACCGCACCGATTTCCAAGAGTCATTCCTGCACTACTTTTGGTGACTTCAGAGGCGATTTTAATCGACATCTGTGCATGAACCCACACGTCTTTAAAATTGCCCCCAAACTTGCACTGAAATGCAAGCTGAACTCGCATGATTTCAAACCCATGTTCAGTGTGAACGGGGGCTAAAGCATGTAAGGTTTCATGCACAGGTGCAGCGAACAGACCGGCTGACTGCAGTCTTTAAAAATCTATGATAGGCTGCAATACACGATCGCTGGATGGCGTTGGACACTGTACCGAGGGGTACTCACATTTAGGGTCATATCTGTTCAGGGATGAATGCCCCAAATGCAGAATTCCTGTCCCTGTACACATCGGGCCCTGTAAATACTGCTTAATACAGCATCCAGCAATTATGGCAGAATGGCAACAAGCACACATACAGTGTTGGATTTGAAGAATGGGTGTACTTTTATTTTTTCTAAAATATAACATTTAAAAGATTAATAAAATGATATAAAAGATCAGTTTCTAGGCTTGTAAACTTTTCAAACCAATTGGAAATGTTCATTTTGATTGCAATTAGGTAGCTCTTTCAATTCAACAAATGATTTGTCCTGCAATAAATGTATTTTTTTCAAGAACATCATTTTTGTTTTATACCGTGTAATTAGAGGTCAGTAGATACTGTAAATATACAAGATAAAATATTCATTTAAAAAATGTGCAATATAAAATAACAATTTCACACTGTAAGTTATAAGACCTGAAGACTTATTTAGATATATGTAATGATCAATCATGTGCAGTAATCGACACAAAAAACAACCAATTTTAGAACAGATCACAGCAATTAAAAGACCATTTAACCCCAAACAAAAACTAGGAGTTGCTAATGACCAGAAAATGTGTATTTAAAGTGATTTGTAAGGGCTTTTGTTTTTTATTAAAATAACAAGCATGTTATACTTACCTGCTTTGTGCAATAGTATTTCACAGAGTGGCCCGAACCTCTTCTTGGGGTCTCTCACCAATGCACTCTGCTCCTCCTCTTCTGTGTCAGACCATTTGTTATGGGTGCAGACATGCCGGCTTGATTCCCGATTTCCCGCTACCTTCTCACTGGATTTGACTGACAGCGGCAGGAGCCATTGGCCTGCTGCTCTCGGCCAAGACTGTGGATCCAGGAAGAGAGCAGAGCGGGGCTGACAGCGGGGACAGCACTAGATCGAGATTGTCAGGTAAATGTTTAGGGAGGGGGGAGGCAAACACACATGAAGATTTTTACCTTAATACATAGAATGCATTAACCACTTCAATATCAGGCACTTAGACACCTTCCCGCCCAGGCCAATTTTCAGCTTTCAGCGCTCTCACAATTTGAATGACAATTGCGCGGTCATGCTACACTATACCCAAACAAATTTTTTATCATTTTGTTCCCACAAATAGAGCTTTCTTTTGGTGGTATTTGATCACCTCTGCGGTTTTTATTTTTTGCGCAACAAATAAAAAAAGACCGAAAATTTTGAAAAAAAACACGTTTTTCTTTGTTTCTGTTAAAATTTTTTGTAAATGAGTACATTTTCTTCTTCAATGACGGGCACTGATATGGCTGCACTGACGGGCACTGATACGGCGGCACTGATGGGCACCGATGAGGTGGCACCAATGAGGTGGCACTGATGAGGTGGCACTGACGGGCACTGATGATGGGCACTGATAGGCGGCACTGATGCGCACTGATAGGTGGCACTAATGGGCACTGATAGGTGGCACTGGTAGGTGGCACTGATGGGCACTGATAGGTGGCACCGATGGGCACTGATAGGCGGCACTGATGGGCACTCGTAGGTGGCATTGATGGGCACTCGTAGGTGGCGATGGGTAGTTATGGGTGGCACTGATAGTTGGCACAGATGGGCACGGATGGGCACTGATAGGTGGGCACAGATGGGCACAGATGGGCACTGACAGGTGGCACCGATGGACACTGATGGGTGGCACTGATGATACTGATTGATGGCAGTGATGCCCCTAAGGGTGGCATTGCTGGGCATCACTGCAACATAATTGTGCCAATCAGTGCCCATTTGTGGGCACTGATTGGCACAGATTTGGCACTGACTGGGCACATGTGGATGGCCATGGGGTACATACCTGGCCATCCACATGTTTCCCTTCCCTGGTGGTCCTAGTGGCGATCCCTGGTGGTCCAGTGTGGTGGTCTGCGGGGGGGCTGCGCTGATAAACAATCAGCGCAGACCCCCCCTGCCAGGAGAGCCGCCGATCGGCTCTCCTCTACTCGCGTCTGTCAGATGCGAGTGAGGAAGAGCCGATCAACGGCTCTTCCTATTGACAGCGTGATCAGCCGTGATTGGACACGGCTGATCACGTGGTAAAGAGCCTCCGCCGGAGGCTCTTTACCAAGATCGGTGTAGCGGTGTGTCAGACTGACACACCGATCCACCGATCGCCGCGATGCGCGCCCCTGCGGGCGCGCGGCGGCATGTTATCCTGAAGGACGTCATATGACGCCCAGTCAGGATAACTGAACCACCGCCCGGCCGTCAATCCGCTATAGGCCGCGCGGGAAGTGGTTAAGGTAGAATTTCGAAATTCCTATTTCGAATTGGAGTTTTCCGACTTGTGAGAGGGGGTTGTTATGACCTTCCCGGTCACAGTGTCTTTGTTATCATTTGGGAAATATCCCCTCACATTTTGTCCTGGTGACAGGGGTCAGACAGACAGGTTTGTTGGGAAATCTAGCCACGTGGATCGGTACAGGCACTGCAATTGAAACACATTTATTACAGTGAGGGAAGTAAAAAAACAAGAAATTGAATACAAATTGCACGAACCCAGGAAGTGGAGGCGACAGACGGAGACGCCGTTTTTTATTATACGAACATGCTGGCTTTTCATCTGGATTGTGTAAGTGCAATTCTTTTTTAATAAATCCTTTGTTTGGACATATTACGCTATGGATTCCCCTTTTGTTTTACACGTTTGAGGATAATCCGCTGCTTACGGTCGCTGCTTGGCAAGGTTGTGGGGAGACCTATTTCCCTGTGCTGTTTGAGACTGCCGTAATAGCAGTCATCAGGATCTGGTAAGCGCATTCGATTATCCACTCTGTGTGTGACAAGATCTGGAAGGCTTCTTCATCTGCATCCTACCTGCATCTGTTTTTTTGGCACATCTTCCTTTTTCAAATCACGGATTACTTTTAATATATTTTTTTTGGACTTTATATCTTGGGTTTTTTTCTTTCTTTTCTTCATTATTCTTTTGTGTATTATGAGATATTTTTTTCTCTTTTGGATATCAGTGTTCATTCATATATATTCAACTGTCTTTTTATTGTATTACTATATATTTTTGTGTGCATATTCACCTCACTATATATTGGTTTGGATGAGGATCAGACCTGTCATTAGTCTCTGTTCCTTCTGTTTTGGTTGTTTTGGTTCATAATAATTTTTAGCGCCGCATCTTTTTTATTTTTAAAGAAATCTTCTGCCCTTAGAACCACGTTAAAATATTCAGTACTGCATTGCACATCAAATATTTGAGGTTTTTGGAACTATGGTATACAGCATAGGTGTATATTTCCAAAAAAAAACCTTGCTTTGTGAATAATCCCTATTAATGTGTCTTATATGTTTATTTCCTCTGATCGTAAGCTCCATCTAGTGGCCATAATGCAGTATTTTATGGGATAGAGAAGGGTTAAACCCCTATCTGGTTATTATTGCAGCCTGTGTCCTTATCAGGTATTCAATTCACCTTTTCTACTTGTCCTGATGACCTTTGTCACCAAAACAGTGACGGCAAATCCAAAATGTTAGAGTTGTCACAGGATCAGGAGGTTAGGAAAAATCTTTCAATGGTTAAACCTGTTCTGGTGACAACAGTCTAAAATGGTGAAGAGACCTCCCACTACTTTTTGATGTGTCACTAATGCTGGCCATTCAAGGCAGCTGCTTCCCGCCCAACATCCTTTGAAGGAAAAATTGAAGGAGCCTTGTGGAAAGATGTTGGCTGAAAATGGGCAGCATCTAATTGAAGTGAGCACTAATGTGCAAAGTGCAATAGCCCACACCAACCAGTCACATATCAGCTTTCTTTATTCTACAGTGTAGGCTGTCGTAAGCTGATTTTTAACTGGTTAACTGATATCTGCACATCATTTATTTTACATATGGATAATAAATAAGGTCCTTTGTTTTTTTTCTATTAATCAACCCTTATGGAGGATTCTGATAATACTGCACAGGAGAGATGTTAATCCTTCGTACATTCAGATCTATGGCAAAGGTCCTGGCTTTCTGATAAAAGTAGAGGGATTTTTCTCTGTCTACCAGGAAATTGTGGTAGATAACAGCAAGCTGGGTGTAAATCTTCAGCTGAGACTTCTTGTTGCCTAAATCCATGGCGGCCGCCAGGGCAAGATGATAGTATCCTGCTGCATCGTATGGATCCTGAAATGCAAGGAGAACATTTCATGAAAAAAAATGTTTCCCTACCCACCCTGGGTCACAGCCCCACCCCAAAAATATCCATAAACTATCTGGTCCTAATTAATTAAAGTATAGAGTGAAGTGCAGCAAAGCCATCCTGTACTGACTTCAAACATCAAGTCATGTGCAAAAAAAATTTTCTTTTTTAAAATGTCACTTCACTTCACTAATCACTTCAAAAAAAAGATTGAGACAATTCGTCTCGTGATCTCCGCTCTACAGATATCTCCCTCACTTACACTCCTTGTCCTCCTGCACAATCAATACTTCCCTCTTTTAACCCAGCTACTATAGAGGAAGTCACTAAACTTTTTTTCTAATGCCCACCTAACCTCCTGCCCCCTCTACCCTGTTCCTTCTCAAATACTACGGTCACCATCTGACTCAATCCTAACTCATATCTTCAACCTCTCACTCTCTACTGGCATCTTCCCCAACCCTCTAAAACATGCGCTAGTCACTCGCATACCAAAAAATGCCTCAGACCCCACCAATCTTAACAACTTAAGACCCATCTCTTTACTCCCTTTTGCCTCCAAACTCCTTGAATGTTTAGTCTACAACCGACTGAGCGACCACCTCATTGATAATAACCTTTTTGATTCCTTTCAGTCTGGATTTCGCAACACTCCACAAAAACTGCTCTCCTAAAACTCACAAACGACTTACTAATAGCCAAAACCAACGATCATTATTCCGTACTCTTACTCTTGGACCTTTCCGCTGCCTTTGATACAGTTGACCACCCCCTTCTCCTCAAAAAACTCAATTTGCTTGGTCTCCATGGCTGCACTCTCCGTTGGTTCAAATCTTACCTATCTCATCGCACCTTCAGTGTCACTTACAACTCCACTTCCTCTTCTCCAACTCCTCTTACCGTTGGGGTCCCCCAAGGTTCTGTCCTTGGACCTCTACTATTCTCGATCTACACGTCATCCCTGGGTCAGCTGATAGCCTCCCATGGCTTTCACTACCATTTATATGCTGATGACACCCAAATCTATCTCTCTGCCCCTCAGCTCACCCCATCAATCTCCTCACACATCATTGATTTACTAACAGACCTATCAGCCTGGATGTCAAACCACTTCCTCAAACTGAGCTCTTAATATTTCCTCCCCCACGTGCCCCCCTCCCCTGACTTCTCTGTCAAGATCAATGGCAAATCTATCAGTTCATCCCCACATACCAGGGTAACCTTAGACTCTGAACTGTCCTTTCAGGCCCACATACAATCCTGTCCAAATCATGCCGCCTTAGCCTCTGCAACATTTCCAGAATACGCCCCTTTTTAACTAATGACACCACCAAGCTTCTAATTCACTCCCTGGTTATCTCTTGCCTCGACTACTGCAACTCACTCCTCCTTGGATTACCTTTACATAGACTATCCCCCCTTCAGTTCATAATGAATGCCGCTGCAAGACTCATCCACCTTACCAACCATTAAGTGTCCTCCACCCCTCTCTGCCAATCCCTCCACTGGCTTCAACTCACCCAATGAATAAAATTCAAAGTACTAACAAGAATTTACAAAGCCATCCATAACTCTGCCCCCAGCTACATCACTAACCTAGTCCCAAAATACCAACCAAGCAGCTCTCTTCGGTCATCCCAAGACCTCCTTCTCTCTAGCTCCCTTGTCATCTCTTCCTATGCTCACCTCCAGGATTTCTCCAGAGCCCCTCACATCCTTTGGAACTGCCTACCCCAATCTCTCCGACTGTCCCCTAATCTATCCATCTTTAGCAATCCCTGAAAACCCTTCTCCTCAAAGAAGCTTATCCTGATTCTAACTAACACTGTTTTACTTCCTCCATCAGCTCATCCCCCCACAGCTATTACATTTTGTATCAATTGACCCTTCCTTTTTATATTGTAAGCTCTAACGAGCAGGGCCCTCTGATTCCTTTTCTACCAAATTGTAATGTAACTGTAATGTCTGCCCTCATGTTGTAAAGAGCTGCGCAAACTGTTGACGCTATATAAAACCTGTATTATAATAATAATAATAATGTCAATCTTCTGTGTATGCCTAAATACATATTAAAGTATATTGGGCTTTGAATCAGAAAATTAAACTGGATTGTGCCAGCCATACGCTAGATCAGGTTCACATTATTAGGTTTGGTTTTCATGTGTTTCTTCCTTACCTTAAGGTGATAGAATATGATATCTCCCAGGATGAGGTAGACCTTCATGTAGTAGATGGCTTCTTCCTCCAGCTCCAGAGGGGAAGAGCAGAGGGACAGGGCCTTCAGGTAGAAATGTTCAGCCAGTTCACACTGATTGAGATGACTATAGATTCCAGCTAATCTGTGATAAGCTACTCGCTCATTCAGCTGATTCCCTAAAACACAGACTGTTATTCAGCTGATTATATTGGAAAAGACATATATCCGTCGTGGTGATGTAAAATAACAGTTTATCCAAAGAAAGGTAAAAAATATTTATAATCCAATGAACCCTGAATTTTCTTAAAATATGCTGTTAGAATTGCTTACCAGTACTTCCTGGTTTAGGTCAACTAATTTTCACCAGCTAAGCTTCACAGCAATTTTTCAATTTCAGATCCTAATGTATTAATTGGCCTACTAATAACTTTATTATTGGTTATGATACAGATGTAAGGTGTCTTTTTTGGGAGGGGGACAAGGCTTTTTTGGCAATATTATCTTCAAAAAGTTATTTGTCAGAAAAAATAATTAAAAGTAGACAAATGTTTTTTTTGTTTTTTTCAATTTGACCAGCGATCATTTAAAACATGTTATTATATACCGTATATATATTTTTTAATTCACAAGATTCACACATATTTTACTCATTTTGTGTGAAAAGATATATAAATATAGACCCCCAAGTGTTACTAAATATGAAAAGTGCTAATTCAATCCTTTTTAATTTATTCTGTAATTTGTTCTATTTATGAAATGTTTCTGGTATAACACATGAAAATATTATTTTAAAAATTAAACTAAGGATTTTTTTTTTTAATTGGGCATGTGTTTTCATTTACACCAAAGCTGGCCATACACAAGTAAATATTTGAATGAACATTCAAACAAAAATTTCTTCGTAAATTCCCAGTACATTCGTTGACTTTAATGTCAATTGAGAGTACTTCAAAATATTTTTGCTTTTAACATTCAATTTTGGAATAAATGAATTTCCCAAAGAAAAACTACATGCACTATTAGAAATGTATTCCGCTGACAATTTTAATAATTCCACCGCACCCCCTGTGCAATGTTGTTTGCAACAAGTTAATAGACACACTGGAAACTTGTATATGAATTTATCGCTACTCTGACAGGGCTATCACAATCATCCCAATTTTACACCATCCTACATAGTCAGAGCCGTCCTACCCATGAGGCCAATAAAGGATGAATTGTGGAGGCACAGTGGAGGGACGTCACTGAGGTCTGCATATTGATTACAGGACACTCTATTCACAGTGCATGTTCAGCCTTGTGTATTTTCAGGCCCCTGGCTGCACAGTGTCGTCGGTTGTTACAGTGCAGGCAGCCACCTGCATCCTAGCAACCATTGACACTGTACAGCCCAGGCCGCCAGCATCCTAACAACCAATGATGCTATGTCTCCCTGTCACCAGCATGCTGGCAACCACCAAAGTAGGCGGGTCCAGCACAGCCCTGAACATAGTTACTCCAAAAAGGTATATGTCTTATTTAACTACACTCCTTGATTACAATGATTACTCCTTGATTACTCTTGCAGTATTTCATTTTGAATTTTGTTGCGGGCAAAACACTACAATATAAAGTGTCGTAATTAAGAACTTAATTAATTTGTCACATATGTTGTAACTCTCTATGAAATAGTTGCAAATGTTGCATACATTTTTTTGGATAATACATTTGGAACTAAAAGTTAAAATATGGGTGCAGGTTATCTTCATGCAACAGTGTGCTTGCTCTATTTTGTTAAAGATAACGAATACAGGTTGAGTATTTACCTAAATTCACACTCAGCGCTAACGCTGTTTTGGCATAGTCCAGTGCTTCTTCATATTCCTTAATGCTCATCAATAAGCCGGTGAGTTTATTACAGAGCTCAAGTTCAGCTTTCTCATTCCCTGTATTCACAGCAAGTGGAAGGGCGTGATCCTGAATAAATAGTTAAAAACACATATAGCACAAAGCAAAATATATTTCTAAAAACACAGACCTTTCATGCAAATGTAAACGGAGACCCATATCTTATTATAAAAAAATACTGTTAAAATTTTACCATTTTCAGTCCTTATGAGATCACTAGGTGTTGGGCAGCAAATATGCCAGGACTGTTGTGTTTTAGTGCAGAGGTTCCTGGTGCAGGATGAAGGTGAGTATTTTGCTAAATGAGTGTGTTGTGGAAATGTTATTATGTGTGTTTTATGGATTGTTACCATCTGTCTCCCTGTGTCTGATTTAACCTCTTGGAGCACTCTGGCAAAGCGCACTTGGGTTGAATCGGGACCAGCAGTAAAACCGTCAGTATGGAAAACCTTTTCATGGGCTTGGAGACGTGTCCTCTGTGCGTGTGGGCGTTTGCAGGTTTGTAAGTATCAAGCGCAATGCGCTGTGCTTCTTGCCTTCAAATGTCTATGCACATTAGAGAAGCGAAGCCCGCATAACGAGAGAAACATATTATTATATCTCTGTGTGGCTACATGGATACATATCTGCTTTAATAAAAGGACATTGATATCTGCCTTGTTAATATACTTGTACCGTATATTGACAACAACAGTAGCAATGTCCCCACAGATCTTCTCAAGCCTGTAAGAACAAGTAAAATAATCTTACTAGATACTGGTTACTCAGAGCAGTATTGAGTGGGCTCCATGCTGACTAAGATGGTGGATGTGGCTGGGCAGAGAGCAGTGTTCATGCCTCAAGTGGATGAGACATGTGCACTTCTCCCTCCCACTCCTGTGAATGCCCTCCCCGTTAGTGTCATTTTCTGTGTAGTGTCATTTCCTGTGATGTCATTTTCCGTGTTAATATTTTGTATGGAGGAAGCGATTGGCTGTTGGGGCCAGGACTTTTCTGTTTGTCACTTCCTTTTGTTTTCCATAAATAAAGCTAATAGCCTCTGCCCAGGAAAGGCAGATGAAGGTGCGATGGAGCTAAGATGGCGATTATGTCTGTTTACTGGGGAAATGCGGGAGACATGGGTATTTAAAGATGCATTATACTGAAAGGGCGTGAATTAGCGCAGGTGAGATTGATTATGTATAGCGAATAGCGAAATCTCCACGTCAAGTGTTAGCTTGTTTGGGTTTGGGGTGATAGTTAAAAGTTAAGTAAATGCTTTAGGTATGGGGTAGAGTGGAACATCGCAACACTTCAGATCAGGGCTCTCAAACTGGTGGCCCTCCAGCTGTTCCAGAACTGCAATTTCCATGATGCATTGCAAGGCTGACAGTTACAAGCATGACTCCCATAGGCAGAGGCGTGATGGGACTTGTGATTCTGCAACAGCTTGAGGGCCAACAGTTTGAGACCCCTGCTTCAGATAGTACCAGTGCTTTCACTTCTCAAGCACTACACTGATACTAATTCTGGCCATACACTACTAGATTTTTGTACAAGCATTAGTATAAACATTCTCAGTATATTTGATGACTTGACAAATGTAGTTCAAAAATATTTCAGAATTTTGTTTGTTTTTTAAAAAAAATTGATTTTGGAATGAATAGATTTTCCCAAATAAAAACTGCATGCTCTCTGGAATTTTTTTTTTTTTGAGAAAAATGTTCTATCCTGGTCCATTAAAATTTATTGTCACTACAGTCAAAAAAGAACGTCAATTTGCCCCACTAACTAGTAGAAAAATTAACAATTTTTTGTTATTTTTCTGAACAAAATTCTACTATTGTGTGGCCAGCCTAACAGTTCCAGTCTCCTGACATCATAACAAAGCCTAACTGAATGTAAGCACAGCTAATGATAAATACTGGGAAAATAGCAGTCAAACTGGGCCTTTTGAGATGCCCACCTCATCTACTAGGTAGTTTTTCTGGATATTCCTGAATCACAATTTGCTTTTGACAATGTTATATTGTGCATATTCTGTATATACACAGTGCAGAGACAAGGCCGTTTAGAGCCCAGGACAAACAGGCCAAATTGTCTGTGCCCCCCCCCCCCCCCCCCCTCACACACACACACACACACACACTGATTTATGAGCATTATGTGTCAGAAAAAATCCCAATAAAAAGGAAAAATCAAGCATGCTAATCTGCATGCTTACCCATTAAGCATACATTTCCCCTCCTCCCAGTACAAATCCACCCCCCTACCCAGAAAAAAATCTTTTTCCCCAGTTCAAATCCTTTCTCTCTCCATATGCCCCCAGCACAAATCCCCCCCCCCCCCCCCAAAAAAAAAAAATTTGCACATCCTAGCACAAATCCTCTATCCCTCAAATTTACCCTCTGAGCACAAATCCTCCCCCCCCCCACACACACACTCCAAATCCACCCTCCCAGCACAAATTCTCCTTCTCCAATTCCCCATCCTAGCACAAATCCCCCTCCCCCAATTTGCCCTCCTAGCATAAATCCCTCCCCCCCCTTTACCATATCACCTTTTCTAGCACAAATCCCCCTCCTAGCACAAATCCGCTTCCCCCCTCCAAATACTAATCCCCCCAAATTACCACTCCTAGCACACCTCTCCAAATCACCCCTCCTATCACAAATCCCCTACCCCCAATCTCCTCATGGTGCCCCCTACCTCATATGATACCACAGTGCTCAGGGCAACTTCCCCTTCTGCCCACCCTTGTTCCAGCCCTGCATATACAGTATATTAATCTTAGCAATAGGCTGCAGAACACTTCTGTTTTTTTTATAAAGTTCAACATTGAATGCAGCATATATTCATTTTGTTTGCTCCCCATGACCCCCCCCCCCCCCCCCCCTCCCCGGCTTCACAGCAATGTCATTTGCACCCTTGATCATGCACTGGCAGCTCTGCATATACAAGCTTTAAAAAACATTTGCAAAAATGTTTAGTGCAGAATAAAGTTTAATTCATACTCTACCCGGTAAAAGGTCACTGCCTTTTCTCTGTCACTGGTCCCATTGAAGAATATATCTCCACAAGCTTCATACAGAGCCATTCCTAGCTTTGGGTCTCCAGTACACAGAGCTACATTCTGAGCTACCTGGGAGGAAAACAGTATCACATTTAAAAAGATGTACATGGATAAAGAAGTCATAAACAGGTTCTCTTTATTTAATCATTAGTCATCCAGAATTGGCAACATCAGGCAAATTTCCATTTTGGTAGATTCTAATATGTACATGTTTACTCATGTTTCTTATACGCAAGAAGCCACAACCATACATTAATGGGGCAGCACAAGACCCAACTACACTTAAAGTAGTATACAGCAATGAACTCCTCTGTAGGCTCTCAGACAATTAATTGTAATAGTTCTTCATATAAATTATACAGCCTCCAATAGCTCATTCAGATTTTAGTCTTCATGATGATGACAGGGGGTCTTGTAGGACATAAAACTTGCCATTATTCCTTTACGTATTGTATATTTCAGGCCATGGTCCCTTATGCCACGTACACACGGTCTGACTTTTCAGCTATAAAAGTCCAACAGCCTGTCCGACAGACTTTCGACAGACTTTCGACGGACATTTGGCGGACTTTCAACAGACTTTCTAACGACCGGACTTGTCTACACACGATCACACCAAAGTCCGACGGATTTGTACGTGATGACCTACACCGGACTAAAATAAGGAAGTTGATAGCCAGTAGCCAATAGCTGCCCTAGCGTCTGTTTTTGTCCGTTGGACTAGCATACAGACGAGCGGATTTCTGGGTCCGGCGGAGTTACGATGTAAAAATTTGAAGCAAGTTCCAAATTTAAAGTCCGTCAGATTTGCGACTGGAAAAGTCCGCTAAAGGTCCGGTGGAGCCCACACACGATCGGATTGTCCGCCGGATTTGGTCCGTTGGCGTCCATCGGACCAGTCCGGTCGAAAAGTAAGACCGTGTGTACGCGGCATTAGATTCCTAAGGCTACATTCACTGAGACAGCTGCTGGCAAGATTAACTAGATTCTCACCAGTGGTTCTAAACTCAGCCTGCACACACTGTCTGCAACCTGCAACAGTCAGCAGAGGTTGTCCAACTTGTACTCTTTGCAAATGACTGGCACCGCCACTTCTCATTGTAGCTGCTCATCTGAGTGGTAACATGTGAATAAAGCCTCATATCGACCCTGGACGCAACCAGTATGTGTTCAAGGTCAGCTTTCTGTGGAGTGCTGGCCACAACTAATCTGCCAGTTTGTTTGGCCATAGCATAGAGCAGTGGTCTCCAAACTGCAGCCCTTTGTTTGCTTCTATCTGGCCCTCGGGGCACTATTCCTCCCACTGACACCAGTAATGGACCACTATTTATTCCACTGACACCAATGATGGGGCACTATTCCTTCCCTTGACACCAACAATGGGGCAATATTCTTCCCCCCGAAGCCAATGATGGGGCATTGTTTACTCCCAATGATGCAAGAGCATTTTCTACCTACACTGGCCACTGAAGGACAGTAAACTGGCCCTTTGTTTATTATCATAGGCGTGCGCAAGGGGTGTGCCAGGTGTGCCTGGGCACACCCTAATCCTGGGGTTGGCAACCTGTCAATGGTGGGCAGGTGACAGGTAAACCACAACCCTTCCTTGCCGACCCTCGGAACCTGGACAGGAGAGGTGGCGTGGGTGGAATTTAGTGGAACCGATCTGTATTTTCCTCCTGCAGCAGCTGAAAGTAGGCTTCTCCTCTCCCTTTTGTCAACATTCAGCTGCCACAGGAGGAAAATATAGGGGATTGGTACTAATATATGCCACCCCCCGCCACCTCTCATTTCCCTGATCCTCTTCCTTCTGTTGCCCGGGTCTCCCATGTGCCCCCTTCCTCCCCCTTCCTTCCACTGTTTCAGGATGGAGAGCGGAGAAGAGGCCAGTAAATATGTCAAACGCATATGTGTTGGAGCTTTGGGGTGCACACCCTAATGCAATAGGCTTCGCACACCTATGTTTATTATTATGCAGAGGGCAGAAACAGTCAAACTTTAGCACCACATCCTATATGAACAATGTAAGCAAGAGAGGGAAAGGCGGTAAAAAAAACCCAGGAACTTTTAAGGTGCTTAGATAGATGAAGTAAATAGAGTAGAAAGACATGTATATAAGAATAGAAATTTATTTGTTTATACAATTACATAACATTATAAAACATGATTAAAAAAATCTCCTAATGTCCTCATCCAACAATATAATTGATGCCACTCACTAACTACCATTAATGGTATAGGGATATAGGGGTGGAGGCGCGAAGGCAGTTGCTGCCACTTGCCTGTCCGCGCATGCACACCTAAATGAAAAAATGAGCAAAAATGAAATAATCAACATAATACAAAAATAATAACAAAATTGAAGACTGGCTCACCCACTCCGATGGATTCAATGGGATAGCGGGACCTAACACAAATCCCCCCATGGCGGACACGGGGGGGATTGTGGACAAATTTTGGTTGAATAGATAATAAATAATAATAGTCTATTCGCCTCCACCCCTATAGCCCTTTAAGTCTATCAACCGGGATGATGGCACTGACATTTGATTTTTACCAATAATTTAATTGAGGCTATACCCATATTCATGGTACCATTAATGGTAGTTAGTGAGTGGTATTTTTCCATCAATTATATTGTTGGATGTGGACATTAGGACAATGCCGGCGCCGCCGAGCGGAGGGGGAGACGAGCGGGGCTTCGTTCCCCCGCATCGATGGACCCTGGGACAGGTAAGTGTGTGATTATTAAAAGTCAGCAGCTGCAGTATTTGTAGCTGCTTTTAATTTTTTTTTTTTTTAAGCGGAACTCCGCTTTAAGGCGATCCACACTGGATCATTTTTCAGAGGGCAACACAAGTGTAAATAAGGGTCTTATTGGAAAAAAAATATAAAATATTGATAAATGTACTGTATATCAAAATATGAATTGAAATAGACACTTTGCAGTTCCTTTTTAAAGGATTAAGAAATTAAGACATGTGCCAATATTTGCATATAGCCCCCACCCCATTTGTTAAATCAGTGCAAGTTTGTGTACCTGAATATACAGATCCACCAGCTCATTCTGACCCAGAATATAATAAATCTTCCCAGCCATTAACCATGCATAGGCTTCCTTCTCTTTGGCTTGAAGATCAATAAAAATACCCAGACACCGTTTGGTGTATTCCAGGGCCGACCTGCAGGCTCTAAAACAAGCAACATGTCTGAATTTAGTATTGGAATATAGCATAAAACAACCTTACAGTAGAGATAACTGGACAACATTTAGGGTATTAAAGCACCCTGTGTCATAAATAATTGCCATCTGTCATAAACAATTAACACATTTTGTTTTCCATAAAGACCATGTCTGAGCTGCCTGTACTTTCCACCAGGGGTTCATCTGACACAGTGAAAACACAGGATAACAACTGGTAGACAGTTGTCACCCCATGATATCAAGTACCTGAACAAGAACCCCAATGGCAGGATCTTCTGGTATTTTTTTCAATTAAATATGTCTATTTAAAAAAACTTTTAAAATGATATTAACATATTGTGATTGGGTTAAGATCTGCTTTAACATCGCTGGTCATATTACTTTAAAACAGGGGTCTCCAAACTACGATTTTTTCTGGCCTGCAGCTAGGGTCAATGGCATATCCTCAGACTCATATGCATAGGCTGAGAATTCAGATCAGTTGGTCTCCGCTTCTGATGTGGACCCCAATGTATTGGGGAACTCTGATACGGACCCTGGTGTAGGTGGAGCTCTGAAGTGATGGGGAGGCTTCTGATGTGAAAGGGGTGACTCTGATTTGAAGGGGACCTCTGATGTGAATGGGAGGCTTCTGATTTGAAAGGAGGAACTTCTGATGTGATGCGGAGGCTTCTGATTTGAAGGGGGGGGCGACTTTTAGTGTGATGGTGAGGCTTCTAATATGAAAGAGGGGGACTTCTGGTGTGATGGGGAGGCTTCTGATTTGAAGGGGGGAGGAGACTTCTGATGTGATGGCATCTGATTTGAAGGGGGTGACTTATAGTGTGGTGGTGAGGTTTCTGATTCCAAAAGGGGGGACTTCAGATTTGATGGGGAAGCTTCTGGTGTAGGTGGAGCTCTGCAGTGATGGTGTTGTGTTACACTATGTGATTTATTATGCTCTGTGTCTTTAAGATTTGTTCCCTCTGTCTATCTGAACTCTTTCTCTCACCGTAGTTCTGTATATTCTCCTCCCCTTCCTCTCTCTGATTCATTGTGCACAGTATACCTCATTGCTTTAACATCTTACATGTGGCTTACAACTGCAACGTTTTTCTACCTATGAATATCCATCATTAAACGGAACATTCGAGAGGATTCATCGTCTGTCTTTCCATACAGTGAGTTATTCATTGAGTTAAGCTGCCTGAATTGATGCAAGGGATAAATAGATCACCAGGTCATGTAAGCTCTATGTGAAGCTGAAGATAACATTTATAGCCTTGTAGTTGAGTCAGAACAGTAGAAAAACGGAGTTCCACAGCCTAATTACAAGATTTCTGCATATAGTACTGTTACAGACAAGATTTACTGCCCTCATTGCAAGAAAGAATGAGACAGCAGCACATGGAATCTTCATAACCTGAGACCAGGCTGCAGGGTGTCATATTACAGCACACAGATCCTGCCTGCTTATCACTGAGACATTCTCTGCCTGTGTCAGCCATGAGTCACCACAGCTCTCAATGTGAATACACAGCCACTCCAGCACAAGACACTGAGCCAACTGACTTACCCAAACGCTCAGTCAAACCCACCTGGAAAGTGATGGAGAATTATGAAGCCTTAAGAACTGAATTGTTTAATAGCTTGAAGCTATTTTGGGAAAAAATTACTTCTGAATCAAATACAGTGTCTGTTGAACGTGAATTACTGACACTACAGGGCGCCATTAAACAACTCTCTATCTCTTATGAGCTCTATCAGCTTACCAGTGACAAGTTCATTAATGTCTTACAAAATATGAACACAGAACTTTCACTCGAGGAATTAAAGAATTTCAAGGCTCTTAATCTGGAAAGAGACAGTTTTATCCAGCAAACCAAATTAAAGGCAGAAGCAAAGTTAAAGCTGATACAGGACACTGCATCTCACAGATCTGTTTCCACCAGACATTCTAAAAGGTCTTCTAGAAGTCATAGTTCAAGATACTCAACACTCAGTGAGCGACTTATTAGGGCCCGCGCTGAAGCGGAAGCCAGCAAGGTGCAGGTCGCATATGCAGAAAAAAGAGCAGAGTTGGAAGCTCACACAGCACGTCAAAGAGCAACTATAGAAAGCCTAAATGAACAGTGTAAACATGACGCAGCTATGGCAAGGCTAAGAGTTTTAGAGCAAGCTATCAGTGCAGACGAAGGTGCAAGTGAGAAAGACAGCATCAACCTAAACATAGCAGATATGGAAGATACCCTCAAACGCACTAAAGACTATGTCCTAAGCCACTGCAGTATACACTCCATTGTCTCCAATGCTCCTGGCAACTTAGAAACTCCTTCACAGCTCCAAGTTAAAGAGGTTCCAGCAACTTCCTGCATGCAAAATCAGTTCAATGCATTTCCTGCCTGCCTACCTAACCTTCCTTCTTATGTCACAGAGCATCAGAGCAAGCTGCAAGCAAGTCATCAATTTCCTGTCATCGGTACAGCATTGAATCAACGTACCATTGGAACAACCGACTTCAAGCAAGCAACTCACCTGAACGCATCTGCTGCACCATATTTACCTGTGTCCTTTAACAATAATGTCAAAGATAGTGCAATCAGCACCGTTCAGCCAACAGCATCTCACATAAAGGCAGAAACAACTGAGACAGCAGAGTTTGTGAGGTACATACTTTGCAGAGAGCTCACAAAGACTGGTCTTACAAGTTTTGATGACCAACCTGAGAACTGCAGAAGTTGGAAATGTGCTTTCAGAACTGCAATCAGCGATCTTGGCATTACAGCGGCTCAAGAATTGGATCTCCTGATTAGATGGCTTGGTCCTCTATCTGCTGCACGTGTTAAGCCATTAAGATCAGTTTTCATGGACAATCCTACAGCAGGCCTCACAGCTGCATGGGAGCGACTAGAGCAAAGTTATGGCAGTCCAGAAGCTATAGAAAATGCCTTGTTCATGCGCCTGGAAACTTTCCCAAAGATATCTGGTAAGGACAACAAGGAGTTCCAGAGACTGAGTGACCTTCTCCTTGAGCTTCAGCTAGCCAAGGCAGACCCAAAACTACCCGGACTCAGTTACCTTGACACTGCAAGAGGGGTAAACCCAATTGTCTCCAAGCTCCCGTATGGTGTACAAGAGAAATGGTCTGCACTAGGATCATCATACAAAAAGAGAACAAGGTTTCCTTCCCACCATTATCTTTCTTCTGCAACTTCATCGGGAGAATCGCAGAGACCAAGAATGATCCAAGTTTTTCCTACGGTGAGTACAGTCTCTTCTCACCATTTCCTAAGAGTACCAGTCTTCAGGGCAACTATAGAAGCCGTAGAGGCCCAGTATCCGTGAAAAAGACTGACATCCTTCCCACTCCTACCACAGTTGTTGCCACGGACAGACAGAGTAGGAAGATTGAAAACCCTAACAGAGAGTGTCTCATTCACAAGAAGCCACACCCCCTCAAAAAATGTATCGGCTTTAGGAAAAAGCCTCTTGAAGAGCGTAAGGAGCTTTTAAAGACATTTAGGGTATGTTTCAGGTGCTGTGCTTCTACCGAACATTTTGCAAGGGACTGTAATGTATCCATCAAGTGCATAGAGTGTGGCTCCGAAGAGCATGTGCAAGCCCTACATCCGCTTGAGCCCAGCTCTGCACAACCTGCTAACTCTCCTCCCAGGTTAACGCATGGCGGGGAGAATACAGACCAAGTGCCTAATTCTACCATCATTTCTTCATCCTGCACTGAAGTTTGTGGAGAAGACCGCTGCGATAAGTCCTGTGCTAAAATATGCTTGGTGAACATATACCACAAGGACCAACCAGAAAAGACTCTAAAAGCCTATGCTATCTTAGACGATCAGAGCAATAGATCGCTTGCAAAATCAGAACTGTTTAATCTATTTGAAATAAAAGGCGAAGCTCATCCTTACACCTTGGGTACCTGTAGTGGAACTACAGAGGTTTCTGGAAGAAGGGCTCATGGACTCATGGTATCTTCTCTCAAAGGTAACTTGCAATTACCTCTACCTACACTTGTCGAGTGCAATCAGATACCTGCTAACAGGGAAGAAATCCCTACTCCAGCTGCTGCTATCACCCTCACCTGAAGGTAATAGCAAATGAGATACCGCCGCTTGACAAAGATGCTCAGATCCTTCTTCTGTTAGGAAGAGACATTCTAAGAGTTCACAAGGTACACAGACAAGTCAGTGGACCCCCAGATGCCCCATTTGCTCAGCGCATGGATCTAGGGTGGGTCATCATAGGCAACGTCTGTATAGGCAAAATGAAGAGACCTACCAACATTTCGTCATTCAAGACAAATGTTCTGCCAAATGGCCGAAACACTTACTTTGAGCCATGCCCACATCACTACTGGGTGAAAGAGAAGATAGCCAGCCATAGATGGCAACATGGTATCTCAGGTAACACAAGCCCTTTCTCATGCCACGATGACGACTTTGGCTCTACAGTGTTGAATACAACCAGTCAAGATGACATACTGGCTCCTTCAATGGAAGACAAAGAATTCATCAAGGTAATGGACAATGAGTTCTTTCAAGACGACTCCAATAACTGGGTAGCACCCCTACCTTTTCGTCTCCCAAGAGAGAGACTGCCCAATAGCTTGCAACAGGCCATCAGTAGATTCTCCTCCTTAAAACTAAACTTAAGCAGGAAACCAGAGATGCAAAGACACTTTGTCGACTTTATGCAAAATATATTTGACAGAGATCATGCAGAGCCTGCACCCCCACTAAAGGAGGGAGAAGAATGCTGGTACCTTCCATCCTTTGGCGTGTATCACCCACGTAAACCAGACCAAATCAGAGTTGTCTTTGATTCCAGTGCTCAGCATGAAGGTGTTTCTCTTAACAGCATGCTCCTTACAGGGCCTAACTTGAACAACAGTCTAATAGGAGTCTTGATTCGCTTCAGACAAGAACCTGTAGCAGTTATGGCAGACATTCAACAGATGTTTCACTGCTTCATTGTCAGAGAAGACAACAGAAACTACCTCAGGTTTCTATGGCACAAAGACAATGACATCCACAAGGAAGTTATAGACTTTCGAATGAAGGTACATGTCTTTGGTAACAGTCCTTCTCCTGCAGTGGCAACTTATGGGCTAAGGAGAACAGCTCAGACTGGAGAAGAAGAATATGGATCTGATGCTCGTCAGTTTGTTGAAAGAAACTTCTACGTTGATGACGCACTCAAGTCTTTTCCAACCGCTAAAGAAGCGATTGATCTCCTCACCAGAACAAAGGAGATGCTGGCTACAGCAAACCTTAGACTGCACAAGATTATATCCAACAGCCAGGAACTTATGAATGCCTTTCACTCTGAGGACTATGCCACCAGTCTAAAAAACCTTGATTTGGGTACAGATGTGCCTCCTGTACAGCGAAGTCTGGGTTTGTTGTGGAACATCGAACAAGACACATTTACCTTCCAAGTGTCAACTTGTGACAAACCCTTCACTAAGAGAGGAGTCCTGTCGGTGGTGAATAGCATCTATGACCCACTCGGTTTCCTTGCTCCAGTTACCATTCAAGGTAAAATTCTGCTAAGACAGTTATCTACTGAGAACATAGACTGGGATACTCCCTTACCTAGTGAGAATCAACACAAGTGGGAAAGGTGGAGACATTCTTTGAAGTCACTAGGAAAACTTCAGATTTCCCGTTGCTATGTTCCAGGTTCTATTTCAACTGTTTACCGGAGGGAAATTCATATTTTCTCTGATGCATCAGTTGAAGCTATTGCTACTGTAGCCTATTTAAAGATCTCTGAAATTAATGGGGAATCAGACTGTAGTTTTGTCCTAGGCAAGGCAAAACTCACTCCCAAACCTGCACATACCATACCAAGACTTGAATTTTGTGCAGCCGTGTTAGCAGTAGAAATTGCCGAAGTCATACGAAGTGAAATGGACACTAGAATTGATTCTTTCACCTTCTATACAGACAGTAAGGTAGTACTTGGTTACATATACAACCAAACAAAACAGTTTCATGTGTATGTCAGCAACAGGGTTGAATGTATTAAAAGATTCTCCCTACCAAGTCAATGGCATTACGTTCCCACTGAACTCAATCCAGCTGACTGTGGGACCAGAGCCGTCTCATCTGATGTTCTTCAGGACAGCTTATGGCTGTCACCTCCAAGGTTTTTGTGTGAGGACTCCTACTCACCCCCTACTGACAACACCTATGGGTTAGTAAGTCCTGAAGATGATAAGGAAATAAGAACTGTGAACATCTCACTCCACACTTCTGTAAATACAAAACAGAAGCTGCGGTCACACCGCTTTGAGCATTTTTCCACCTGGTCATCTGCTGTAAGAGCCATCGCTCGCCTAATTCATATTGCTCGCAGCTTTAGGAAGAACCCTGCGGCAGAGTGTCGTGGTTGGCACAGCTGTTCTGGACACTTTACAGCAGCAGATATTTCACACGCAGAAGAGGTAATAATCCGTTGTGTGCAACAAGAGGTGTATCAGGAGGAATTCGAGAGAATCAAAAATGGAACTGAATTGTCTAAAAACAGTTCTCTCTTCAATCTAAATCCTGTAGTTGACGCCAATCAGCTGCTGAGAGTTGGTGGCCGTATAACTAAATCCGACTTATGCAGCAAAGAAAAGAATCCAATAATCATACCAGGTCAACATCATGTTACTACCCTTCTGGTTCGTCATCACCATGAACTGGTACATCATCAAGGACGTCAGTTTACAGAAGGTGCCATCAGGTCAGCTGGCTTGTGGATTATTGGTATGAAAAGGTGTGTCTCCTCCTTGCTTTTCAGGTGCGTCAAGTGCCACAAGTTAAGAGGAAAACATCAACAGCAACAAATGGCAAGTCTTCCAGCTGATCCCCTAAGTACAGATCCACCCTTCACCTATGTTGGAGTAGATGTTTTCGGCCCATGGTCCGTCATCACTCGGAGAACTCGTAGTGGTGCTGCCAATAGTAAAAGGTGGGCTGTATTGTTTTCCTGTCTCAGCATCCCAGCAATACACATAGAAGTAATCGAGTCTATGGATTCTTCTTCCTTCATCTGCGCTCTACGAAGATTCTTTTCTATCAGAGGACCAGTTAAGCAGCTGAGATCTGACTGTGGTACCAACTTCGTTGGAGCATGTAAAGAGCTGCAATTGGACAATTTCCTGGCCAATAATGGATGTACTTGGTTGTTTAATCCTCCACATTCTTCACATATGGGAGGATCTTGGGAACGAATGATTGGAGTAGCACGAAGAATTCTCGACTCCATGTTGCAGACTCACAAGTCTTTACCACTCACCCATGATACTTTGTCTACCTTTCTCGCTGAAGTGTGTGCTATAGTGAACGCAAGACCTTTAGTGCCGGTATCTTCAGATCCTGATGCTCCAGTGATCCTTACTCCAGCTTCACTCCTTACTCAAAAGATTGGGATTGCTGTAATATCTTCAAGTGAGATTGAACCCAAGGATATCTACAGGCGTCAATGGAAGCAGGTGCAGCATCTCGCCAATGTGTTTTGGCATCGCTGGAGGAAGGAGTATCTTCATCACCTTCAAGGTCGTAACAAATGGCAAACATCTAAGCCTAATCTTAAGGTTGGAGATCTCATCCTTCTAAAAGACAAGGAAGTTTGTCGAAATGAGTGGCCTATGGGTCTTATTACCAAGGTTATGCCCAGTGACGATAACAAGGTCCGGAAGGTAGAAGTCAAGGTAACCAAGGGAGGATCCACACGAACCTTCACTCGACCAATTACTGAGTTAGTACTCCTTTTGCCAGGTGAGTGACTTATGCAAGGACTAGCCATGCTGTTGGCACGGCGGGGAGTACATTGCTGCTATCTACAGGTTCTACCTTGAACTTTGGAATTCTTTGAAGACGTCATACTTCGGACTACATGTTCTTCAATCCTGTTGGACTTATTGTTTATACTTGCTTGTTGCATGTTTTTCATTACAGGTTCCAGGACATTTAACAGTATTGGACTTATTGAATATATATATAATTGTTTATGGTTATGAAATCTAAAGATTTCAGACGGGGAGTGTTGTGTTACACTATGTGATTTATTATGCTCTGTGTCTTTAAGATTTGTTCCCTCTGTCTATCTTAACTCTTTCTCTCACCGTAGTTCTGTATATTCTCCTCCCCTTCCTCTCTCTGATTCATTGTGCACAGTATACCTCATTGCTGTAACATCTTACATGTGGCTTACAACTGCAACGTTTTTCTACCTATGAATATCCATCATTAAACGGAACATTCGAGAGGATTCATCGTCTGTCTTTCCATACAGTGAGTTATTCATTGAGTTAAGCTGCCTGAATTGATGCAAGGGATAAATAGATCACCAGGTCATGTAAGCTCTATGTGAAGCTGAAGATAACATTTATAGCCTTGTAGTTGAGTCAGAACAGATGGGGAGGCTTCTGATGTGAAAAGGGGTGACTCTGATGTGAAGGGGGCCTCTGATGTGATGGGGAGGCCTCTGATTTGAAAGGAGGGGACTTCTGATGTGATGGAGAGGCTTTTGATTTGAAGTGGGAGACTTCTAGTGTAATAGTGAGGCTTCTAATGTGAAAGGGGGGGGACTTCTGGTGTGATGGGGAGGCTTCTGATTTGAAAGGGGAGGGGGGACTTCTGATGTGATGGCTTCTGATTTGAAGGGGATGACTTCTAGTGTGATGGTGAGGCTTCTGATTTCATAGCGGGGGGACTTCTGATGCGATGGGCAGGATTCTGATTTGAAAGTGGCGACTTCTGATTTGATGGGGAGGCTTCAGATTTCATAGTGGGGGGCCTTCTGATGCGATGGGGAGGATTTTGATGTGAAAGGGGGGGGGGGAATTCTGATGTGATGGGGAGGTTTCTGATTTGAAGGTGGTGACTTCTGATATGATGAGGTGGCTTCTGATGTGAAGGGGGGGGGGGGGGGCTTCTGATGTGATGGGGAGGCTTCTGATCTGAAGGGGGTGACTTCTGGTGTGATTGTGAGGCTTCCTATTTGAAAGCACCTGACAGCCATCATTCAGCCTGTGTTCACACTTGTGCGAACACAGACATTGCATGTGATTTGCATCCACACTGCGGTGCCGATCGCATTCAATGTCTCTGCAATGCGAGTTCAGCCATACAGTTGTATGGCTGAACTCGCATTGGATTCGCAAGAAAATAGTGCAGGGACTTTTTTTTTCCCGCACTGGAATCGGATCGCATGGGTGTTCTCACACTGCGATCTGTGAACCGATCTGGGGGTGTCATTAACATTGTATTGACACCCACATCGGTTTACAGAGAGCAGTGTGAACTGCCTGTGGGAGAGATGTGATGCGGCAACCGGCATTGTAATCGCGCTGGTTCCCGCATCGCTACAGTGTGAACCTAGGCTTAATCAGGAGACATGTTGTTTTTTTGTGTCATAACAGTGATCAGAACAGTTCTAGAAGGTGCTTTGAAATGGTCAGATCCAATCATTCAGTGGTCAGCTTAAGTGGATATCTCATTGTCACTGGTACTATGATACGGTTTAAAAGGTTCTAAAGAAAATAAAAATACATTTTTGAAACCTATTCCCAGAGCATATATGATATCATAACAATAAAAAGCACACTTTTCAATTCTGATCTCACCTTTCAGTACCTAGAGATAAATACAGTTTACTGATGGTTTCGATTACTTGGCCTTCCAATACTTTGTCTGCCATTTTCCTGGCTAAGGACAATTGGTATTCATTGTAAATGATGCACTGAGCCTCATTAACCATAAATGCGCTGTAGAACTGACACAGAAGTTGGACGGCATGGAGCTGACCTGTCCAAAAGGAAACAGAAAAATTGACACTTGTTCTCAGTTTATGATATATTTTGAACAATGGAATGACTGTTATCAAATACATTTGGGGATTTACCATATCTATCTAACATAAATCTGTCCATGTCTCAGTGATCTAGATAGTCTGCAGCTACAAATTTGTAAAAGGTCATGTATTCAGGGGCAGGGAACTCAGAGTTTCGTATCTTTTAGGAAACATGCTGCAATCATCACCAATGAATAATGGTGTTCCCATATACAGACTGCATCCAAAGCCGGGACAAGGCCATCCAGCGCCCAGGGCAAAGATGCCATGCTGCGCCCCCCCCCCTTTCCCTTAGGGTTAGGGTCAGGGCACCCACACTCCTGCAATAAACCATTTGGGCCTGCCCACCCCTTGTCCCGGCCCTGACTGCATCCCTTTTGTTACCACCACTGATGATGTATTTATCCTTGTGAAGTTTTAAGCCAGGACTAATATAGATGCAAATATGCTATCAATGGTCATTTTGTAGCAGGCAAAAAGTAAAAAGGTATAAAAACTCATCACCGATTGTGAAGGTTATCTATCATTAAAAAGCATAGATTTGCTCTCTTATAGGTAACATCTAGAAACATAAAGGGGCTGTAAACCCTTGTTTTTTTTTTAATAACAAACATATCATACTTACCTCCACTGTGCAGTTCGTTTTGCACAGTGTGGTCCCGATCCTCGACTTCTGGGGTCCCCTGGCAGCACTGGTAGCTCCTCCCCGCATCGAGTGCCCACGTTGGAGAAGTCCATTCACACAGAATGCAGGACTCGGCCCCGGCGCCCGCATCATTAGATTTGATTGACAGCAGCGGGAGCCAATGGCTGCGCTGCTATCAATCTATCCAGTCAAGATCCGAGACAACGTCTCCGCCGAGGAAACGAACGGGCTCAGGTGAGTAAAACGGGGGGCTGAGGGGCTGGTCAGTGTTAGAAGTTTTTTCACCTTAATGCATAGGATGCATTAAGGTAAAAAACCACAAGGGTTTACAACCCCTAATTATACCTAAACAGTACCCTTAAAAATGTACCTTTTGTGTTGAATTCCTCCAACACAATAGCAGTACAATTCTTAGCATGTGAGTGTGCCTAGACACTCCTGTTCTGTTGCTTCAAAACTGTATATCTGCAGTGTGAGATCACCTAAGGCACTGCTGTTTCAGACTGCTGGACAGACACAGACATTGCTCCCAGAGGCAGAGGCATGATGGTATTTGTCGTTTCACCACAAGCTGGAGTACCAAAGTTGTCTTCCACTGCTGTATAGCAAGCTGTACCCAAGGTGCTGCAGTACAAGGGTCTCCCTGCTGTTGCTAAATTTATTTAGTGGATCTGTGATTTCTCCACCTCCTCTACTGCTTCTTGATCATTACCACACCAGTAATCAGATCACCAGTCATCAGGGGGTAGGCACAGAGCAGACTTATGCCGCGTACACACGACCAGACTTTACGGCATACTTTGCCTGGTGGACTTTGACGGACTTTACGACGGACTTTCCGAATGAATGTACTTGCCTACACACAATCAACCAAAGTCCGACGGATTCGTACGTGAAGACGTACGACCGGACTAAAATAAGGAAGTTCATAGCCAGTAGCCAATAGCTGCCCTAGAGTCTGTTTTTGTCCGTCGGACTAGCATACAGACGAGCGGACTTTTCGACCGGACTCGAGTCCGTCGGATAGATTTGAAACATGTTTCAAATCTAAGTCCGTCAAACTTTTGAGAAAACAAAGTCCGCTGGAGCCCACACACGATCAAATTGTCCAACGAAATCCGGTACGCCCGACCAAGTATGCCGTAAAGTCCGATCGTGTGTACGCGGCATAAGACATAGTGGGGGACATTTACTAAAACTAGTGCACACAGAATCTGATGCAGCTATGCATAGTAACCAATCATCTTCTAACGTCAGCTTGTTCAATTGGGCTTTGACAACAAAACAAAGAAGCTGATTGGTTACTATGCAGAGCTGCACCAGGTCCTTTGTGCACCAGTTTTAGTAAATCTCCCCAAGTAAGGCAATGATGGGTAAAGATCTGCTGCATAGAGACCACAGGCAATACTGGGGACAATTTTTTTGCCTCCTTTTTGCCTTATGTTCCACAGCACAGGTCTTTTTTAACCCACCAACATTTTGAAGGAAATGTGTGGATGTTCTGTGCATATTTTATTTGTACACTAATATTTCATATTTGTATTTCCAGATAGAAGGTGGAGCTCTTGGCTCACGTGTTTACTAGGCTATCCTTGGCTTCGTTACTGCAAAAAACCTTGGTTTTTAGAGCTCAAGCACGCATTTAAACATACATATTGAATGAAGCCTAACAATGGTGACAATGATCATCAGGGCAAACAGAGAGGGTGACCATTCCCAGTGGGAACACATACAACAACAAAAACTGTATGCAAAGCTAAAACAGTACGAGCTATAGATATGGCTTAAAGCCCAAAATGTTATAAAACCCATGTTCATAAAGTTGTTAAACCATAGAAAAAGCAGTTTATGCTTCAATACTCATCTAGCTCCTGTAGACTTACTGCTTTGTGACCCAGAGCCACTCCTATTTCAGGTTGAATAAAGCCAAGCAGGGGCGTTGCTAGGTCTGCAAAAGATCTGGGGCTAGAGCCCATAGCAGTGGTCACCAACCTTTTTGCAGGCCCGGGGGGGGGGGGGGGGGGCGACGCCAGTGGTAAGCAATTTTTCCTGGGCAAAGGCTGGTGTTTCAATCATCATGGCACCATGGTTGATATGGTGTCAAGGTGATCGAAGCGCATTGTTTCTATTGTTACATTCTAATATATAATGAAGTGGTTCAGCTCACCATAATGCAGAATCAGTGGGAGTCCTGGGCATGTCACTTGCCACATCTCCAGCCACCAGATGCATCATGTCACTTGCCACCGTTGCATGTCACCAGATGCAGCTTTTTAACTTGCCACCGTCACCTGCCACTAGATGTGGATTGTCACTTGCCATGTCGCCTGGCACCAGATGTGGATTGTCACTTGCCACATCACCTGCCACCATTTGCAGATTGCCACATCACCTGCCACGCCACCATTTGCAGATTGTCACTTGCCACGTCACCTCCCACCATTTGCAGATTATCACTTGCTATGTCACCTGCCACCATTTGCAGATTGTCACTTGCCACCATTTGCAGATTGTCACTTGCCACGTCACTTGCCACCATTTTCAGATTGTCACTTGCCATGTCACCTGCCATTTGCAGATTGTCACTTGCCACGTCACCTGCCACCATTTGCAGATTGTCACTTGCCACGTCACCTCCCACCATTTGCAGATTGTCACTTCCCACGTCACCTCCCACCATTTGCAGATTGTCACTTGCCACGTCACCTTCCACCATTTGCAGGAGAGCTTAGATGCGGGGTGGGCAGTGAGAGATGATGTAATCTCTCTGCTCCCCACTGCACCTCCGACATTGAAGAGGCCCGTGCTGTGAGGGCAGAAGAGCGCTGATGTGTGGCGGGCAGTGAGAGATGATGTCATCTCTCTTCTTTCCACCGCACATCGCTCCCACATTGAAGTGTCCCGGCTGTGAGGGCGGAAGAGTGGTGGAGCGGATGGAGAGAGATGATGTCATCTCTGCTCGTCCGCCTGCTCGTCTCTCTCCTCCACCTCTAATGCAGCCCGCCCTGCGGCAAGAGACTCGGGGATATGGACTCCAGGTTCGGGGCTCTGCCTCAATAGCCACCCCCTGGCGATGCCTATGAAGCCAAATGTCAATCAACACATTTTCTGTGAGCCCAGGGTATCATGGACACCCTTCCTGTTGGTGGGTCATCAAGCTGCCTTAAGTGTACAAGAAATTGCCGCTGGGAATAGCCAGAAGTTATGTATCAGCTGACAGGTCCCAGGTCTAAACCTGCGACTTCTGCTGTGTCTGGTAGAGAGTAATAGGTGTCCTGGGAATTGCACATCAAGTCAAAGCCTGCTGTGTGATAGTGAATAGCAGTCTCAGCCTGGACCCCAGCCAGGCCACGCCCCCAACATGTTTCACTCCGCCCACCGGAGCTTACTTATGGAGATGGGTTTCTGCTGTGTCTGCTGAGCCACCTGAGATGCTGGACTGCATCCTGTCTGATCCACTGGACAATACTGCCTTGCGTCTTGTTTATGCTGAACCCTAAACTCCTTGCTCCTCCCTTGAACTTCCACTTTAAGCCATGCCTTTGCACTTCCTGTTTGCCAGATTATTGTGCATCTCCTGCCAATATCTTGTCACTTGCCATATCTCCACAACCACTCATTACCAACTTTTGGCTTGTTACTCGACTACGCTTCTGCTTAATCCCAACCTGCAACCACTTGTTACCAAATGAAAAAGTACAAATATATACAATACTGCGCTATGCTCTAAAATAAAACACAGCAGCTAACACAGCAAACAGACAATTGCAATAATGGTAATAAAGGTAAAAGTGCAGCACTAAAAGTTCAAGTGAACAAAAACCATTGGATGAATCTCACAATGATCAATACAAACAATGTGGAACTCTAATTGAAAAGATATACACTGATTTTGCAAGAAAAAGAATCAAAGAGAAAAAAATAAATAAACATAAAGTCCCTGAGTGAAATGAAAAACCAAAAACGTGGTGAAACCAAATGACCCTTGAAGAGACATACGCCAAGTGTTCATAACATCATTTTGACATCAAAATAGTGGATAGATGATGAGACAATATGTGGAGGTGAGTAATCCGCCACCGATAGGATGAAGGCATACCAGATGGTTTGAACTCAAAATCTCAGATCTGGAGACCTTAGACGAATGAGCCAGGTCTTCAAGCGATCATTAGGGTAGTAGTCTCCATGGAAGGTATTTTCATAAAGAAAAATGGATAGATTCACCCATATGTTAACATGTATAGTTAAAGAGAGGAGAACAAAAAGGGCCACATAGCGTGATTTTGTATAAAAAGTATAAAATTTAATGAAGTTAAAAAAACTCAAATTTTAGAAGAACAAACAGCGCTTTTGGTAATGTGTATGGCGCCAGTGGAGTCTGTACCAACGCGTTTCGTCTACATAGACATCATCTGCAGTACCTGTCCACTGTAGCCATTGTGATTATATATGAAGATTGACCCCAATAATTAAAAACAGATCCGTGGTGTGTCATCAAACTCGGAAGTGCAAATCGACAGTCACTTCCTATAAAGCAAAATAGCGAATTGGCGCGCGTTCCACGCCTCGCGATGAAAAATGAATTGCTTCCCACGTAAACCAAAGAGAGCATGTGTGTGAAGACGTGTGCTAAACGCCTCGCTCTGTGGGAAGTAGATGGAATAACTAGATGGGCAAAAAGTGCTCTGGTCTTTGGGCAGCCAAATGGTCCGGGGCTTAAGTGGTTAAGAAAGCTACTAGCAGGCTTCAGCTCTTCTTAAAGTTTGTTGAAGGCCTGCTGAAGCCTGCTAGCAGCTTGCTTAAAGTGACAAGGATCTGTGTTTAACTTTTACAAATTGGAGTTGAATGGTACTTTAACAGCTTCAGCCCCGGAAGATTTTACCCCCTTCCTGACCCGAGCACTTTTTGCGATTCGGCATTGTGTTGCTTTAACTGACAATTGTGCGGTTGTGCGATGTTGCTCCCAAACAAAATTGGCCCCCCTTTTTTTCCCCACAAATAGAGCTTTCTTTTGGTGATATTTGATCACCTCTGCGTTTTGTATTTTTTGTGCTATAAACAAAAAAAGAGCGACAATTTTGAAAAAAACGCATTATTTTTTACTTTTTGCTATAATAAATATCCCCAAATATATAAAAAAAACCTATTTTTTTCCTCAGTTTAGGCCGATATGTATTCTTCTACATATTTTTGGTAAAAAAAAATCGCAATAAGAGTATATTGATTGGCTTGCGCAAAAGTTATAGCGTCTACAAAATAGTTTTATGGCATTTTTATTATTCATTTTTTTTTTACTAGTAATGGCAGCGATCTGCGATTTTTATCAGGACTGCAACATTATGGCGGACACATCGGACAATTTTGACACATTTTTGGGATCATTGGCATTAATACAACGATCAATGCTATAAGAATTGATTACTGTAAAAATGGCACTGGCAGTGAAGGGGTTAACACTAGGGGCGATTAAGGGGTTAATGTGTTCCCTAGTGTGTGTTCTAACTGAAGGGGGGAGGGGACTGTGCAGGGGAGATGACAGATCGCTGTTCATACTCTGTATGAACAGACGATCTGTCTGTTCTCCCCTCAGAGAACCGGAAACTGTGTGTTTACACACACAGATCTCGGTTCTCCGTGTGTCAGCGGCAATCGCGGGAGCCCAGCGGTGATTGTGACCGTCGGGCACTCGCATTGGCTGGGGGGGCGCCCCCTAGTGGCCGCAGGGCAAAGCGATATTACATAACGTCGTTTCGCCCAGCCGTGCTATTCTGCCACAGTACAACTGTGGCAGCTGGTCGGCAAGTGGTTAAACGCTTCAACAAAACTTGCTGAATGCTCTGCAAATGTTTTGTCAAAGCTTGTTCACACTGCTATTATACAAGTTGAAGCCCATGTAGGCAGGTGCAGTCTACTTTCTGCACTACAGGTGGCACTCTTCCACAGTGGCACTGCTGAAGCCGAAGCTCGTAAAGCCCGGGAAGTCAGGAAGAACACAGTTCCTCTATGGTTTTCTGGACCACTGGGGAAGCATCCAAATGGATGCTGCCGTCCCATGTGACTGGCAGCCATCTTGGGTCAGGCAGAGCCTATTTAAGGCCCTGGCTGCCAAGTTAGTCACGCATTTTGCAAGTTGGTAGAGTAGGGACAGGTTCCCCTGGCCTGGTAGGGATAACACTAGTGGCAGGAAAAGGTTCTTGACAAAGAGGGAAAGCGTAGGGCTCACAAACTCTCTGGACACCTGCCTGTTATTATTATATTATTATTGTATAGGATTTATATAGCACCAACAGGGAAGGCCACATTCTTCCCATCTCTACAGATGCCGACAGTTTGTCTGTACTTTGTTTTCTTTGCACTGTTGGAACTGTGAGTGTTGCCAGGTTGGGCTACCTTCCCACTGAATTATTTGTGAACTGTTTCTGCATTATTTCAATACAAGTTCCTTCATTGCACTGGGACTGAGTGTGTTATTCCACCACACCGTGCTGCACCCCACTTACACCCATGTGAAACAGGCCTTAAAGGAATTGTTCAATCATGCTCTGGGCTGGGTTTCCATCATGGAAGCCTGCAAGCACACAATTGCTCCGCAAATCAAAACCCTTCTGCTAGAAGCTACTGTTACACAAAACATTTTCATATTTTACTATAAACTGGTTTAAAATACAATGCTGTGAAAAAGTATTTGCCCCATTTCTGATTTTTTTTGCATATTTATCACACTTAAATGACTCAGATCATCAAACAAATTTTATTATTACACAAAGATAATCCAAGTAAATACAAAATGCAGTTTTTTAATGATGGTTTCATTTATTAAGGCAAAAAAGCTGTCCAAACCTGCCTGGCTTTATGTGAAAAAGTAATTGTCCCCTAAACCTAATAACTTGGCCTTGGAACTCTCCCATGGATGCCATTTTTGCCCAGGCTCTTTCTTATTCTTGAATCATGAACACTGATCTTATCTGAGGCAAGTGAGACCTGCAGTTATTTAGATGTTGTGCTGGGTTCTTTTATGACCTCCTGGATGAGTCGTCGTCATGCTCATGGAGTAATTAGTAATTTTTATAGGCTGGCCACTCCTGGGAAGGTTCACCACTGTTCCAAGTTATCTCCATTTGTGGATAATGGCTCTCCCTGTGGTTCACTGGAGTTACAAAGCCTTAGAAATGGCTTTGAAACCTTTCCTAGACCGATATATGTACATTACTTTGTTTCTAATCTGTTCTTGAATTTTTTTAGATTGTGGCATCATGTGTGGCTTTTTGTGATCTGTTAGCATGCTTCACTTTGTCAGACAGCTTCTATTTATGTGATTTCTTGATTCAACAGGTCTGGCAGTAATCAGGCCTGAGTGTGGCAAGTGAAATTTAACTCGGCTTTCCAAAAAATTGTGGTTAATCACAGATCATTCATGATTCAGCATGGAAGGGGGCAGTTACTTTTTCACATAGGGCTAGGCAGGTTTGAACAGCTTTTTTTCCCTTAATAAATTAAATAATAATTTAAAAACTGCATCTTGGATTTACTCGGGTTATCTTTGTGTAATATTAAAATATGTTTGATGTGAGAAATATGCAAAAAAATAAAAAAACAGGAAGGGGCAAATACTTTTTCACAGCACTGTATATGTATACAAATTTAGATTACTGTATATCTGCTGGGAAAATGAGCCGTGCCTAAATCAAGTCCTAATCGTGACCCTTTTTTGTCATCACTGCAGTCTACAGAAAGCAAAACATAAGGTAAGGGTCGGCATTGCCATCCAGAGGCCAGATCATATTTCTCCTGCTTTGGTACGGAAATGGGATATGCATAATATACGCTTATGAGGGTTGAATGTACCTTCTGTCTCCAGGACTGGGGCAATATTTCATAGGTATAGCTAGCGGTTCACCTATTTACTGTTTTATGTAATTTGCGCTTTAAAATTTCCAAAACTGTATATTTTGTTTCATTTTCATTTTTTGAAGGAAGTTGTGGTTTTAATTACTCATTGCATTCTAATACTATTCTGCCCTGCTCAAACAAACCCACGGTATGTGAGTCTTATTATTCCTACTCTGTAATGTAATTGCATATACTGTAGAGCTCACAAACAGTAAGACCCATTTTCTCTCAATTAACTGGTTTCCAACTAGTAGTTGACTGGTTTAAAGAAAACTTGTTTTGAGAGATTAGCCCACCCAATACCTTCTCTGCAGCTCTGTATCTGAACAAAATTACATGTTATAATTACAGTATGTATAAAGATTGGCTCTATAGGGCCCATATACACATATGCATGATTGTGTATATTGTGTATAAGTGTGATTGTCAAGGGACAAGTCAGAGAAGATTGGCTCTTCTGACCCTGGCATTTGCCCTGCCTGTTGTGACCTGCTTGCTTTGACCTACCTTCTGCTGTGCCTGACTGTGTGATCCTGTATTTACCTGAAGGACCATCATCTGCCCTCATCATCTGGTTTCCATCTGCAGTAGTCCCACCACTACAGCACTACTTGTCTACACCACAGCTGGCAATCCCTGCTTCTTTGGGCTCAGGGGAGTGGAGCACTTAACCACAAGGATATCTCTCTCGTCATTTCGGCCTCAAGACCAGGTACGTGAGAGTGGTCCATGCACCAATAAAAGTATATAACACTTTTTCCCTAATGCACCACATCATGTGTTTTTTGATGTGTGTGGTGTGATGCGTCGAGAGTGTGTTGTTTACTGTAAGGATTTGTGCTGGAGGGCCAGTTGCATTAAATGTAAGCTTCCCCAAAACACATGAACAAATGTGTCCAATGGCCTTGACTTGCATTAACTTGCACAAACATAGGTGTGTAGCCAGAATCAAGATTTCAGAGATATTTGCTGATAAACAATAGATAACCTGCAATTTCAGTGGGTTCAATCATTAGATAGTGTTATAGGAAATGGCAACAAAATAATGTACTAGGGATTAATGTATGCAATATAATTCATAACTGTGAGACATGAGTCTGCATACTTGGTGTATATCAGGAAAAAGGGTCATTTGGTGGTTAGACCATTCCGTCCAACTTAATAGCCTCTGCAGCAGAACATACCTTGTAAGTTCTTTGCTTCAATTGCTACAAGTAAAGCCCATTCATAATAAAGTCTTCCTGTTTCCTTCTGGTCTCCAACAATGTAATGGTAACCAAGGACCAGTAAAACATGAATAAAATCAGCTCTGTTATTGACAAGTGGAATGCTGGAGTAAATTGATACCGATTTAACTAAGAAACATTCGGCCACAATCCTAGCTTTTAGATGTAAACATAATGTGCCAAGGTTCGCCAACACCACTGCTTGGTTGTGGAAGTTGTCTGCATCCTTTGAGATCTGTAGAGCTTTGCAGTAGTGATTAGCAGCATTTTTAATCATACCTCTCCGCTGTAGAGCAATAGCAATAAGATTGTGTACAATGCCCATCTGGTGTTGTGTACAATCTGAAAATGACTCCATAAAGTTTAGTATATCTAGAGCTTCATTACTGTGTCCATCAAGCATGTACAACCAGGCGAGCCAGACCCAAATATCCACCATGTACTGCCTTTTAATACTGGAGTGCACTGCTTTCATAATGTAAGATCGAGCTTCCTTATATAGTCGATGAGCTGCACAAAGCTCAGCTATACCTAGACACATAAAAGTGCATAGCTCCTGTTCTTGTTTGGTGACCGCTGATGACAAGGCACATTTCAAGTGGTAGGCAACCTGAGTTGGAAATGTCTTATTTCCAGGTCTTTTCATCCCACACAGCTTAGAAGCATTTTTGATGATGAAATCAACCCTTCTTAATGAGTCCATCATGCTACAAGAGGTCTGAGAAGCCACTTTCACACAGCTCAGAGTCAAATGTGGCAGGCACTTGTGACTGTACATGTCAGCAAGTTGGAAATAGTATCTTGATGGCGAGCAGTCACTTGAGGCCGTCATGTTCTGTAAAACTTGTAAACGCTCTATGTAGGGGAGAGCTTCATCATATCGCCTTAAACTGGTGAATGTTTTAGCCAAGAGCAAGCAAGCATTTCTTTCACATTTCTGGTCTTGGCTCAGTATCGCCTTTTTTAAGGCATATTTAAGAACCACAGGTTCCATGTCTGTATTACTAATATAGTTTTGTAGTCCAAGGATAAGGGATGAAGACTTGTCCATCATTTGAAAACTCTTCTCTTTGGATTTTTGTTTTAGGTATATAGCGTTTAAGTTCATGTGGATTGCAGTAAAGAGGAAAATGTCTGAAAAATCTCCATTTAGGACCCCCATTGCTTCCTCAAAGTAAACTCTTGCTTGTGAGAACTTGTGCTTTCTGGTGCAAAGCCTGCCGAGAAGAAAGCAAAGCCTTGCTAGAGCCCAGGTCATGTTGGCTTTCTTTGCTGATTCTCGTGCTACACTGAGATACCGAACCAGATCTTCCTCTTCTCCGTATTCATAAAACAGGCTTGTTAGAAATGTATATGAGACATCATAGAGTTTCCTGAAGCCTGGGAGATAGGTTCCACTATTTAGAAACTGAAGTAATGACTGCAGCCATTCATACTGCTCTTCACAAATACAGAAACGTGTGTCCTCACATATGTCACAGGTTGTCTGGACCACAGCAGAATCAGTGTTCTTTTCTTCAATGTTAGCAAATTCATCTGGATCAGTGTTGGACTTCCCCAAAAACTCCTCCAATGTCTCTTTTAGGTTTTCACTGTCGTTGCTTGATATCAGATGATGTTCTTCTGAAACTATAAAGAAGAACATTGATATTAATACACTGATTTATATATCCAAATTAAATATTGGATGATTTTTTAATGGCCAACCAATATTCAAAGTTTGGTCTAAGAACTATTTTTGAAGAACAGAGCTGTGAGTAATATTCAAATAAAGCTTTCACCCACTTCAGAATGGTTTTGTCTATATTTCTGGAGATTCTGAAATAACACATTGCACACTGCTATACATTCTTATTTGTAGAGAGATATTTCTACAAAATGTTAGGATAGCTGGGGGGCCTATTCTGCTGAAGTCCGTTGGAGCTGACTGAGGGACTGTCTTTTGAGGATCTGGTCTAGGATCACAGGAGTAGGTCTCTAGAAGATATTGGGTGGAGATATCCAATTATCTAAGGACATTAGTGAGTCTGGTGTGAGAGATCCCTGAGACTGTCTGCTGCTGCTATTCAAAAGGGGGCATTATCTATGATGTCCTGGTATAGCTCAACCCAATATTTGCTGCAAACAAGGACTGTGCTCAGATTCTTAGGAGGAAGATTAAAGTCCTCAAGTAGCTGCTTAAAGTTGCTGGAATATCCCACAGTTACCATACTCCTACCCGAGTTCAAGTCCTGCAATAAAGCATCAAAAAAGCATACCTCTAGGGTGAATATCCACTTTAAATACAAATCTAGAAAATCCCCTGTACATCTAGAACAACTATATGTTCTCCATACACTGATGTAATATACTGCCTGTGTTGCAGCAGCAGTGGTTGTACACAATATGGTGCGACTGATATAGTAGTCCTATTGTATCACATTTAGCAGGTCCTTACCTTTATTTCTGTGAACTTTTATCTTCTCAAATTCATCTATGAATATTAGGAACAAACAAACAAGAGTTTTATATTAATGGGAGCCACATCATAGCACTGTCAATATACAGTAAACAGACTCCTGCGGGTGAATGCAAGTTGCTCACTATTCAGCTTGCCCAGGGCCAGGCAGCATCTACAGCAGTGGTTCTTAACTCCTGTCCTCAGGACCCACTAACAGGCAAGGTTTGCAAGATAACTGAAATACATCACAGGTGATATCATTTGCTGCTCAGTGATTGCAGTATTCTAGTCTGCATCCCCCCAAAGTAATACTTACAATCTGGCCTGTTAGTGGGTCCTGAGGACAGGAGTTGAGAACCACTGATCTACAGCATGTGGTGCCTAAAGCAGAAGTCATGGTGCTGCATGTGATCAGCTATGACACCAGTCATTTTATGGCTTGACAGCAGTGCTGGACAAGGTCATCCAGTGCCCAGGGCAGAGATGCAAAATTGCGCCCCCCCCACCCCAATTTATGATGTGCAAGCTTGGGGGATCCTACATCCAGCAGTCACTTGCTTGTCAAAATCACAGCTCCTGTCAGCCATGTAACAGAAGTAAGGCACCCCTACAGTAACCATTGTGCCCAGGGCAGCTGCTCCTCCTGTCCACCCCTTGTCCCGGCCCTGCTTGACAGTTCAGTTGAGAGCTAACATAAGCACACTAGTAAATGTATCAGTTATAATTCAAGGCATGTCTTGAATGTAACTTTTGGGAAACTTTTGAATTGGTGGATTTAGTTCCACCCAGGCATTAGGAATAATAGCCCCTTCTCTATTGCTGGGGCCAATGCATGTGCACTAGTCCACAGGGCTGCGGAAACAAATTAATCACTCCCTTGGCAGATTTTGGGTGGCAGCAGCAGTTCTAGAAATGAAGATCTGTCATGGCTAAGGTTGAATGCTAGCAAGCTCATTTAGCAAAAACACCAGCAGTCACTGTGGTATTCGTTTCTGTATTCTGTAAAAAAAAAAAAACCTAGTGGATCCTGCTGTTCTCTGTCTTCCCTTCCTGTCAATGTCCCCACTGCAGATGGGGATTTTGCAGCACAGTGTTGACAGCTAGTGCACATGCTCAGTTTTTAGTGAGTTTCTATGCTGAGCCTTTCCTCCCTATAACATCTGAGCAGTCCATGTGACTATAGAGTCACACATGAGGGTGTATACACAGTGGTAAATGACAACCCACTCCCTCCCTCCCTGCTCCTCGATGCCCACTAACCAACTAAAAATAGTGGTGGTGGGATATTACATATTGATTGATGGAGGCTTCACCTCCCTGTTATTCTAAGTCTCAGGCTGGAGGGGAGTGACACAGCCTGTGACTGGCAGAAATCTTCCCACACCATATTATGCCAAAAAATAATGAAGATTTCATTTTAAATATATATTTGTATGATAATTTAAAACAGTTTTGATATTCATTTTTTTTTTTGCTCTGTAGTCCAAAGGCTGTTTTTTTTATTTTGAACATATGACCAGCAGCAGGGGACTAAAGGCTACTCCTGCCACTGTTTCCCTACAGACCTGCTGGGAAAGAGCTGTGACAGCCGTAAATCGATTAGGAAAGCAGCTACTTAGATTTTGTATTAAAATAATTACAGTGCCATTATCCACATACAGAAACAGAATAATAATAATAATATTTTAAAATTAAACAGTAAATGAATCAGTATGTGTTTAGTATCACTTTAAGTTGAGTGCAGCCTGGGCAAGGTGTTGGGTCTGTGGCCTGGAGGAGAGGAAGTGTGTTGAGCTTTCATCTGCACTGCAGCCGTGTGCATCATTTAGGCATCAATAGTTGGAAGGAACAGTTTTTTGCAACATAGTTTAGAAGTGTGTGCTGTTGTGGTAAGTACATTCATTATGCTATGTAAAAAATCTGAGCTTTACTTGTGCTGATAGTGACATTTTCCACTTACCCGAGTCATATTTGCTATGTTTTTGTTTTCTTTTGTAACACAGTAGGTATTTTAAACTTAATGGCTAACAAATTGTTTTCCATTCCTCAAGCGTTCTAAAAATATGTTTTTGAGCACTGCCATTAGAGATAGTCAGAACTTGTAAAATCAATAAATTTGAATGCACAGTTACACAATAAAATGATTTCCATGTTCTCTAGGTGAAATTCAAGTAAGTAGCAATCAGACAAGAAAAATGAGCAATTTTCGTACATGTGACACTTATTTTGCATTTTTATCAATCTTTCATGGCTAATAGTCAGCTCTTGTATTGGTTCCCTAGAATGGACTGACCAACTCTTATTTTCTTCATCCTATTTATTTACCTAGTTTATACACATGGCAGACATCAGAATGAGATATCCTTAGCAGTAATGTTTTTGCAGCACCCAAATCAAAGTCTTCTGTGCTCCTTGTGTATATTGTGTCTTCACATACAAAAGAAGATGAATTTCCTTGCCTGGACAATTAAAGGGTAAAATTAGTTAATGTTAATGGATGACAGTACTTACCATTGGACTGATTGAGATGGAATGTACACTCTATGCAAATAGTGCTTACAATAATCACTTAAAGTGACATATTATACAATATATGTCATGTGCCATGATAGATCTTCAGTCTTGGGTTGACTAAAAATCCCCCAAAATGTTGGCCAATTATTACTTTTATTACTTACCATGATTTCCACGTCAGTTCTGATTTTTTTTACTGTATATTTATTTGTAGGGTGCAGCTCAGTTCAAAATGCAGGATGGGCTGCCTTAGTATTCTATATTCTGTGTAGTGGGGAAGCCTGGTATGTTATATTGATCACAATATATTCTTTCTTAAATGTAGGGAAAAGTTACACTTGGTATAAAGAATCTGAAGTTAAAAGTTCTTCAAAATATTCTACAATATTTGTCCTAGAAAACTGCAAAATCATCATCAGGGCCTGTACTTGAACCTGAGACCTCGGCTGTGTCTGGCAATGACTCTGCTTACCAAGCCACCTGGAATATTGGATAGCTTCCTGGATAATCCCTTGAATGATCCTATCTTGAATCTTGTTTGTCTTGAACCTTCAATTGTGCAAGTAAGAGGGTAAATGGTGCTACCTATATAATGAAAGGCGACAGACCCTGTTCACTTGTTAGGTGCTATGTGCCTATATAGTGACTATTGAATGTGCATAACCAATAGTGCAATCCAAATAAATTACCAATGTGCATGTGCTAGTGTTGCAAACCTCACTAGGTTGCCAAATAAACTAGATAAATAAATGTTAGAAGTAATACAAAAAAAAGTGATCCTACAATAACAAAAGTACAGGTATATGAAAATAAATAAATAAACAAATAAAAATAATAAATAGTCCCAAAAGTGTAAGACAAATATAAAATATTAAAAAATAGTTGAAATTATATGAAACGAACCCAAAAAATTAGCGTGCCAAGTCCAAAAAATGCTTCAAAAAAATCAATCCAACAAAAGTCTTATATGAAAAAAAAGTGCTTGGTGACGATATACAGGAACAAAATCCAGGTGACTTTCAAGTGCTCCTCCTCCTGGGTCCCCACTCACCAGCTCCAGCAACCCCTACAGGGGTATCTCGCATAGCATATATGCTTGATGCACCGATCATGCAGCCAGGCGTGACTGACTGCACGTTACGTTATCAAACGTCTTCTGACTGCCTCAGCAGACGTTTGATAAGGAAACGTGCGTAAGGTGGAGTCACGCGCTGAACTCATTTCCAGGTGTGATAGCGGTCAGTGAGCCTGTGGAACGCAGCTGGAGCGCACACTGCAAGCAAGACACACCATGGTTCTGAAGCTGTCATTTCTCCTGTAGTTGTAGGACTTTGTGAGGAGTTTCCATAGTATGAAACATTTGTTTTTATTTTCTATTTTTACTTTTTTTGTCTTTCTTTTTTTACTGCTTTAACTTTGGAATAAAAACCTTATTTAAATACTACACTATGGGAGCCCATATCTCATTTCTTGCATGAAAACCTTACCTATACTGGATATTGGAAAGAGCATTAGGAGAGGAGTACAGCTGGTTGATTTGGGCTTGGAGAAGGATCTTTTGCACACACACTTTGTTCCAGCTCTGGGATATCCTTGGAAGGTCCATAGGAGCTGGATACTAGTTGGAGCCTAGCTGCATGATCGGTGCATCAAGCCTATAAGCTATGCGAGATAACCCTGTAGGGGTTACTGGAGCTGGTGAGTGGGCACCCAGGAGGGGGAGCACCTAAAAGTCACCTGAATTTTGTTCCTGTGTATCGTCACCAAGCCCTTAATTTTCACATAAGACTTTTTTTGGATTGATATTTTTGAAGTATTTTTTGGACTTGGCACGCTAATTTTTTGGGTTTGTTTCATATAACTTCAACTATTCTTTAATATTTTATATTTGTCTTACACTTTTGGGACTATTTATTATTTTTATTTGTTTTTTTTATTTTATTTATTTATTTTCATATACCTGTACTTTTGTTATTGTAGGATCATGTTTTTTGTATCACTTCTAACATTTATTTATATCTAATTTATTTGGCAACCTAGTGAGGTTTGCAACACTAGCACATGCACATTGGTAATTTATTAGGATTGCACTATTGGTTATGCACATTCAATAGTCACTATATAGGCACATAGCACCTAACAAGTGAACAGGGTCTGTCGCCTTTCATTATATAGGTAGCGCCATTTACCCCCATACTTGCATGATTATCACTCTAGTCCCCTATTGGGGGCCTAGTAGGGTAGGCTGCACACCTAATTTCCCCTTTGGCCTAAGCGCGGATATATTATTTTATTTTACAATGCAAGAACCTCTGTGCTATTAAAATTGAAAATATAGAGCTGCTGCAAAATCTAATGGTGTTCACAAATCAACCAATAAACAAAGTATATATAGAGAATGATTTCGCGCAAAAAATCAATGGAAATAAATCCCACAAAGTGGGTGCATCAAAACATAAATAATAAATTCATTTAAAAAAAGTGACAGTCAAAAAATATATATATTATATATATAACAGTGCAAAAAGTCCCAGTGCTGAATAGCTAAATGTTGGCTCTTAAGACAATTAAATGAGAGGAGTAAAAAACAAATAGGTGCAAAATGTGGCTAAAAAAATGTGAAAAATATATTAAATAAGTTCATCAAAAGGTGAAGGAAAACATTCTTGAATCTTCTCAGTGGATGTACCAAATAGAAAACATGTGATCGGTGGTGGGATGATAGATGAAATAATGTGCTCAAAGAGGCCTTACTTTAAATGGGCATGGATAAATGTCTTACAACTCCTGATGAATGGACGTTGGTTTGAGACCAGCGGTTGACATCCGGAAAATAGATGGTTAATGTAGGGCCGGAAGAGGCTCGCATCCAGGTTTAGATGAGTATGGAAGAGAAGAACAAAAAAAGGGGGCCTCCAATCGTGTAATACCATAGACCGAAAATTTATTTAATAAAACGGCTGTGCAGAGCAATGTAAACAGGTTGTACAGTCAGCAGGACGGCATACCGCCGCTACCTGGTACATCACTTCCGGTCCGCAACAAAAAACAACCAGGTCAGAGATGTGAACTTCCGATTGCGTCTAGTGCGTCAGTCCTACGTGTTACGTCACGTACCTCGTGACTTCCTCAGGGAAACCAAGCCTTCGCCTTGGTCAGCATATCCAGACTCTCTCTGCTGTGTTTTCCTGTGAAAGACTTTTACTTGGCTGACTTCCCTTCTGGTTCCTGATCCGGTTTGCTGCACCCGACTTCGCTGATCTTTGGACTCCTGTTTCTCTGGCTTCTTCTGGCTATCCGTCCTGGTTACCGAACTCTGGCTATGTTTTGATTACGTTTGCGTTTACATTTCATCCTGTAGTGATCCCAGCAAGCTGCTGACACACAGACACATTGAAAACTCTGCTAACAATCACTAATATTTTCACTTGAATTCACTAATATAGATACAGATCTTTGGAAGCCATTTATGCTCTTTTATCTGCATTGTTGATTCATCACATCAACTATGTGTCACTTATGCGCGCTCATATTGCCTAAGAGCGTCATATGCTGCCATATGCTTGCCCTTGTCCTGCTGTTTGACTGATCTGGATCTGCCGTGCACCATCCTCATATGACCCGTAAGGGAAAGCACTTCTGACCTTCTATGATCAAATGGTCCCTGCTATAAGGTGAGAGGTCATCCTTTACATTGGAGGAGGGATCACAGAAAGTCACTGAGATGTCAGCATGACACATATGACTGTTCGGATTGATTGAATTCTTTATGGACTTTCATTGTTGCTTTCATTTGAGCGCTGCATCACCTGTTTTTTATTGTCTTTTAGGGATTTGATTTTTGACCCTGGTGTCCAGCTGCTGTGTTCCATATACATATTTGCACTGATTTGTTCTCTTTTTGACTGTACAACCTGTTTACATTGCTCTGCACAGTTGTTTTATTCAATACATTTTCGGTCTATGGTATTACACAATTGGAGGCCCCCTTTTTTTGTTCTTCTCTTCCATACTCATCTAAACCTGGATGTGAGCCTGTTCCGGCCCTACATTTACCATCTATTTTCCGGATGTCAACCGCTGGTCTCAAACCAACATCCATTCATCAGGAGTTGTAAGGCAGTTATCCATGCCCTTTAAGGTAAGGGCTCTGTGAGCACATTATTTCATCTATCATCCCACCACCGATCACATGTTTTCTATTTGGTACATCCACTGAGAAGATTCAAGAATGTTTTCCTTCACCTTTTGATGGACTTATTTAATATATTTTTCAAATTTTTTTTAGCCACATTTTGCACCTATTTGTTTTTTTTTTTTACTCCTCTCATTTAATTGTCTTAAGAGCCAACATTTAGCTATTCAGCACTGGGACTTTTTGCACTGTTTTATATATATATATATATATATATATATATATATATATATATATATATACACTACCGTTCAAAAGTTTGGGGTCACCCAAACAATTTTGTGTTTTCCATGAAAAGTCACACTTATTCACCACCATACATTGTGAAATGAATACAAAATAGAGTCAAGACATTGACAAGGTTAGAAATAATGATTTGTATTTGAAATAACATTGTTTTTACATCAAACTTTGCTTTCATCAAAGAATCCTCCTTTTGCAGCAATTACAGCATTGCACACCTTTGGCATTCTAGCTGTTAATTTATTGAGGTAAGCTGGAGAAATTGCACCCCACGCTTCTAGAAGCAGCTCCCACAAGTTGGATTGGTTGGATGGGCACTTCTGGCGTACCATACGGTCAAGCTGCTCCCACAACAGCTCAATGGGGTTCAGATCTGGTGACTGTGCTGGCCACTCCATTACCGATAGAATACCAGCTGCCTGCTTCTGCTGTAAATAGTTCTTGCACAATTTGGAGGTGTGTTTAGGGTCATTGTCCTGTTGTAGGATGAAATTGGCTTCAATCAAGCGCTGTCCACTGGGTATGGCATGGCGTTGCAAAATGGAGTGATAGCCTTCCTTATTCAGAATCCCTTTTACCCTGTACAAAGCTCCCACCTTACCAGCACCAAAGCAACCCCAGACCATCACATTACCTCCACCATGCTTAACAGATGGCGTCAGGCATTCTTCCAGCATCTTTTCATTTGTTCTGCGTCTCACAAACGTTCTTCTTTGTGATCCAAACACCTCAAACTTGGATTCATCCATCCACAACACTTTTTTCCAGTCTTCCTCTGTCCAATGTCTGTGTTCTTTTGCCCATCTTAATCTTTTTCTTTTATTGGCCAGTCTCAGATATGGCTTTTTCTTTGCCACTCTGCCCTGAAGCCCAAAATCCCGCAGCCGCCTCTTCACTGTAGATGTTGACACTAGTGTTTTGCGGGTACTATTTAATGAAGATGCCAGTTGGGGACCTGTGAGGCGTCTGTTTCTCAAACTAGAGACTCTAATGTGCTTATCTTCTTGCTTAGTTGTGCAACGCGGCCTCCCACTTCTTTTTCTACTCTGGTTAGAGCCTGTTTGTGCTGTCCTCTGAATGGAGTAGTACACACCGTTGTAGGAAATCTTCAATTTCTTTGCAATTTCTCGCATGGAATAGCCTTCATTTCTAAGAACAAGAATAGACTGTCAAGTTTCAGATGAAAGTTCTCTTTTTCTGGCCATTTTGAGCGTTTAATTGACCCACAAATGTGATGCTCCAGAAACTCAATCTGCTCACAGGAAGGTCAGTTTTGTAGCTTCTGGAAGGAGCTAGACTGTTTTTAGATGTGTGAACATGATTGCACAAGGGTTTGCTAATCATCAATTAGCCTTCTGAGCCAATGAGCAAACACATTGTACCATTAGAACACTGGAGTGATAGTTGCTGGAAATGGGCCTCTATACACCTATGTAGATATTGCACCAAAAACTAGACATTTGCAGTTAGAATAGTCATTTACCACATTAGCAATGTATAGAGTATATTTGTTTAAAGTTAGGACTAGTTTAAAGTTAGCTTCATTTAAAAGTACAGTGCTTTTCCTTCAAAAATAAGGACATTTCAATGTGACCCCAAACTTTTGAACGGTAGTGTATATATATATATATATATATATATTATATATATTTTTTGACCGTCACTTTTTTTTAATGAATTTATTATTTATGTTTTGATGCACCCACTTTGTGGGATTTATTTCCATTGATTTTTTGCGTGAAATCATTCTATATATATACTTTATATTATTTTATTTGAACCTTCAATTCTTTGTTCCTCCTATGAACTTTTTGGTTTAAGCCATCTCTTTGCACTTCCTGTTTGCCAGATTATTGTGCTCCCTCCAGCCAATATCTTGCTTTTGTCTCTCCTGCTTCCATTTGTATATTCGCTGCCATTCGTAACCAACCTTTGACTTGTTCCTCAAATATGCTTTTGCTTATTCCAACCTGCAACCATTCATTACTGATCTTTTGGCTTGTTTCCTGACTACACGTCTGCTTGATCCCTACCTGTTACATCTGCTATTGGACCCCGGCTTGCCCACCTCCTGGTGGGGCGATCCTGAGGACCGCGACCAGGTACTAACATGCAACAAAACCCATCTCCACCATCAGGAGCTCTGGTGAATACCGGTTAATACTTAGACCCTGTACCTCAGGTAAACCCATGTCATCAGCCAGGGTGACCTGCTTGTTTACCTGTCCCACTTGTCAGTGGGTGCTGCTTCCCCTGATATAGCTACTGGCCTCTGAGCCTGACTCCAGACCATGACAATAATGGATGTTTGCTGGATAATCAACAAAAAGGGCCAAAAATCAACTTTTTTCTTTTTGGCATAAAGCGACACAAAATCATCCCCATATCTGACATTATTGTTTGGAGATATTTACAAACCTTCCATGACCTCCAGGGACCTATACTGTATACCTGCATCAGTTTTTTTCCTTAACAGAGTCACTTTAAACCAGCCTTTCTCAATCTTTTCAACACAGAGGAACCCTTGAAATAACTTTCCGGTCTCAGGGAGCACCTGCGAAAAATGACTATAACTACACTCCTACATTAGTGTGGTGGTCAGTGGGAAGAATGCTGCTTACACTTGTGGTCAGTGGGAAGAATAACCTCCTTATAGATAGCTAAAATGATCAGTGGTGTCAGAGGTAACTTATTTGAGAGGCAGAACTTGCTCATTGCCCAAGAAACCCCTAGCAACCTCTGGAGGAACCCAAGGGTTTCCATGCAACCCTGATTGAGAAACCTTGCTTTAAACTAACAACTTTAGGGCCTTTTCACACAAGGGGCGATCTGATCAGGTCAGCTTTTCAGGCAAACCTAATCAGAAAGTCCATGGATTCCTTTGCATCGGAGGGTGTAAACGAACACCCGCCTACCTCCAGGTCCAAGCAGGCCTGCTAAAAAAAATAGAGGAGTTTTGCGTCCTCTTCCATTTACGTGGACCAGATCGAAAGCAGAACCAGATCGGAGGCAGATGAGTGTAAATGGAGAGTGGAATCCATTTACTCCCAGCCGCCATAGGCATGCGCAGGAGGTGTGCCAGATGGGATGTTTCAGCATAGAAAGCGGGGAAAGGGCTAATCAATATGTCATTTACAGTACAAGCCCCTTTTCTAAATGAACACAGTGAGCACACTCACTCACTGTGTTCATCCATAACAGAAGCATAGTAAACGGTGCTTACTATGCTTCAGTTTGCGAATGCACATGAAGCTGCTCAGCACAGAGCACTTCCCATTCATTCACCGTCTAGTGCAGCTGAGGCTGCAGAGAAAGGCATGTGTGTTTGAGCTTTGGGGTGCACACCCTAATGCAATAGGCTGCGCATACCTGTGCCAGCCACCCATAGAGCAGAGTGGGCTCTGTCAGTGTCCGCTCTTCAGAACCTAAGCGGACACGGATCCGTCATCCACCCAATCTGCTTTGATCAGCAGAGATCACCTCACATATCCCCTGCTGATCAGAATGGAAGGTGCCCATGTGAAAGGGCCCTAAAGCACCATGTATTTAATATCACTAGAAATAAATGAAATTGACAAAATGTCAATAGTTCATTTAGTACAATTGTTTTATTCAGTTTAACTGTGATTTTACACTTATGTTCCAGTGTTTTTTTTTTTATACAGTAAAACCACATGAAGTCAAAGAGATGTGTTTTTACTTCTGTAAACGGTATCCTTTATTGAGCAGAAAAAGCTCTGCATTCCAATGAATGCCTTTCATAATAATATTAATGTAATGTGTCTAAAGCCCAAAACTTTATTTTAATATTGGATAGAGGGTGGTAGGGTTAGAACTTCTATCAAGTTTTTATTACTGTCTGTGTCTCTGCTGGGAAATTCACCCTCTCTATAGGTCCTGGTGACCATTGTCACTGGAAGGGAAAGTGACGGGTATCCCAAACTTTGTCACTGGCACAGGAATGAAGGAGAAATCTTCCAGTGGAGACACTTGTTCCAGTTACAACTGCCTAAGCTAGGCATTCCCTTATTATGAAAATGGTGAGCCTACAGGACAGAAAGAGAACATATTTCCCTGCTCTCCCTGAACATTCCCTGCTGTACCTAAAAGTAAAACAAAAAGTTTTGACTTTAGACATACATTAAGTGCCGGTTCACACTTATGCGATGCGGGAACCCGGCGAATCCACTGCGGGTTCCCGCATCCCACCTGACTCGTAAGTCAGTTCACACTACCATATGTGAACTCCTGGGAGTGTCAATACAATGTTAACCCCCATTTTAGCTCACATATCACACTGCGAACTGACAGTTCGGACACGAATCAGATCGCATGGATGTGAACACACATACGATCCGATTCGGGTGTGGACCAAAAAAAAAAGGTCCTGCGCGAGTTTGGTCCGAATGCGATGCAAATTCCGCCATATTATCTGAATGGCTAAAATCGCATTGCACAGACATCACATGTGATTTGAACTGCAGTGCGGTGCAAATCACATGCGATCTCGCAGAGCACACTAGTGTGAACCGGCACTAACAGTTGCTGAACTATAAAGCAAGAATATTTTTGGAGCTAATGGGGTTAAAAATAAATACAAGCTTCTGCTTAGTTTTGTGCATGCCACCACCTTAGTTTACATTTTGAAAAAGTTACTTATTTTATTAATTCACTCACCCATGATCCGATGTGTAAGGTCTCACATTTCTGGTTCTCACGAAGCCCACACAGTTAGAGGTCATATTTCTTCCTACAAACCACTCCATGCATTCTATGTATGTGCTGACTGTCTCAATGATGTCTCCGTTCTGAAAGGACATCTCATCTGGGACAACACTTTCGTAATTTATTACAGCTTCTGTCCAACCTACAGCTGATCAGACAGAATGGAGATGTAAAATAGCACCATAGAAATGTGAGCAATATCACATATATAAAAATACCAAACAACCAGATTATGTTCCATTCAAAGCCATTTCTTTAAATGGACCTTTAAAATTATTAAAAAATTAATGCAGATCTCCAGAAAAAAATACAAGATAAAAATGAATAAATGTCCAAACCAGTATTTGCTGCAATATTCAGCTTCAATTCAAATGTTTCCCCTGGAGTACTCGTTTCTTTTAAAAGATGTCTTCAGTCTGATGGTCAGCATCATTCAACCTACTTCCTCTGAGCCAAGATTATCTTGGACCCATCCTAGCCAGTGATTGGACAGTGAAAGGAGAATCAGCAGCTGTCAGCTTTCTCTTCCTATCAGCGTTCTTCTTGTCAGCCATAGGGGTGTGCACAAAGTGTGTTGGGTGTGCCTGGGCACACGCTAATCACCTTGTGTAATGCCAATTTCCCCTGCTTCCTGTTGCCCCCTGTTTCACCCCTGCAGTGCTGCCAGCTTCCCTCCTCACCCATTGGTTGCTGTGGGGGTGTTTCAGGATGGAGAGCAGGGGAAGGGGCTAGTAAATATTTAATTTATCGCCCCCTTTTTTTTCTGAAAGAACAGTGAGTGATCTGTACCGGTCTCTACTGTTTTCATTTTTAACTGTGAATTAATGTATGTGTTTCATTCAATTTGTGAATCGGGATCAGCCCAAAGCACTTTCCATTAGTTCACTGTCCAGTGCAGCTGAGGCTGCAGAGAAAAAGACTGGGGAAGCTCTGTCCTCAGTCCCTTTCTTTGTCTCAAAAGTAAGACATCAGAGGTCTGTTTAGACCCTTGATATTCCACCAAAACCCCCAACGAGGCTCCTAAAAAGATTGTAAAAAAATAATAAAAATTAATATTGTAAAAACTAATTGAAAAAATAAAATTGTCAAAAATAATAAAAATAAAAACTAGTAAGAACTTACCTCCTGATCGTTTGAGCAATGGGAATGAAGGCTTCCATAGCGGGACAGGACCTTATCACTGGCGTGACTGTGTAACCCCTCCACCTGGCTGCTCCACTCTGCCCCCCCCACCTGGCTGCTCCACTCTGTCCTCCCCCCCCCCACTTGGTTGCTCCACTCTGTCCTCACCCCCACCTGGCTGCGCCACTCTGTCCCCCCCCCCCCCACTTGGTTGCTCCACTCTGTCCTCACCCCCACCTGGATGCTCCACTCTGTCCTCCCCCCACTGATTTTTTTTTTTATACATATCAGAAAAAATACAGAATTAATGCCACTCAATGGCAATGACAATCCTAGGAAATAAACGTATTAAGTAATTTACGGTGAAGATTCGTTTCACCAGTAGATATAATTGGCACATTTTCATAGCAATTTTTTTTTTATACATAAACCCAAAGTGTTGAAGGAGAGCTGGCTTTTTCATTTTTTTTATAGATATACATGGGACCACCGTTGGTTGTTCACCCTTCTATACCAGTACACCACTGGTTTACAGAACACCCCCAGAAATGGAAATTTGCTATACTGGGACCAATCACATGAGCCGGTACACCCTCCTACCTAGCACACAGGAAAGAGGAATGCAGGTGTAACTTTCCAAACAGGATAAGGTAATGCCATGTTGTTTGCTCAAATGATTGCAATGTATATAAGTACCCTAGGGAGAATTGCTTTTCTCTCAATAAAGGTGGAGTTTCACCTTATATTCTGAGCAGATTTTTGGATCATCTGTGAGCCAGCTATAAGCTGATTCTAAATGCGCATTCTGGGAAATCCTTATAATAATTTGTATTTTGTTACCATGGCTGCAATAAGGAAGCATTTCATTTTTAGCAGTTGTAGAAAACTATGACTGCCAGCAGATTGAAATGGAAAATGATTTTATGTAAAATAAAATAAATTATGTAGGCAATAGCCATTTCTATAAAATTGGTATATTTACCGTAGGATAATAGTAAAAGAGTGTGCTGTTGTGTTGTCCCAACACTTTAGTAACCTTTATGTGCACATAACACATCATTAAAGTGATCTTAAAGGCTTTTTTTAAATTTGAAATAAAAAAAGAGAATGGGCGGCTGGTGAATGACCCCGAGCTAATAGTTACGGAGCTAGCATCTTTCTACGCAGACTTGTACAGACCTAGTGACGGTTACTCTGATGAGGCACTGCAGGACTATCTAGAAACAATATCCCTACCAGCTTTGACACGTCAAGCTAGCCTGGAGCTGGAAGCTCCACTCATGCTAGACGAGTTGAAGGAGGCTGCTGCTTCCTTCCCTACCTGCAAGGCACCAGGGGATGAGGGGCTTCCCATGAAAGTCTATACCCAATACGGGGAGGTAATTTTACCTAAACTACTGGAAGTATTTATTGCCGCGCTTGACTCGGGACAGCTGCCTACCACTATGTCCAGGGCAAATATCATACTGTTACTCAAACCAGGCCAGATCCCAGTTCATACAGACCCATCTCCTTACTCCAGAGCAACGTTAAAATACTATCCAAAATCCTAGCTTTAAGGGTTAACAAGATAATTCTAAACATTATTCACCCGGACCACACAGGTTTCATGCCCCGAAAATCAACTGCAACTAATCTTAGAAGACTTTTTTTGAACATGCAGACCCCAGCAGATAATGTGGGCAAAAGGGCACTGTTGTCTCTTGACGCCAACAAGGCATTCGACAGTGTCAGCTGGCGCTATCTCTGGGCTGTACTGTCCAAATCTGGATTTGGCCCTAGATTTATCAAGTGGACAAAGCTACTATATAGCTCTCCACAGGCTGCCATACGCTTGTCGGACAGGTTGTCTCCTGCCTTTGCACTGGGCAGGGGGACTAGATAGGGCTGCCCCTTGTCCCCCCTGCTCTTTGCACTGGCCATTGAGCCTCTTGCTGCCCAGGTGCGGGATAATCCACAGATCAGGGAATTTTGCTCTGGTGACTTGCATGAAAAATTAATCCCCTACACCGACGACATGCTCCTCTTTTTCGAGGACATGGACGAATCGTTGCCTCATGCAATGTCGCTCATCACAGATTTTGGCCACTACTCAGGCTTAACCATTAATTGGTCCAAATCAGCATTGATGTTCCTGCATGGGGCACCTGGTTTGGACGCGGAGCTCCCCTGCCCTGTCCCTGTAGTAACCTCTTTTAAATACTTAGGTATCCACGTTACGCCCAAGCTGACTGACTACTACAGCCAAAATATATACCTCTTACTGACTCACTTCAGAGACAAAATAAACATTTGGAACTGACTTAAAATGTCTTTGGCGGGGAAAACAAACCTCATTAAGATAATCCTTATGCCCCAACTCCTATTTCTGCTTCACAACACACCTGTGGTTATTCCACTTAAAAAATTTTGAGTGGTCGACTCCCTATTCAGATTACTCCTTTGGCACAACAAGCCCCCCAGGACTAAACTGGAACAATTACAATATTCAAAGGAGGGGGGTGGTTTGGCACTCCCCAACCCCTGGATATACTATTTGGATTCACAGCTGCAGCACTTGATTGGTGCCATGGCTCCCAAGCCTGCTGGCTCATCAGCCAAACTCCTAATTACTGGCATAGGGGTGGAGTCTGTACCGGAGGACCTGGAGGCACAGCTGTTCCAACGGCCCAACAAATGCCCACATACACACTCCTTCAGAAGGTGTGGAATAAGGTCAAACAACTACAGAGAGTAACGGGGTACACAGCTTACAGCACATTATTTGGAATAAATCATATGAGGAACTGGCCAAGCTCCAACAGGGACCTAGGTGGCGCCCCATGGGAATAACTCACCTCAGGCATGTCTTTCACAATGGGAAACTACTCTCTTTCGCTGACCTGCAATCTAAATTTCCACTGCCCCCCAGCATGCTATTTTACTACCTACAACTAAAGCACGCTGTTAAAGCACAAGGTACCGCAGTGGAATAGGTACAATCACCCACTCCTGTCTTCCACATACTACAAAATGCAACGGACACAAAGGGTATAATATCCCAATGCTATCTTATGCTTCTATCCGAACTCTTAGAGGGATTCCCCATGACAGCAGCGACCCAGTGGGAGGCAGACTTAGGGCCTATTACAGGAGAGCAGTGGGAAGAGGCCCTTCAAGCCGTTAGCACTTGTTCGCTGAATGTATCCCAAAAGGTATTCCAATTGTATATCCTGTTGAGGACACATTATACCCCAGTAATACTTCATAAAATGGGCAAACTACCCGATCCGATATGTGGTAGGTGTAGGATAGTGCCAGATGACCTGATCCCCTGGCGTTGCCCCAAACTCCATAGATATTGGAAGGGGGTCCTGGTCACGCTTAACCAGTTATTACAAACTAGTGTTCCTCTCGATCCACTATGTTGCCTCCTGGGAGTTCTGGAGGGGGCAATCCCAGAGGAAGTGACCAGGACGACCTTTGCTAGAGCCCTATTCCAAGCTAGGAATACAATACTTATGAGCTGGAAATCCGCCACTTCGCCATCGGTTAAATCCTGGAATTAGCACATGGGCAATACCCTTACCATGGAAAAATACATCCATTAGCACAGGGGGAACCCTGAGAAAATTGACAGATTATGGGCCGCAAGGCTTGATACACCCGGGATTAGTCCCAGGGAACTGGTATAGATGAGGCTGCTCAGATGCCCATAAACATAATAGATGCCTGGGGAAATGCTAGCTTTTTACACACAAAGTAACATTGTAGGGGGGGGGAAGCGGTGATGTTGAAGCTGCCAGTACGATGAAAGGGGATTGCAGAATGCCACCATACAGATAGAAACCGTGTATATACCACACATTGAATACTCACTGCTACTCGAGTATTGAAGGTAATGACTAATGGTTATGTCAGTGTTCTTTCACTGACAAATTGAAGTGTAATGTGATGTATGTTTTGATTTGATTTGTTTTTCTTTTGCAATGAAAAAACTTTTGATTAAAAAAAGAGAGGATATACCTACCTGCTCTGTGCATTAATACTACACAGAGCGATCTATTACGTGCTCTTCTCAAAGTCCTCTGGCAGCACTGTCTGCTTCTCCCTGCTTTGGGTGCCTCCTTAGTAAACCAGGTACTATGGGGGCACCTGTGCAGACTGTATTGCTATGGATATTTTTGGGTGATTTTATAGAATAGTTATATGTGAATGTTAGATTTTAAGACCATGTGCTGTTTTAGAAACTAAGCCTCCCCTAATGATATGCTAATGAACCAGTTTGGTTAGTTTTTGTGAAGTCAGGCTACAGGATATGATGTAACAGGAAATGGGGGAGGGGATAAGGACTTTTGAACTAGCCATTTGCTAAGACAAAGGACAGAGTTGATCGGAGGACTTGTGAAAAGCACAATCTGGAAGATCCTAGGCGATGACTCCATCATAAAGAAAGATCCAAGCTAAGTAGCTGTTTAGTATACTTATTGCATACATATTGTACATGCTTATTTACTAGGAAGATAGTCAGCTTGTGCATGTTGTAGGCATATTTTGTTATACTTTGCATGCTATGGATTGTGTTTTCTGCAGTTGTATGTGCAGCTTTTCTGTTTAGTAAAATTATTTATACACTACAGAGGTCTAAGCTTCCTTGGCTTTTACCGCAAGAACCTTTAATAGACACCAAGCAAAACACAGACACGCTCCTGAGCCAGGCTGTGTGCGTCCATAGAGCACACGTGCTACCTACTCACAGGTGTTTGACTGACAACAACAAGAGCCTATGGGGCTGATTTACTAAGGGCTAAAAGACTGCACTTTGCAAAGTGCAGTTGCACTCTAAGTGCAGTTGCTCCAGAGCTTAGTATATGTACAGAAGCTCTGATGACTTCCATCATCCAATCACGTGCAGGCAAAAATGCAGTTTTTTTATTTTTCTTGCACGTGATTGGGTATTCTTTACAAAGTGAAGTTTACCTCATTTACTAAGCTCTGGAGCAACTGCACTTTGCAAAGTGCACAGTCGATTTGCCTTTAGCAAATCAACCCCTTTGGCTCCCGCTGCTCTCAGTGTCTCCTGTAAGACCAGGAAGAGAGGGGAGCGGCACTGCAGCTAGAACAGCTCTGGAGCAGTGACAGGAGTCAGGTAGTGTTTATGGGTTGATAGAACAGTCAGTGGGCCATTTTTTACCCTAATGCAGGGAATGCATTAAAGGGGTTGTAAACCTCTGTGTTTTTTCACCTTAATGCATCCTATGCATTAAGGTCACTCTGGGCCACTCTGTGCAAAATGAGCTGCACAGTGGAGGTAAGTGTGATATGTTTGCTATTTAAAAAAAAAAACCCTACAATCACTTTAACGTAAAAACATTTGACTTGAGAACTATTTTATAATCTGCAAAAAAAGGATTGACATAAGCTTACCTATTTGGTTTCTTAGCTCTGACTTCCCAAAATCTACAAGGTCTGAACCTACATTTGCTCTCAAGAACCACCTATAAGACAGTAAATAAATGAAAAGAAAGCAAAAAATGGGGCAAAAATATTTACCAAAAAAGAAAGCTAATGTTGTTGTTGGCTATAGGTAGCAGATTTATATAAATCACTCCCATACTATGCACAATATGTTATTTAATGGTACCACCCAAAAAACACACACATCCATTTAACTATATTGCAAAGCTGGCAGGTCACTTTAATTATGTTTACACATTCTTTGAATAGACTGAAATGTTTAACTTACATATATTCTTATACTAAGGTTAATAAGTAATTTAATGTTTTCTACACTGTACTTTAATTGCAAAGAGTGGAAAGGATGGAAGGAAGACAGCTACCTACTGATGAAATGGACAGAGCGGTTCAGCTTCTGCGGAAAGTCCACTGTCTTCAGCAGAGGAATCAGACTGGGTCCACCCTGCCGTGTGTCTCTGAGCTTCCAGACTCAACTGAATTATCTGAACTTTGTTATCAACAACAGTGGCTTGTCGTATACACTTGTCAGCACAAAGGGTGAAATAAATCCCTGAGCAAAAGAAAATCAATAGGTTAAAATTTGATATAACCTTAATTCCAGAGAAGTTTGCATTCTAGAACATTGACTGCTTTTGCATCTCAGATCACTTTAGAGATAACCCATCTCTAATTTAAACATAAGTTCAGTACACACAGCATTTAAAGTGACACTAAAAAGAAAAAAAATCTATTCAGGTATGTATTCTTAAACGCCGGGCCAAAAAATTTTGCAGTGCACGGGTCAACTGCTTGTTTTTGTCTAGGGAAATAGATAACAGAGATGTACTTACCTAATCCTCCATTCCTCCCCGCACCGGTCTCTGTGGCTACAGCTATGCAACCTCCCTCCCGAGGGGTGGACTGTTCCTGACATCATCATGCCCATAGACCTGCTCTGGATGCAAAGACGTCAGGATCGTGGGGGAGCGCTGTTTGCCAGTGGAGAGGAGGATAGGGTGAGTATACAGCTTTCTCCTCTTGCCTGGACAAAAGTGCGGGTACAGCCCCACTGCATGGGAAAACTTTTTTTTATGGTCAGAGTTGGGCTTTAACTCAAAGAAGACCCTTTTACTGCCCTCAGCCTCCTCAAAATCTCCAAATTCCTTTTTTTTTGCTGCTGTGACCCGACTTCCTGTTAGAGGTTCTCTGTGGTCCCACTCTATGTAGGAATATAGCTACCCTCTCCTGCTCACTCCAATGATTGACTAGGGATTTGTGTACACTGTGAATTGCACATGACCACAACTAAAAAGGAAAAGGGGGAAAAAGAGAAGCTCTGGATTGCACAGAGGACTTTACAAGAATGATAGTGTCCTCAGAACATCAGACTACCAGCAACACAATGGTTCTTCACATGAGGATGACTGTTGTACCACTTGCATAGCCAGACACAGAATGCCCAGGATACATAGGGAGTTCTGTGTATGCATTTCACAGCTTCATTTAATTCCTAACTTGACAATGCATTTCAAGGACAGATCCATTTTAAGTAATAATTGTCTTTTAGGTGGAAAGTGATAGGGGAACCAATTTTCCAGATGTACCTCCCTGGCTTCCCAATCCTTTTTCTGTGCACCTTGTTTCGGTGATGATCCCCTGGCACACAAACAGTATCAAACCAGTGGATAATGATAAGGAACAACATTGTGTTCCTGGGATCTTTTGTATGGAATGCTTATGACATGTGGTTTCAAGATAAACATTTTTTTACTGCATTCGAAAAAAATCATGCGCAATACAGAAAGTACCAAAGCAGTTTACTAACCTTCATCCATTAGTAGACCTTTATAAATGTGATTTAGGGACTCCTCATTAACCAGAACTTGAATTCCAGCACCTTCATCCTCTAATGAGGTCAGCCAAAAAGTCTGGTCCAAAAATATGTTTTCCATACAGTGATTCAAGAAGCCTGTTTTAATGGGGTTTGAAACAAGCAGAGTCTTTTATATATATTTATAGCAACATTTACCATAGCCTGTTTGTGATCCCCTCCATGGACTGTATCTACCTAGAAATTGACCTCCTATAACCATCTTGTAAAAAAACACTGGAATGCAATCTTCGTGTCATTTATACATTTCAGAGGACTAAAATCAATCCCTCTCCTGTGAGCTAATTTTTGGAGCAGTAAAATCAGAATTCACCGGGAGATTGTGAAGCTAGCGTTTTTCACCCCTGGACTTAAAGTGTTACTAAACCCACAACAGCAAAATTAGTCTGTATATGGAGTAAAGCATGCTTTGGTATACTCACTGTGGAACATAACAGGTTAATCCTCCACATTGTGTAAAAAGGCTGTTTGATCTGATTGGTCTTCTCTAATCCCCCCTTCTTCCACTGTCCCCAATCCATCTCCTGATAGTACAGAGTTTTGAAGTCACTCTGCACATGCTCAGTTTGGTGTGTATTGCTAGAAAGGTATTTTTAAGTCAAGGGTCATGCAGCCTCATAGGACAGTTAGAGGAGAATGCAAACTCCTCCTACAAGCTTTAACCAGACACTGATAGAAGTCACAAGACTGCTATATACTGCTGATGAGAAAAGGTATTTAGCAGATTATATTTACTAAAATGATTGCATTTCCATGTTCTGTGTACTGTGGGAGACCAGATATAGTGAATGCAGGCTCCTGGGTTTAGTAACACTTTAAGCCTTGTACACACTACTAGTTTAGGCCGGAGCCGCCAGCTCAGGACAGTGATCACAATGCAATATCAATGCATTGCTCTGTGCAATATTGTTGCACAGCGCAGGTAAGTATAACATCTATTTCTTTTAAAATATCTGCCTTTATTATCATTTTACCTGCTAGTAGCTTGTTAAAGGTAGCAACCAATGCTAATGTTAAGATCTATGTTTACCATCACAAAATTTTTACTGAAGGGTGCTTTAATAGCTTCCAGAAACCTGCTTGAAGCTTACTGGAACCTTTGAAGATAACTTGTAAAAGCTTGCTGGACACACTAGTTTACTAAAACCGATGAACTCAGAATCTGGTGCAGCTATGCATGGTAGCCAATCAGCTTCTAAATTCAACTTGGTCAATAAAGATTTGATTTAATAAAACCCAGATGTTGATTGGTTTCAATGCAGAGCTGCACCAGATTTTGCACCATGCAGTTTTTAGTAAATAACCCCCACTGCTCTTCTACAAGATGAAGACCAGCAGGTCAGGCGGGGGAATCCTTCCCACTGTGGTATTGTATTCTAACAGTTGGGAGCATTCTCCACCATAAGAATACAATGATCAGTGTTACCAGCTATAGTTAGTGGCACTAATCGTTTGGGTAAAACCCAACAGGTTGGTTGTACAATTGATTGACAGATCGACTTGTCTGCAACCAGCTTGCTCATACATGAATTCAAAATTCCGCTGGTCCCTATTTCGATCTATGTATAGGTGGCTTAGTAGACAGTGGTGTACACATGATTGAACTGCAACTGGTCAGCGCATGATGTCACAAACATATAATTGTTGGTTCAAGGCATAGCTGAAAATATATTGTTCCATGCCTCTTTTGTTCTGACTGTCTAGATCAGTGATGGAGAATCTTGGCACCCCAGATGTTTTGGAACCACATTTTCCATGATGCTCATGCACTTGTAGTTGAGCATCATGGGAAATGTAGTCCCAAAACATCTGGGGTGCCAAGGTTCACCATCACTAGATAATCAGGGTTATATGGATTTAAAAAAAAGATAGATATAATTACCAAGTGAGTAATAGGTGGAGAATTTCCAGATCTCCTCAAATGTTCGGAAGGTCACAGTTATTAGATCTTTATCACTCTCAATAGACAACAGCCGTGCTGATAGCTCCTGGAAAAATAACACAACCAACATTCACTCTGATTGTCTAACCATGCTTGTTCCCGGACTGTCATGACGCACACACAGTATTAAAGGCAAAGACAGCCAGGCAACTAGCATTCTTAGAAGAAGCTTAGCAATGGCAGTCCTGTATTTTTTCCACTGTAGATTTCCTTTAACAGTGTGCAAGGAAATACTTTAGTCCACTCCAGTACTAATTCAGTAAATAATCCAGTAGTTGACTGTGATTTCCATTTACTTTTGCATTTATTTTTGTAATATTTATTTCTTAGTTTAGTTTTTATTTTTGTTTTCTGTACAGATTTCATCCTCACGTATATATACAGTACTTCACTGATCCTGCTACATGATCAGTGTTTACTCCTTCTGCTGGTGCTGTTATATTGTTACATTGCTATCTTTTTATTGTATAATAATTTGTCAACAAATAGTTACTATTTTTCAGTGTAGTCATTTCCAGATTTAGATTGGGAGAGTAAAGCAGGACTTCACTCTCGCCAGGACCGACACTGTGACATCAGCAGAGAGTGGACTTCAGCCCCGCTCGCTGCTAAAAACGGGTCATAGGAGTGCAGAACCATGAGCTTTGGCAAATGAGATTTGGCTGTACTGCTCCTTTGATAAAAGTATATCAAATTTACTTGTTTTAAACCGTCAATTTACACTTCTTAAGTTACTTTCTGTTTTCCGGGCCTAGGCAAATGATGTCATACATCCCAGGATGGGAAGCGGGTATTCTCAGGAAGTAAATGCTACATGAATCATCAGCCTTTACTCAAGATGGCCACAGCCAGGAATGCTAGGGAGTGTTTTTTAAAGTGATTTCTCAGCAAAATAAAGCATATTTGTCACACTTAAATGACTCAGATCATCAAACTAATTGTATTATTACACAAAGATAACCCGAGTAAATACAAAATGCAGTTTTTAAATGATGGTTTCATTTATTAAGGCACAAAAGCTGTCCAAACCTGTCTGGCTTTATATGAAAAAGTAATTGCCCCCTAAACCTAATAACTGGTTGTGCCACCCTTGGCGGCAACAACTGCAATCAAGCGTTCAGCGATAACTGGCAATGAGTCTTTCACATTGCTGTGGAGCAATTTTGGCCCACTCTTCTTGGCAGAATTGTTTTAATTCAGCCACATTGGAGGGTTTCCAACATGAACGGCCTGTGTAAGGTCATGATACAGCATCTCAATTGGATTTAAGTCCGGGCTTTGACTAGGCCACTCCAAAACCTAAATTTTGCTTTGTTTGAACCATTTGGAGGTGGACTTGCTGTTGTGTTTCGATTCATTGTCCTGCTGCATAACCCAAGTACACTTGAGCTTGAGGTCACGCACTGATGGCCGGACATTCTCCTTTAGGATTTTCTGGTAGAGCTCAGAATTCAATTATCAATTATGGTAAGTCGTCCAGGTCCTAAAGCTGCAAAGCAGCCCCAGACCATCACGCTACCACCATCATGTCTGACTGTTGGTATGATCTTGTTATGAAATGCTGTATTAGTTTTATGCCAGATGTAACAAGATACACACCTTTCAAAAAGTTACATTTTTGTCTCATCAGTCCACAGAATATTTGCCTAAAAGTCTTGGGGATAATCAAGATGTTTTTTGGTAAATGTGAGATGAGCCTTTGTGTTCTTTTTGGTCAGCAGTGACTTTGATCTTAGAACTCTCCCATAGATGCCATTTTTGCCCAGTCTCTTTCTTATTGTTGAATCATGAACACTGATCTTACCTGAGCAAGTGAGGCATGCAGTTCTTTAGATGTTGTTCTGGGTTCTTTTATGACCTCCTGGATGAGTCGTCGTCATGCTCTTGGAGTAATTTTTGTAGGCCGGCCACTCCTGGGAAGGTTTACCACTGTTCCATGTTATCTTCATTTGTGGATAATGGCTCTCCCTGTGGTTCACTGCAGTTCCAAAGCCTTAGAAATGGCTTTGAAACCCTTCCTAGACCGATACATGTCCATTACTTTGTTTCTAATCTGTTCTTGAATTTTTTTTAATTTGTGGCATGATGTGTGGCTTGTTGTGATCTGTTAGCATGCTTCACTTTGTCAGACAGCTTCTATTTATATGATTTCTTGATTTAACAGGTCTGGCAGTAATCAGGCCTGCGTGTGGCATGTGAAATTTAACTCGGCTTTCAAAAAAATTGGGGTTAATCACAGTTCATTCACGATTCAACATGGGAGAGGACAATTACTTTTTCACATAGGGCCAGGCAGGTTTGAACAGCTTTTTCCCTTAACAAATGAAATAATAATTTAAAAACTGCATCTTGGATTTACTGGGGCTATCGTAATATTAAAATTTGTTTGATGATCTGAATCATTTAAGTGTGAGAAATATGCAAAAAAAATATGGTTCCCTTTCATATGTTCTGCAGTGAGCCCCCTTCCTGCTGTCTTGGCCCTCACCCTCCATGGTGGCTGAATGCCAGGGCCTGGTTGCAATTACGACCTTTGCGACCCTGGTAGTTCCGCCACTGGTGCCAGTAGTTTTTTTTTCTTTTTATTATTTTTAATCATTTTTTTTTTAATCTTTTTTTTTATTTCACAATTTTTTAGGAGCCCTGTAGGGGGGACTTTGGTGAAATATCAGGGATCTAAACAGACCTCTGATGTTTCACCTTTGAGACAAAGAAAGGAGATTGAGGACACAGTCCTCAATCTCCATCTCTGCAGCCTCTGCTGCACAAAATGAACGGACAGGAATAGTTCCGTAAAGAACTTCCTGTTCATTTGCAAACCGAGGCATAGAAAACACAGTACCTCGGTATCAATCACTCAGTGTGTCTATTCAGAAAAGGAAGGGTAAATTACATATGAGGAAGAACAGGAGGGGGGCCAGTGCGGCTGCATATAGAGGAACCAATCTCTTAATTTTCCTCCTGCAGCTGCTGAATGTCTCTGGGAGGGAGAGGAGGAGAAACAGGCTTTCAGCGGCTGCAGGAGGAAAATAGAGTGCATTGGCTCTTATGTCTACAGGCAACATTGAAGCATGGTGGAGGTTCCTTGCAAGTTTGGGGCTTCATTTCTGCAAATGGAGTTGGCAATTTGATCAAGATCAATGGTGTCATCAATGCTGAGAAATACAGGCAGATATTTATCCATCATGCCATACCATCAGGGAGGCGTGTGAGTGGCCCCAAAATTATTTTGCAGCAGGACAACAACCCCGAACATACAGCCAATGTCATTAAGAACTATCTTTAGAGTAAAGAAGTGTCCTGGAAGTAATGGTTTGGCCCCTGCAGAGCCCTGATATCAACATCAGGGAGTCTGGGATTACATGAAGAGACAGACAGATCTGAGGCAGCCTACATCCACAGATCTGTGGTTAGTTCTCCAAGATGTTTGGAACAACCTACCTGCCGAGTTCCTTTAAAAACTGTGTGCAAGTGTACCTAGAAGAATTGAAGAACTGATGCTGTTTTGAAGACAAAGGGTGGTCACTCCAAATATTGATTTGTTCATTTACTTTCTTGTTAATTGATAAAAATAAACTATTAACAATTCTATTTCTGAAAGCATTGTTAAATTACAGCATTTATTATTTCACACCTGCCTAAAACTTTTGCACAGTACTGTATATTTTGGAAAGTGTTACAACCTGGCACAAGAAATGCAAAGGTATGTTTGCTGTTCATTGATTGACAAATAAAGGTGATCGAAATTTGGAGACAGTGATGCTAGTCACAGCCTGACACAAAATAAATCCACAATCGGTCTTTAGAAGCCACTCAGAGCAATGCTTCCCCAAAATAAATGATATAATTTATATAGTATCATATAGCACTATGTATTTATGAATGCCAATATTTTTTTACTTTACCTGTGCCAGTATTCATTAACAAAGCTCACCTTGTATTTTGAAATGTATCACATACAGGTGCATCTCATAAAACTAGAATATTATAAAATAAGAAAATGTCTGGTGTCACCGGTAACCCACCTCCATCCCCGTAAAATACAACAAAAGATACGCCCTTATGGGACTTTAAATGAGGTGGGCACCATTTAAAGTATAAAGTATATGCGTTTATTCAGGTAAAAGTCATGCATACATTAATATCATCAGCAATGGCCAGTTGTAAAACAGCATACATATAAAATGAACAATGGGTACATAAATGGATAATAAACATGTAATACATGGGCATCTGGTGTACCCTAGGAGTATAAAACATGTGATACACAGGCATCTAGTGTACCCTGGGTACACTAGATTACTGAACCCTGGGTACACTAGATGCCTGTGTTTCACATGTTTTTTACTCCTAGGGTACACCATATGCCCATGTATTACATGTTTATTATCCATTTATGTACCCATTGTTCATTTTATATGTATAAGTTATCAAAAGAAAAAAAAAAGGGGGAGGTTCAGAAAAAGAAACCCCGGTCGGACTTTAAGGCACAGCAAACCAGAGGGAAAGTACTTAATATAATAAATGTTATTCAATACAAAAATACATATATATTATGAAAAGGACATTGACAAAAACATATAAAAATCATCTATATAAAAATATACATGATGTGAGCCCCACTGCATCTACGCGTTTCATTAAAACTTCTTCAGGACACATGCAGGTTTCAATTAATGCAGAGAAAAGGAGAAAAGTCTCACTATCTTGCAAACAGGCTCTCAAAAGCCCGAGTAATTATTTATAAAAATATATATTTCCACTGTAGCTGCAGGAGACTTGTAATAAAGGTAAGTAGCCGTCAGCTGTGGTCATAAAAATCCTAACCATAGGTGCACATGAAGCAAGGGAGCCACAAAGGTTGCCAACAAGCCAGAGGGATAAATATCCAAACCAAAGGAAAGCTCCACCAAATATAGAGGGGCTAAAACATAGCCCATATATAGAGTCTGCTTGATGGCCGTGTGAAGTACACTCATAGAGCTTTTAATTGGGTCTAGTATAAGTCCCCTGAGAGGAAGCACAGACGATCAATGTATTACATGTTTATTATCCATTTATGTACCCATTGTTCATTTTACATGTATGTTGTTTTACAACTGGCCATTGCTGATGATATTAAATGTATGCATGACTTTTACCTGAATAAACGCATATACTTTATACTTCAATTACTGCTATGATGCTTCTTGGCCAAATGGTGCCCACCTCATTTAAAGTCCTGTAAGGGCGAATCTTTTGTTGCATAAAATTAGAATATCACCAAAAAGTTAAATTATTTCAGTAATTCAATGAAAAAAGTGAAACTCATACATTTTATACAGATGCGTTACACACAGAGTGATATATTTCAAGCATTTATTTCTTTTAATTTTGATGATTATGGCTTACAACTAGTGAAAACCCAAAATTCAGTGTTTCAGAAAATTAGAATATTGCATAAGACCAATAAAAAAAAGGATTTTTAATACAGACATGTTGGCTTACTGAAAAGTATGTCCATGAACAGTATAGCATGCACTCAATATTTGATCAGGGCTTCTTTTGCATGATTTACTGCAACAATGCAGCATGGCATGGAGGCGATCAGCCAGTGGCACTGCTGAGGTGTTATGGAAGCCCAGGTTTATTTGATAGTGGCTTTCAGCTCATCTGCAATGTTGGGTCTGGTGTCTCTCATTTTCCTCTTGACAATATCCCGCAGATTCCCTATGGGGTTTAGGTCAGGCGAGTTTGCTGGCCAATCAAGCACAGTCATACCACGGTCATTAAACCTAGTATTGGTACTTTTGGCAGTGTGGGCACGTGCCAAGTCCTGGTGGAAAATGAAATCAGCATCTCCATAAAGCTGGTCAGCAGAGGGAAGCATGAAGTGCTATAGAACTTTCCTAGTAGAAGGCAGTGCAGAATTTGGATATGATAAAACACAGGGGACCAACACCAGCAGATGACATAGCTCCCCAAATCATCAGGGACTGTGGAAAAGGTTGCATTTCATTTGGAAATAAGGGGTCCCAGAGTCTGGAGGAAGAATGGAGAGGCACAGAATCCAAGTTGAGGTCCAGTGTGAAGTTTCCACAGTCAGTGATGATTTGGGAAGTCATGTCATCTGCTGGTGTTGGTCCACTGTGTTTTATCAAGTCCAAAGTCAGCGCAGCCCTATACCAGGAAATTCTAAAGCATTTCATGCTTCCCGCTGCTGACCAGCTTTATGGAGATGCTTTTTTCATTTTCTAGCATGACTTGGAACTTGCCCACAATGCCAAAAGTACCAATACTAGGTTTAATAATCATGGTATCACTGTGCTTGATTGGCCCGGCAAACCTGCCTGACCTAAACTCCATAGAGAATCTGTGGTGTATTGTCAAGAGGAAGATGTGAGACACCAGACCCAACAATGATGAGCTGAAAGCCATTATCAAAGAAACCTGGGCTTTCATAACACCTCAGGAGTGCCACATGCTGATCGCCTCCATGTCACACCACATTGATGCAGTAATTCACACAAAAGGAGCCCTGACCAAGTATTGGTATAGTGCATACTATACTGTACATAGACATACTTTTCAGTAAGCCAACATTTCTGTATTAAAAATCCTTTTTTTATTGGTCTTATGTTATATTCAAATTTTCTGAGATACTGAATCTTGGGTTTTCACTAGAAAATTAAAAGAAATAAATGCTAGAAAAATAGCACTCTCTGTGTAATGAATCTTGATATAATATATGAGTTTCACTTTTTGAATTGTATTACTGAAATAAATTAACTTTTTGATGATATTCTAATTTTATGAAATGCACCTGTATGTCTGAGAACACAGCTTGACACCCAGTATGCAAGGTAATTAATGACAATACTGTCGTCAAATGCATCATGGTATCCTAATGCTAATACAATACCTTTACTAACCATATGATCACTTGCACAGACTGCACAAAAACAGGGCCAGATGTACCCAGGAAGATATACTGCAATACAATGCAAAGCACTGAAAAAGCATTGGATTGTATTCCAAAATTTTGACAGTATAACCATACAGGATATTTTGTCTTGCTGAGTCCCAATCTCTACTCCATAGAAGCAATGGTTTCTATACACTGCACATATGATGGCCAAATAGCCTGAAACAGCTGTATGCGGTTTGGAACAAATGACTGTATAATATTAGAATATATTTGCATTACACACCTAGCCCTAGATGTACATCTGGCCAGAGGTGCTAAAAGAAATGACTTGCCTGGTTCTTTCCACTGTCATGAAGTTAGAAATGTTCCTCTTATTTTTGGGATATGTAATGAGATGAGACAAACTAATACTTTGTTTTAAAGTGGATGTAAACCTGAAATTTAATGAAGACTTCTACCTGGTACAGTAGAGGATGTCAAGACATCTGTGCCCAGTCTTGCCACAAAGAATTAATCCAGCTCAAAGCAATCCTCTTGTCTTTTTTTAGTAAGATAAAAAAGGACACACAGATAAGTTTGTGTCGCCACATCCCCTACTGCTGTGACTGACATCTGAATTCTTTATCTCATGCACGGCAAGAGAGAGAGAGAGAGAGAGTTACGATTCCAGCTTCACATCCCTTTTTCACCAACTCTCCCAGGATTGGCTGCTCCACACCTCAGCATGATTGGGCATGCTGAAGTCATGTGGTGCCTTTCCTGAGTTTTGACTGGATGTTACTCAAAACTCAGGATTAGGAGAATAGGAGAGTGTAGAGGTGGGCAGGGATTTTTGTGACATCACCACTCTGCCCACTGAGCTCCTGCAAAGAGACCCACCCACCGATTCCAGAGTCTTGTGGGGCTCTACTGCTGAAAGGGGTGACATTTGCAAAGTAGGAATACATGCAGGAGGCTTGCATGTATATATACATTAATACTGTGCCATTCGCTTATATTGGGTAAGTGGTGGGTTTACATCCACTTTAAGAATGCTTTACTGCGCTATTTAAAAATGTAAAAACTTAAAAGTAGAAAAAAGGGTATTATTTAAAAAAAAGCATTGTATTGCAGTTATATGCATAAAACCAACTCACAGGAGCCAATATAGCATGAACAGTCTGAGCAGAGGCACATTTCAAACCTGTACTTCTGAAAATGCTAGTTCCCTGGTTGCCTCTGGCTTTTCGCTTTTTGAGTCACTGGCCTAGAACAAGCATGCAAGTGAGAAAAGTGAACGTTAAAAAAAAAAGAGCCCAAAAGTGCGCATGCGCGCGGCGCCGGAGCAGGACATGCTGTGACCGAGCTCCGCAAGCCCCGACCTGAAAGACGCTATAAATAGCTAAACGGGATGCCCGGATCACCACCGGACAGCCAGCCCATATCCCGGGAGCGGACCATGAGGCGGGGGACCGCGGGGAGCTCTAAAAAAGGGAAAAAACAGCCACAACAGCCCCGCTCCACCCGGGCCCAGCAGCAGTCTCCTCAGCCTAAGATGGCGGCGGCGAAGCAGAAGGGAGTACATGGCGGCGAATACAGCGCGGAAGGTCAGACACCAGTGCCTGGTAAGGTGCAGGGGACGGAGGAGGAGGGGTGGGATATCCCCCGATCCCAGCAACATTCCCCACAGCTAGCACCTCCATTACACCAGAGGGCCCAGGGGAAGATTGGCGCTTCAGCACAACAGCCAGGGCCTTCCATCACACAGATGGCGCCACAGCACTACACCCACCCGCATCCAGAAACATCCATGGATGGTTTGGGACGAGATCCCTTCTCATCCCAGTCCCAGGAAGAACCACTGACCCCCAGACAAGCCTGTTTGGATATGTCCCCCCTGTCAGTTTCCCCAGACAGAGCGGTGCAGTTTAATAACTCCCCTGTCTCATCTACAGACAGACACATGGCAGAAATAGCAGAGATAGCACTGAGCCAAAATAGCTCAATACAACCTCAAACATCAGAGCCCGCTGCTTACTCCGGAGATGTAGTTCTACTTGCTAGATTCTCTGCCCTCCTTCAACAGGAACTTTCCAAAGCTTGCACAATTATAACTACTGGGATAAAAGATGATTTCCAAACCATAGGAGAGAGGCTGGACACCATAGAATCCAAAATGGATGGTACTGTAAAAAGAGTTAACCAAAATTCCAGAATGTTATCATCACTACAGGACCAATTGGATCAAGCCAATGCGAAAATCGAGGATCTGGAAAATAGATCGAGAAGATATAATTTTCGCGTGCGCGGTCTGCCCGAATCAATAACTGACGTGGAGGGGGTTGTTCATACTCTGATGAAGGACCTAATACCCGACATTGCACCACACCAGCTGGAACTGGATAGAGTTCATAGAGCCCTCACGGCTCCCAGACCTGATGGATTGCCCCGTGATGTGATAGTCAAACCACACTTTTATCGGGTTAAAGAAAAAATAATGTTGGAAGCAAGAAACAAGGAAGTAAAGTACAGATCTTTGCCGACATATCACAGGCGACGATCCAGAAGAGAAGACAACTGAAACCCCTGCTGACACACCTGATTAATCATCAGATCAAGTATCGCTGGTCTTTTCCATTCAGACTGTCCTTTACATACAGAGGGAAGTCGCATTCATTCGCAAGTTTCCAGTCGGGAGAGGAGCTACTTCTAGAATTGGGAATAATCAATAGAGATTCACATCATCCCGACCCCCCAAATAATGATGGTCGTCCGGTCTCGCCCCTGTGGTCTCAACAGAGAAGATCTACTACAAGGAAGTCGCACCCTTTCACCTGAACGCCCAACAAAATTTTTCATAGATCATCACCCACACCGCCCAGGCAAAACTTGCCAGACTTTGTTCAAAACCTACTGAAGAATTCCTACCTGTTGACTACAGACTGCCTTAATGCCCAACCAGGCGAACACTATGATAGAAAACCAGCCCCCTTCCCCTTTTTTTCCCCCTTTCTTTTTTTTTTTTTTTTTTTTTTTCCTCTTCTCTCCCCCCCTTTTTTTTGACAAGCTATGATTGATTCCTTACCCCCCCCCCCTCTCCTTTACCAAATTTTTTTATCACTGCTCTTCATTTTGGAACTTCCCTTCCCCTCTCCAAATTTTTGCCCCCCCCCCTTTTTTCTTGTTTTTTCAGTCCCTTTCAGTCACAGCACGAGAAAGGTCGAGGCAGTAACGCATGCCACTCCTAGTGAACTTGCCTCTACTTCCCGAGTGGAGGCAACTTTACAATATAATGGGGTTAAATACCCCCGTGATCGTACTGTCAAACAGTGCGATGGTTATTTTTTACCTAATGGTACTGTTGAATTGTTATTGCTATAGTTTAAAGAAAGAATTACAATATGTCTCTAACTCTATTTCTTCCCTTTTCTTCCATCTAACCTCTCTCTTTCTTGGTGCGCTCCTGATACAGAAATGGGTTCCTTATACACACCGGAGAAGATCTCTAAAACGTGAGTACGGTTTACCGAACACTTATGACCGATAGATCCTCTACTAAATTCACCATATTAACTCATAATGTACAGGGTTTGAATTCCCCGGTTAAACGAACCAAAGCCTTCCAACAATACCATAAAATGAGAATTGATATCTTACTACTTCAAGAGACACATTTCTCGAAAACTTCTGCCCCTAAATACCTACATGCACGATACCCCACGTTTTTTGTGTCCAATGGACCAGACAAAAAACGGGGAGTAGCAATTTGCATAGCAAAACATATACCATTTTCACCCACTAACATCATTCAAGACAAAGAAGGACGTTATATTATGGCAAAGGGGAAAATACATGATAAGGTTGTTACACTGCTCTCCTACTACGCCCCTAACATAGGACAAAAACAGTTCCTACGCACAATGTTAACAACAATAATGCCACATGTGGAGGGACACGTGATTCTAGGCGGAGATAGCAATACTTCTTTAGATCAAATCCTAGATAAATCCAACCCGGGCAAAACGTCCCTAAAACACACCCCGAAACAAAGTGGAGAGATTGCCCGCCTGCTCCATAGTTATGATCTGATTGACATATGGAGAAATGCTCACCCCACGTCCAGAGATTTTACATTTTACTCCCATGTCCACAAAACATACTCCCGAATAGACCACTTATTTACACTCTCCCCGCTACTTTCATCTATCTCATCAGCCAAAATCATCCCCATGGCCTGGTCAGACCATTCTTCAATACAAATCACTCTTACCGATTTATGGTCAAAATCAGAACCGTCGTCATGGCGATTAAATGAATCCTTATTGAATGATCCCATTATTGCGAAGGAAACAGAGCTAGCTCTTAAGGAGTATTTCCGAAACAATCTTCCCTCATCCCCGTCCCCTATTATAACATGGGCGGCACACAAGGCCACCATCCGCGGTAAGCTGATTCAGCTTGCCTCTAGAGCGAAACGAGAGCACGAACTCACGATAAAACAACAAACGGAAGAACTTCATCGCCTCACGCAAAAACAAAAGACCAATCAAGCCATTGATCTCAGAGATCAGATCGATACAGCTCGCACAGCCCTAAATCTGAGCCTTACCACAAAAGCGGAAAAAAATATAAGATGGTCCAGACATAGATACTATACTATGGGAGATAAACCTAACAAACTTCTAGCTCGGAAACTAACCCCTAGACCATACACACCAGCCCTACCTAAATTACGTTTACATAATGGTCAGATTACGCAGAACCCACAGTTAATATTACAAGAATTTTTTTCTTTTTACTCTAAATTGTATGATACCCCTACACCACTACAGGAAACCAAAGCAGAGGAATTCCTCAGTGAAATCACATTACCCACATTGGAACGGGACCACACAGAGCTAATGGAAGCGGAGTTCACAGCAGGGGAAGTGGCCGCAGCTATTAAACACATAAACCCTTCCAAAGCACCGGGTCCCGATGGTTTCTCTGGACATTACTACAGAAAATACTCTGAAATATTAGTCCCCCATTTATGCTCTTTTTTTAATGAAATAAGAAAAGGAAACCCACTTCCAACACACGAAAATAACGCCTATATTCATATAATACCCAAACCAAATAAAGATCATAGAGACTGTGCAAATTACCGCCCAATATCACTAATTAATTTAGACTTAAAGATAATGACAAAAATTTTGGCCACTCGAATGAATTCGTTTATATCCAAATATATTCACCCAGACCAGGTGGGATTCGTCCCCAATCGCCAGGCCTCAGACCAAACTAGAAGAATTATTAACATAATATCTGCTCTGAACTCAGGGTGGGATGGAGGGGGCCAGAGGGGAGCACTTTTGGTCTCCCTGGACTTACACAAGGCCTTTGACTCCCTGTCATGGGACTATCTATTTTTCATACTGAAACGCTATGGGTTTGGCCCGAATTTCCTGAAGACACTAGAAAACATTTATCATACTCCCACAGCGCACCTAGTTGTCAAAGGTTTCCGGTCTCAGTCAATAGACATACATAGAGGTACCAGACAGGGATGCCCACTGTCCCCCTTGTTGTTCATCCTAGCATTAGAACCATTAGCTATAAAGATACGAGCCCACCCAGACATACAGGGAGTGAAGAGCGGTGACAGGGAACATAAGTGCGCGTTGTTTGCAGATGACCTGCTGCTGCTCCTTTCCTCCCCGATCACCACACTACCCACCTTGCACATTTTACTAACACAATTCACGTTAATCTCAGGCTTAAAAGTGAATCATTCGAAATCCCAAGCCCTTAATGTACTGTTACCAACGCACATAATCCGTGCTTTACGAAATTCATATACATTTCAGTGGAAGGATACAGCTCTTCCATATCTAGGTATCTTCCTTACCCCATCACTAGCCACATTATACAAAAATAATTACCCCCCCTTGTTTAAAAAATTATTAGAGGATCTCAAAAGGTGGTCAAACAACCCTCCATCCTGGTTCGGTCGACTGTACTCAGTAAAGATGACAATTCTTCCGAAGGTATTATACTTGTTCAGGACTCTTCCCATAGCAATAGATAGAGTAGACCTAGCGAGGTTCCAGAATAAACTCCTGGAATTTATCTGGGGGAACAGGAGACCCAGGGTGAATAGACGAACATTATACACCCCCAAATTACAAGGTGGACTGGGAGTACCAGACCTGATAAAATATTATCATGCAGCGCAATTATCTCACCTAATACGATTCCATACCCGACAATCAAACCCACATTGGATGATAATGGAAACAGCTTTATTTCCCAATAAGGAGATCAGCCACCTAATGTGGATGAAACCGAAGGACAGACCGGCAATAATGTGTCCTACACTGTCCTTTTCATTAGATCTGTGGGATAGATTGGCAACTACCTATAAGTTTAAATCTCCCCATACTCCATTGGCCCCATTACTAAATAATCCTATGTTCGCCCCGGGTCTCCGTCCCCACGAATTTAAATGGTGGACCAACAAGGGATTGCTACGGATAGCCGATCTATGTGATCACAGAGGGGTTATGTCAAAACAGGTTCTGCAGGAAAAGTACCAACTACCAAATACAGAAATATACCGCTATTCCCAGATAGCGCACTTCTTGACTACACTGAACCGTGGTTCAGATTTAACTAAATCCACCCAAATGGAAAATTTCTGCAGAACCATAGCGCTGAGTAAACTGTTGGCGCTATATAAATCTCGTATAATAATAATAATAATAAACACTCGGGCCACATTTCATTGATATATGGTATTTTATCATCATCCTCTCAGAAATTGTTTTACATGGAAAAATGGGAGCAAGATACAGGTATCAGCCTAACAGCTGAAGAATGGCACAAAATGTCTCTCCAAGCCTCCAAATCATATATTAATACCTCTTTGATAGAGGCAAACTACAAAATTCTGGTGAGATGGTATATGGTCCCAGTGAAAGTGGCAGCTTTTGTTCCGGGTGCCTCCCCGCAGTGCTTTAGAGGATGCAACAGCGAAGGCACCATGATACATACATGGTGGTCCTGCCCAAAAGTACGTAGATTTTGGATCCGTACGTACAACTTTATATATTCATTAACCCAAGTGAACTTAATCAAGTCACCCTTGCAGGCACTGCTGGGACGCCCAGTGGACGGAGCATCGAAACATATGCGAAAACTCATAAATTTTGTATTTGTCGCAGCAAGAATAGCGATAGCTAAATCATGGAAGTCTCCAACAATCCCCTTCTATCTTATAAAATCCAAACTGTCATGGATTATGGTTAATGAACGTCTTTCTGCTATCTTAAATGACAAAATGCATGTGTTTGAAAGAATATGGGACCCTTGGATAAAATATATTTCAAATACATAATGCGATAGGATACCTAGAAATCCTTTGTTTTAAGACAGGAGCGCACCTCCCCCTCCCCGTTCTCTTTCTACCCTCTATTTCTCACTTTCCTATCTTTTCCTTTCTTGTTATTTTACTAAATATAATAAGCCCCAAAGAGTATAGGGGTTGATCGAAGCCCTAGGGCTGTTATTGGAGGATTATTTACAGGTTACACTAAGTTGAGGAACTGGGGAGTGAGAATTCTCCTCCTGAGACTCCTAAGCTATGCATGAAACACAATAAGGAATTAATAACCATATGGAATTATATGTTGTGTAACCTCCCTATCTCTTTCATTTTGTTCCTTTTATTACTTTTTTATTGATCATTTTGTATAAACGTCTTGTTATTGGTTTTTACACCTTAAACAAAACATGTAAAACTGTAATTTTATATCTTTTGTAAAATCTTGAATAAAAATATTGGAAAAGAAAAAAAAAAGAGCCCGTAATCTACTAGTTTGTTTTGGTTATTGACTCTGAGAATAATGAAGGAAGACTGACAAGTAACTATTATTTTTAGGAGGAGAGGTCAGCAATAACAACCTCAATACTTCTTCAGCTTCCTTTACACTGAATAGGTGTTATACAAGAAGAGACATTCTGAAGCAGTGAGCTGAAATAAATGAATATCAAGCTGTTTTGATTTTACATTTCCTCTTCCCGTGCCTGGCTTTATCAATAGTATAAATAAGTATGTGAACTTACACAGAAGACAGCAGCAACCTCCTTATTGTCATTCTCCAGCAGGCGCAGCCGGTTCCTGAGCTCTGCTTGCAGCTGGGCGTCGGGTTTTCCTTTTCTGACCATGACCAGGTGGAGATTGAGATCTGTGATACAAGATCATTCAATGGGTTACACTATATACACACAGATCTATTCACTGTACATGTACCACATACCAAACCCAGCTGGACCAACAAGGGAAAGATGGTGACCACTATGTATATTAATAGGACAAGTTATGATCAGCTACTGCGTAGAAGCTATGTCTTATACAGGAGATGTGACCATCACCTTCTCAGTACAGCCAGGCTTGGTAACTGTTATGCCCCGTACACACGGTCGGACTTTGTTCGGACATTCTGACAACAAAATCCTAGGATTTTTTCCGACGGATGTTGGCTCAAACTTGTCTTGCATACACACGGTCACACAAAGTTGTCGGAAAATCCGATCATTCTGAACGCGGTGACGTAAAACACGTACGTCGGGACTATAAACGGGGCAGTGGCCAATAGCTTTCATCTCTTTATTTATTCTGAGCATACGTGGCACTTTGTCCATCGGATTTGTGTACACACGATCAGAATTTCCGACAACGGATTCTGTTGTCGGAAAATTTTATATCCTGCTCTCAAACTTTGTGTGTCGGAAAATCCGATGGAAAATGTGTGATGGAGCCTACACACGGTCGGAATTTCTGACAACAAGGTCCTATCACACATTTTCCGTCGGAAAATCCGACCGTGTGTACGGGGCATAAGGCAGTATATCTGTATTGTGCTAAGAGCTTTGCACAGCAAAGTAACATGGAGGCATTTGATGTGCTCATGGCCTTTAATGCAGTGGTGCTCACTTACAGGGTCCCTGGTCCACTGAGGGTCCTTTCACACATCTGCATTTAGAAATGAAGTTAGACTTTTTTTTAGCGCAGTCTTCATCCATTGTTATGCATTTCTGAAGAAAGTGTGATTTCAGGGCTTTCAAATTGGCACTAGGGGCTGTGTCTGTGCAGCCACTGCATCCCTCATAGACTTGAATGTGCTGCCTGCTTGCAGCATCTGCCAGCTCAAGCCTTAGAAGCACACGTTCAATTCATAGACTACAGGACTTGGCGCCCATGTAAATAAGGCCTTAGATGCATTTTATCAAGGTCGCTGATAGGGCAGTACAGCTAGCACTCTTGTACTGGGCCCAGGTCCCATCAGTTTATAAGGGGGGCCCAGGCATCTGCTGAGCAGGCGGGCCAGCTGTACTGCCTTGCTGCAGATAACGGTCCTTTGTCCCACCCTGCAGCGCCGCTGGCTTCTCTTCCACTCCCTCCCCCCAGCTGTGCTGCAGGGGGATCAATTCTAGCATTCGTGTCCCCATCCCCCCTTGTTTTCCGGGCCCCTGTGTGCTTCCCTTTTCCCTGCAGCTTTGCTGGCTTCCTTTCTCTCCTCTCCTAAAGCTGCTGCATGCGCACAAGGGGATGTTTCAGGGTGGAAGGCATGGGAAGGGGCTGGGAAATATGTCATATAATGATGATTTTAGTGTATCTTTAGCAACAATATACAGGCAGTCCCCGAGTTACGAATGAATCCTACTTATGAACGGACGTCACTGCCGGTCGCTTGCGCTCCACACTGGTCCCGGATACCGCCAAGCAGCCATCTTGCAGCACCGGACACATCCAACAGTGCTGTACCGCATGGCCGCAAGAGCCCCAAATAACACAACTGCACACCCAGAAGCGCCTGGAACATCCCACATCAATGCACAGGCTGGAGTTGCACTTAAAAATGTACTGGTCTGACTTGCATACAAATTCGACCTAAGAACAAACCTACAGTCCTATCTGGTTCGTAACCCGGGGACCGCCTGTAATTAGATATTATCTGGGCGGTGGGGGGCAGTGGAGTGGGGGGGGGGAGCAGCGCCCTGTCAGGTAAGCATGCATTTTAGGAATAGTTTAAAACCAGCTTGATGTCACAAACAGTGCTGTTCCTACCTTAAAATAGTGGAAAATACCTAGTCACGCTGCACAAAAACGACTGATCAATTTGACTTATTCCATATATTAATAAATAGGATCAAAAATGAACCCTGAAAGGCTTTATAAATATAGCAAAGTCAGCAAAATAAAAATACCCTTAAAATGATAATGGAAAGAAAGCAATCATTAATTTTTGATTTATGTATGTCCCCCCCCCTCCCGATTTCTTGGTTTTCTAGATAATCTTTTACTATTTTTGCTGTTTCAGCAACATACTGTCTTCATTTAGGATCCATGTGTCAGCAAGTTATATTGTTTACTGAACCCACTGACTGCCTGTACTGTGCCATTTCAGGACCTGTAAATCTGCCGCATATCCTGGCCAACTTCCTTCCGTCTGACCAATGCATCAAGAAAACATTTCCTTTTTCAATACAAATTGGTTTCCCCGTCTCATGTGACCCTGTTATGCAGCTCCATTATCACAGATTTCAGCTCTTGGCTCCAAGTCCAGAATGTCTGATAAGGAAAACTAAAATTAAGCTTTCTGGAAAGCACTCAGATCTAGCCAAATGTTTGTTTTATGTTTTTTTAAAGGCATTTTTTTTATTCATTTTTTCTTTGTTTTGTTTTTGTTTTTTTGGTATTCAGCACAAAGTATAAATTATATAAATGTTAACGACAATGTAAACCTGATTACTAAATTGCTAAATATTAAATAAGCTTTACCATGTACTGTATATACTCGAGTATAAGCCAAGTGTTTATGCTGAAACCCCCCCCCCCTGGCTTATACTCAAGAGGGTCCCACTTAAGAAAAAAAAGTCCAGTAAATGGAGAGGGGCGGGGCCGTCCTGCTGGGTGCCGCACATGTATCATCCCGGCACTCCCCTGTCAGTTTCCCACCCCTCCTGCTCTTCTCATAAGTGTCAAGTGCAGCCTCCCCAGTGCCTGGTAGCGTGATCCCATGCTGTGTGTCAGAGATCTGAATCGCCATACAGCCACTGTAACAATGTCCCACCTCCTAGACCGCCTCTTTGGATAGATGGCACACTGATCCAATGCTAGGAATTATTGTGCCGTGTGTCATAGGAGGTGGGACATCGTTACAGCGGCTGTACAGCGATTCAGATCCAGCTCTGACACACAGCGTGACATCGCATTGCCAGACAATGGCAGGCTGTACCTGATGGGCACTGGTAGGCTGTACCTGATGGGCACTGGTAGGCTGTACCTGATGGGCACTGGTAGGCTGTACCTGATGGGCACTGGTAGGCTGTAAATGATGGGCACTGGTAGGCTGTACCTGATGGGCACTGGTAGGCTGTAAATGATGGGCACTGGTAGGCTGTAAATGATGGGCACTGGTAGGCTGTACATGATGGGCAATGGCAGGCTGTACCTCATGGGCACTGGTAGGTAGAGCTGCGCGATTCTGGCTGAAATGAGAATCACAATTTTTTTGCTTAGAAGATAAATCACGATTCTCACAGCGTAACATCATCTTTCACATTAAAAAAAAAAATTGGGCCAGCTTTACTGTTTCTTTTTTAATTCTTATTCACTGAAGTGTATTTTTTCCCAAAAAATTGCGTTTGAAAGACCGATGGGCAAATACAGCGTGACATAAAATATTGCAGCAATTGATATTACTAGGGTCTCTGCTAAAATATATATAATGTTTGGGGGTTCCAAGTCATTTTCTAGCAAAAAATATTGATTTTACCTTAAGAAACAAGTGTCAGAAAAAGATTTAGACTTTAAGTGGTTAAACTTCCTGCATTTACAGTTGTTTAAAAACTTGGCAGACTGCCTGGATTTTTTTCTTTTTCCTTTTGATCTAAGAAGGAAGTTAGTTACAATGTTTCATTTTTATAAAATTGGCAGACTGCCCGGATTGTTTTCTTTTGACAGCTGAGTGAGCAGATAAGTCACTCTACTTGTTATATGACAGAATCGGAAAACTCTGCAATAGAGATCATCAGAGGGGTTGAATCGAGGTCACGATTTTTTAACGATTAATTGTGCAGCTCTACTGGTAGGCTTTACATGATGGGCACTGGCAGGCTGTACATGATGGGCAATGGCAGGCTGCATGTCATGGGCACTGATAGGCTGTACATGATGGGCACTGGCAGACTGCATTTCATGGGCACTGGTAGAATGTATATTATGAGCCACCCTAGGCTTATACTCGAGTCAATACATTTTTTGTAGTAAAATTAGGTGCCTCGGCTTATATTCGGGTCGGCCCATACTCGAGTATATACGGTATATGTAATCTCAAAAGTCATTTTTAATATTTTTAAATCTACAGCTTTCATTAAAAAAATAATTGGCAATAATTAGTCTCCCAGTTCCTCCCTTGTCACTTTTTCGCAGCAGCTTTTGATGAAACCTATAAGTGGCCATTTCAAAACCCATTACAATTGTTTTGTCCACTGTTGTCACCATCAAGGAGCTCGTCGCCGTTGCCCACTGCCCAACCAAGACAGGGCAAGTGCTGGGCAGATGGGGAGCGGGCAGTGGTCACACTGGGGGCATTCAAGGGCACACTGGCAGCATTTAATGGGCACACTGGCAGCATTTGATGGGCACACTGGCAGCATATGATTGGCACACTGGCAGCATTTGATGGGCACACTGGCAGCATATAATGGGCACACTAGCAGCATTTGATGGGCACACTGGCAGCATTTGATGGGCACACTGGCAGCATTTGATGGCACAGTGGCAGAGTTTAATGGGCACAGTGGCTGCGTTTAATGGGCACAGTGGCAGCATTTGATGGCACAGTGGCAGCATTTAATGGGCACAGTCGCAGCGTTTAATGGGCACAGTGGCTGAAATTGATGGCACAGTGGCAGCATTTGATGGCACAGAGGCAGCGTTTGATGGCACAGTGCAACGTTTGAGGGCACAGTGGCAGCGTTTGAGTGCACAAGGGCAGCGTTTGATAGCACAGTGGCAGCGTTTGATGGGCACAGTGGCAGCATTTGGGCACAGTGGTAGTGTTTGATGGTCACAGTGCCAGCGTTTGATGGCTCAGTGGCTGCAATTGATGGCACAGTGGCAGCATTTGTGGGCACAGTGGTAGTGTTTGATGGGCAGAGTGGCAGCGTTTGATGGCACAGTGGCTGCAATTGATGATTTTTTTCCCACCACTGTCTGCAGGCATTGTGTATATGAGACGTTAGGGATGTGCAGTACAAACATATAAAGGAGAATCAATGTTTCTAGTTTCTATGACAACTGACAATTTTTTTAATGCACTGAATCCATTGATGTGAGATACTGTAATGTCATAAGAAAATTTCAGTCTATTAAAGCAGAATTTCACTGTATCAATCAATATTAACTATTGTTAATCTTTATGCTGCTAGTAAATAGTGTATCATATTTACTTGTTTTACATTTCTGCAGTTGCTTCCTAGTTTCAGGGCTAAGCCCACCCTCTTGCCTGCATGCTTGAGATAAAGGCAGATAGATTCCAGAGCTACATGAATCATCTGCCGATTTTTCTCAAAGTGGCCATGGCTAGAAATGCTGCGGGGAGGGGGCAATGTTTTTGAACGTTATTTCTCAATTAATAAAGTATGGAGACATAGATGGATGGGCGAGTTAGCTTTGAATATTAAAAATTAATTAAAGCGGAGCTCCACCCGAAAGGGGAATCTCTGCTAGTTTGCTTCCACCCCTCCTCTGCTGCCACATTTGGCACCTTTCGGGGGGAGTGGGTACCTGTTTTTGAGAGGTACCTGTCCCCACTTCTGGGAGACCTCAACACGCGAGGTCCCTCAGAAGTTTGCCCCGATTGAAAAAACGGCTGGGGTGCCAACATTGGGGGATCCCTGGACCCTGTGGGGGGGCTGGAGCTCCTCTAGCTTTTTCAGTTTGTGGTGCTCACATATGGTAAAGTTCCACTTTAACAAAGCTTTACCCTCAAAGCAATCAATCTATTGAACAACACATAGTATACAACAACATGCCTAGAAGTTTCTTACCTGATATAAAGGCATCTGTTTGGTCAGAGAAGTTTATGGATCTCTCCTTTAAGCAATCATTAATGTGGACAAAGTCAGAAATACAAGATTCAGCTGAAAGAGAAGAAAAGGTATAAGAGTTGATGGAAGCCACAGTGTAATGCCGCGTACACACGGTCGTACTTTTCGTCTACAAAAGTCCAACGGACGCTGACGGACTAAAGCTGGCTGGTAATCCGATCGTGTGTGGGCTTCTCCGGACTTTCAACGTACTTTTTTAGCCTCAAATCCGACGTACTTTAGATTTGAAACATGCTTCAAATCTTTACTTCGTAACTACGACGGACCCCGAAATCCGCTCGTCTGTGTGCTAGTCCGACGGACAAAAAGCCACGCTAGGGCACCTATTGGCTACTGGCTATGAACTTCCTTATTTTAGTCCGGTGTACGTCATCACGTAAGAATTCGACGGACTTTTGTGTGGTCGTGTGTAGGCAAGTCCGTTCGTTAGAAAGTATGCCGCAAGTCCGCCGCAAGTCCGCCGAAAGTCTGCCGGAAGTCTGTCGGACAGGCTGTCTGACTTTTGTAGACGAAAAGTCCGACCGTGTGTACGCGGCATAAGAGTCCTTACTGGCTAGCTAACTGCTCTTGGCTGTTTGCTAAGTTCAGTGCAAATCACAACACTACACCATTACTGTACTACTGAGATTCTTAAACTGTCCAGAGATATATTGAAATTTGGTCAGTTTAGCAGGGATCATCTATGGCTATTCCTACTGTAACAATCGAGTTCTGTCGAACAGACCTGTTGGAAAACGTTTGTTGATCAGAGGCTGCAGCTGCTGATCAGTGTATTCTGATAGCGGAGGAGTCCCGCTGTCAGAATAAAATGGCACAGTGGGGAGGATCTCCCCTTCCACCTTGATTGTGAGGATGGGGGAACCGTTTTCTTTTTTCAATCAGCCTAATGGCTGATAGGATTAAAAAAGAAGGATCTATGCCCAGCATCGTCAAAACAGCCAATGATATGTGCAAAAAGGAGGACCGTAGGTTTCATGGAGGAGTGGATGCCTCCATGAAATGGAGGTTGATGGTTCAACTGTGCTGAATGAAGAAAACAGGAATTGTGTGGAATCTAAAATGGCTCTAAGTTAGACTCTTACAAAATTGTACATTCCAGTCAAATATGAAGATTTAAAGGGTAACTCCTACTCTCGCGTTCAAATTTAAATAGTAATAATAATAATAGTAATAATGATAATAATAATATAGCATATAATATATTATATTATATTATATATTATATTATATTAAATATTATATATAATATAATATATAATAATTATATATATTATATATATATATATATATATATATTATATTTATATATATATATTTATATAATATATATATATATTATATATATATATATATATAAAATATATTATATATTATATTATAATATATATTATTTAATATAATATATTGTAAAGCACTGCGTAAACTGTTGTCGCTATATAAATCCTGTATAATAATAATAATAATAATAATAATATACTACACAAGCAACACTACAAAATGTTGTAACTGAATGTTATTAAAAATGACATTTCCTTTTAAATCTGCAGCTGTTGTCATTTCCTGTAAAATTCAATGCAATATGGCAACCTGGAGGTGTTCAGCAAAATGTATTTTCCGGTTTCTGTGTATCGGAGGACGTCATCTATGATGAAACGCACCGAACGGAGCCTGCTGTTGACGTCATCATGACATACCGGAAGTTGAACGATTGCCGTAGGATTGTTTTTAAACAGAGCTGTTGCTTTTTAATGGATGTAAGTGCAATCTTATGTGTTTTAATAATGTGCTAATTACGGATTTATGCTATGTGGAGAACATGATCATCTCTTTACCAGTATTCATCTATATACATGGACAAAAGGCTAGTTCTTCAGAGCAACACAAAATACAGTAGAAACCTGCTACAACGTTTATTAAAATTCCTGCAATGTACAGTGAGGGAAAAAAGTATTTTTTCCCTGGAGTGGCCTAGCCAGTCTCCAGACCTTATTTCCATAGAAAATATGTAGAGGGTGCTGAAGGTTCGAGTTGCCAAATGTCAGCCTCCAAAGCTTAATGACTTGGAGAGGATCTGCAAAGAAGAGTGGGACAAAATCCCTCCTGAGATGTGTGCAGACCTTGTGGCCAACAGAAACTTTGACCTCTGTGATTGCCAACAAGGGTTTTGCCACCAAGTACTAAGTCATGGTTCGCAAAGGGGTCAAATACTTATTTCACTCATTAAAATGCAAATCATTTTATAACTTTTTTTAAATGCATTCTTCTAGATATTTTTGTTGTTATCTTGTCTCTCACTGTTAAAATAAACCTACCATTAAAATTATAGACCGATGGAGGGGCGTGGCCTGCCGCAGAGAGGAATGGATGCCTGATTTCAGAGCTCCGTTCCACAGACACTGATCCGAAGCAACCCAAGGCGACAATCCGACCCCGATCCAGCCACACGGAGGGGGCAAGTATCTGTGACCGTCCCGGGCATGTCCAGACGGCGGAATAAACCGCCCGCACCATGCCGCCTCACTGATTACTACGCAAGCGCGGCCATGAACAAGGCCCAAGATGGCGCCGGCTTCGGGAACAACGCCTCAGGCACAGCCCGCACCGCAGCAGATGAGGAGTGCCATTCGGCTCCCTCACAGGAAGACTTCCCAGCGCTCTCATATGGGGATAATATGATGAGAGAGGAGATGGATACTATACCCTCCCCAGACGCTGCAGTATCCCATTCCAGTGTGGACAGAGGTAAGAGGCTGGCTTCTTCTCCAGCCCTCTCCCCCAGCAAAGAACCCCAGCCCAAGAAGCATCAGTGGGCAGACAGGGACACTGATACCACACACATCCCTGCTCTGGCAGCAGTCCCTGCATCAGATAACCCTGTTACTGAATCTATGTTAAAATCAATGCTCCTCACACTGCAGAAAGATCTCCACAGGGAACTACAATTATCTGTCTCCCAAATACATGACAGGGTAGACTGCCTAGAAGGAAGAGCTCATCTGCTTGAAGAAAGCATGCATGACCATGTCAGAGCTCACAATGAATTACTGGATGCACATGAACACCATGCCTCAGAAATACACCACATGAAATTAAAATTGGCAGATTTGGAATATCGTTTCAGAAGGAACAACATAAAATTTAGAGGTATTCCCGAATCTGTCAAATCAAATGAAATTACTTCTTACTTACAACAGTTATTCTCACGTTTATTGCCTCGTTTTAATGCACGTCATATTACCATCGACCGGGCGCATAGGATCGCCAAACCTGCGCACCTATCCCCGGATATCCCGAGGGATGTTCTAGCAAGAGTGCACTACTTTCATGTTAAGGAGCAGATTTTACAGGCAGCTAAAAACACCAAACCGCTTCCAGCACCATATGCAAATGTCCTCCTGTTCAATGACCTCTCCAAAGCCACCATGGATAGGAGAAGAGCATTCACCTCCGTCACTTCCATTCTACAAGAAAAAAAAATCACTTACAAATGGGTTTTCCCTACCAAACTTCTAGTGACCTATCAACAACAAATAATCCCTATTCACACCCCCAAAGAAGGGTACAAAAAATTAACCAACTGGGGTTTTCTCCCCCTTCCTCCTGCCACGAGTGACCGCACGGGCTCCCATCCACATTCCGCTCCATTCCGGAATCAGATCCCTGATCGAGGCGACAACCTTCACAATCCAAAGGCCTTAGGTCGCGAGCATTCATAGGATCCTCTGTGGACACTGCTTTAGTGTTACCTCACTCCCTCAGGTTATAGTGTTAATTTTACCTTTTTGTTCTTTTTTTTTGTGTTTGTTTGGTTACTCTCTTTTTGAGTACTATACTTCTTGCTTGATCTGCATAATATCGAAGTAAATCACCTGTGATATATTTAGTAAGGCTCAATACTATATACATAGTGTCATAACAAAGTTTTTTTTTTTTTTTTTTGACCTTCTCAGTGTTACTGTTTTATTTTATTTTTTTTGACCTTCTCAGTGTTACTGTACGCTCCTTGCTTCCATTACAGGACTTAAAGTTGATTCATCTTCTAAGTGTAATCTCGCTCCCCTCGTCCCCATCCCAGGTCATTCCCTGCTAAAATGGCCATTAAACTCACTTCTCTGAATGCCAAAGGCCTGAACTCCCCCTTTAAACGCAATCTCCTCTGGAAAGAAGCACTGACTCAGAGGGCAGACATATTCTGTGTACAAGAAACACATTTCATCAAAGACAAGGCACCAAAATGCACACACAAACGTTACCCACACTGTTTCTTTGCCAATGCCCCCGCCAAAAAGAGAGGGGTGATGATTGCAATTAGTTCATCCGTCTCTTTCCAGTTACACCACTGTGAAGCTGATGAAGATGGCAGATATTTGTTTCTCTCCACAACAATTGAGAACCAACGACTAACGTTGGTAAATCTTTACGCACCCAACACAGGCCAAAAAAAGTTTTACAACAATCTACTCTCTAAATTGGCACCTTACAGATCCGACCCAGTAGTACTGTGTGGGGACTTTAATGAAATCATTGATAACTCTATAGACACGTCTAACCCAAGCAAACGTAGGCCCTCTACACTATCCTCTCTTTTACATAATGAAGACCTTTATGACCCCTGGAGATGCACGCACGATACGGAGCGAGATTACACTTTTTACTCTAACTCTCAGCACTCTTACTCTCGGATTGATATGTTCCTTACAGATAAATTCCTGCTACAAAAAATCACAGAGGCGCGAATTGGTACAATTACCTGGTCTGACCACGCACCAATATCGATCACATTATTTAACAGCAACAAAAATACACGACATACTATTTGAACACGTCTCTGCTCACTAACCCAACACTGGAAAAAGAACTTAGATCCGAGATTGAGAGCTACTTTGACAACAACCAATTTTCTATCAACGATCAATCTATGATTTGGCATGCGCACAAAGCTTACTTACGTGGCCTTTTAATAAAATTCGGAGCACAGGCAAAAAAACAACACGTAGCCACTACTGAAAAATTATTAAAACAAATTTGTGCGTTAGAAATTGTCAACAAAAACACAACATCCACTACCATCTCCAATGAACTGAAAAACTTAAGACACCAACTTAGTGAACATCTACATAAAAAATTTGAATATTATATAAAACGCCTTAAACTCCAGCATTACTCAGCCAACAAATCAGGAGCGTTCTTGGCCAGACAAGTGAAAAAACACAACGCCAACACAAAAATACAGGCCCTAACTAACTCCCAAGGTAAACGAGTACATAACTCATTAGTTATTGCAAACAAATTTAGCGCATTTTACGCCAAACTGTATAATCTTAAAGAATCTGATCAAGAAGCCCATCCTAAAATGGAGGACATTGAAAAATTCCTCTCATCCATACATCTTCCCTCTATTTCCACTGTACAGCTGGAAAATATTTCTACAGCTTTCTCTCCCACCGAAATTCTCAAAACAATAAAAACACTGCCATTACACAAAGCCCCTGGCCCCGACGGATTCCCAAATGAATATTACAAATGCGTCTCAGACTTACTCACCCCACACCTATGCAACACCTTTAATTACTACACTACTATAGGCAAAATTCCCAAGGAATCTCTAGAGGCCCTGATTGTTACCCTACCAAAACCAGGCAAATCCCCTGACAAACCAGCAAATTACCGCCCAATCTCATTGTTAAACACAGAAACCAAGTTATACGTGAAATTGCTAGCTCAGCGGCTCTCCACAATTATACCACAAATAATACATCCTGACCAGGTCGGATTTGTACACGGCAGACAAGCTTCGGACGACACTAGACGCCTTATTGATCTAATCCAGTGGGTGGAACATAATCAAACGCCTTCTCTCTTCCTTTCACTGGATGCAGAGAAGGCGTTTGATAGAGTTCATTGGACATACATGGAAAAAGTCCTATGCAAGTTTGGGCTGTCAGGGCCTATCCTGACAACGATATTAAATTTATATTCCTCCCCAAGCGCCCGAGTCTGGACGTCAGGGATAACGTCCACTCCATTCAACATCACTAATGGCACAAGGCAGGGGTGCCCACTTTCACCCCTGATTTTTGCCATGGTGATGGAACCCCTAGCACAAGCCATCAGATCCGCAACAACCATTTTAGGCATCAAAGTAGGAGACGTAGAACACAAAATAGGATTGTACGCAGACGATGTCATCATCACTCTAACAAAACCTGAAACCTCCCTTTCAAACGTTTTGAAAATTCTTGAAACGTTCAGTCTAATATCTCTTTACAAAGTCAATAATAGTAAATCCACTATGCTAAACTTAGGGATAGATCAACAGACTAAACAGATCATAACGAAAAACACACCTTTCACATGGTCCAAAAACTCCTCACTTCAATACTTAGGGATTCACCTAACCTCCCCGAGCAATACATTGATAAAAGTGAACTATGCCGTGTTACAAGAAAAGCTTTTACGCATTGCCAAAGATATAAGTAATGCATATATCTCATGGGCTGGTAGAATAGCACTGGTCAAAATGTACCTGCTCCCTCATATTCTGTATATGTTCCGTACAATCCCTATAGCACTGCTTTCCACGCAATTGAATCAACTACAAGGGTTGCTCAATACGTTTATCTGGCAACAGAAAAAACCCAGACTTAAACAAAACATTCTTTTATCACCAGTACAAAACGGTGGAATGGGAGCCCCCAACATTCATGCTTACTATAAGGCAGTGGTATTGGACCAATTGAAAGAATGGTGGTCACCCACCTCCAGGAAAACGTGGCACCAAATTGAGTCTGCAGCTCTCACGACGAACCTGAAATACGTTCTATCGGCTAACCTACTCAACTTAAAACCACAACGTCATTTTCTACAATCTCCAACATCGGCTCTACGGGTCTGGACAGCCCTTACACAACAAGCTAAGGGAATACCTATTTCAATCCTTTCCAAAATCCCCATTCAAGCAATAGAAATAATATTGCCTGACCTGTCCGTCAAACCCTGGACACAGAAAGGTCTTGTCAACATTGGACAACTGATGTCCACAATAGGGATCCATTCATTCGTACAGCTACAACAGATATTCGATATCCCAACAACAACGTTTTTCCTGTACCTACGGATTCGCTCTATCATATCCCCAATCAATATACTCACTGACAATGCTCCAATGGCTGATATATTGAAATTCTACGAAACTCCAGCTCCAGCAGTGAAAGGAATCTCAGGGATGTACAAGATACTGACGACACCGTCTGCAAATCAATCATCTCCTTCTATTGACTTCTGGTCATCCTTTACTACCACCCCACCACAACCCGCAATTTGGCACAAAGCCTTAACTCTTCCACTTCGAGTATCACGCTGCACCTCCCACTGGGAATCAATTCAAAAATTGTTCCATAAATGGTACTATACCCCAGCCAGACTAGCAAAGATATACCCAGCTACCTCACCTCAATGCTGGCGGAATTGCACCAAAGTAGGCACTCTGCAATACATCTGGTGGGAATGCCCTTTCATATTCAGATTCTGGCTAGATGTTGCTACTCTCATCTCAACGGTCTGCAAGGTCCCCCCTCCATCATCCTCCCTGGATCTTCTTTTGGGTCTTGATGTCCCAAAATGGCCGAAACATGTCAGAGTAGTGGCGACTCATATCCTTATCGCAGCTCGCTTACCTCTAGCGAGAAAATGGAAATCACCACAACCTCCCTTTAAGTCAGATCTCATTGTTCTTTTAAATTACCATTTCCAAATGGAATTCGCCTTCGCTAAAGCCAACCTCAATATCACCTAATTTCTTCAAAAATGGGAACCTTGGATATCCGATCCGAGAAGCACAGCTCTTTAATGGATATTGACTTCTCAGAATCAAATACATAGTTCTGCGAAACAATAAACAGACGTTTTATAACACCCCACTAGACCTAACCAGCACCAATCTTCTGCATCCTGCATCTCCACCTATTTCTGCACGGATATCATTCTGCCTGACGATTTTCATTTGAGCAACTATATACAGTAACCTGGGTATATATTCACTGATCAGGACTTATAATTCTGTGTGATAAATAGTTCAAAGTTCCGCATTCCTTGGCTCGCTTTAGTTGTTTTTGTTGGTTGTAGTATATTTAACAACTGGTGGTTGAAGAGCTGCCTCACCCCCCCGTGGCACAGTGAGCGCCCAATTTGGGGTGCCAGGGTGGGGAGACAGTGCTGACACCATCCAATTGATGCGTAAGTTAAACATATATCGTTAAATCTTCATAAATTACATCCTATTTTCATGACTGATACCTTTGAGACTCATGGTTGATGTATACTGTATTACTCAATAAGAAATGTTGATATAATGCTACCTTACACGCTATGTACTAATTCCTCGTAAAAAAATTAATAAAAATGTAAATTAAAAAAAAAAAAAAAATTATAGACCGATCATTTATTTGTCAATGGGCAAACGTACAAAATCAGCAGCGGATCAAATACTTTTTTCCCTCACTAAACATTGATCACCCAAAGGGAACTGCTTTTTGTTTTCTCAAAAAATGTAGAGTCACTCTAAACTGTTTCAAGTAATACAAATCACCCAGGTTTCCCTCTTATGCCCAGTCTGCTCAGTCCTCATATTTATCATATATATATATATATATATATATATATATATATATATATATATATATATATATATGTATATATATATATAGCTTACAACCTAAGGTCCCTAACACATTCATACATACTAGGGCCAATTTAGACAGGATCCGATTAACCTACCAGCATGTCTTTAGATTGTGGGAGGAAACTGGTTTCCCGGAGGAAACCTACGCAGGCACAGGGAGAACTTGCAAACTCCCGGCAGAGGGTGTCGTGGTTGTGATTTGAACCAGCGACCAGCAACCAGCTGCTAGGTGAAAGTGCTAACCACTACACCACTGTGCTGTATATATATATATATATATATATATATATATATTTTGGGGACGGAAAGTATTCAGACCCCCTTAAATTGTTCTCTTTGTTATATTGCAGCCATTTGCCATTTAAGTTCTTTTTTTCCCCATTAATGTACACACAGCACCCCATATTGACAAAAAACACAGAATTGTTGACATTTTTGCAGCTTTATTAAAAAAGAAAAACTGAAATATCACATGGTCCTAGGTATTCAGACCCTTTGCTGTGACACTCATATATTTAACTCAGGTGCTGTCCATTTCTTCTGATCATCCTTGAGATGGTTCTACGCCTTCATTTGAGTCCAGCTGTGTTTGATTATACTGATTGGACTTGATTAGGAAAGCCACACACCTGTCTATATAAGACCTTACAGCTCAAAGTGCATGTCAGAGCAAATGAGAATCATGAGGTCAAAGGAACTGCCTGAAGAGCTCAGAGACAGAATTGTGGCAAGGCACAGATCTGGCCAAGGTTACAAAAAAATTCTGCTGCACTTAAGGTTCCTAAGAGCACAGTGGCCTCCATACTCCTTAAATGGAAGACGTTTGGGACGACCAGAACCCTTCCTATAGCTGGTCGTCCGGCCAAACTGAGCTATCGGGGGAGAAGAGCCTTGGTGAGAGAGGTAAAGAAGAACCCAAAGATCACTGTGGCTGAGCTCCTGACATGCAGTGGGGAGATGGGAGAAAGTTGTAGAAAGTCAACCATCACTGCAGCCCTCCACCAGTCGGGGCTTTATGGCAGAGTGGCCCAATGGAAGCCTCTCCTCAGTGCAAGACACATGAAAGCCCGCATGGAGTTTGCTAAAAAAAACACCTGAAGGACTCCAAGATGGTGAGAAATAAGATTCTCTGGTCTGATGAGACCAAGATAGAACTTTTTGGCTTTAATTCTAAGCAGTATGTGTGGAGAAAACCATGCATTGCTCATCACCTGTCCAATACAGTCCCAACAGTGAAGCATGGTGGTGGCAGCATCATGCTGTGGGGGTGTTTTTCAGCTGCAGGGACAGGACGACTGTTTGCAATCGAGGGAAAGATGAATGCAGCCAAGTACAGGGATATCCTGGACGAAAACCTTCTCCAGAGTGCTCAGGACCTCAGACTGGGCCGACGGTTTACCTTCCAACAAGACAATGACCCTAAGCACACAGCTAAAATAACGAAGGAGTGGCTTCACAACAACTCCGTGACTGTTCTTGAATGGCCCAGCCAGAGCCCTGACTTAAACCCAATTGAGCATCTCTGGAGAGACCTAAAAATGGCTGTCCACCAACGTTTACCATCCAACCTGACGGAACTGGAGAGGATCTGCAAGGAGGAATGGCAGAGGATCCCCAAATCCAGGTGTGAAAAACTTGTTGCATCTTTCCCAAAAAGACTCATGGCTGTATTAGATCAAAAGGGTGCTTCTACTAAATACTGAGCAAAGGGTCTGAATACTTAGAACCATGTGATATTTGAGTTTCTTTTTTAATAAAGCTGCAAAAATGTCAACAATTATGTGTTTTTCTGTCAATATGGGGTGCTGTGTGTACATTAATGAGGATAAAAATGAACTTAAATGATTTTAGCAAATGGCTGCAATATAACAAAGAGTGAAATATTTAAGGGGGTCTGAATACTTTCCCTCCCCACTGTATATATATATATATATATATATATATATATATATATATATATATATAGATATATATCTATATATAGATATATAGCTATATATCTATATATCTATATATATTTATAAGATATGTAAGATATAAATATGTTCTTATTGGCTAGAATCTGAGCCTGTGAAATTGCAAATGAGTGTGTTTCCTGGCTTACACTCCACCCTTTCTGTAAGAACAGTGTAATACCCTGATTGGCTTGCAGGTGACAAATTAGCATTTTCACTAACTCAGGGTATAGCCAACCTCCTGAGTGCCTCTTAAAGTGATCTTGGCGTTCCTCTTGCTAAACCCCCTTTCTTCTAATCTCTACAACATAGGGACTAATTGATCTGTAGTCCCAAAATAAGAACAAGGAGGACAAGGAGGCCACAGTATGGCCCCTCAAAGCTTAAAAATTCCCTTTTACACATATTTAGAGGTGTCGCTGATGCCAATTTTCTAAAAATAAATCTGCACAATGTTCACACAGGTCTTGTTCCATTAGTTCCCACACTTGTGTTCTCTTATCAAATGACATGAAAACCCATCCACTAATGGAGACTCTGAACAGACATCCAATACTGTTACTGTAGGACAGCAGCCAATGTGCTGGATTCTATCTGCAGTCTGCAGTCATGGTCCAAGCACATGTGCAAGTTTCCACTTCCAGACAACTTGATCATTAACAGCTTAGCTCTATTGTTCATTAAACTCTGAAGCCAAAAATTACATTCCCACAGTTTACTGCAAGGCAGGATGTGTAGCTAATATCAAAGCTACAGGTCACTTTAGAAATAGCTACTAGTAAAATTTCACTTTATAGGTATGCTACAAACATGAACATTGTGCTTAATGTGTAAGTCAATGCACGCCTTTTTATTTTAATCTAAAAAAGACTTCATTACCTCTAATCAATATTCCTTACCTTTTAACTATTGTTATTCATAACCAAGGTTCTGTAAAACCTTAGGGTTCCTTCAGAAATTGAGCAGGTTCCTCCAGAATTCCTTGAGCAATGAGAAAGTTCTGTCTCTCAGGTATATAACGATTGACACCAATGATCTTTTTAACTATTTGTAATTGGGGCATTATTCCCAATTATCACTATTTTAAGGGGCTTTCTTCTCACTGACCATCGATGTAAGAAGCATTCTTTCCACTGACCACTAGTCTAATGGGGCCCTCCTCCCAATTACTACCAGTGTAATGGTGTCCTTCTCCCAGTGACCATCAGTGTAATGGGGCCCTTCTCCGAATGGCTATTAGTCTAATTGGGCCCTTCTCCCAATGACCATTAGTGTAATGGCACCATTCTCCCAATGACCAGCAGTGTAATGGGGCACTTCTTCCAATGACCGTCAGTGTAATGGTGCCCTTCTCTTAATGAAGACCAGTGTAACAAGGCCCTTCTGCCAATGACCACCAGTTTAATGGGGCTCTTCTTCCAATGACTGCCAGTGTAATGATGCCCATTTTCCAATTACCACCAGTATAATGAGGCCCTTATCCCAATAACCATCAGTATCATGAGGCCCTTCTTCCAGTGACCACCAGTTTAATGGGGCCCTTTTCCCAATGACCACCAGTATAATGGGGCCCTTCTCCCAATGACCATCTGTGTAATGGGACACTTCTGCTAATGATCACTAGTGTCCACTAATTATCTATCTGTCCACCAATCAAATGGAGCATGTCACTAATTCCCAATGTACACAATTTGTACTGTCTGTGTTTCTTTTTTGGACATTGTGAATATTTGTTTTATTATTATTACTGAAAATGTAATAAAGAGCAGCTTAAGCACACCACATTCCTTAGTATTTTATTTAGTTCTACAGTGCCTTGAAAAAGTATTCATACCCCTTGAAATTTTCCATATTTTGTCATATTACAACCAAAAAACGTAAATGTATTTTATTGGGATTTTATGTGATAGTCCTATACAAAGTGGCACATAATTGTGAAGTGGAAGGAAAACGATAAATAGTTTTCAAATTTTTTTACAAATAAATATTTGAAAAGCATGACGTGCATTTGTATTCGGCCCCCTTTACTCTGATACCCCTAACTAAAATCTAGTGGAACCAATTACCTTCAAAAGTCACCTAAATAGTAAATAAAGTCCACCCGTATGTAATGTAATCTCAGGATAAATACAGCTGTTCTGTGAAGCCCTTAGAGGTTTGTTAGAGAACCTTAGTAAACAAACAGCATCAGGAAGGCCAAGGACCAGACAGGTCAGGGATAAAGTTGTGGAGAAGTTTAAAGCAGGGTTAGGTTATCAAAAAAATCCCAAACGTTGAGAATATCACAGAGCACTGTTCAATCCATCAAAATGGAAAGAGTATGGCACAACTGCAAACCTACCAAGACATGTCCGTCCACCTAAACTGACAGGCCAGACAAGGAGAGCATTAATCAGAGAAGCAGCCAAGAGGCCCATGGTAACTCTGGAGGAGCTGCAGAGATCCACAGCTCAGGTGGGAGAATCTGTCCACAGGACAACTATTAGTCGTGCACTCCACAAATCTGGCCATGGAAGAGTGGCAAGAAGAAAGTCATTGTTGAAAGAAAGCCATAAGAAGTCCTTTTTGCAGTTTGTGAGAAGTCATGTGGTGACACAGCAAACGTGGAAGAAGGTGCTCTGGTCAGATGAGACCAAAATTTAATTTTTTTCGGCTTAAAGGCAAAACGCTATGTGTGGCGGAAAACTTAACCTTCCAGCAGGACAACTACCCTAAACATACAGCCAGAGCTACAATGGAATGGTTTAGATTAAAGCATATTTATGTGTTAGAATGGCCCAGTCAAAGTCCAGACCTAAATCCAATCGAGAATCTGTGGCAAGACTTGAAAATTGCTGTTCACAGAAGCTCTCCATCCAATCTGACAGAGCTTGAGCTATTTTGCAAATAAGAATGGGCAAAAATATCACTCTCTAGATGTGCAAAGCTGGTAGAGACATCCCCAAAAAAAACATGTAGCTGTAATTGCAGTGAAAGGTGGTTCTACAAAGTATTGACTCAGGGGGGCTGAATACATATGCACACCACACTTTTCAGATATTTATTTGTAAAAATGTTTAGAAACCATTTATAATTTTCCTTCCATTTCACAATTATGTGCCACTTTGTGTCGGTCTATCACACAAAATCCCAATAAAATACATTTTTGTTTTTGGTTGTAACATGACAAAATGTGGTAAATTTCAAGGGGTATAAATACTTTTTCAAGGCACTGTATATCTACAGCTTGCTGTTCAGGACAATTCATGCTAAGCTGTAAGTATAGTAAATATTAGCACACCCTATTCACCCTGTGTGGCGCAGATTCCCCCTGTTTGCACCCTAGATATTTCATCAAAGCCTTCTAACTACTGACACCAATCCCTGCCCTACTGACACTGTCCACTGCTCTACTGATACCGTCAGTATAAATACACATGCACACACACATGTGTGTTTGAGCTTTGAGGTGCACAGCGTACTGCTTATATCCACGTAATGAGCGTGTGGGTAGGTGGAGAGAGCAGAGTGATGATGAGATGATCTTATTAGCTTGCTGCTTTTTCTTCACTGTCTAATCACAGGCTGAGTTTAGGAGTAAGACCTAGTCATGTCATTTAAGTTCAGTACAGGAAGTGAGGTCTCCCAGTGTGGCCGTGCTAACTAGCTGGGTTGTGTAAATCTCAGGAGTTAACTAACAGAAAAACAAATCCTATGGCATGTAAAACAGCTCCCAGATATGTATTTCAACCATGTACTTAGCTGTTTGCCTCACTAAATAGTAAAGAAAGGATCAGTTAGGCAGTCTAAGAGCACAAACCTTTAAAAACCAGACAACAGTGATATCACCCCTATATTTATCAGGGGAGAACAAACAAAATTGTCTACCACACTATTTGTTGGAAGTCCAATATGTACATCCATTTTCTTTTTTGTGTAGCACCGTCCCAAATAGGCTTCTAGTTAGGATAGGCAAATTTAGTTTTGTCACTCTGCTATAATCATCAGAGCAGCAAGTGATTGCCTTGGTCTGCTCAGGGCTATACAGGCTGTGAATTTGACTGCTTCCACCTGTCTTTTGGAGACTTCCAGAATATAGTGAGTGGGAGGATCAGATAAGCAGCCTGAATATTTATTCAGCCCCAGCCAATCCCTGGGTGAGGATGCCCAGATGGTGGCTGAGAGAGTGCATAAATAGTTTGGAGCCTGGAGGAGCAGTGTTCTTCCACCAGAGGAGAGGTCCCCAGCGGTCATTCTGCTGAAGGTTCTGCCTGTCTCATTAAGGTCCCAGCTGTGCTTAACCACGGGCCTATCCTGCTTAAGAGCCACAGGAGGGGTTCTACTGAGGATCTGATCTGTAAGGTTCACAAAGGAGTCTGTCTGCCTGAGTCTGAGGGTGACATCTAAGCCCTGGGCACACTGTGAGTACAGACCTAAGAGAGAAGGATCCCAGTGACTGTTGCTGTTGTTAACCCCTGCTTGCCTGGCCTTGAACATTGTTATTGTTGGTATCCCAGTGCTGTCCACTTTATGTCCTACTGCTTAAAGGACTGTAGCTGCGAAGGGAAGAGTGTCCTCACACTCCTGTTAGTGCCTTAGAGTATCCCACAGCTCCCTATGCCCCATCCAAGTTAATCACCAATACATTTTAAAAAGGCAACCACTGAGCCAGAGGAAAGAGTGAAAGTTGCTGTTTGCCTGGCAGCCACTACACAAAGAGATAAGAACCTGGCACACAACTCTGTGGTCCTTGCAGGGGTGAGCGCTATATATAATATAAGCTATTGCACTGTAATACCTTTGCAATGCCCCCATCATCAGGGCTTTACGCCTTGGATACAATAATCAACTGATAAAATCCCATTCCATCATTTGTATCCAAGTGTCCTGTGTTAATATATTGTAATTCCAATAACTTTTTCAACCACAATGAGCCCTGTGTTTTTCTCTCCATCAACCATTAAAACCCAGATGAAAAAGCCATATTAAAGGCTCCAAAACATGGTGGCCTTTTGTTCTATGAGGAAATAAATGTATATCTTGGATTCCCAACAAACGCTCTTTGTCCTATTGGATTGAGTCCGAAGTGGCCTGGTGTGGCTGCTTTGTGCATTAGAGCTGCCTCACTAGACGGACTACACTCTACACTATGGAGTTTGACCTCCACTGTGATGTGATCAAATATAGCGTTTGGATCCAGCACCTCCCACTTACACTTTCACAAACCCACATATTTATTCTAACAGGTATATTTTAAAGTAATATTAGCCGCATAGTCTACCCACCAAAAAGACCCTTTATTTAACATCTTAGTATTTTTATCCTGGAACCACAAACAAATGTAGATTTTCTTTTTTATACTGTATATGGTTTCACTTAAATCTTTCTTTTTCTTGAAACACACATCATTTGCAAAAAGAAAAACAAGTGATGAAGTTCGTCTTACCATTTGTCCCTATAGAAGAAATAGCCCTTTTCACAGAAGCAACAAAGGATTTTGGGCTGTGGTTGGAGGATCCATGCTCAGGCTCACTGCTGTCTCTCCTGCTCTGTTCCCCTATTGCTGCCCCCTTGTCTTCGATTGATCTTGAGTCCTCTGTTCCTTCTGATTCATCTTCTACAATTGGATAGAGTCTAGGGAGCACCATGGTGGGCTCCGGAATGTTCACACCACCTGGCTCCATGGTGCCTCTTGGCCTTATAATACTTCCATTATAGAAAGAGACTGGTCAGACCTGTAAAAATAAAAGCATTGTATATTATTTGGCACAAGAAAATGTCTATTTCCGTGTAATTAGGTAAATAATAATGAACATAGAACATAATATCTACTAAGCCCTTCATGTCTTTTAATGTGAAAGTAGAATTGTCCATTAAAGTTAAAACCATTCTAACCATCCTGCCCATTTATAAAGAGGAATGATTTTGTTAAACCCTGTAGTAATAATTGTTATGCCGCGTACACACGAGCGGACTTTTCAGCATCAAAGGTCCGACGGACTTTCGACGGAGTTACTATGAACTTTCGAACAACCGGACTTGCCCTCACACGAACGGACTAAAGTCCATTTGAAAGTCCATTCCTTTGAACGTGATGACGTACGAAGGGACTAGAATAAGGAAGTTCATAACCAGTAGCCAATAGCTGCCCTTGCGTCCTTTTTTGTCCGTCGGACTAGCATACAGACAAACGGATTTTTCGACAGACTTGAGTCCGTCGGAAAGATTTGAAACATGTTCCAAATCTAAAGTCCATCTGATTTTCGACAGAAAAAGTCCGCTGAAGGTCCGATGAAGCCCACACACGGTTGGATTGTCCGACGGATTCATTCCAGCGGACCAGTCCGATCGAAAAGTCCGCCCGTGTGTACGCGGCTTATGTGTTCCAGGTAATGCTGCTTTGGGCTGCCACTGTGGGCAGCTTTGTGACCGAATGCAAATCACTCAAGTGCATTCTTGGTGCAGATGATGCTAAAATGCATAAATGTTAATACATTGGTGCTATCTAAATGGTAAAGAAAATAAATAGGTAACTTCACTAGCCTCTCATATTTCTCAGAAGCTCCAGAAATTAGCTCTCACTGCCACATGTGCTCTCTGCTTCTTCTCTCAGTGATCCCGCCATGTTCTTAATAATGCCAGACCCACCATAATAGTAAGTAGGCAAAGCTGCTGAAATCAAGAGATATTAATAACCAGAGGCTGATTAAGCCAAGAGCTTAAAGCTTATGTTTAGTCAAAACAGTTTTTTTAAGGGTTAAGTAAGGGTTAAACCCCCTGCCTGTTTCTTTTTTTTGTTTGTTTGTTTTGTGTTTTATATTTTGCTGTCTGTGTATCTTTGGAGAAATTTCTGCACACTTTGTGTTCAAGAGATACATCAGGAAGTTAGAGGAAATCTCCCAATGTGAGGGCATTCCCCTCTTCGGCTAGGTTCACACTAGTGCGGGCCGTGTGGCCCGTGTTTGCTCAGGCACGGCAGCCCATTCATTTGAATGGGCTGCTGTGCCCCCCAAATCTTTGTTTGTCTATTGTATGGCTTCTGACCAAATCTCTTTGGGCTGGAGCAACCCCCCCCCCCCCCCCAAATCATTGCCTCTTATTAGTGTCCACCTGTGTTATAGGAAAAGTCCTTTAGTTCTCCCATATAGAGGAGTGTATTTCTTCCATGGTACAAAGATGCAGGATCTTCCATTCCATGGATAGCATAGAACCCACTGATAATGGGGTACTTTGACGTAGTAATGGGCTTAGTACTGTATGGACATATGGTGTAACTAAATCCCCATATTTTCTGAATATGTTCAGGTGTTTTAAATAGCCTTGCAGGAGTTAAATGTCATTTTTGTATGTGTGCGCTATAATCTTTTGTGCTGTGCCACGTTAATGGTGCATGCACCTTTTAAAAACCTTTTAAAAACTCAGCCGCAGGGAAACCGCTGCCTTTTTGACCATGTGGTTTTACTTGCGGTTCCTGCACCCACGATTGTGCTGTGGGCTGAAATGCGTGGGAGTTCCAATCAGAATGAATGGCAGCTCTGCGCATCTTGCAAGAGCAGTGTGATGCGGGTGGTAGCAGGTGCGGGTATCGATGCGATTGCCACACTCGCAACCAGAATGCACAGTGTGGGCTAGTGTGAACTTAGCCTTAGACAGTTGTTGCTGGAAAATGTGTCCCCCAATGAAATATTTCCCCTTTATGCTTTGGCTTGACAAAAAAATGTACATAGGCTCTGTAGTGGGTTCTGGAGCACTATGCATTGTCAGACACTGAAATAAATGATGTGCTTCTGCATCTTTAGGTACTTTTAAGCAATACTAACATGCACAGCGGGAGGCCGGCTGTGAAGCAGCAAGAAGTCACAACCGGCTTTCCATAGTAAATATGTCAGCTCTGAGGACCTGAAGACCAGCGAAGAACTGGCCTGGGTGAGGACAGAGCTGGATCCCTGGACAGGTACGTTTTCATTTATTAAAAGTTAGCAGCTACAGTATTTATAGCTGCTGACTTAAAAAAAATGTAGGAAAGGGGAGGCTGAAGAACTGCTTTAACCACTTCCTGCCCGGCCCATAGCAGATGATGGCCGGGTGATGGTTCAGTTATCCTGACTGGGCGTCATATGACGTCCAGCAGGATAACATGCCGCTGCGCGCCCGCGGGGGCGTGCATTGCGGCGATCGGTCTGACACACCGCTCCACCGATCTTGGTAAAGAGCCGTGATTAGCCGTGTCCAATCACGGCTGATCACGATGTCAATAGGAAGAGTCATTGATCGGCTTTTCCTCACTCGCGTCTGACAGGCGTGAGTAGAGGAGAGCCGATCAGCGGCTCTCCTGACAGGGGGGGTCTGTGCTGATTGTTTATCAGCGCAGCCCCCTTCAGATGACCACACTGGACCACCAGGGATCGCCACTAGGACCTCCAGGGAAGGGGGCAACATGTGGATGGACAGGTATGTACCCCATGGCCATCCACATGTGCCCGATGTGCCCAGTCAGTGCCCAATCTGTGCCAATCAGTGCCCACAAATGGGCACTGATTGCCACCATTATATTGCAGTGATGCCCAGCAATGCCACCCTTAGGGGCATCAGTGCCACCAGTCAGTGTCATCAGTGCCACCCATCAGTGTCCATCGGTGCCACCTGTCAGTGCCCATCCGTGCCCACCCATCAGTGCCGCCGTATCAGTGCCCGTCAGTGCGGCCATATCAGTGCCCGTCATTGAAGAAGAAAACGTACTTATTTACAAAAAAAAATTTACAGAAACAAAGAAAAAAATGTTTTTTTTTCAAAATGTTCGGGCTTTTTTTATCTGTTGCGCACAAAACAAAAACCGCAGAGGTGATCAAATACCCCCAAAAGAAAGCTCTATTTGTGGGAACAAAATGATAAAAAAAATTGTTTGGGTACAGTGTTGTATGAGCATGCAATTGACATTCATATTGCGACAGTGCTGAAAGCTGAAAATTGGCCTGGGCAGGAAGGTGTCTAAGTTCCTGGTATTGAAGTGGTTAAAGTGTTTGGAAACCCCTTACATATACCCAGTGAAGTGACTGACATCAGGTGATACACAGGGATGAAACAAATCCTCCTGCAGATGGTGCACTTGTTTGTCTGCAGTCTTCTCTTCTCTACATTTTTCCAAAGTCCCATAATTCATAAAGCATGTCTGAGCTGTCAGAAAACAGGGGGGGGGGGGGGCAGAGAGTTGAAATTACACACTGTAGAGCTCAGTGAGGAGAGCTGAGAGCTGATTGGAGGGTAGAGACACACATAGCACACAGGAACAGGGCTGAGGCTGTCAATCAGATGAAGGTCCCTCTCCTGTCACCGTTTTTCTCTTGGTGTCAGGAAAACTTGTCAGAAGTGACTTATGCATATAACAGAGGAACAAAGCAGCAAACAGAAATAACACTCAGTACTATAAATTTGCGACTATAGAGGATTATTTTTTGTTTATATTTTGTCTGAGGTTTACAACCACTTTGATTTTATAATGTTGTAATCACAGTACACTTTTCAGGATACAATTGAATAGAAATGTGTATTTCCATATTTTTTCTGGAGAAAGTATGGTGGTCTATGGAGGTAGAATTTTTCTCTGAACAGATGCTCTTTGCCTATAATTGCTCCCTATGAGAAATTCCAAACATTTGTATGTGCTCAAATCTCAGCGTTTTTTTTTTTTTCAAAATAATACTAGTTATTAGACTTTTCTTTAACAAAACGAGTAATGAATGATTGAGCCACGCTCCACTCAGCAGGTCCTCCCGGAGTGTGTACACAGTTTATTTTGTGCAGCACATTCTGGCACACAGTACAAAGTAAAACAAACAGATGGAATGGAGACACGGCCACGTAATCTCTCACCCCAGGCCCCTTGCTAATGTTTTCTCCATTTAGTTACATTTTAACTTTTTATTTGCTACAAAATAACACTTTTCAGGACTAAAATTTAACACAAATATATACTAAATTGTTCCTGCTGAGTATCAAAGTAAAGTCGTATGATTTTTTTTGTGTTGTGTGTGACTATTAGGCTTCACATTGTTCAACCTCTCCTGAACGATTTAACTTGACATCTAGAAACCGCCGTCTAAACCCGGCAGTTTTTACATAGCTGGCTCCTGTTCTGTGTAGTTTTGTTACAGCTGATACCCATGTACCATAGGTATAAGGCCCGAAAAAGATTTGAACTTTTTTAAGTGATGAACTGAAAAGAAGCACCTTGATGAAGACACATGCAAAAGTAAGAAACTGACATCAAGGCAAAATTTAAAATAAAGAAAAATAGGCAGTGGCACTCCACAAAAGGCACACATTTCTCTGAGTTGTACCCACTTTAAAGGCCTTGCAAGTACAGAGAAATAGCCGTCGATCTTTCAGAAATGCGCTTAGCTCCTACTGTAAGTCCTGTTGTGGGCTGAGAACACACATTATTTTTTTGGACTCAGCGGTGTCAGCCCTGCCTAGTGTATTTTTCACACAAAGGGTCTATTCAGGTCCGCCTGTCAGTTTTCTGGCGGACCTAATAAGACCCTCCATGCACTCCTATGGATCAATGGGTGTAAATGCACTTTTGTCCATTTACACCCACCTACCTCCAATCTGATGCACTCCATTAAAAACAAATCGAAGGGGATCCGTCCTCCTCCATCTAGGCAAGTCGGAGGGCAGTTGGGTGTAAATAGAGAGTGGAGCCCATTTACATCTGCTGCTCCGTAGAGCAGAGCGTTCTCGGTCCATGTCCACTCTGCAGAAACTGAGCAGACACAGCTCTGTTAGCCGCACGCTCTGCTCAAATCAGCGGACAGATCCCCTGCTGATCTTATCGGAGTCCGCCCCATGTGAAAGGGGCCTTAGGTGCTGTCTGTCACAAAGTGAGGGACACATACCCTCACTTTCCATTCTATCTGATACTAGTCACCAGGACAGGAAATGAGGAGAAATTGCTGCAATTGTGACACAGGCATTAATAAGAATGTAGTTCTAACACTTCCCTATTCTGTCCGTACTTAATACCGTAAATACTCAAGTATAAGTCGATCCGAGTATAAGTCGAGGCCCTAATTTACCACCAAAAAATGGGGAAAAATTATTGACCTGAGTATAAGACGAGGGTGAGAAATGCAGCAGCTACTGTAAGTGGAAAAAGAGGGTCAACAATGCCCATTTGCAGCTGTATACCTCCCTGTGTCCTGTGCATGTGTCATGTGTCCTGTGTATATGTGCATGTGTCATGTACCTGTGTCCTGTGTATATGTGCATGTGTCATGTGTCCTGTGTATATGTGCATGTGTCATGTGTCCTGTGTCCTGTGTATATGTGCATGTGTCATGTGTCCCGTACCTGTGTCCTGTGTCCTGGAGTCGCGCCTCCTCGTCGTCCATGATAGACAGAAAACTCCATTTCCCAGCAGTCAGCGGTCAGCTTATCACGGACATTCTCTCATCCTCATACCACGGACGAAGATGAGAGAATGTCCATTATAGGCTGTACGCTGACTGCCTATCACAGATGAGGAGGCGCGGCTTTTGAACTGTGAGAGCCGAGAGCTGCTGCCGAGTGCTATGCAGCACACGCTGGCCGCCGTCTGCCTGCATGACACGCTGATCATGTAGGCAGACGGCGGTGACTCGTGTATAAGTCGAGGGGGCACTTTCAGCCCCAAAAAGGGGGCTGAAAAATTTGACTTATACACGAGTATATACGGTAAAAAAAAAGTTTTGGATGGAGTTGGGTTTTCATTCTATAGTAGTGTAGCACCCTCCTAGGTAGGTGCTAGTGAGTGTATATAGTTTGGTTTCTCTGCTTAACAGGGAGACAGCTAGGTAAATTGATGTGCTGCCTGCTTAACAGAGAGCATTGATTGTTTGATAGAGTCTGCTCTGTGTGCTCTGGTGCGGCTCATGCTGTCTGGGGAAGTTCTACACTGCTCAAATAGCTATAGAGCAGGCGTCTCAAACTGGTGGCCCTCCAGCTGTTGCGAAACTACAAGTCCCATGCGGCCTTGCAAAGCTGACAGTTACAAGCATGGCTCCCACAGGCAGAGTCATTATGGGACTTGTAGTTTCACAACAGCTGAAGGGCCGCCAGTTTGAGAGCCCTGCTATAGAGTATATTGGACAGTGGGTGGAAACCTGGCATGTGAGAGCATGGATGTCTATACAGCCCTGGCCAATTGGAAGGGGGTGTGCCCCAAAGCATGCTGGGTACTTGTATTTAAGTCTGAAGAGCACATGGTGTAGGCAGTCTAGTCTATCTCAGGAGAGAGGTCCAAGTGGGGAGGGGGCTGCTGCCTCTCCCCAACGCAGGCTGCCATGTGGCCTCAAGTGGTCGACCACCTGAGGGGCTGAAAAACTGGAACCCATGGTTCCTTTGCAAGCTGACTGAGGGAGGATGTCCATGGATCCTGTCTAGTATCACTGGTATAGAGTGTCGCTTGGAAGTTGGAAGAAGGCTACCAGCTGTCCCTGGACATTTTGTGAGTACAGACCCTGAAGGAATCCTGGAGACTGCGTGTGTTTCTGAAATCCCCCTCTTGGTCCTAAAAGTCAGGATACTGGGTGTGTGAGCTAAAGGAGACACTGGCTAGTGTCTTGAAGAGACAAAGTTCACTGGTTTCCTTCTGCTACAAAGGGACTTTTTCTTACCACACTGCTGCTGTATGGTTTTGCAGAAGACCTGCGATACAGTTCTATTGAGACACTTGTCCATACCTGTGAATAGTTAATTTGGAGTATCCTACTAAATCTCTTCTCCTATCCAAGTTCTCCAAATAAAACATAAAAACAAATCCCCTAGACTGGTCATTGAGTCATTAAAGATAACGAGCAGAAGAGTGTGTGCACCTGGCTGTGTGAAAATACTGTGTAACTGCCTTTAGAATAATCAGTGGGGTGCCCAGGAAAGTCTATACTCAGCAACCACCACAGTGGCAGTGCTACAGTAGTAATAGTAGCTCTTTTTCTGTCACTGCCTTTGTTATGTTCCTGTTCAAGCACATGCCTCTTGGAAGGGTTTAATAATCTATGTTTAGGTAAAGAGCTTTTAAATCCCTTCACGCCTTCACGTACACACGACTGGACTTTCTGGCAGAAAAGGTCCGACGGAATCATTCCATCGGACATTCCAATCGTGTGTGGGCTTCATCTGACTTTTTCTTTTTAAAATTCTGACGGACCTAGAAATAGAGCATATTTCAAATCTTTCCGACGGACTCAGTTCCTATCGGGAAAACCGCTCGTCTGTATGCTATTCTGATGGACCAAAAACGACGCAAGGGCAGCTATTGGCTACTGGCTATTGAACTTCCTTTTTCTAGTCCTGTCGTACGCCATGGCGTTCTAAACGATCGGACTTTGGTGTGATCGTATGTAGGCAAGTCTGTTTCAGAACTCCGTCGGAGTCTATTCTGACGGAGAGTCCGGTCATGTGTAAGCGGCATAAGAAAAAAACAAATCTAAATGCCTTATCATTTGTGATAGTAAAACTATATATATCATCACAACTACTTTGTGCATCCAGGTGGATTATACTGCGTTTATTGCAGGAAAAATTGGGCTTCCATTTGGTGGTAAATGGTTGTGGATATCTCCTGATTTTTTTTTATTATTATCAAAGGAAAACTGGCCCAAAATAGTAAAAAAAAAAATATATTTTTTTAATGTAGCTGAATATTTCTTGCTTATACCATAACCTACCACCAAAGAACAACTCATTAAATTCTCCTTCTCCTGACGATCGCAATGATATTTTAGTTGTTGTTGTTGTACCTCCTAGTGCAGCCCAAAAACAATAGTGCGCATTTCCCTTTTTTTATCCTACCTAAAACACACAACTACTAATACTAATTTTTTTTATTATATATATATATATATATATATATATATATATATATATATATATATATTTATTTATTTATTTATTTATTTTTTATTATATTTTTTTTTTACACACACGCTTTTTTTTTTTCTCTGCAAGGAGAGAGTGAAAAACTGAGTTTTTCTTGCCACCATTCACAGAGAAGAAAAAAAACTGAGGCGTGCTTCACAGTGACTGATCACTGTGATAGCCAATCAGAGGCTATCACAGCGATCAGGTGACATAGAATCAGGAGATCCGGGCCCCGATCAATTAGTACGAGGCCCGGGGCTCCTGCTGAGACCCCGGTCTCTGTACTAGGAGCGCACCATGCGACATGCTCCCAGCACAAAGGGAGATACGCAAATATGCGGCCCCAGGGGAAAAAAGCCCAGTCCAGTGGGGCTGCATATTTGAGTACGGTCAGCGTCAAGGGGTTAAAAATTCAGCACAAGAGACGGTACCTAAATCTAATCCACAGTGTTCGTTGTGCTGGTGCCAGCTATCATAGTTGAAATTTTTTGTGTCGCGTCTGCCACCCAACCCCTATACCCCGCAGATGTAATCCTGAAGAGTTCCAGAAGTTATTAGAGCCAAGGAATTGGTGGGTCAATGAAAGGTCCACCTCCTCCATTCATAGAGCCCTTTTCTTTGATGAAAGTTATAGTATAGTTTCTATGAATGGAGGGGGGGGAGTTGAAAAGGTGGGCATATAAGCAGAAAAACGTAAAGTTGTGGCTTGCTACTGTCCCTTGATTAGGTGTAGCATTGTTTTGTATCTTCATAAGCCACCATTATGACTTCTCAGTGATCCTAAGTCTTTGTGGGTGTACAGCTCTAAATATCTTCCATAAAAAAAATATAGGGTATAGCCAACAAAAAACATTTTTTAAAGTAAGGTCAGAAATGAGAAAATGTTGGTCTGCTGTCTGTGACAGGCAAATATCCTCTGTTTACTAGGCACAAAAATACAGTTGTCAAACAAATTGAGACAGCCGCACATCGATACCCAACATCAAGGCTTTATTCCAGAAACGGTCTTGGTCCTCACCCAGAGACCTCCCTCTAACGTGTTTCACCACACCACAACTAAGCCTTGAGTGGTGAAATGTGTCAGGCTACTTTCACACACAGACCGCCCGAGCATTAGCAGTAAAGCACTGCTAGTTTTAGTGGCGGTTTACCAGTGCTGTGCGGGTGGGACCGGGGCACTTTTGACCCCAAAGAAGGGGCTAAAAAGGGGTTAAAAGAACCCGAAAGGTGCCACTGCCGAAGCACTTTGCAAGCGCTTCAGCAGCGCTGCCCATTGATTTCAATGGGCAAGGCGGTGCGGGAGCGGTGCTCCAAAGATGCTGCTTGCGGGACTTTGCAAGCCGTCCCACCAACGCACCGCCCCAGTGTGAAAGCACTCAGGCTTTCACACTGGGGTGGCATGAGAGGCGCTTTACAGGTGCTATTTATAGCGCTAAAATGCCTGTAAAGCGCCTCAGTGTGAAAGGAGTCTCAGTTGGGAGGTCTCTGGTTGATGACCGAGGCCAAGATTTTTGCTGGAATAAAGCCTTAATGTCGGATACCTCATTGCTGCTTTCTTGTGTTTTCTTTTCTGGTCTGCTACCACCTGAAACTTGGTTGTTTCAGGCTGTGGCTTACATTGCCTTCTACAATTCCAGGTCTGAGTAGACCCCAACAGTGAAGCAACCGATGAAGGTCCCCTGAATTTGCAGCTAATTCTGCTGGGGCTGTAATCCCACATTTCACATGTACAGTGATAGCAATCATTGGCCAGTTATTGATTTGCCAGCTTGGGAATGTTCTCCAGTGCAAGTGTCAAATTATGTCAGATCTGCAGTCATGAGCAGAGAATGTCCAATAAATACTATTTGGTTTATTTTAAATGTCAGTTCAAATTTCAGTGATTATGTACAAAATATGGAAACCAATCAAGTCAATGTAATGACCAAAAAAGTTCAATTATGACTTCTTGATTTGGGTTACAACCTACATAAATAAAGTATCATCATACTTCTGAGGCCTTCGTTGTCATGATTAAACCACAACTCCACCAAGCAAATGAAACAGATATGAAGGAGCCAGATGACAAAGTACTCTCTTGTGATTTACCCACAACTGGTGCAGTTCTGTGAACACATAAGGTCAACAGCTCGACATGGGGGCCATTTGGAGAACACATTGCATTTTCTCTGTGAATGGAAAGTGTTCTCTGATTAGAAAAGATGAATTGGTGGGGCGGTATCACCAAAATCTTCACCTTGTCCAATCAGAGAACGCTTTGCAGTCATTGAGAAAATGCAAAGCGATCTCTGAATGGCCCCATGCCAAGTGGTCCACTTTCTGTGTTCACTAAGCAGAAGGACAGATGCTTGGCAGAGGATCCAAAAGCTAGAGGAGATAACTGTAATAGCAGTGTCTACTACAGTGATTTCCAGCTTCCAGGGGAATAAGTCATGTGTAGTATATACAGTACATAGTTACATTGCTCCAAGCTGGACCAATGCAACTATCTAAGAATATCCATACCTGGAACTCAGCTTTAAAGCTGAACTCCAGCCTTCCCTTCACTCCCCAGTACTCTCCTGCACTGAAATTGGCTTTATTGCACACTGTGAGGTACAACGTAAATACCCATACACCTGTATTTATGTCTGACTGTGTGAATAAGCCCTTAAAGCTGGCTAAAACCATTTCAGATAATGACATTCTGAATTTCTAACTCGATGCAGCTTTTTCCTATAGTGTCTAAGAATTTTATTGTTATAAATAGAAGCTATCAAAATGGCTGCTGTTCTTGTGCTCAGCATGGCACTGTGACCGATAAAAATGAATGTGATCTCAGCATTGCTTCCTAATGTTCCAGAACATTACAATCCAGCTTCACGTTCTTATAACTGGAAAGTATAAGGTCAATAAACACAATGGGGGGGGGGGGGGGGGGGGGTTAAAACTGTAACAGCTTCACATGGTATCCAATTAGCTTCCATCTTTAGTATGCAAAGCCTAACTGTACAAGCTGAAGATAGAAGCTAATTGGTTGTCATGCACAGCTGCACGACGGGAGGGCCTGATAGAGGAAAAGTGTGCTAAATATAACAATTTTAGTTACCCATCGCCACCGATCATCTGTTATTTCATAGTTCAGTTGAAAAAAACAAACAAGAAAGTTCACTGGTTAGTATTAGTGCCAAGAAATGTTATGCTCTCTTTAGTTCACGTCTTCATACACCACTCCTATAATGCCAAACAACTTCGACCAGTACTTCTTTTTCTTACGACACTCCTCTACTGGAGATACTGGAGACTCTATTGGTGGTGACAATGCTCTACATAGTGATAATGTAACACGCTATCTTACACTATGACATTGCTCTATATATTGGAGATATAACACGCTATCTTGCGCTATTACATTGCTCTACATTTTGGAGATAAAACACTTACACTACTTACACTATGACTATAACACGCTATCTTGCGGTATTACATTGCTCTACATTTTGGAATAACACGCTATCTTACACTATGATGTTGCTTTAAATATTGAGATGTAGCACGCTATCTTATGCTATGACGTTGCTCTACACATTGGAAATGTAACACACTATCTTATGCTATGACTATTACTCTACATATTGGAAATGTAACACACTATCTTATGCTATGACTATTACTCTACATATTGGAAATGTAACACGCTATCTTATGCTATGACTATTACTCTACATATTGGAAATGTAACACGCTATCTTATGCTGTGACATTGCTCTACATATTGGAGATATAAAACACTATCTTACCTTATGATGTTTTTCTACATTTCGGAGATATAACACACTATCTTTCACTGTTACATTGTTGTACATAATGGAGGTGCAACACGCTATATTACACGATGTAGTCGCTCTACTTATTGGAGATGTAACATGCTATCTAACACAATGACATTGCTCTACATTTCAGAGATGTAACACGCTACCTTATGTCCTGTACACACGATCAGAAAATCATATGGAAAATACAGATTTCAGAGCAATCGAACGATAATCTGATCGTTAGTACAGAGCTTTCAGGAGCCGATCAGGCCAGTTTATCTAATATTATTTGATCGGAAATGCACGAAAAAAACATTTGCACAATGCCAAATCATACGATTTTCGTTTAATCAGTACAGCTGTAATTAGAAAATACAGTACAAATGCATTACAACACATGACATCACTTCCGAATTTTTATTCTGTCATACACGAATGTTTGTAACTTTAATAAACTCTTCAGATTCGATCTGAGGTTAGCATGCAAAAAAAAAAAAACGGACGATCATTCGTCCAATAATCTCATCGTGTGTACCGGGCATTACACAATGACGTTGCTCTACATATTGGATATGTAACACGCTATCTTACACAATGATGTTGCTCCACATATTGGAGTTGTAGCAATGCATGCTACCTTACCATCAGTTGTGAAGTATAGTGCTTTTTGGGCTGAGGATTCGGAATAACAAACCCCAGCACATGCTGTTAGTCCATAGTCTGTAGCAGGCCTAACATACAGTACAAGGACTTAGCCAAGGTAGTTAGAAGACACCAGTGTGCTCCTTCTGGGTAGAATGATGGGAAAAGGTCTCTTACCTTGTAGTTGTGCAGAGTCTTTCTCCGGCAGGCAGACAATACTAGGCTAGTATATAGACTGTGTTCTCTGTACAGCTCTGTAGGAACTGCCTTCTGATACATCCTTTCCTGTCTGACCTCTTTACCTTTCCTGTTGACTGAACTACCCTGAGCTCTGCTCTGACTCTCTGAACTAACAAAGAGTTGACCATTAACACCATGGCCTGGATGACCATGGCTTTCATAGAGGCTCTCTGCTACTGAATGTTTGCTTAGTTATGCTCGGGGAATGCATTTATTTGTTCAACATTGTGACAGAGAATAAAAGTGTCTGTGTTACAACCCATTACATCACATATTGTACGCCTGCAGCAAAGTTTTTTGTTTCATTTGTTTATTTAGAAAATGTAAAAAATTAAAGCATATGTGAACCCTTACCTTGTAAAACAAGGCGGAAAAATGTTTGCATATACTATATACAGTATATATATATATACATATATATATTCTTTTTTTTTCTTTGATAAGTGATCACATAATACTAAACATAGAGCTGCATCAGGGGTTTTAAATCGTTCAGGGGAGGTTGTAAAACATCCTGTGTACATTAAGCCTTAACCACTTGCCAACTGTATACTGTATATGTAAGGCAGCAAAGCAGCCCCTCTGCACAGGACCACGTACCTGTACGTGATCCTGCACTTTCGGGTCTGGGGCACACACGCGATGTCCGCCGGGACCCGCTGATCGTTCCCTAGAAAAGCAGACTGGTGGTCTGCCTATGTAAACAAGGCAGATCGCCGTTCTGTGAGAAGGAAAGGTAGTGATCCTGTGTTTCTGCAAAGCAGGAACAAAAATCTCTGCCTTCCCACAGTACAAGCACCCCCCCCACACACACAGTTAGCAAGCACTCCCTAGGAACATATTTAACCCTTTGATCACCCCTGGTGTTAACCCCTTCCCTGCCAGTTTCATTAGTACAGTGACAGTGCCATACCTCACAACTTTTTGAGATTGAAACAAGGGACACCTATTAGCAAAGTATGTAGAGATAGGACACACCCCGCCACGCCCCCATTAAAGGATAATTATACAAAAAAATTATTGGTTGAAAACATAAGTGCTTTTTTTAACCCCTGCTATTCCTTTATTCTGGTTTTCGAAATTTACAAATGCAACAATTTAGAAAATGGATGAAAGGTTTAGCACTGGTAAACACTTTTTTTAAGGACAGTCCCTCGCAATTAGGGACAGTTGGGAGCTACTGTATGTAGCTGGTTACTAAGGGCCGAGTATGGCACACTATAGCTGGTTATTAAGGGACGAATATGGCACACTATAGCTGGTTATGTAGGACTAATCATGGCACTCTATATTTGGTTACTAAGGCCTAGTATGAAACACTATAGCTGGTTACTAAGGGCAGAGTATGGCACACTATAGCTGGTTACTAGGGATGAGCTTCCTGTTCGAGGGCGCGTCACGGCCCATAATTCACTGCGGCATCGCAGTGCATTGCTGGCTGATGATTGGCCAAGCATGCACTATGACCCGCATGCTTGGCCAATCACAGCGCCGTCTGAACAGAGAGCCGTAATTGGCCAAAGCCAAGGAGGCTTTGGCCAATTATGGCTCAGGGGATTTAGTACACGCCCCACACTATATAAGGCCGCCTACACGGCGGCCCTGTGTAGTGTGTGTTCTGGCGTTCATAGATAGAGAGAGAGAGAGAGACAGACAGTGTAATTTGATTTGAGTTAGATAGATTAGGCAGAACAGTCAGTCAGTTAGCTGCACTTACATTGTATTGTGTATATATATGCATCCCAGGTGTTGCATATATATATATATATATATACACTGTATTCAGTTTAGCTAGATCCGTTCCTGTTATCTTCTTACTGACAGGCAGGCTTGTCTTGTTACAGTATTTACAGCTACCTGAAGAAAATTCTTTTGATCCTATTAGTACCACAGTCAGGCAGCTAGACTATTTACAGTTAGTGCAGTGCGTCCTGCTCACAGTGTTCAGTTAAAACTACAAGTTAGTGGGGTGCGACCTGCTCACAGTGTTCAGCTAAACCTACAAGTTAGTGGGGTGCGTCCTGCTCACAGTGTTCAGCTAAACCTACAAGTTAGTGTGGTGCGTCCACCTCAGTGTTCAGCTAAACTTACAAGTTAGTGCGGTGCGACCTGCTCACAGTGTTCAGCTAAACCTACAAGTTAGTGTGGTGCGTCCTGCTCACAGTGTTCAGCTAAACCTAGAAGTTAGTGCGGTGCATCCTGCTCACAGTGTTCAGCTAAAACTACAAGTTAGTGCGGTGCGTCCTGCTCACAGTGTTCAGCTAAACCTAGAAGTTAGTGCGGTGTGTCCTGCTCACAGTGTTCAGCTAAACCTACAAGTTAGTGCGGTGCGTCCTGCTCACAGTGTTCAGCTAAAACTACAAGTTAGTGCTGTGCGTCCTGCTCACAGTGTTAGGCTAAAACTACAAGTTAGTGCTGTGTGTCCTGCTCACAGTGTTCAGCTAAACCTACAAGTTAGTGTAGTAGTGAGACCTCTGCACAGTGTTCATCTAAAGCTACAAGTTAGTGCAGTGCGTCCTGCTCACAGTGTTCAGCTAAAACTACAAGTTAGTGTAGTGCGTCCACCTCACAGTGTTCAGCTAAACCTACAAGTTAGTGCGGTGCATCCTGCTCACAGTGTTCAGCTAAAACTACAAGTTAATCAAATAATAATTTAATCCTAAATGTCTGTTGGAAACAAAAATGGTAAACCGACACGTACGATAAATAGACGGCGCTCAGAGACAATAAGAGTATACCTTGCAGTATACAATAGTGGTGATACCCTCTATTAATTAACCAATCACCTAAGTGTAGCACACTATTTAACAGTGAACCAAATAGCATAAAGCCTGTGAAAATATAAATATATATATATCTATATAACTATATAAAAACATATATATATATGACAAAAAATGGTGAAGAAATAAATAAAATGTGCAAAGGTTTCAATCCATGCTACAAAAATCAACACTCCATATAAAGTCCATAAACTATAAGACAGCCTCCAAACAAGCTGCAAGTGATAAATAAATAGGTGACGGATAAAAAATCAAGTGTCCCACACAAATGATTTCTCAGTGATTGTTGTCCACTGATGAGTGACTCCGTGCGTCTTCCACCTCACCACCGTGCCAGTGAATCACACTCTCCAGACATACACTCACCGATATGAAATGCCAGCATTTTCATGCAAGGCAAAACACGCTTTCTTTACCACACTCCAGGGTAAATGACATATACAATGTTTACGGTGATGGTATTCAATGGATCCACATAAAAGAAAATAAATGCTCCAATAGTGTAAATCAGCAATCACAATTTATTAAAATCACTGCAATCCTCACACATAGCACTCACACTGTGTAAAAGTTAAAACAGCAGAAATCGTGCAATCAACAGCAAGCTTCAACTCTGTGGATAAAACCATATAACCAGTGGCCACGGCGGACCCGAGGTGTGCAGTTGCTGGGTAGTAATCTCACCCCTCCCTCGGTAAGCCTCCGTTCCTCCGTGCGCTCGTAATCCTATCTTCCTGTGTGGCTGACAGCGTTCACGTCACAACTCACAGCCACGCCCCCGACATGTTTCGTCATAGGTAGACTTATTCATGGCTATCCCACGGAGGAACGGAGGCTTAGTAGTTTTAGCTGAACACTGTGAGCAGGACGCGCCACACCACAGTGGACAACAATCACTGAGAAATCATTTGTGTGGGACACTTGATTTTTTATCCGTCACCTATTTATTTATCACTTGCAGCTTGTTTGGAGGCTGTCTTATAGTTTATGGACTTTATATGGAGTGTTGATTTTTGTAGCATGGATTGAAACCTTTGCACATTTTATTTATTTCTTCACCATTTTTTGTCATATATATATATGTTTTTATATAGTTATATAGATATATATATATTTATATTTCATTTTCACAGGCTTTATGCTATTTGGTTCACTGTTAAATAGTGTGCTACACTTAGGTGATCAGTTCATTAATAGAGGGTATCACCACTATTGTATACTGCAAGGTATACTCTTATTGTCTCTGAGCGCCGTCTATTTATCCTATCGGTTTACCATTTTGGTTTCCAACAGACATTTAGGATTAAATTATTATTTGATTCACATTTTGATTTAAAGGGGGCAGCTCGACATTTCCTGTTATTCACCAGTTTATTAATATTAATTTATCATCGTTTTAGTATTGTTTTGCATTTATCAAGCAATCTTGAGGTTTAATTCGGGTGTCAGTGGCGCGGTGGAGGTGTTCTCTGTGCAAAGGGCGTTAGCACATAGGATACCTATTGTTACAAAACTACAAGTTAGTGCTGTGCGTCCTGCTCACAGTGTTCAGCTAAAACTACAAGTTAGTGTGGTGCGTCCACCTCACAGTGTTCAGCTAAACCTACAAGTTAGTGCGGTGCATCCTGCTCACAGTGTTCAGCTAAAACTACAAGTTAGTGTGGTGCGTCCTCCTCACAGTGTCCAGCTAAACCTACAAGTTATTTTTTTGCGAGCTCTGCACAGTGTTTAGCTAAAGCTACCTGTAGAAGGTTGGTGGTGTTCTCATACTACAGGCAGGCAGTTGATTTTGCTAGCTGCAGTATCAGTACATATATATATATATATATATCCCAGCTTAGTGCAGCTACAGGCCATTAGTATGTCTGGAAGGCCAAGAAGGAGAGGCAGACAGTCACAAGCCAATAAGAGAGGGCAAGCAGGCTCTGTGTCTAGTGCTGGTCGTGGAGACGGCACATCCTCATCAGCACGTGGCCCTGGGACACGCTTGGCCTTCTTTTTGGCAGCTGGCCATGTTGAGCCGCAACATGCGGAAGACTTGGTCGAGTGGATGACCAAGCCATCCTCATCCTCCTCATCCTCTCTCACCCATGCCCAGGGTACTTTGTCTGGCAAAGCAGCGGCCTCTTCCCTTGGCTCAATGTCATCAGTGACTCCTTCCCTAGCCTCACCATGTCCTCCTGAGGAGTCACTCGAACTGTTTGACCACAGTGTTGTGTACATGCTCCAGGAGGATGCCCAGCGTTTGGAAGGCTCTGATGATGATACTGAGCTCGATGAAGGCAGTAACGTGAGCACGGACAGAGGGGTTGCCCAAGAAGGACAGCAATCTGGCAGTCATGCTCCCCCTGCTGCAGCATACTGCCAGGTTTGCTCCAGTGATGAGGAGGGAGGGGATGATGAGGTCACTGACTCAACGTGAGTGCCTGATAGGAGGGAGGAGGAGGCGGCACATCACCAACGAGGCAGGATGCCCTCCAGGGGCCAGCCTAAGGGCAGCACATTGACTGCATCACACCCCAAAGCTCCACATGTGCAGGGCGCTGCAGTCTCTGCGCATTATTCAAAAAGTTCTTTGGTATGGGCCTTTTTTGAGACGAGTGCATCAGATCGCACCGCTGCTATTTGCAACATATGTCTCAAGCGTATCTCACGTGGCCAAAACATCTCCCGCTTGGGTACCACATGCTTGACCAGACATATGTTGACCTGCCATGCAGTTCGTTGGCAGGCGTATCTAAAAGACCCACACCAAAGAACAAAGAGGACCTCTCCTTGCTCCTCATCAGCTGAGATCTCCAACCCCACTATACCTTCAGTCCTCTCTGAGACCTGCACTGAGAGGAATGAAGGTGTAGAATTAGGTGTGTCACAGCCAAGTACTTGTGGGCAATCTGCTTTTGGTACACCGACGTCAGATTGTACCAGGCAAATTTCCCTGCCCCAGCTGCTGCACCGCCGAAAGAAGTTTGCTCCCAGCCATCCACATGCCCAGCGGTTGAATGCTAGCTTGGCAAAATTGCTAGCACTGCTGCCTTTTCAGTTGGTAGACTCTGCCCCCTTCCGGGAGTTTGTGGAATGTGAGGTTTCTCAGTGGCAGGTACCCAACCGCCACTTTTCCTCACGGAAGGCAATTCGGGCTCTCTACCGGCATGTGGAAGGCAATGTCCATGCCTCGCTGGACAGGGCGGTCAGCGGTAAGGTGCATATTACCGCTGACTCATGGTCCAGCAGGCATGGACAGGGACGTTACCTAAGTTTCACGGCGCATTGGGTGACTCTGCTGGCAGCTGGGCAGGATGCAGGACAAAGTGCAGTAGTGTTGGAGGTTGTTCCGCCACCACGCCTCCAAAATGCTAATGATTGTGACACACCTCTCTCCTCCACCCCCTCCTCTTCTTCTTCCTCCATGGCCTCTTCCTGTGCTTTGTCCTCGGAACCAGCGGTGCTCCGTAGCCATTCAAGGGGCTACGCAAGTACGCAGGCCAAAAGATCCCATGCGGTGCTTGAGCTGGTGTGCTTGGGGGACAGGAGCCACACTGGTGCAGAGGCTCTGTCAGCTCTGCAGGGGCAGGTTCAGAGGTGCTTGATGCCACGCCAACTTAAGGCAGGAATGGTGGTTTGCGACAATGGCACCAACCTCCTCTCTGCCCTCCGACAGCGACAAATGACCCATGTGCCCTGTTTGGCTCACGTCCTTATCTTGGTGGTGCAGCGGTCCTTGGGCAGGTACCTGGGCTTACAGGATGTCCTGAGGCAGGCCAGGAAAGTCTGTGTGCATTTCTGCCGGTCATATAATGCCAGTGCTCGGCTGGCGGACCTCCAAAAGGAGTTTAACCTGCCCAAGAACCGCCTAATCTGTGACATGCCCACCAGGTGGAACTCAACGTTGGCCATGCTGCAGCGGCTGCACATGCAGCAGAGGGCCATTAATGAGTACCTGTGCGACTATGGCACCAGGACAGGGTCAGGGGAGCTTGGTTTTTTTCCCCACACCAGTGGGCCATGATCAGGGATGCATGCACTGTCCTGTCACCATTTGAGGAGGCCACAAGGATGGTGAGCAGTGACAGTGCATGCATCAGTGACACTGTCCCCATTGTCCACCTGTTGGAGCACACGCTGCGTGGAATAATGGACAGGGCACTTGAGGCAGAACAGAGGCAGGAAGAGGAGGACTTCCTTAGCTCTCAAGGCCCCCTTTATCCAGACAGTGTTCCTGCGTGCCCGCCGATCACACAGGAAGAGGACGAGGAGGAGGAGGAGGAAGATTGTGTCAGTATGGAGGTGGAGCCTGGCACTCAGCATCAGCAGCAGTCTTTAAGGGATCAGTCCCAAGAAACACATGGACTTGTACGTGGCTGGGAGGAGGTGGCTGCGGACCATGTCGTCCTTAGTGACCCAGAGGACTCCGGACCGAATGCCTCAGCAAACCTACGCTACATGGCCTCCCTGATCCTGCAAAGCCTGCGTAAGGATCCTCGTATTCGTGGTATCAAGGAGAAGGACCAATACTGGCTGGCAACCCTCCTTGATCCACGTTACAAGGGTAAGGTTGCGGACCTTATCTTGCCATGGCAGAGGGAGCAGAGGATGAAACATCTTCGGGAGGCCTTGCAGAAAGGTCTGCGCAACGCGTTCCCAGAGACTGTGAGGTTACAAACTCCTGTTTCTGGACAACGTGTTGCTGAGGCTTCGGTCAGTCAAAGAAGGAGAGGTAGAGAAGGTGGCCGTCTGACCGATGCGTTCAGACAATTTTTTGGTCCGCAGCCCCAAGGTATGATCGGTTCCAGCAACCATCGCCAGCGTCTGTTTTACATGGTGCAGGATACCTAGGGGCAAGATCTGACTTGGACACCTTTCCCACCGAAAATCCTCTGGGTTACTGGGTATTGAGGATGGATCACTGGCCAGAGCTTGCACAGTATGCAATTGAGCTACTGGCCTGTCCTGCATCCAGCGTTCTTTCGGAACGCACATTCAGTGCTGTTGGAGGCTTTGTAACCGATCACAGGGTGCGTCTGTCCACCGACTCGGTCGATCGACTGACCTTCATAAAAATGAATCAGTCTTGGATCACCACCAGCTACCAAGCACCTGATGCTGATGTAACCAAATTATTTTTTTTTTGAAATCTCAAAACCCCTTCAAAGACTGCCTATGCTGATGCTGAGTGACTATCCCTGAGTAATTATCCTCTTCCTCCTCAATCATCACGCTGATAGCTTGTAAGAACATTTTTGGTTCTGGGCGCCACAACCAGTGCCTAAGGCCCAATTTTTCAGCCCCTGTTTAACAGGGGCGTGTAATTACAATTTTTGATGCAATACTTTGCAGCAGGGCTCGTTTCTGCGTTACAACTAGAGTATCTGTGAGGGGTTGCAGTGTTGTGGCACCAGCACCAGTGCCTAAGGCCCAATTTTTCAGCCCCTGTTTAACAGGGGCATGTAATTACAATTCTTGATCTAATATTTCACAGCAGGGCCCATTTCTGCACCCACCAAGAGCAAGTGAGGACTTACAGTGTTGTGGCACCACCACCACCACCACCAAAGGCCCAATTTTTCTGCCCTTGTTCAACAGGGGCATGTAATTACAATTCTTGATCTAATATTTCACAGCAGGGCACATTTCTGCACCCACCAAGAGCGAGTAAGGACATACAGTGTTGTGGCACCAGCACCACCACCACCACCAAAGGCCCAATTTTTCTGCCCTTGTTCAACAGGGGCATGTAATTACAATTCTTGATCTAATATTTCACAGCAGGGCCCATTTCTGCGCCCACCAAGAGCGAGTGAGGACTTACAGTGTTGTGGCACCAGCACCACCACCAAAGGCCCAATTTTTCTGCCCCTGTTCAACAGGGGCATGTAATTACAATTCTTGATCTAATATTTCACAGCAGGGCCCATTTCTGCACCCACCAAGAGCGAGTAAGGACGTACAGTGTTGTGGCACCAGCACCACCACCACTACCAAAGGCCCAATTTTTCTGCCCTTGTTCAACAGGGGCATGTAATTACAATTCTTGATCTAATATTTCACAGCAGGGCCCATTTCTGCGCCCACCAAGAGCGAGTGAGGACTTACAGTGTTGTGGCACCAGCACCACCACCAAAGGCCCAATTTTTCTGCCCCTGTTCAACAGGGGCATGTAATTACAATTCTTGATCTAATATTTCACAGCAGGGCCCTGTGAGGGCTTACAGTGTTGTGGCCACAACAACACCTAAGGCCCAAATTTCTGCTGAGTATATAGGGCAGGCCCCTACTTTCAAACATCTAACTTACAAACGACTCCTACTTGCAAACGGAAGGAGACAACAGGAAGTGAGATGAAATCTACCCCTAGGAAGGGAAATTCTCTCCTGTAAGAGTTAATATGGGAAAAACATTTCTCCTTTCCACTGATGCTTTCCAATCCTTGTTCCACAAAAAACCCCAAATTTTCAAAAAACATTTGTCATTGGGACGAAAAGTGAGGTGAAATCTTCTGAAGAGGAGGACAGACAGCAAAACAAATGTCACAGGGGTGATAACCCTTCCCTATGTTTTCCAAAAAGCTTAAAAAAGATTTTTTGGCTGGAGCTAAACACGTTAAAAATGTACCCATTCAAAATTACAAACAGATTCTACTTAACAACAAACCTACAGTCCCTGTCTTGTTTGCACCGCCTGTATACTGCTGTTCAGAGTATATAGGGCCTGGTTGTCCCACACCTTTCCTTATTTTAATTTGGGTGCGGGGTTCCCCTTAATATCCATACAAGACCCAAAGGGCCTGGTAATGGACTGGGGGGTACCCATGCCGTTTGTCTCACTGATTTTCATCCATATTGCCAGGACCCGACATTACATTAAACCCGCAAGCAGTTTTAAATGAGATTTTTTCCTTTAAAAATGACATTTTGTGCAGGGACTGTTCTAAACACGGGAAACACGCGCCACTTTACAGGCATACTATAGACACCCCCCAGGTACGATATTTAAAGGAATATTTCACTTTTTTTTTTTTTACTTTAAGCATCATTAAAATCACTGCTCCCGAAAAAACGGCCATTTTTAAAAGTTTTTTTTGCATTGATACATGTCCCCTGGGGTGGGACCCGGGTCCCCAAACCCTTTTTAGGACAATACCATGCAAATTCGCCTTTAAAATGAGCACTTTTGATTTCGAACGTTCGAGTCCCATAGACGTCAATGGGGTTCTAACGTTCATGCGAATTTTCGGTCCGTTCGCAGGTTCTGGTGCGAACCGAACCGGGGGGTGTTCGGCTCATCCCTACTGGTTACTAAGGGTGGAGTATGGCACACTATAGCTGGTTACTAAGGGTGGAGTATGGCACATTATAGCTGGTTACTAAGGGCTAAGCAAGGCACACTATAGCTGGTTAGTCCGAGTATGGCAAACTATAGCTGGTTACTAAGGGCTAAGCATGACACTATATAGCTGCTTACTAAGGGCTGAGCATGGCACACAATAGCTGGTTAGTAAGGGCCGAGTATGGCATGCTACAGCTGGTTACTTAGGGCCGAATATGGCACACTATAGCTGGTTACTGAGGGTGGTGTATGGCACACTATAGCTCATTACTAAGGGCAGAGCATGCCACACTATAGCTAGTTAGTAAGGGTCGAACATGGCACACTATAGCTGGTTAGTAAGGGTCGAGCATGGCACACCATAGCTGGTTAGTAAGGGTCGAGCATGGCACGCTATAGCTGGTTAGTAAGGGTCGAGCATGGCACACTATAGCTGGTTAGTAAGGGCCGAGCATGGCACACTATAGCTGGTTAGTAAGGGCCGAGCATGGCACACTAAAGCTGCATACCTCCCAACTTTTTGAGATGCAAGCGAGGGACACCTAATAGCAAAAGTATGTAGGGATAGGACACATACCTACGTGGTCCATTTAAAGGAGAATTATACAAAAAAATTATTGGTTAAACACATGAGGGCTTTTTTTTTTTTTTTTACCACTGCTACTCCTTTATTCTGGTTTTCGAAATTTACAGATGCAGTAGTTTAGAAATTGGAAGAAAGGTTTAGCACTCGGAAACATTTTTTTTAAGAATAAAAAGTGCATTTTATATACAACTACACAGTTTTACTTACCCTGGTAGTTGGTGCTCTCTTGTCTCTTGTCATGGCTATGGACCATGAATTGGACCTCATGAATTTGGAGGACTGTGATCGCTGAAGCATGGGGGGGGGGGGGGAGCTGTGGGCGCTGGAGGGAGAGAGCCTGTGGGAATAGAGTGTCAGGTAAGAAAAAGAGCTTTTTCCAGTACACTAGGTCTAAACGATCATTTAACCTTTGCAGTGCGGGGGGCAGCTTCACTACAAGGAGGATTTTTACTTTCCTCAGAGTCTAGCTTTAACCACTTGCCCTCCGGAAGGTTTACCTTCATGACCAGGCCATGTTTTGCCTGCGTTTCTTTAACTGACAATTGTGCGGACGTGCGACGCTGTACCCAGATAAAAAAAAAAATTTAAAAATCCCACAAATAGAGCTTTCTTTTGGTGATATTTGATCACCTCTGAGGTTTTTATTTTTTGCGCTATAAACAAAAACAGACCAACAATTTAAAAAATAAATAAATAAATAAATATATATATATATATATATATATATATATATATATATATATATATATATATATATATATATATATATATATATATATATATATATATATATATATATATTTTTTTTTTTTTCTTTTGTTTTTTTTTTACTTTCTGCTATAAAACACATCCAATAAATAAATGTAAAAAATCTAATTTCTTCATCAATTTAGGGCAATATGTATTCTGCTACGTGTTTTTGGTAAACAAAATCCCAATAAGCGTATATTGATTGGTTTGTGCAAAAGATATAGTGTCTACAAACTATGGGATAGATTCATGCCATTTTGATTTTTACATTTTTTTTTTACCAGTAATGTACTTGCACCTATAGGTAAGCCTATAATAATCAATTTTCCACATTTTACAACCAAAAATGTGAATGTATTTTATTGGGATTTTATGTGATAGACCAACACTAAGTGGCACATAATTGCGAAGTGGAAGGAAAATGATAAATGGTTTTCAACATTTTTTACAAATAAATATCTGAAAAGTGTGAAGTGCATTTGTATTCAGCCCTCTTTATTCTGATACCCCTAACTAAAATATAGTAGAAACAATTGCCTTCAAAAGTCACCTAATTAGTAAATAGAGTCCACCTGTGTGTACACACCAGACAGGTCAGGGATGAAGTTATGGAAAAGTTGGGTTAGGTTATAAAAAAATATCCCAAACTTTGAACATCTCACAGAACACTGTTCAATCCATCCTCCAAAAATGGAAAGAGTATGTCACAACTGCAAACCTACCAAGACATGGCCGTCCACCTAAACTGACAGGCCGGGCAAGGAGAGCATTAATCAGAGAAGCAGCCAAGAGGCCCATGGTAACTCCGGAGGAGCTACAGAGATCCACAGCTCAGGTGGGAGAATCTGTCCACAGGACAACTATTAGTTGTGAACTCCACAAATCTCGCCTTTATGGAAGAGTTGCAAGAAGAAAGACATTGTTGAAAGAAAACCACAAGAAGTCCTGTTTGCAGTTTACGAGAAGCCATGTGGGGGACACAGCAAATATGTGGAAGAAGGTGCTCTGGTCAGATGAGACCAAAATTTTACTTTTTGGCCTAAAAGCAAAACGCTAATGCCCCGTACACACGGTCGGATTTTCCGACGGAAAATGTGTGATAGGACCTTGTTGTCGGAAATTCCGACCGTGTGTAGGCTCCATCACACATTTTCCATTGGATTTTCCGACACACAAAGTTTGAGAGCAGGATATAAAATTTTCCGACAACAAAATCCGTTGTCGGAAATTCCGATCGTGTGTACACAAATCCGATGGACAAAGTGCCACGCATGCTCAGAATAAAGAGATGAAAGCTATTGGCCACTGCCCCGTTTATAGTCCCGACGTACGTGTTTTACGTCACCGCGTTCAGAACGATTGGATTTTCCGACAACTTTGTGTGACCGTGTGTATGCAAGACAAGTTTGAGCCAACATCTGTCGGAAAAAATCCTAGGATTTTGTTGTCGGAATGTCCGATCAATGTCCGACCGTGTGTACGGGACATTAGTGTGGCAGAAAACTAACACTGCACATCACCCTGAGCACACCATCCCCACCGTGAAACATGGTGGTGGCAGCATCGTGTTGTGAGATGCTTTTCCTCAGCAGGGACAGGGAAGCTTGTCAGAGTTGATGAGAAGATGGATGGAGCCAAATACAGGGCAATCTTAAAAGAAAAAAAGAGATATAAATACCTATGTGGTAGCACTGCTAGATGATGCTAGATTAACATAAATCCATAAATTAATATATACAATCAAACTTCATATAGGTGCATGTGCAAAATAGCAAAAAATAAATATATAAACTTGAAAAAAATATGATGAAAAAAGTCCACAATATTAGAAGAGAATCTTCTAACGGATATAGACTCTAAGCAGTCTCTACTTGTGAACCGTGTATCACGAACACACAATGTGACTCCACTCTGTGACTTGTGCATAACCATTTAACTGCATTTCACTGATAATCTTAGAAGAAAACATGTTAGAGCCTGCAAAAGACTTGAGACTGGGGCGGAGGTTCACCCTCCAGCAGGACAATGACTCTAAATATACAGCCAGAGCTACAATGGAATGGTTTAGATCAAAGCATATCCATGTGTTAGTATGGCCCAGTCAAAGTCCAGACCTAAATCCAATCAAGAATCTGTGGCAAGACTTGAAAATTGCCGTTCACAGATGCTCTCCGTCCAATCTGACAGAGCTTGAGCTATTTTGAAAAGAAAAATGGGCAAAAATTTCACTCTCTAGATGTGCAAAGCTGGTAGAGACATCCCCAAAAAGACTTTGCAGTGAAAGGTGGTTCTACAAACTATTGACTCAGAGGGGCTGAATACAAATGCACACCATACTTTTCACATATTTATTTGTAAAAAATTTTGAAAAATCATTTTCCTTCCACTTCACAATTATGTGCCACTTTGTGTTGGTCTATCACATAAAATCCCAATAAAATACATTTACGTTTTTGGTTGTAACATGACAAAATGTGGAAAATTTCAAGGGGTATGAATACTTTTTCAAGGCACTGTATATCCCTGATCTGACTGAAAATGGCTGGACCATACAAATGTACTCTCATGTCTTTAGAAACTTGTTATAGTATTTGTATACCCAGTATCCCATATCATTTTAACTATCTTTACTAGTCGTCCTAATAATTAACATTTCTTTCTTTCTTCTGTATTCTGTCTGAATATAATATTTTTTACAAAATAAGCGCACCAACAAAAATATTTATAATTCTCCTAACGTGATAACAATGAAATGTGTATTATAGAGGTACTGTAATAAAGCTGATTTGCACACAGGAAGATTGCATGGTCATAAGTTCTTATCAGTCATCAGAACTGGACACAACCTGAACATCCATTGTTCTCAAACTTCTAAACTCAGCAAATTACTGGTCCTGATGTTTTTTTTTTTTTCTTTCATAAACAGGAAACTGATTTGTTTCTGTCACATTTCTCTGCTGATACATTGATTCTCATATACATTTCATATGGATACTATATCAGCAGTGATATCATCAATATATATCCATTTACAGTAGTAATCTGTTTATTGTAGCAATGAATGAGAATGAAATTAGGTACATAAATCCCATGAGTAACAATAGTAAAATTGTCCACAGATGCTGCGTACAGCCTCAAATAGATGTCAGTGGTTATCAGTGGCGTAGCGTGGGTTGTCAGCACCCGGGGCAAGGCAGGTAATTTGCGCCCCCCCCAACCTGCAGACTTTTATCACTCCCCGAGTCCCTTCAAATACAATAGTACTGACCTACCTGATTCCTATACTGACCACTACACACTACACTGACCACTATACTATACTGTCCACTACACTAAGAACTACACTGACCACTACACTACACTACACTGACCACTATACTGTCCACTACACTATACAGACCACAATACTACACTGTCCACTACACTACACTGACCACTACACTACACTGTCCACTATACTACACTGACCACTACATTATACTGACCACTACACGATACTGACCACAATACTACACTGTCCACTACACTACACTGAGCACTACACTATACTGACTACAATACTACACTGACCACTACACTATACTGACCACTACACTGTCCACTATACTACACTGACCACTACACTATACAGACCACAATACACTACACTGTCCACTACACTGACCACTACACTATACAGACTACAATACTACACTGTCCACTACACTACACTGACCACTACACTACACTGACCACTACACTGTCCACTACACTATACAGACTACAATACTACACTTCCACTATACTACACTACACTGTCCACTACACTACACTGTCCACTACACTACACTGACCACTACACTACACTGACCACTACACTACACTGACCACTACACTACACTGTCCACTACACTACACTGTCCACTACACTACACTGTCCACTACACTGTCCACTACACTATACTGACCACTACACTATACACTATACTGACCACTACACTGAGAACTACACTACACTGACCACTATACTGTCCACTACACTACACTGACCACTATACTACACTGTCTACTACACTACACTGACCACTACACTACACTGACCACTACACTGACCACTACACTATACAGACCACAATACTACACTGTCCACTACACTACACTGACCACTACACTGTCCACTACATTATACTGACCACTACACTATACTGACCACAATACTACACTGTCCACTACACTACACTGACCACTACACTGTCCACTACACTATACTGACTACAATACTACACTGACCACTACACTACACTGTCCACTACACTATACTGACCACTACACTGTCCACTATACTACACTGACCACTACACTGACCACTACACTATACAGACCACAATACTACACTGACCACTACACTATACAGACTACAATACTACACTGTCCACTACACTATACTGACCACAATACTACACTGACCACTACACTATACAGACTACAATACTACACTTCCACTATACTACACTACACTGTCCACTACACTATACAGACTACAATACTACACTTCCACTATACTACACTACACTGTCCACTACACTACACTGTCCACTACACTATCCTGACCACTATACTACACTGTCCACTACACTACACTGTCCACTACACTACACTGACCACTACACTACACTGACCACTACACTACACTAACCACCATACTACACTGACCACAATACTACACTGTCCACTACACTACACTGTCCACTATACTACACTGTCTACTACACTATACTGACCACAATACTACACTGTTCACTACACTATACTGACCACTACACTACACTGTCCACTACACTATACTGACCACAATACTACACTGTCCACTACACTATACTGACCACAATACTACACTGTCCACTACACTATACTGACCACAATACTACACTGACCACAGTACTACACTGTCCACTACACTATACTGTCCACTATACTACACTGACCACAATACTACTCTGTACACTATACTGTCCTGCCTAGTCTTCCTATACTGACACTACATATACGGCGCCTGTCTCTTCTCTCCCCCCCCCCCCGTGTTTATCTATTTCTCACCTTATTGTCTTGCATCGGTCTGGAGGATAGGAGGAGGAGGAGGAGAAGACAGCTGCCCCGGCGCTCACACTCTCCAGTGCTCGTCTCCCCTGCGCTCCGGCCGCCATATTCATTGTTTCCCGGCACACTGTGATTGGGCGTATGGGGGTCATGTGCGGAGGCGGGACTTCAGGAGCAACCGTGATCGCGGATAGGCCAGCCCCACGCCGCACATGACCCCCATACGCCCAATCACAGGGCGCCAAACACTAGACATGGCGGCGGCACGCGGGGGACACAGGAAATTAAATTAGGAGGAGGCAGCCAGTAAGTGACACTACTGGCACGAAATTGCGCCCCCCTAAATGTCGCGCCCGGGGCCATGGCACCCCCCGCACCCCCCACGCTGCGCCACTGGTGGTTATACACATGTGTAGCGCTCATTACCGTAGGAGCAGCTAGATTTGTTGGGTCCTTCCCCCCCACAGCCAGGCAACAGGACTTTCACACTTTCTTCACAAGCTCAATAAACAGTCTAGGGGTTTTGGTTTTGATTTTTGTTTATTAAGAGCAGTGGTCTCCAAACTGTGGCCCGGGGGCCAGATGCAGCCCTTTGCATGCCCTTGGGGTACTATTTCATCCACTGATACCACCAATGGGGCTAAATTCTAACCCCTCTGAGACCAGTGAAGGGGCACAATTCCTCATAAAGGGGCGTCTCACTTATCATTGCCGAAACTGTTCCATTTGAACTAATCTTGATGCAATCGGATCGGCAGGGCAGATATATTTTTGTGCATGCTGCGAAAGGTTTCCCTTTACTGAGGTTGTAAATGAAGGTCTAGCTTTTATCTCACAATATCCGACGGTCTCGGCTGTGTGGATGGGGGATTTTAATATGACAATGTCACCAGCTATGGGTCGCGTAGAGCCAGAGGCGTAACTAGAACCTTCAGGGCCCCGGTGCAAGAAACAATGATGGGCCCCCCCCCTTCCATCCGAGCTCCAGGCTTCCAATTTTGGGAGGGCATCCATGGACATCCTCCCAAAACCGTGCTTCCCGCATGACCCCTGGGACGTGCATCCAGCGCAATCACAGTGGCCCTTTACCATGTGATGTCAGCTGATCACATGTAAACAGACTTGCCGGTTATCCGCAGCCCTTTCCTCCCGTGCTATGTCTGTGTGAGGAAAGGACTGCCATTAACTGTCAAGAATGTCAGTAAATTGTTTACACTGATAATCAGTGCCCCAATCATCAGTGCCATGTATCAGTGCCCATCAATGCCACCTATCAGTGCCCATCAATGCCACCTACAAGTGTTACCTATCAGTGCTCATGAATGCTGCCTATTAGTGCCCCTCAAATCTGCCTATCAGCACCACCTATCAGTGCTCATTATTGCAGCGTCCATCCATGCCACCTATCGGTACTCTTCAATACTGCCCATCAATACTGCCTTAGTTCTGCCTATCAGTGTTCTTCAGTGCCCATCCGTGCAGCCTATGAGTTCTGCCTATCAGTGCTCATCAATGCCTCCTATCAGTGCAGCCTATCAATGCCCTCTTTCAGTGCCTCCTATCAGTGCCCCCTATCAGTGCATCCCTTCACTGCTCATCAGTAAATCCCATTGGTGCCTCCCATCGGTGCCCCCTATCAATGCTCATCAGTAAATCCTATCAGTTCCTCCCATTGGTGCCCCCTATCAGTGCCCCCTAGTGCCTTCTCTATGCCCCCCATCATTGCCCACCAGTGCCCCCTATCAGTGCCTCCCTTCAGTGCCTCCCATCGGGGTCCCCTATCAATGCCTCCCATCGGTGTCCCCTATTAGTGCCTCCCATCGGTGTCCCCTATCAGTGCCTCCCCTTCAGTGACCCCCCATCTATCAGTATAGCCCCCCTCTATCAGCCTAGACTCCCATCTATCAGTGTAGACCCCCTTAGTGCAGACCCCCATCCAGAGCCGGTACAAGGCAGGGGCGGAAGGGGCGGATGCCCTGGGCGATAGAATTTGCTGAAGGGAGGGGGGCGCAGATGAAGTGCTGGCAGTGTGCTTCATCATAGTAGTACATACACACCAGCCGGCGCTGCTAATAGCTGTACTGTAACTATGTGCCGAGTGCACTCCTGCACCCGGCACAAGCCTAAACAGACTGCACAAGCCCCTTCCCTGTCAGCGCTTCTCTCCCCCTATGAAGGCGATTCGTAGTCCCGTCCCGGCGGCGTGACATCACTGATGGCCAGAGGCGGGATGGGAGGAGATAGAGAGCTGCTGCAGAAGCTGCAACCTAGAGGAGCCACCGAGGAGGAACCAACAAAGCAGTGGCGGAATTTTCAGGGTCGCAACAGTCGCACTTGCGACTGGGCCCTGGAATTCTGCCAGTGTGGGGGGGCCCCAAGACGCCGCACCTCCCCTGGCTGGCATCTAACTATACAGGAGAGGGGGGCGTAAGGGGGCGATCGGCAGCTATGTGATGTCTGCGCTCTGCGGGATGTCCCTCCAGGCAGCACACAGTTCACTTCCCGAATATCAGTGAGTACAATGGAGAGGGGAGGGGCCTCTGACCAGCAGATTGAGTGCACAAGTTTCTCCCTCTGCTTGTACACTCTGAGTCTTGCTAATACACGCTCAGGTCAGAGGCCCCTCCCCTCTCCATTGGATACAATGATATTCGGGAAGTGAACTGTGTGCTGCCTGGAGGGACATCCTGCAGAGTGCAGACATGACAAGGAAGCATGCTGCTTCTCATGTAAGTAAAGCACAACACTGGCCACCCACCTCTCCCCCCACACACTGTCCCCTCTCACACTGTCCCCCCACACACTGTCCCCTCTCACACTGTCCCCTCTCACACTGTCCCCCCACACACTGTCCCCCCACACACTGTCCCCTCTCACACTGTCCCCTCTCACACTGTCCCCCCACACACTGTCCCCTCTCACACTGTCCCCTCTCACACTGTCCCCTCTCACACTGTCCCCTCACACACTGTCCCCTCACACACTGTCCCCCCACACACTGTCCCCCCACACACTGTCCCCCCACACACTGTCCCCCCTCACACTGTCCCCCCACACACTGTCCCCTCTCACACTGTCCCCCCACACACTGCCCCCTCTCACACTGTCCCCCCACACACTGTCCCCTCTCACACTGTCCCCCCACACACTGTCCCCCCACACACTGTCCCCTCTCACACTGTCCCCCCACACACTGTCCCCCCACACACTGTCCCCTCTCACACTGTCCCCTCTCACACTGTCCCCCCACACACTGTCCCCCCACACACTGTCCCCTCTCACACTGTCCCCCCACACACTGTCTCCCCACACACTGTCCCCCCACACACTGTCCCCCCACACACTGTCCCCCCACACACTGTCCCCTCTCACACTGTCCCCCCACACACTGTCCCCCCACACACTGTCCCCCCACACACTGTCCCCCCACACACTGTCCCCTCTCACACTGTCCCCCCACACACTGTCCCCTCTCACACTGTCCCCTCTCACACTGTCCCCTCTCACACTGTCCCCTCTCACACTGTCCCCTCTCACACTGTCCCCCCACACACTGTCCCCCCACACACTGTCCCCTCTCACACTGTCCCCTCTCACACTGTCCCCCCACACACTGTCCCCTCTCACACTGTCCCCCCACACACTGTCCCCTCTCACACTGTCCCCCCACACACTGTCCCCTCTCACACTGTCCCCCCACACACTGTCCCCTCTCACACTGTCCCCTCTCACACTGTCCCCCCACACACTGTCCCCTCTCACACTGTCCCCCCACACACTGCCCCCTCTCACACTGTCCCCTCTCACACTGTCCCCCCACACACTGTCCCCCCACACACTGTCCCCCCACACACTGTCCCCTCTCACACTGTCCCCCCACACACTGCCCCCTCTCACACTGTCCCCCCACACACTGTCCCCTCTCACACTGTCCCCCCACACACTGTCCCCCCACACACTGTCCCCTCTCACACTGTCCCCCCACACACTGTCCCCCCACACACTGTCCCCTCTCACACTGTCCCCTCTCACACTGTCCCCCCACACACTGTCCCCTCTCACACTGTCCCCCCACACACTGTCCCCTCTCACACACAGTGTGTGGGGGGCACACACTGTCCCCTCTCACACTGTCCCCCCACACACTGTCCCCTCTCACACTGCCCCCTCTCACACTGTCCCCCCACACACTGTCCCCTCTCACACTGTCCCCCCACACACTGTCCCCTCTCACACTGTCCCCCCACACACTGTCCCCTCTCACACTGTCCCCTCTCACACTGTCCCCCCACACACTGTCCCCTCTCACACTGTCCCCCCACACACTGCCCCCTCTCACACTGTCCCCTCTCACACTGTCCCCCCACACACTGTCCCCCCACACACTGTCCCCCCACACACTGTCCCCTCTCACACTGTCCCCTCTCACACTGTCCCCCCACACACTGCCCCCTCTCACACTGTCCCCCCACACACTGTCCCCTCTCACACTGTCCCCCCACACACTGTCCCCCCACACACTGTCCCCTCTCACACTGTCCCCCCACACACTGTCCCCCCACACACTGTCCCCCCACACACTGTCCCCTCTCACACTGTCCCCCCACACACTGTCCCCTCTCACACACAGTGTGTGGGGGGCACACACTGTCCCCTCTCACACTGTCCCCCCACACAGTGTCCCCTCTCACACTGCCCCCTCTCACACTGTCCCCCCACACACTGCCCCCCCCCCCCCACACACTGTCCGCTCTCACACTGTCCGCTCTCACACTGTCCCCTCTCACACTGTCCCCCCACACACTGTCCCCCCACACACTGTCCCCCCACACACTGTCCCCCCACACACTGTCCCCCCACACACTGTCCCCTCTCTCACACTGTCCCCTCTCACACTGTCCCCTCTCACACTGTCCCCTCTCACACTGTCCCCTCTCACACTGTCCCCTCTCACACTGTCCCCCCACACACTGTCCCCCCACACACTGTCCCCTCTCACACTGTGCCCCCCACACACTGTCCCCCTTCTGTCATATCTACCCCCCTCTTGTTAAACAGTCCCCCTCCTTTCACAGTGCTCCCTCATTACACTGCCCCCCTCTTGTAATACTTCCCAGGTATCCTTTTCCTGTCACACTGCCCCCCTCTTGTCACAATATCCCCCTGTCATACTGCCCCCTCCTGTCACACTGCCCCTTCTTGTCACACTGCCCCCCTTCTTTCACAGTGCCCCCTCTTATCACACTCCCCCCTCTGGTCACACTTTCCAGATACCCTTCTTTGGTCACACTGCCCCCTCCTGTCAAAATACCCCGTCATACTGCCCCTCATTCTTTCACAATACCCCCCCCCTCCCCCATCATAGTGCGGGTCAGGGGCCCTTCATGGTTTCTTGCACTGGGGCCCTGAAGGTTATAGTTACGCCTCTGCAACAAAGTGTGTATATCACACAACGGACACAAGACAAGACACAAAAGTAAGCACTAAACAGATAATAACAAATGCAATGCCATCTGCAGATATTAAAATAAAGTGTCTGAATCCGATGAGGGGAGGGGAGGAGGCTGAGGAGAGGTTAATTACCAATGCTACCTATTTTTTAATTTCTGTAATATGCAGCATGGGAGGGGGGGGGGGGTTAATGTACTGCCACTGGTCACTGATGCATCAGTGACCAATGGCAATACATTACCCCCCCCCCCCATGCTGCATATTACAGAAATTAAAAAATAGGTAGCATTGGTAATTAACATCCCCTCAGCCTCCCCCCCTCCCCCAATCGTATTCAGACAGTTCATTTATTAATCTGCAGCAGAATAATACATGAATGGGGGAGGGGGGGAGGCTGAGGGGAGGTTAATTAGCAATGCTAGTTTTAATTTCTGTAATATGCAGCATGGGGGGGGGGGGGTTAATGTATTGCCATTGTTCACTGATGCATTTGTGACCAGTCACAGTTAATTAAGCCCTTTGTGCATTAGTTGCACCAGGCTCTACATTAAAAACCTTAAGCCCCCTTTCACACTGGGGCAGGGGCGGCATCGGTGGTAAAACTGAGCTATTTTTAGCGCTGCTTTACCATCATTACACACCACTCCTTCACTCCAAAGATGCTGCTAGCAGGACTTTTTTTACCGTCCTGCCAGCGCACCGCTCCAGTGTGAAAGTTCTCGGGGCTTTCACATTGGAGACACAGTAGCGGCTCTTTCAGGGCGTTTTGCAGGTGCTGTTTTTAGCGCAGTAGCGCCTGCAAAGTGCCCCAATGTGAAAGGGGTATAAGTGTAAACATCTAAGATAAAAGTTTTTGTCCTCCTATTTAATTCCTCCCCGCGCGCCGCCGCAGGTGCACATCGGGGAAAATCTGTGAAAAACAGGGGTCGGGGGGGGGGGGGGGCGCAGTTTGCCATCTCCGCCCTGGGCACCAAATGACCTTGTCCCAGCACTGCCCCCATCTATCAGTATAGACCCCCCTCTATCACCATAGACCCCAGTGTAGACCCCCCCTCCATCAGTGCAGACCTCCCCTCCATCATTGCAGACCCCCCTCCATCAGTGCAGACCTCCCCTCCATCAGTGCAGACCCCCTCCATCAGTTCACATCCCCCCCTCAGTACAGACCCCCCCTCCATCAGTGCAGGCCCCCCACAATGCAGACCACCCCCCTCCATCAGCACACCCCCCCTCATTACAGACCCCCCCTCCATCAGTGCAGGCCCCCCACAATGCAGACCACCCCCCTCCATCAGTGCAGACCCCCATCAATGCAGACCCCACTCAGTGCAGACTCCTCTCCCTCCATCAATGCAGACCCCCACCCCATCAATGCAGCCCCCCCCCCCCCCCTCAGTGCAGACCCCCACCCCATCAATGCAGACCCCCCCTCAGTGCAGACCCCCACCTCATCAGTGCATATCCCCACCCCATAGTGTTCCCCCCAGCACATGTCAATTTGAATATAAACTTTACAGACCTCAGAACAGCGTTCTCCCTCGGACTCCTCCTCCTCCCCCTCCGTAACCAGAGAGGAGGGGGAGGCGGCTTCGGTCCGCTCCGCTGTACGCCTGTGTGTCTCTCATCTAACAGCAGAGAGACACCGGCATTGTTGGTTTTATTTCCCTGCTCTCCGTGTGTCCTCTCTCTCTCACGGCATGACAGGACACACAGCTGATCTCCCCCCTCCTCTCTCTGTGTGCTCCGCGGGCAGTCAAGTGTGAAGCTAAGGAGCTCACATTTCCCGCGGACTCGGAGCACACAGAGAGGGGAGGGGGGAGATCAGCTGTGTGTCCTGTCATGCCGTGAGAGAGAGAGGACACACGGAGAGCAGGGAAATAAAACCAACAATGCCGGTGTCTCTCTGCTGTTAGATGAGAGACACGCTCAGCGGCTCAGCCTCAGCGATGTGAAGAGCAACCCCGCTGGGCCCCCCCCACAGTGGCAGAATGCCGGGCCCCGTCGCAACTGCGACTGTTGCGACCCCGATAATTCCGCCACTGCGTAGAGCCAAGAGATCAGGCAGTAACTCCCCCTAGTTATACTAGACTCTAACATATATTAACTGACTTTGCCTTGGTGGATACCTGGAGATACCTATATCCATCTTCCAAGGCTTACTCATGTTATTCAGCCAGCCATAATACCATGTCTCGTATTGATTTTATATTTGTGTCCAAGACTCTTTTGCCCAAGGTGTGGAGAGTGGGGTTTGCTCCTAGGATATTGTCCGACTATCCCCTCTATTGACTGATGGCTGTATTGCTTGTAACCACTCCTGTCCCCACATGAAGATTGAACCCATACTGGTTGTCAGTGCTTGCAGAGCAGGGCGTTATTATAGATGAGTTTTTAAATTTTATTTCCTCAATAATCAGGGTTCGGTTCCCTTTGGGATGGTGTTGGAACCGTTTAAACTTCATACTCGCATGCTTTTATCCAATCGCATCAATAGACTTAAGTGGTCCTCCAAATTAATACCTAATCTCGTGACGGATAAGCTACATGGATTGGAGGAGACATTTAATAATCATCCCTCCCCGGAAGTTAATATTAAAATGCAGACGCAGGTTGTCACACAGATGCATATAGAAAAAGCTAAACAATGTCTATTCTTTTGTAAATGTAGCGGGCACCTACTTTTAGGTAGGTGACCTTTCTTGCTAGCTTTCTATGACAGGTAAATTTAGACAGGCTGATGCTATTACAGCAGGCCTGTTTTGTTAATTTCCATATTTGAGTGACAGGTAGTTTATGTGTTGGTCTCGGCCAATCATTAATTTGCTTGATAATCCCGGAACTCTCATATAAAAACGGGGTCACATGGTGCGGAGCCAAGCGAAGGAGAGGGGAGTTCGAGTCCAGTCCTGCTCTGAGGAGCGAGAGAGCCAGCCTGGTCCCCGGAGGGGAAGTTGGAGGTTTTCCCCTCCGGGGAGCCAACGGAGTTCCACCTTAGCGCGAAGGGTGGAGATCCGATCCTCATGGAGGAACAGACGACATCTTACAGGGTGTGGTCGTGGATGTCGTAGGCCGCCCCTGCGGGGAGGGAAGCGGGCCACAGAGAGTCAGAGAACCTGAGAATCATTGCGGATGAAGTAGCAACAAAGCGGAAGGAAACTGGGCGATCGTTTATGAGTGGCACATGGACTATTGATCACGTGAGTGAAAGCCCAAGGGAAGGGTACTACCAGAGACTGAGGGTTGTTGGTGCACAAGTCAGTGAGATGGGCAGTAATGGCCTATGACTTTGAGTTCAGCATTGCCCCGGGATTCCGGGATTCCAATCAGTCAAGCGGGAAGAGTTATGCAGAGTGACTCTCCTTTAGCTTAATTTGGAAGTACCATGCCGGTGGGAAGTAGTGATAAAGAGGTAGCGGTGAAGCTGCAAGTACACATATAGAGATATGGATCGTTCCTTTTAAAGTTATCCAGATGGAGAAGTTATTCAGAGTGACTCTTTATCAACTAATTCTCTATCAAATCTACTTCCACCGTCCCTAAGTGGAGAGATCGTTTAAAAATGATCTCCTGATTATCCGCAATTGTTCATAGATTTTTCTGTAAGAATCATTGAAAGATGACAATGTAACAAAAGAGCATCTCAAAGGAAGTCCTTCTCCCATCCCAGTTTATGTTGATGAATAAAGCATTAAGAAAAAGCATTAAGGACTGTGACTTTTAAATCTATGGGCTGCAAGGTTTGAGTAGTAAACGTGATTTACGGATATAGCAAATTTTAAACCGCTCCTTCGGGGGTAAGTGCTTCATAAACAAAAAAAATCTTTGAACATGGAGAAAGATCGGGTAACCTTCTTGCATACTTGGCCCATATGGACTCCAACCCACCAGTTGTTGTTTCCCTAATAGATTTGGATGGTAATAGTATCACAGATCCCCCACGAGTAGCCGCAGAATTTAAACAATTTTATAGTGCCTTATACACTTCTGAGACAACTCTTTCCCTACAGGATACACAAGCTTATCTACAAACCATACCATTCCGCCAATCTACAGGAGACCAGGATATACTTCTTGAAGCACCAATTTCGACTGAGGATGTTTCTACTGCAATATCCCAGCTGGCCAAATCCAAGACCCCAGGCTTTGATGGGTTACCCCTTGAATTCTATGCAACTTACTCTAAAGTCCGGGCTCTGTATAAATTGGGCTAAATCCCAAATTTTACCCCTTGATCACTTTTCTCCTTCTCCAATGCACCCCCTTTTCCTCTACCTAGGGTGTCCTCTATTAAATATTTAGGTGTAATGGTCACCAGACTTAACTTAACTTAAAGACTATTATTCTCTCAATTTGGAACCCCTTTTAACATTGGTCAAGACTAAAACACAAACCTGGGCCAGGTTACCATTGGGAGTGATGGGTCGAATACATTTGATCAAAATGACACTTCTACCCAAGATACTATATTTAATGTGGCATCCACCCCTCTATATACCTGTAGCCAAGTCCAGGGTCCCTTGAGGCCTAGTAAAGCAAGTTGTATCACCATTGTTTCCCAAACAAAACTACCTAAAAATGATTTAATCTACTGTATGCTTCCAGGGCTTCAATTATGGGAAGCATATCCACAAGGACAGGGTGCTCGCCAAAGGAACTTAAATTATTTGTTTTCTATACCATGGCAGCACCCAAGTACCAGGAAGGTGGCCCAGATGCAATACTTGTGTGATTATGTGTATAGGAATGGGCCAAACAGACCCCTGTTTGGTTCGCACCAGAACTTTCGAACACCGCAAAAGTTCAGACCTGAATAACGAACCCCATTAAAGTCAATGGGACCCGAATGTCAAAAATCAAAAGTGCAAATTTTGAAGGCTTATATGCAAGTAATTGGGCATACAAGGATTATAGGGGTCCTGGGGGACATGTATCAATAAAAAAAAGTTTGTGAAAAACGTCATTTCTAAATGAGCAGTGATTTTTTAATTTTTAAAGTGAAAGCCTAAAAATGAAAAATTTCTTCCATTATAGTGCCTGGGGGGTCCCCTTAGTCTACCTGTAAAGTGCCAAATCTGTACCATGTCTAGAATCTGCTGCAGCAATAATTTCATTTATAAAGCCAAAAAAAAAAATGAAATTTTCCCTGCAAGCTGCCTTTATTTTGCTCAGCAACAGCTGGGGAGCCAGTGTGCATGATGAGGCCACAATGTAGTACACTGAGAACAAGATTAGAGATTTTTTGGATACATTCTGGTGTCACTTTGACTTTGTATAGAAGTAATGGGTGTGTAAAAATTGGTCTTTGGGTGTCGGTGGCGCCTTCCCACCGTAACCCTATAAAGATAATCTTGATGAAAGCAAGAATTGGCCTTGCTATAAAAAATTGCAATGATATGCACCTGTCAAACAGGTGCAGAAAAATTACTCTTTGGGTGTCAGGGGCACCTTCCCACCATAACCCTATAGAGGTGCTTTTGATGAAGGCAAAAAAAATTGCAATGATATGCATATGGTTGGTGTTTTTGCTACGTTTGATGTGCCTGAGACACAGTTTGCAGTTAGCAACAGTGCAATCTGCTGCAGATGTGCTGAAAAAGGCCCAGACAGCTGAGATTTGGGGAGTGGACCGGGAGATAACAGCTGCAGAATGTGATTGAATAGGGTGGCTGCTCTTTACTCTTTCTTGATGTCGGCCTCCTTGGGGTTGTGCCACTTCACCTTCAGTTTCCTCCTCTGCTCTATCTGGCACCCAAGTCAGTGACCTCATCATCATCATCCTTATCTTCATCTCCTCCATCTTTATCATTACCATTGGAGACAACTTGGCAATACGCTGGGGCTTGGGAAACATGAATGCCAATTTGTCCACCAGTGTTCCTTCCTCTCTCTAGGCTCATGTTCCTGTCACCCTCAACCTCAGAACCAACATCTGAATCCAGTAATGGCTGACCATCATCAAGGAGCAAGTGGCTGACACTGTGGTCAAATAACTCAGCTGGGGGCGTGGCCAAGATGGCGCTGTAAGCGGCGTTTTTTTCAGAGAGCTCCGCCGATCCGCACAGAAATCCGGATCCATCGACTCTAAAACCGCTCTAAATTCACTCCTGCTGCCTAGTAGGGAATAGGGGACCCTATCCCTGCTGACATCTGGGGCAAGTTTGGATTTTTGGTGTGAGATTGGGGACCCGGCCTACCGCAGGCTACTAGGCCGAAGCCGCGGCCTTTCCTGACGGGCCGCGCGGCGAACCGGGAACCCCCTGCCGCGATCGGACTGCACAGCGGGCCTTACTGACTGCTGCGGACCACAGGTGAGGGCGGGAGAGGCCATCCTGGACTGTATCTGGGCCGCGTCCTGGGCCTGACATCTTCCCCCCCCGCGATTTCCTAGGCCGCGACCGCGGCCTTTCCTGGAGCCCCAGGGCCGCCGGATCAAAGGGGGAGTGCTGTGTCTTGCTGGCCTAGTGCAAGGGGCCCTGTGATTGCTGAGAGACGCTGCCAAGCCACAGGAGCAGATCCTGGAGCACCCACATTCCTTTGACTATCCCTGTAGGCTTGTGTCAGCGCCTCCTGTGCCATTTGCTTACAGATGAGGGGAGAAGACTCCTAGGGGGACACAGACTTTATCTTACCTGCTGCTTGAATACCCCTGACTTCACAGACAGGCCCCCTATACTAATTCTTGAATACTGCCTGGACCTGGGCCCCCGCCACCTGAATGAGGCGCCGGAATTCCAGCGCAAGATACAGTAAAGGGGGTAAGAAGTTGACCTTCCCACCGCAGCCGGACTCCCCCCAGACCCCCACCGGCCACCCTCCGGAGGTCCCTAAGGTATGCACCACCCACAGAGTCCCACAGACAGATATCATGGAGTCGGATGACTCTCGTCCCCCCTGGCTGGCGGACGTCATGGCAGCCATCGCAACTTGCCAATCAACACTAACAACAAAGATCGAAGCAGTTCAGTTGGACATGGGTCTAATCCGTCAAGACATAGATAAAATCAGATCACGAGTCACTGAGATGGAGCAAAGACTGAGCACCACCGAAGACACCATTACGGAACATGAGACGTCACTCCGTACTCTCCAAACTAAAGTAAAGGCCCTTGAATATAGAGCCGAGGACGCGGAGAACAGGAACCGGCATAATAACCTTTGCATTGTTGGTTTACCGGAGGGGGTGGAGGGGAGTAACCCTACCTCCTTCATAGAGGGCTTGCTCTGTGACCTTCTACCTGAGGCCCACTGGTCACCTTACTACACGGTGGAAAGGGCGCACTGCATCCCACCTAAGCCGGGGCCTCCTGGATCCCCCCCTCGCACTTTCATTCTACGTCTACTTAATTTTAGAGACAGAGACGAAGTTCTCCGTGCCTCTAGAAACGCTGGGGACCTCAGATTCCAGAACACGAAGTTGATGATCTTCCCCGATTATACGGTAGAGACCCAGAAGCTCAGGAAATCTTTTGACCAAGTTAAGGCGGCTCTACGATCACGCAACATTCGTTACAGTGTACTTTTCCCTGCTCGCCTGAGAGTCCAGGATGGCGAGACAACTCGTTTCTTTACCTCTCCAAGGGAGGCCTCAACCTGGAATGACTCGCTACCACGGATCCGCTGAAGGTTTACCTGGCATGTAAGGTGAGATCCTTCATTGTTTGTTCACCATAGCCCTGGCTCAGGTCTGAGGTAATATATGTATTCCCACATGGATGACTTTCTTCGTTGCATAAGTTATGCTCAGTTCAATCCATGGTGTGGACAGCCTTGGGAGGAGAAGTTTGTTACCCCTTCCAGGGAAATTCTAAGATAATGCCCCTGCCAAACAATTTGGTCAGGAGACCGTTGACATATGAAGTTCCTTTACAACTGCTTGTTCTCTTGACAGGTGCTAGGAACACTTCTGTTCAGTATCTTCACCCAACGATGGACAGACTTTACTGTGGGGTCGCACTTTCGGATATTTCCCCTTCATCTGACTTTATACACCCCCACAGCCTGTTTTATTACAAACGGAGCTCTCAACTGTATAAGCCGCTTGAAATGCTGTTTCCCCCCCCGTGTGAAGTTTCGGGGGGGTGAGTTCGCCTCTTCCACGGACCCTCTGTTGCAGCCGGCGAGCTGAATAAGTTCTGGATTGAAACCCGCCTCAGTTTTGGGGGGTTGGGTGGGGAGGGGGGTGGGGTAAGTTCCCCTATTGGGGCCTTCTTTATCTGCTTCGATTATTGGGATCCTTTATCTGTTTTTGGTTTGGTTTTGTTTTTGTTTGTTATTCATACCAAAATAATTGACTCATCAGCATTACACTGTCTACAAATGTGTCCGGTTCGGGTCCCAGGGTCCGGTCCGAGAGCCGCGATTTCCATTGATTCTAATACTCTTAACACTATCAATGGCCATGTCCTCACTTAACATCATCTCCTGGAACACCAGGGGACTGAATTCCCCAGTTAAACGCTCCCTGGTGTTCCAATTCATTAAGTCTTATAATCCACACATATGTGTGTTCCAGGAAACGCACCTAACAGGTCGTAGAATTCTGGCCCTTAAAAAACCATGGGTGGGACACCACTACCATTCCACGCACTCCACATTTTCTAGGGGTGTAACTATACTGGTACTGAAGTCACTTCCCTTTCGGCTCTTGGATTTGGCCCTGGACCCTGACGGACGGTATGTTATTATCCACGCAAAAATTTATTCTCTAACATGGACTATTGTGGGCTTATATTTGCCCCCCCGGCCTCCTTGCAGGTGCTCAATCAGATCACTGGTAAGCTGGCCGACTTTGCCTCTGATAACAATGTCATATTGGGGGATTTTAATCTGGTCCCTGACCCAGATTTGGACAGGCTAACTCCTGCGGGAGGTCATTGCTCTGGGTTGGCTGAGTGGGCGGATACCTATGGCCTGACTGATGTCTGGAGGTGGCGTCACCCCCAATCTAGGGCATACACATGCCACTCGGCCTCCCACAGAACGTTTTCCCGCATAGACTTGGTCTTCGCAGGGACTCAGGTTCTCCCACGGGTCACAGACATACGAATATTGCCTAGGGGAATTTCCGACCATGCACCCTTGTTGTTGTCTTTGGATCTCTCCCTAGGCTCAGTAGAAAGGATATGGAGGCTCTCCAGATTTTGGATTTCAGACACCGCAGTAGACTCCCAATTTAGAACGGAACTGCTTGACTTCTGGGCTATAAATGTGGGCTCTGCTGACTCCGCGGTAGTGTGGGATGCCTTCAAAGCCACGACGAGGGGGCACTACCGGGCCATCATTGCCAGGGTCCGACGTGAGCGTAGAGCAGACTTAGTGAAGGCAGAGCGGGAGGCGTGTAGTGCGGAGGCTCTGTTCGTTCGTACCCGGGACCCTGCGCACTACTCGCATCTACAACTGTTGACGAAGGAGGTGGTTCGTCTCCGTACATCTCTCACTCAGAAGAAAATGTTGGCTCAATCCCAGCGGATTTTTGAGCAGGGAGAGCGGTCTGGCCGTTTGTTGGCCTGGCTCTCTAGGGAACAGGCAGGTGGGATGAGCATCTCACATATTAGAGACTCCTCGGGACAGTTGCTCCACACACCGGAAGGGATCAATTGTTGCTTCGCGGAATTTTATGCATCTCTCTATAGGTCCAGGGTAGACTATAGAGGGGAGGATCTGGGGGCATATCTAGACGACATCGATATCCCAACCCTTACAGTAACGTATCACGACAAGCTTGATGCTCCAATTACGTCCTTGGAGATACTACGGGCACTTAAATCAATGCAGACAGGGAAAACTCCGGGACCTGATGGCATCCCCGTAGAGTTCTATAAACAATATGCCACAGAACTAGCTGACAAACTACAGGTCCTCTTCTCTGAGTCATCGCGTCTGGGGAAACTTCCAGACACGATGAGCGAAGCAATCATTGTAGTGATACCCAAGCCAGGGAAAGACCCCACGTTGTGCTCCTCGTACCGCCCTATATCTCTTCTGAACGTGGATGCAAAAGTACTGGCAAAAGTATTGGCCAACAGGCTTAACCTGGTAATTACTGCTTTAATCCACAGAGATCAAACTGGCTTCATGCCCGGCAGAGGAACTGACATTAATATCAGACGCCTCCATACTCACATAGACAGGGCGGGATGGTGGTCTCACTCGACGCAGAGAAGGCCTTTGACTCCGTCGAGTGGGGCTACTTATGGGAGGTTCTCTCGCGATTCGGGTTTGGTCCGGGTTTCACGAAATGGCTCCGCATGCTATACCATGGCCCCTCAGCTAGATTACGTACCAATGGATGCCTCTCGGGGAAGTTGCAATTGTCTAGAGGCACGCGACAGGGGTGTCCCCTTTCCCCGGGTCTATTTGCTCTGGCAATGGAGCCCCTGGCTGTATTGTTGAGGGCCGACCCTGGGGTAAGGGGTCTTCAGGTAGGACCCATTGAGGAGAAGTTATCGCTTTACGCGGACGATGCTCTGCTTTATTTAGCGGATGCGTCGTCCTCTTTGCAGACTGCACTCGATCTGATTGATCGATTCGGTCGGTATTCGGGGATTCGCATCAATTGGGACAAGTCGATCCTATTCCCGCTCCATCCCTCGACCCCAAGGGTACCACACACGCAACTTAAATGGGTGGATGATTTCAAATATTTGGGGATAAAAATTAGCGGTAAGGTTCAAGATTACATTGACAACAATTTGCGTCCACTCATGACACAACTTACGGCTAAATGCTCTGCTTGGCGTTCCCTTCCATTGACTCCTGTTGGCAGAGTCAACTTGCTAAAAATGATTTACCTTCCCAAATATCTATATTTCTTTCGCAATACACCCATACCCATCCCTAGGACCTTTTTCCGGAGGCTGGAAAGCCTGTTAATACACTTTGTCTGGGCTGGGAGGCCACCCAGGGTGGCCAAGCAGATCTTATATCTCCCTCTCTCGGGAGGGGGATTGGCGCTACCGAATTTCCAAATCTACTACTGGGCTGCAGTTCTGGTCACGATTCGGTGGTGGTTCTCCCAGCCCACGCAAAATCCCGCGGTCACTTTGGAGGCAGCCATTCTGGGCTCCTTTGCTGCTTTGAGTAATATCCCGTTTCGGGGTCTCAGGGCCAGTTTGTCCATGACGACCCCGATGCGTACCACTGTAAAGGTTTGGCAGGAGGCCAGGAAAATATATGGGAAACCTAATCACATTTCACCTCACATGCCCCTGTGGGGCAACCCTATGCTACCCCATTTTTATACTTTACCGGACCCCTCTCTCTGGGCAAAAAAGGGAATTCTTACACTAAAGCACATAGTCAAGGATGGCAGGCTTATGACTTTTCAAGCCCTTAGACAATCCTTTGCTATTCCTGCCTCCTTCCAGTTTAGATACTGGCAGCTGAAGCACGCCTTTGAGGCTCAGTTCCCTGCCCCCCTCATTCTGGAACCGGACTCTATTGAAAGGCTCTTGACTTCCAGCGTGATGGGGAAGCCCCTCTCCACACTATACCTGTACCTGACAGTGGAGTATGATGCCAAACTAACTAAAACCTGGGATAAGTGGAGGGTTGATATTCCCTCGTTAAATGAGGAGGAATGGAAGGAGTGTTTAATATCCTACATTCCTTCCATGATCGCTGCAAAGGATAGGTTCATACAATTCAAGTTCCTACACAGGGCGTATTTTACTCCACAGAGGTTGGCGCGTATTTACCCTCAGAGAGATCCCAATTGTCAGAGATGCAGACAGGAAGTGGGTACTTTCTGGCATATGGTCTGGTCGTGTCCCTGTCTCCGACTCTTTTGGTCAGCGGTGGCATCCACACTGAGCAATGTCATAGGATCAGACTTGCAGGTGGATCCCCGGATACTACTGCTCAGTCATTTGGAAGATGTTGAGGGTGATAGGTATAGCAAATTGTGTCTAACCTTCGCATTGTACTATGCTAGGCGGGAAATTCTATTGCGGTGGAAAATGGTAGAGCCTCCTACCTTGGCCTCGTGGATAAGGTCTGTGAATAAGGTACTTCCCCTGTATAAATTAACGTATGAAAGTAGGCAATGCCCAGGGAAGTTCGATAAAATCTGGTCGTCCTGGGTCGACGCCTCCGGAGACCCTGATCCCCCTACCCTATAGGACGGGGAAAGTAACGGAGGATATCCTATATCTCACGTCTCTTCTTTTTATGCCTGTTTTCTTTCATCCCATCCCTTCTCATCCCTCCTTCCCCTCCCCCTCTTTTCCTTTCTTCCTCTCCCCCTCCTTCCTTCCTATTCTCCCCTCACCGCCCCCGGCTTCCCTTCCCCCCTGCTGTCCCTACCAGGTTTAGTTGAATATTGGGCCACTCATTTTATACTATCAAAATGTATGAAGATTTGAGCTTTGAGAGGTCTGGTTGAGTGAAACTTCTGATGTTTGCACACCTGGAATTTCTGATAAATAACAGCTATTGTTTAAGGGTCAATTTTACTGTTTTTATTCTCACTACAATGTCTGTATTAAACTTTGTATTGTTCTGCTGATTTGTTCAATAAAAAATTTTCTGTTAAAAAAAAAAAACTCAGCTGACTCCTCAATGGCTGATGTTGGGGCTATGGCAGGAATAGATGTGGACAAGGAGGCAGGCTTATCCACTCTGGCAACTGCAGGGGACTGCACACTTGTCTCTGCTTGTGTGACAGAGGATGAGGAGGATGAGGAAGGTTTAGTAAGCCAGTCCACCACCTCCTCTGCAGGCTGTGGCTGGATAGCATGGGCAAACTCACTAAACAGAGGAAATGATGCCCTGCCTGAGGACTGACCACCACGTCCACCTTTGCCTGTGGACACATTTGGTGCTGACCCCTTAAAGTGCCAAGGGAACATCTGCCTCTCCTTGTTGTCCTCCCAGACATTATTGGGAGGGAGGGGGCGGTGCTCATAAGCAAATGTAAAGAAGAAGTTGAAATCAGTACGTAGATGCACTTTAATCAATGTAAAGAGGTGTTTGTTGCACTTTAATTTGAGTACTCACACAGACACACAGACACACTCCACGGATACACTATAATATGCTGCAATATAATGTGCCAAACGTACAGTGACGCACAGAACTATATGGCGTTAAACTGGCAGTAATGCACACAGAACAACAGTCAGGTCCATAAATATTGGGATATTGACACAATTCTAATCTTTTTGCCTCTATATACCACCACAAAGGATTTGAAAAGAAATGAACAAGATGTTTAACTGCAGACTTTCAGCTTTAATTTGAGGCTATTTACATCCAAATCAGGTGAACGGTGTAGGAATTACAAGAGTTTGTGCATGTGCCTCCCACTTTTTAAGGGATCAAAAGTAATGGGACAATTGGCTGCTCAGCTGTTCCATGGCCAGGTGTGTGTTATTCCCTCATTGTCCCATTTACAGGGAGTAGATAAAAGGTCCAGAGTTCATTTCAAGTGTGCTATTTGCATTTGGAATCTGTTGCTGTCAACTCTTAATATGAGATCCAAAGAGCTGTCACTATCAGTGAAGCAAGCCATCATTAGGCTAAAAAAACAAAACAAACCCATCAGAGAGATAGCAAACACATTAGGTGTGGCCAAATCAACTGTTTGGAACATCCTTTAAAAGAGAGAACGCACCGCTGAGCTCATCAACACCAAAAGACCCGGAAGACCACGGAAAACAACTGTGGTGGATGACCGAAGAATTCTTTCCCTGGTGAAGAAAACACCCTTCACAACAGTTGGCCAGATCAAGAACACTCTCCAGGAGGTAGGTATGTGTGTCAAAGTCAACAATCACCACAAGATGTAAACCATTGGTGAGCCTCAAAAACAGGAAGGCCAGATTAGAGTTTGCCAAACAACATCTAAAAGCCTTCACAGTTTTGGAACAACATCCTATGGACAGATGAGACCAATATCAACTGGTACCAGAGTGATGGGAAGAGAAGAGAATGGAGAAGGAAAGGAACTGCTCACAATCCAAAGCATACCACCTCATCAGTGAAGCATGGTGGTGGTAGTGTCATGGCGTGAGCATGTATGGCTGCCAATGGAACTGGTTCTCTTGTATTTTTTGATGATGTGACTGCTGACAAAAGCAGCAGGATGAATTCTGAAGTGTTTTGGGCAATATTATCTGCTCATATTCAGCAAAATGCTTCAGAACTCATTGGAAGGCGCTTCCCAGTGCAGATGGACAATGACCCGAAGCATACTGCGAAAGCAACCAAAGAGATTTTTAAAGGGAAAGAAGTGGAATGTTATGCAATGGCCAAGTCAATCACCTGACCTGAATCCAACTGAGCATGCATTTCACTTGCTGAAGACAAAACTAATGGGAAATGCCCCAAGAACAAGCAGGAACTGAAGACAGTTGCAGTAGAGGCCTGGCAGAGCATCACCAGGGATGAAACCCAGCGTCTGGTGCAGGGGCGGATCCAGAGCCTAGTCTCGGGAGGGGCACTGCCAGAAAATACTTTTTTTGGGGTAAATTTAATGGGGAAAATGGTTGGTGTTAGCGCTTCAATCATCACGGCACCATGGTTGTTATGGTGTCAGGATAATTGAAGCGCATTATTACTATTATTACATTGTTATAAAAAAAGAAATGGTTCAACTCACCATAATGCAGAATCAGTGGGAGCCCCAAGCGTGTCACTTGCCACTGTCACCTGCCACACATTGCGGATTGCCACTTGCCATGTCGCCTGTCACTAGATGCAGATTGTCACTTGCCACGTCCCATGCCACACGTTGCAGATTGTCACTTGCCACACGTTGCAGATTGTCACTTGCCACGTCCCATGCCACACGTTGCGGATTGTTACTTGCCACGTCCCATGCCACACGTTGCGGATCGTTACTTGCCACGTCCCATGCCACACGTTGCGGATTGTTACTTGCCACGTCCCATGCCACACGTTGCGGATCGTTACTTGCCACGTCCCATGCCACACGTTGCGGATTGTTACTTGCCACATCCCATGCCACACGTTGCGGATCGTTACTTGCCACGTCCCATGCCACACGTTGCGGATCGTTACTTGCCACGTCCCATGCCACACATTGCGGATTGTTACTTGCCACGTCCCATGCCACACGTTGCGGATCGTTACTTGCCACGTCCCATGCCACATGTTGCGGATTGTTACTTGCCTGCTATAATCATCTCTTGCTGTGTCCCAGTCAAGCAGCAGAGAGATGATGTAATCTCTCTGCTGCCGCGGCTGCCTTCACACTGCACACACAGTGAGGGCGGAACTGCAGGGATGCAGGGCGGGCGCTGGGCGGTGAGAGATGATGTTATCTCTCTGCTCCTCCGCCCGCCGGCTCCCTGATTGGCCAGCAGCCGCTCACGCTGCCTGTCACCGAGCCGCACAGCTGTCTCTCCCCAGTCCCCACCGGAGCCGTCCGAGACCCGCTGTCTCTCCCCACCACTGTCTTTCAGCCGCGGAGCCGCCCGCCGGCTCTCTTACCCACAGAGACGCCTGCCAGTGCCAGCACATTTACTGACCCACATTCTCGGAGGGGGCAATTGTCCCGTTGCCCCCCCTCTGGATCCGCCCCTGGTCTGGTGATGTCTATGTGTTCCAGACTTCAGGCTGTAATTGACTACAAAGGATTTGCAACCAAGTATTAAAAAGTGAAAGTTTGATGGATGATTGTTAATCTGTCCCATTACTTTTGGTCCCTTAAAAAGTGGGAGGCACATATACAAACTGTTGTAATTCCTACACCGTTCACCTGATTTGGATGTAGATAACCTCAAATTAAAGCTGAAATTTTGCAGTTAAAGCACATCTTGTTCGTTTCATTTCAAATCCATTGTGGTGGTGTATAGAGCCAAAAAGATTAGAATTGTGTTGATGTCCCAATATTTATGGACCTGACTGTATATGGCATTAAACTGGCAGTAACGCACGCAAAATGATATGGCGTTAAACTGGCAGTAATGCACACAAAACAATATGGTGTTAAACTGCCAGTAATGCACACAAAACTATATGGCGTTAAACTGGAAGTAACACACACAAAACTATATGGCATTAAACTGGCAGTAACGCACACAGAACTATATGGCGAAAAAATATTATTAATAATAGTGTCATGAAAAATATTAATTTTATCATGAAGAGAAATTTCTTTAACACCCAGTGAAAAGTGTCACTATAAATAATAAATTACAGGAAATGAATGATCAAGTTCAACAGTTGTTTTTCAATCTTCTTGTGTGAAAAATCTTCTACTCTTCCACCACACCACCATGATAGTGACACCACTCCCTCTGAAGAGCGCACTGACCAGATTGTATAGCCTCCCACTCTCGTGTTCGGCAAAACAGCAATTGAACCACACCTGGGTTGCATGTGATGAACCGTGACTCCAATCAAGCCAGCTCCATATGTGAAAAAATGAATAAAGTGCTCCACATAGCGTGATATCATTTTGACAGATTTATTAAAATCACTTCAAACACACTTCAATGGTTACACTCACTTTTAAACTGAAACATAAAAGCCTTTAAAAAAAATCCACAGCAAGCACAGCAAGCAACAGGATCAGTGATCCAACGGTGCACCGCGGTCACAGCGGACCTGAAGTGTAAACTGGTGTATCTCTCACCCAACTTTCTAAGGCCCAGCCATCCGATCGGTGTAGTCCTCCTCAGACAGCGGCATCTAATGCCAGTGCGATGGAATGCCGTGTAACCATGCCCAAGACATGTTTTGTCGAAAAGACTTCTTCAAATGGGATTGGCTACACGGATGGTTCATCAATCCTTATATACTATCTATGATCAGTCATGTGATCACCATCAGTCATGTGACCACCATCAGTCATGTGATCACCATCAGTCATGTGACCTCCTGCTCTGCACATGCTCACACTTCATGTCCCCCTGACCGCGAAGCACAGGTACAAAAGACTGAAGCATTAGTGGATCCCAAACATTTTTACGGTGTGTAGTTAGAATGCTGCGTCCAGCATTACCATATATGACATATGACATATCCTAACTTATAATCCACCACTAGTTACAGTGCTAATGTGGGAAAGTAACCAATAAAAATGAATATTAATAAATTAAAATGAACATTTCAACAGGAGATAATGAATTTGTCTAGTTTAAAATACAAGCTATATAAATTAGTCATGATACTATCATACAGCTGCATAGGACAAACAATGACTGAAACACAGTCTGATCCTATTAGTAAAAAATATGGATGACTGCAGGCGAGTCTAAAAAAAGGGAAATAATAATGATATATCATCAGTGGTCAATGAATAAAACCACCTCAAACATGAAAACATCCCACCAAGTTTTAACTTGTTTCTCCAAAAGATTTTCCAAATTCTTTAACGATCCCGGGACATCTTCCTCGCCATCAGTAACTATCTGATTAGCGGAGAAGATATCTTCCGGGATTATCCGTCTGTTAGACAGACAATTAATGACATCCAAGGCTGCAGGTGGTAAATAAATAGACAATGGTTTGTAGCAAGAGATATACAAATAAACCGCCCCTGAATCTCTCTTACTCCACATATTTTTATGTATAAGTAGAGGGTCATAGGCATTATGCTGCTCTGACCCATTATTTTACACAATTTATATTAGCGCCGCTATCTCTATCTGTACACGTGTGAGAGGTATAGTTTTGGGATTCTAATCAGATATGTACAAGAAATGGGAAATACCAGGATCATAGCCAGGCCAGGGTCATGCACAGAGGGTCAGCAGATAAACAAAGGGCAGTTCCAGAATCACAGCCGTAAGCCAGGCCAGGGTCATCAACGGAGATCAGCAGATGGGGTAAGGAACACAGGACAGGGAGAGGATGGACGGATCAGACGGCAGGGCAGGGATGCAAGGTCACAGGTGGGACAGGATAGGGATCAGGACAGGGAGACAGGATCAGGTACTCAGGTAACAGGTTCAGGTCTTCAGGCAGCAGGCACAGATCAGGGCACAAGAAAGATACCAAGGCAATGAGAGCAATCATTAGCCGGGTATTTATATGAATACCTATGATTAGCTTCAAGTGACACCTGAACACAGGAGGTGCTGTCTGCTCCACACTGCCAGGATCCATCCACTGGTGGACGTCAGTACTGCGGCCCAAAGATGACATAACACCAGCAGGGAAAAGCTCTCCTGACAGTTCCAAACTGCCAGGAAACACCTGCTGGTGGACCTCAGTACTGCACGCCAAATGATAGATAATACCAGTGGATGGAAACTTTCCTGACAGAACCGTTCGCCCATCCCTATACATGAACCTACAAAAAATATGTCTGTTCACAGTTTTATATTTGCTAGTTAAGGGTCACACAGTTGTTCATTAAATTTTATATGTAATTTTTGTGTTAATTTACATGTGGTTGGCGCTAGGGTTACCACCCGTTCAGGATTCACCCAGACAGTCCAGGTTTTGAACCATGAGTCTGTGTTTTGGGCAGACTGATACCCGGACACAATATTCAGACTGAGCTGTGGCTCCCCAAGAAACCAAGATAATCACCCACAAATCTGTTGCCATCCGGGAGCTGCAGGCGGCTGTCTGGAGGCAGGTTCGGCATCACTCGAGGCAGGGCGATGATGTCATCAAGAACTATTTGTCCACACCCACTGTTCGCTGGGGGACGCTATGTGCACCCCATTACTACTTTCCTTGGGGTGTCCCAGGTCGCTAAAGTGTTTGGGTTTGGCTTGAGGAAAAGGTGGCTACCCTAGTTGGCGCTCATAAATGGAACGAGGTCCTCTGAAGTGCTCTGTAGCGAGAATTACATGGAAGTGGCAGCCCCTGTCATTCATGATTTTGCCTGCAAAGTATTTAAGAAGGCAAAACCCTGGTAGGTTTTTTTAGAGCCAGCGATCCTATTGGCTAACTAGCCACTGTTTTGCTTTTTTTTCCCCCCGCCACCCTCCAGTGACTCGCTGGGCTCTCCTGTCCTGGTGGGGACCTCTATGGTGATGTCTCCGATAACCTCTATGGTCTAGGGCAGTGGTTCTCAACCCTGTCCTGAAGTATCCCCCCAACAGGCCACGTTTGCAGGTTTTCCTTCTTGCACAGGTGCTTTAAAATAGAGTCAATGGCTTGGTATTTTAGACAGCTATTTTATCTAATGCCCTGTACACACGAGCGGAATGTCCAACAAAAAAAGTCAGACGGAAGCTTTTTATCGTCTATTCCGATCGTGTGCAGGCCTCGTCGGACTTCTTTTTTCGAAAATTCTGACGGACCTAGAAATGAAACATGTTCTAAATTTTTCCGACGGAACCAATTCCGTTTTCTACTCAATTCGGAAAACCGATCCTCTGTATGCTGTTCCGACGGACCAAAAACGACGCATGCTGTGAAGCAAGTACGAGATGGAAGCTATTGGCTAATGGCTATTGAACTTCCTTTTTCTAGTCCCGTTGTAAGTGCTGTACGTCACCGCGTTCTGGACGGTCGGAGAAACCTTCTGAGTTTATTCCGACGGCAAAACCGGTCGTGTGTATGTGGCATTAGAGAAATTCCCAAAACGTGGCCTGTTGCGGGTACTTGAGGACAGGGTTTAGAACCACTGATCTAGGTGACCGGAAACGACTAGCATTTTCATCACTTCTGGTTAGGGCAGATGTAAACATGGAAAATGTAGAGAAAACACTGCTATGGCCACATCCGTATGAAGGTTAAATATAAAAGAAAAAATTGGGCATAAGAGCCACAAAGGTCAGACTTTAAAGGCAACATGGACAGTGGGGGATATAAAAATGTAGCCATGGTGTTAGCACTACTGACAAACAATCCGCCAAATCACCCCACTGCCAGACTTCATGCATCCTTTGCAGAGACAATGAACAGTCATTTGCGAGCTTTGTTTTTGTTGTTTTATTGGGGGGTACAACTTGGATAGGGATTGGGATATGGGATGCCCATAGAATTAATCATTGCCATCATATTTACAGGTTTCAATATACTTTGATCATATTTAGAGCCTGAAGATTGAATGTGTACACCTGACTAAGTAGAAATCTTCTCCTGCTGCTCCCTGCAGACTGTTACTCCCTCTGCATCTCCATGCAGACTATTGCTCACTCTGCAATCTCCATGCAGACTGCTGTTACTAAGAGTTCCCCATCCATCACTGTGTGAGGGACAGAAACATCACTTTTGACTGTGTAAAAGTAATGGTCTTAGTTCTCTTCACCACCTGCTCAAACTTGCTTCTCCTTGCACACTTGGTTTCCTCCTGCACAACTTGTAGTTACATTAGGGTATAACACATCCTCTTCTAATCGGTATGAAGAACTCACTTTGAATAAGCCCCTCTACTGGCTCTGGTGACTCACTGATACTAGGCCTGAGGCCTGCAAAACCTCTCCCGGAGGCCTAGTAGGTTAAAGTCTATTCTCTAGGAAATGGACTACTGCTCCCAGCCAGTCCAACTTGCAAGTTATGTGTTCTCCGGCCACACTGATTTGACACACACATCCCCACAGTCTCTTCTCTGATCCAGGATTCTTCACCATCCACCGTGTGCATGATAAAGACTCTGCTAATGACCGTGTAGAAGCAGAGTTCCCTTACAGAATCCCTGGCACATCCTCCAGCCATCCACTGTGGTAACACTCACCGACCTTCCAACCTTCCAGCCCTAAGGGTTGGAACTTTCATGGACCATGCTTTGCGACAGCTTCTCCTGCCCCTCTGCTTCAGGAGTTCCCTGTCACCGACCGTGTGGTGACAGAGACATTGCCAGTGACCGTGTAAAGGCAATGTTCCCTCACAGTTCTCCCCGGGCCTCCTCCTGCGATCCTACATCCTCCCCAGATGGGGGGGGGGTGATCCTGCGGCTGTCTAGCACTCCATTCCTCATGTCACCCAGTCGACTACTCCTCCCCAGCAGCATGTGACCTCAGTACATATAGGAGGCCCGCCCCCTGCAAATGCCAGTTAGGGATTGGTCAGGGCTCCCAACTGTGCTGCCTGCCACTCCAGCTCTAGGCCCAGCCTCCTCTTCCAGAACATTCTCCCTGGAAGCAGGGGAGGCGCCTCAGAACTGAAATGCAGGTGATCACACCCAGTGCTACTCTAACCACTCCCCAGAATCAAAACAGATAGGCCTAGCTTGCAGCATAGGCCTGCCTAAATTTGCCTGTGCTGAACAAACCCAGCAAAACAAGCCTTACTAGCACCTACCTTCTGGTAGAGGGTGCTACAAAAATATATTTTATTTATAACAATGCATGGTACATAAAGCAAAAACAAACATATACACAATACACAACCAAAATGAACATGCATAGTGGCCATAGTAGTGAGCCCCTGTGCATTGGCAGATGTAAACAGTCTTGTGATAGGAATAAAAGTGATCAAAAAAAAAAAAATTAAAGGGACAGTGTATAAAAAAAATGAATAGAAAAAATAATAATAATATTTTTTTAAAGCACCCCCGTCCCCCTGTGCTTGTGCTCAGAGGCAAACGATAGGTGTTTATACCACCTATGTGAGGTATTGCCATGAAAGCAAGAGCAAGAGCTCTTGAAAAAAAAAAGCATCGCCTATGGTGATTTTTTGGTATCATAGTTTGTGGCCATTCCACGAGTGTGCACAATTTTAAAGCATGACATGTTAGGTATCTATGTACTCGGCCTAACATCATCTTTTATATTTCACCAAAAAAATGAGTTACATATTGTGTTTTTTGCATTAAAATTCATTAAAAGTGTATTTTTTCCCCAAAAATTGCGTTTAAAAAAACCGCTGACATAAAAAAATTGCAATGACCACTATTTTATTCTCCAGGGCCTCTGCCAAAAAAATATATAATAGGAAGAAAAGAACGGCTGCACACCACAGGGACGTTCCAACGTTGGTTGGAAGAAACACTGAGGTCAGTGTGAAACGCACGCGTCACCTCCTGGGTTCAGACACTCTGTCTTTGTTGGCTGTCATTTGCTATTCTTGGAATAAAATTGTTGGAACGTTCCTGTGGTGTGCAGCTGTTCTTTTTTTTCTATTGATCATCGGTGGTGAGCCGTGGCTTGCACCCAGCACATCCAGACTGTAGTGACTGCTCACCTGGAGCAGCGTCTTCCTTGTTCGAAAAAATATATAATGTTTGGGGGTTCTAAGTAGCTTTCTAGCAAAAAAATACAGATTTTTACATTTAAACAAAAAGTGTCAGAATAAGCCTAGTCTACGAGTGGTTAATTAAAATATAACTAAAGGCATTTTTTTTAGTTTTGAATAGAGTGGAGAGGGATTAGAACACCTGTCAGACCTTTATTGCTGACTGTACCCTTGTTAGGGAGATTCACTCTGATTTGTCCTGTTTACTGTTTTTATCGAAAGTGAAAGTAAAAGAAAATCCCAAATTTTGGGTTGTCACCAGAACAGAAATAGGGAAGACTCTAGTTTTGATGACAAACCAGATATCCCCATATGCCGCGTACACAAGAGCGGACTTTACGGCGGACTTTGCCCGGCAGACTTTTCGACGTACTTTCCGACGGACTTTGTGAATGAACGGACTTGCCTACACACAATCCACCAAAGTCCGTCGAATTCGTACGTGATGACGTACGACCGGACTAAAACAAGGAAGTTCATAGCCAGTAGCCAATAGCTGCCCTAGCGTGGCTTTTTGTCCGTCGAACTAGCATACAGACGGCGGACTTTTCGACCGGACTCGATTTCAACGGATAAATTTTAAACAAGTTTCAAATCTAAGTCCGTCCAACTTTTGAGAAAACAAAGTCCGCTGGAGCCCACACACATCGAATTGTCCGACGAAATCCAGTCCGCCGGGCAAAGTCCGCCGTAAAGTCCGCTCGTGTGTACGCGGCATAACTTTTGAGGAGTTTCTTCTCACTTCCTGTTTTGGCTATAGGACAGGAAGTGAAAGAAAAATTTTCTAAGGAGTTATAACCCTCTCTTACTCTATCCAAAATAAAAATAAAAATGTTAAAACATTTAAATTAAATTAAAGTAGAATTATAGGCAAAACATTTTTATTTTTATTTAAATAAATGTATTTAATTTATCACATGAATTTGGGTTAAGGCTTTATTAAACCCACAAACAAAAAAGGTATTAAATTGCAGCTCACCAGTTCTTAGATGTGGTGGGTGCATTAGTATTCACTTTTTAGTCTCTTTTCCTTTATTTTAACCTGGTGATCCTGCCAGTCGGTCTGTCATTTTTAAATGTATTTTAATAGTCTAAGCTGACCAGCAAAAGTGGCAGTTAGAGGGTTGAGACAAACCATTTACGAATGACAGGGGTGCTTACAGTAATTAGCTTTTATTTATTTATTTATGCAAAATCTTTTATCCGAAAAGAAAAAAAAAACCTATGACTCGAACTGCTTAATCACTTGCCCTCCGGAAGGTTTACTGCCCTTATTACGGCCATTTTTTGCGATACTGCACTGTGTTACTTTAACTGACAATTGCGCGTCATGCAACGCTGTACCCAAATAACATTTATGTCCTTTTTTTCCCCCCATAAATGGAGCTTTCTTTTGGTAGTATTTGATCACCTTTTTGGTTTTTATTTTTTGCGTTATAAGCAAAAACAGGCCGACAATTTTGAAAAAAAAAAGTAAATTTTTTCATCAAATTAGGCCAATATGTATTCTGCTACATGTCTTGGTAAAAAAAAATCTCAATAAGCGTATATTGATTGGTTTGCGCAAAAGTTTTAGCGTCTACAAACTATGGGATAGATTTCTGGAATTTTTATCTTTTAATTTTTTTTTTTTTACCAGTAATGGTGGCGATCAACCGGACACTAACTGACACTTTTTGTGAACCAGTGACACTAATACAGTGCTCGGGTACGATCGGTGGGTGCCGCTGGATCCATAGCTCCCAACTGTTCTTAATTACGAGGGACTGTCCCTGATTTGGAAGTTCCTCTGTCCCTCTTGCCTCTTCATTTGTCCCTTATTATATTCTGATCTATATAGTTGTATATAAAATGCACTTTTTATATTTCAAAAAGTGTTTCCCAGCGCTAAACCTTTCATCCAATTTCTAAATTGCTGCATTTGTAAATTTCAAAACCAGTATAAAGGAATAGTAGTGGTTAAAAAAAAAAAAAGCACTTGTTGGTTTAACCACTTGCCGACCACTGCACACCGATAAACGTCGGTACAATGGCAGCGGTGGGCAAATGGGCATACCTGTATGTCCCCTTTAATTGGGGCTAGTGCCTACAGCATGACCGTGCCTGCGGGTCCCGCGGACTCGATGTCCGCCGGTGTCCCGCGGTTGTGTGAAGGAGCCGCGGAATGGGGAGATGTAAACAAGGCATTTCCCCGTTCTGCCTAGTGACATGACAGGGATATACTGCTCCCTGTCATCGGGAGTAGTGATCGTTGTCATGTCAATGGTACCCCATCCCCCCCAAAGTTAGAATCACTCCCTAGGACACACTTAACCCCTTGATCGTCCCCTAGTGTTTAACTCCCTTCTCTGCCAGTGTCATTTACACAGTAATCAGTGCATTTTTATAGCACTGATCGTTGTATAATGGTCCCAAAATAGTGTCAAAAGTGTCCGATGTGTCCGCCATAATGTCGTAGTCCCGATAAAAATCGCAGATCGCCGCCATTACTAATAAAAAAATAATAATAAAAAATGCCATAAATCTAACCCCTATAACTTTTGCGCAAACCAATCAATATACACTTATTGCGATTTTTTTTACCAAAAATATGTAAAAGAACACATATCGGCCTAAACCGAGGAAAAAATTAGTTTTTTTATATATTTTTGGGGGATATTTATTATAGCAAAAAGTAAAAAATATTGCTTTTTTTTCAAAATTGTTGCTCTTTTTTTGTTTATAGCGCAAAAAATAAAAACCGCAGAGGTGATCAAATATCACCAAAAGCAAGCTCTATTTGTGGGGAAAAAAGGGCGTCAATTTTGTTTTGGTGTAACATCACACGGCCGCGCAATTGTCAGTTAAAACGATGCAGTGCCGAATCGCAAAAAGTGCTCTGGTCAGGAAGGGGGTAAAATCTTCCGGGGATGAAGCGGTTAACTAATACTTTTTTTTTTATAAGGCCTCTTTCACAGGGGCGGCTGTTCTGTCATTGTTAAAAGCCTGTTTTGTTATTTTGAAATTCCAAGGCTCCAGGCACAGTGATCACTTGCAGTTGTACATTGCGATTAGCTGCGTTTACTTGCATTTACAAGCGGCTGCGTTTAGCTGCGGTGAAACATTCTTGCCATTTCTGATGTGCTTCCTGTTGTTTTTCTTTCCTTGTTGCCACTGCTATCTGCAGGTGAAATATTGCACTGCGATTACCTGCAGTTATGTGCAGATAGCTGCAATAAATCGGTCCTGGACGCAGTCAAATTTATTTTTTCTAACCGCACAAAACCCCATGTAACGAAACCGTTGCTAAATGCAGTGTGTGAATGGGGCCATAGGAAAGCATTGTGTGAGTTTAGCTGCGGTAGATAACTTGATCTATCTGCAGCTAAAAGCTGAATTCTATCCGCCCGTGTGAAAGGGGCCTTATGCTGTGTACACACGGGCGGATTTTTCGACCAGACTGGTCCGACGGAACGGATCCGCCGGACTATCCGACCCTGTGTAGGCTTCATCGGACCTGCAGCGGACTTTTTCGGTCGAAAATCAGACGGACTTTAGATTTGGAACATGTTTCAAATCTTTCCGCCGGTACTCCGCCAGACCCAGTTCCTATCGAGAAATCCGCTCGCCTGTATGCTAGTCCGATGGACTAAAACCGACGCTAGGGCAGCTATTGGCTACTGGCTATCAACTTCCTTATTTTAGTCCGGTCATACGTCATCACGTACGAATCCGTTGGACTTTGGTGTGATCGTGTGTAGGCCAGTCTGTTCAGTCGAAAGTCCGTCGGAAGTCCATCAAAAGTCTGTCAAAAGTCCGTCAGGAAGAACGTCAGACCTTTGATGCCAAAAGTCCGCCCGTGTGTACATGGCATAGGTGTGGTAGGGGGTGTGTCCTGTGCCTACATATGTTTGTTAATAGGTGTCCCTCGTTCCCATTTCAAAAAGTTGGGAGGTATGCCGACCCGCTGATTGGCTCCTGCTGTGTCCAATCACAGCGGGAGTGGGCCAGCGGCGGCATGTGTGCGTGCCCCAAACCCAGGAAGTGCAGGAACAGGTAGGTGATCCTGTGCAGAGGAGCCACTTTGCCGCCGTATATATACCGTATACAGTTGGCAAGCAGTTAAAAAGTGTTAGTTGGAGTTCTAATTTAATGTATTAGTTAAGTCCATCTAAATCTACTAGTGAATCTAATGCCGTGTACACACGCTTGGACTTTTCAGCAACAAAAGTCCGACGGCCTGTCCGACAGACTTTTAACGGACTTTTGGCGGACTTCCGACAGACTTTCTAACGAACGGACTTGCCTACAAACGATCACACAAAAGTCCGACAGCCTAGTACGCGGTGACGTACACCAAGTCCGACAAGACTATAAAACGGAAGTTCAATAGCTTGTCCGGTCGAAAAGTCTGCTCGTGTGTACGCTGCATAACACTACCCTGTACCCAGACTGACACTGTTGCTGTCTAAAGGGGGTCTGCTATATTACTTCATCCAGAATGCAGACACCCTAAGATAGGAAGGGTGTTTCTGGCTGGATCACCAGGTAAAATAAAGGATAAAAAGAAAAAGGAAAAAAAAAAACGACTGCAGCCATCACATTTAAGAATTGGCGAGCTAAAATTGAATACATTTTTGTTTTTGGGTTTAATACTGCTTTATTTATTTTAGGCTGTGATTCATGTAAGGACATGTCTTAAAGATTTTGGTGGCATTACTAACTTCCTCCTGCATTCTGATTTTCATATGTATTCTTTGCTGGTAGGATTAGGATTTACAGAATAGTTAGTAATGGCACTTCATATATTTGGCTACAAGGTGGCGCCAAACTCCTTCAATGCTGGATATATTTTCTACCCAATAAAACCTTATGAATATTTCTACAGGTTATGCAGTTGCCAATGTAAGTATTCTGGTATGATGGTGTAAGAATCAATGAAACCATTTCGTTTAACTATTTTTTACAGTCTTCAGATCACGCATCCAACAAACAGCAAAGCCCACACTTACATTGAAAAACAAGCTCATGATGACTATAAAAAAAGAAAAACTATTCAAACTGCTTTCCTACTACAAAATGCATGCGTGGGAGTTGCAAAGCACAAGGTGCCCACTCAGTTGCTGAAGAAAGAATATGGTTTAGCAGAAGCAGCTGCAACAATGGAGAAGCAACATGGCGAATCATTTTACCCTTGATTCTGCACTCGTATATCCTTTATGGACCACAGTAAATGTTACTGTGCATAAAAAGTGCAATTCTCCATTCACACTTGTGCGATTTGATGTCCAAAGTCGCATGACAAGTCCCACCCCATTCTTTTCAATGGCACCAGTTCAAATCGGCGTGACTTAAAGACGCAGCACTACTTTAAAGGTGCCTGCACTACTATGGTCTGAGTTTTGATGCGACTTAAATCTATTGAGTGTAGAGTCCGATCAAATTCACAACGAAAGTCACATCAAATCGTGCGACTTTGGAAGCGCTCTAATGTGAATGAAGCTACGTCATTGAGTCACGGCGAAACGCGCTGACGTCACTGCGCTACCCGGTCCGTGCGCTCAGGGCAGTGAGGGAGACACTCAGCAAAGGAGCTGATACGAGGAGGACACAGCCGCAGCTCTGAAAGGGGCAATCAAAGGCCCGCCAAGCGCCTCCGAGAGACGGGAACCCTTACCTACACTGACAAGCGGAATACCGCAACATACAGAAGCATTTTGTGGATATCCCGTGCCTGAAATAGGTACGCAATGGCAGTCATGGCTACCAGGACTAACGGACTACAGTACCCCTGAGTAAGAGCGGCGTGGAAGACAGTGGTAATGTACAGCTAATAACAACACAATTCAATACCAACAGCAATTATATGCCAACTATACAACTAGATCATGATTTGAGTGATAGCACTGCCGCTCGAACACCAATTTAGACTGATTATTGTCTGTTTATGGTACCACAGCATACCTGGCATCAGCTTGAATTTGCATTTCTAACATCTCTACAGGTTATCAAGGACTTCCGAATAAATATATAGGGATAATACGGCTATAAGACCAATTGCATATACTGCCCTATATCCAAATCAGAGGGATAGTTTACTCCTAATATTTTAATAACAACGGAATTCCATCCTGCTTTACACACCACTGGTATCCTTTTCTTCCACTGTGTCCAACACTCTCCCATTGCATTATGCCACAGGGGCCCACACTATAGTTTAAACACCAAATTGGAATCCCCATTTGGGTGGAAAGCAATCCAATACAATTTGACTGATTGACCACACCAAACAGGCCAATGTGGCAAACTGCAATATGCCCTGACCGGGTAGCACTATATGTTTATTAGATGTATTGTTTGTCAAGTCTGTCCTGTCTGGTATATTCTAGGCCTAATATACTACACATTTCTAGTGATTAATAAATTTATTGTGTTTTATTTTTATGCATAAGTCCAATAAAATAGTTTTTATCACTATACCCACTCTATAATCTATTGTTGCACGAAGTAACCCCTTTTTTGAACCCACTCTATCGGGTTCTTCCCTCCCCCTACCCCTCATGTGATACTAATGTGAATGGAGCCTATTCTGAGAGTTGTCCCATTAATAATGACACTAAAGTTACACTTCTGAAAGAAAGCATGGCAAAGTTTTTGAAATAAAATAAAAGCATTTTAACCCCTTTGCGACCACGCTATAGCCAAATGACGGCTAGAGCGCGGCTGCACTTTGCCGGGAGGCCGTCATATGATGTCCTCCTGTGCTTGCACTGTCTGCGTGCCCCCTGCGGCACGCATCGGCACTGATCTGTGGTCGCAGCTGATCGCAGATCAGGGTTAAGAGCCAATCACAGCGACTCTTTACCACATGATCAGCTGTGTCCAATCACAGATGATCACGGACGTAAGCAGGATTTGCCGGTTATCGACAATCCTCTCCTCACACTGACAGGGCATGAGGAGAAGAGAGCTGAAAACCAGCAAACCCACACAGGGGACATCTGCACTGACAATCAGGGCACTGATCATCAGAAGGGGTGACTATAGTTTGATTCTTTAGCCATTGGATTCCTTTTATGTGGATGCCTATTTGCTGACCAGGGAAGACCATTGCTAACCAGAGGCAATTCTTGGTTCATGCATTATATGACTTCTTTTTGGGTGAAGCACGGTGGTGAAGGTCCATTGGGAGTGCAATACACATGGGGATTATTCTTAGACTGTATTATATTTCATTTGGAGATGTCTTCATCTTGTGCTTTTGACACATAATTTATGTTTGCATTGTATAGTTTTATGTACTTGTACATTTAATCACACTTGAATATCATTGACACTGAGTGCACAGTATTTGATGAGTTTATTAGGGTCTATGGTTTATGTACTTTTTTTTAGGTTAGCACTGTACTTTTCTACACTTTAACTAGAACAATTTGGGCATGTGGAACCATGAGGAAGAGGAACCACTGCTGGGGGACTCATGAAGAAGCAATTGGCAGTATGTATGGTTGGAATTTGGAGGTTCAGGTTGATATCACTGATATTTTCTGCACTGTAACGAGAGAAAGAGAAATTGAGAACATATTGTGTCTGATTTCTGTTTGTGATGTTCTTTAGTAAATCATTGAAAAAAGCATTGTGTGTGGACATTCTTTATTTAAGAAGGTGGGCTTCAGTCCAGGGAAATGTGAGTACTGTGGAAGGAGTGGGCTTCAGGCCCGCCTGAAACATATGGGACATAAAATGGTGGAGTTCCTCCCTAACAACAGGCATGCCCATGCCCTTTCTTGGAAAGAGTACATGTAGTACTTTGCCCTATCTACCTAGCTGCCCTGCAACACTAGCTGCAATGTTGTACAGAGTGCCCCACAATTGACCCCCCCTTGGCACACAGCTAACAAGAAGACTGCTGCTTTGCTTTGTAGTGCCTGTCTCCGTCTAAAAGGAGTTGGCAAAAGGAATGCAGAGCAAGGTGTGGCATGTCAGCATCCCATCCCTCTGCATTCCTCTTGCCAGTGGTTTGGTCCACGGGGACTGAAAAATGTCAATAAAATGTGGTACTTCTGCTAGTGATAATGTGATAAACTCTGGAAGTAGACAGAAAAGTCGGGTGTGCCCCCCATGCCAATTATTTTGCTTTTTTTTTTTTAATCTGATCATAAAATCATCATTTATACAAGTACTTTAGAACATTGGCAGGTTTATGAGTCTATTTAAAGTGTTACTAAATCCAGGAGCCTGCATTTACTATATCTGGTCTCCCACAGTACACAGAACACGGCAGTGCAATTATTTTAGTAAATATAAACTGCTGAATACCTTTTATCATCAGCAGTATATGGCAGTCTTGTGACTTCTATAGGTGTCTGGTTAAAAATTGTAGGAGGCGTTTTCATACTGCACTGGCTGTCCTATGAGGCTGCAGGGCCATAGCTCCCAACTGTCCCTGATTTGGAGGGACTTTCCCTGATTTGGAGCAATGTCCCTCTGTCCCTCATTCCTCCTCATTTGTCCCTCATTTTGGTCTGATCTATATAGATGTATATAAAATGCACTTTTTATCTATGAAAACGTGTTTTACAGTGCTAAACCTTTAATCTGATTTTTAAATGGCTGCATTTGTAAATTCCAAAAGACAATATAAAGGAAGAGTAGTGGTAAAAAAGCACTTTTGGGTTGAACCAATCTTTATTTTTTTGTACAATTCTCCTTTAAGGGGCGTGAGGAGGGGTGTGTCCTATGCCTGCATACTTTTGCTGATAGGTGCCCCTCATTCCCATCTCTAAAAGTTGGGAGGTATGTGCAGGGCAGCTGACCCTCTGTCATCTGGACATGTCTGAAGAGTGCTGTTTGGCTCTGTGCTGATCACATTCACTCTCCCAAGAAAAAAAAACTCTCTAGAAATACACACCAAACTGAGCATGTGCAACCTGACTCCAAAGGCTTTGTCTTATCTGGATATGTTTTGGAGTCAGTGGAAGAAGGGGAGGATCTGTTCATACAGAATCAAGCAGCATTTTTAAGCAATGCAGAGGATTAGCCCCTTATTCCACGTACACATGAGCGGACTTTCTGGCATACTTGGTCCGACGTTCTTCCCGCAGACAGACTTGCCCACACACGGACAAGTCCGTTCATTTTGAACGTGACTCGGGTACGACGGGACTAGAAAAGGAAGTGAATCTCGCCGCTTTTATCGGCGAGATTGACACCTTGCGAGCCCCGTAGTGGAGCATCCCAGGTCCTTAGGTCTGGCATGGATTTTAAGGGAACCCCCTACGCCAAAAAATCGGTGTGTGGTCCCCCTCAAAATCCATACCAGACCCCGATCCGAGCACGCAGTCCGGCCAGTCAGGAAAGGGGGTGGGGACGAGCGAGTGCCCCCCCCTCCTGAACCTTACCAGGCTGCATGCCCTCAACATGGGAGGGTGGGTGCTTTAGGGGAGGGGGACGCCATGCTGGGACTGTGATGTTTTAGGGGGCGTGGTCACCGGGTGATGTTGACCATGCCCCCTAAAACGTCACAGTCCCAGCATGCCCGGGGACTGTCACGGCATAAGGGGGCGGGGTCTCCGCCTATATAAGTCACATCGGAGCGCTCAAAGACCAGTCCAAACAGAGAGAGCGTCGTGTCAACATCTGGAGAAGAGAAGAGGTAAGAAGACAAGAAGCCAGAAGTCCGGACCTCCGCTGGCAAGAGAGCGGCATGAAGACATTGGAGGAGCCGGCCGAAGAACTCGAACACCGGGAGAAGAGGACAGAGAGAGCGGAGAAGAACAAACCGGATGCCGGGAGAAGAGGAACCAGAGGGACACCCGAAGCCGGAAGAAGACCCCAGAGCTGTCTAATAAATTACTTCAAAAACCTGTGTAGTGTATTTTATTATTGACACTTTTTCCCTAGGTGAATGGGTAGGGGTACCAATGTACCCCATACTCATTCACATAGGGTGGGGGGCCAGGATCTGAGGGCCCTCTTATTATAGGGGGCTCCCGGATTCCGATAAGCCCCCCGCCCGCAGACCCCGACAACCAACAGCCAGGGTTGTCGGGAAGAGGCCCTTGTCCTCATCAACATGGGGACAAGGTGCTTTGGGGTGGGGGGGCCCGCAGGGCGCCCCCCTCCCCCAAAGCACCCACCCCCTCCCATGTTGAGGGCATGCGGCCTGGTATGGTTCAGGAGGGGGGGCTCGCTCGCTCGTCCCCACCCCCTATCCTGACCGGCCGGGCTGCATGCTCAGATCGGGGTCTGGTATGGATTTTGGGGGGGACCCCACGCCGATTTTTCGGCGTAGGGGGTTCCCCTTAAGATCCATACCAGACCTAAGGGCCTGGGATGCCCCGCACTCGCCGCAATAGGAAAATTTGTTTTTCCTATTGCAGCGAGCGCGAGATGCAGTACTCTGCCCTTGTGTCGTATCTGGTCCGTCGGACCAGCATACAGACGCATGCAGACGAACAGGCTTTCTGCCAGAAACTGAGTTCGGCGGACTAAGATTTAAAGCATGCTTTAAATCTAGGTACGGCGGACATTTGGGAAAAAAAAGTCTGCCGGAGCCTACACACGGTCGGATTGTTCTGTGGTCTCTGGTCCACCGGACCAAGTATGCCGGAAAGTCTGACCGTGTGTACGCGGCATTAGGTTCCACAGTGAGCATAACAAGCATGCTTACTGCATATACAAACGGATTTTACTGTTGTGGGTTTAGTAACACTTTTAAGCTGCTTTAATGCCTCGAGCTTGAAACCTGCTGGCTGAAAGTGGTAAGTATGAAATATTTACCTGCAAAAAATATTTTTTTTTATTCCTATATCCCAGATAGCAAGGTAACTTGCCACAAATTTGTGGCAGTGTTGAATTGTAAGTCTGTTGCGTGGCAAGTCTCTAGCAAGAGCAAAGTTGCAGCGGTGAGTCTACAGCAAAAGCTCTGCAAGTCTACAGCATGAAAATTCAGGCACAGTGACCCCTGTGGTGGGATGACTATTACAAAACATAACTGAACCAGAACTTGCAGTCATGCAATGAGGACTTACTGCAATTGTTTAACAAACTTGTGAAGCCTGGCAAGTCTAGCAATAGGTTAGCAACTCATTTTCAAACTTGTAGCACAATTGCTTGCTATCTGGGATATACACTGTAATAAATGCAAAAATGTATACACATATATAAATGATATGTTCCCTTTAATAAGCAGTGTGCTAGTCATTTATAAAACAGCAGGAAGCACCCTATGTAGTCAATATACTAATAAGTGACCAATACTTAGGTGTGCTTACCCAAGAGATCATAAACTGAAAACACTTCTATGAAAGGATGGCAGCACCAAATTACTGTAAGAATATGTAAATAAATTGATTAATCTCAGAATATGATTAACAATCAAAACTCTCAGAAATTCAAGCACATAAAAACATTTTAAGAAATATTATCACTGAAAAATCTAAATTACTCCTTTTTGTCTTTGTAAGCTTTATATTTTGGACTATAAATAATATTGAAATCAGGAGATTGGGGGGAACATTTTAGAAATAAATCTGGAATAGGTAAAAAAGAACATGTGAGCCATTGAGCTATTGAGCTCAGTAAACAACTGACTCGTTTAACAGAGTAGCTAAAGATAGACAGGGTACCATGCAAAATGAAGCCTAGAGATCCACTTGTGTCTACCAATGTACATAAATAATCAGATGTATTATTTATGTACTTACCTAAGAAGATTTACAGTATGTTGTGAAAATAAAAAATAAAAAATAGTATTATTTAGTGTTAGCATAAGTGATGAGGTTTGGTCATCGATAGTCCTAAGAATACATCCAAAAGAAGTGAAAAGCACAAGAGAAGAAACATTCTAAAGTCTAAAGCTTCATCATAGATATCCAGTTAATTATCAGTCACATCTGACAAGAAGGAGAAGAATATGGGTGTGATGAATAATATCAAGAAGGTTTTAGTATGTAAATGGTAAAAATCCCCAATAGTTCGTATTGTTTATATGTGTACTGGGGCTTACATGTGTACTGGGAATTACGCACTACCCCAAATGCAGAGGGTCTAAATTCAGGTCAGTGCATACAGTAAGTGCTGCTACACATCTAAATAATGATATTTGTAAAAATACAGCTATGGCTTCAGCCAGCTTCTCATTGATATGTCTAGGCTGGCTGCACACAGCTTTACGATTCACCCCTCACTTCCAGGCAGAGAAACACGTCCAAATGTATGCTGTTACGGTTAGAACTGATGTTTTGCAAGGCAAGAAGCAAACAAGTCAGGCATTAAAGTGGTATTAAACCCAAAAGCAAAAATTTATTATATTGAAGTTTGCTAATTCCTAGATGTGATGGCTGCATTCGTTTTCTTTTTTAAGCTTTCTTTCTTCTATTTTCACCTAGTGATCCAGCCAGTAAGTGTGTTGTTTTTCAAAAGAACAAACTCTCTTCCAGATGTATCAGTTTACAGGGATGAGAAAAACCATTTAATGCCGGCAGGGGTACTTACAATGATTATGTTTTATTTATGTAAATGCTTTATCCCAAAAGGAAAAAAAAATATTTGCTGCAACTGACTATAAGTGTGTGCTGGTGTTTGGCTTCAATTTGTTAGTGTATATAAAACTGCTAGTACATTTAACACCCATGAGGGGTTTTCTAGGCAGCAAAAAAAGGTTGAAAAAATGCTAAAAAAGAATGTAAATGGTAAAGATTGTTTTTATTATAACAAGGTATCAAAAAATAAATATATGATAGACATACAGGGTCAAAGCATGAGCTGTAATCTAGCATAAAAACAATTATGACATCGCCAACATAACAGTATACATTAATGCACAGTGCTCAAGTAGTTAGGATAAGATGGCGTGTGATTTCTATGTGTGAAAGCTGATGCGTTTCGACCCCACCGGGTCTTCTTCAGATGATTTTTTTGAGATACAGAAATGTTAACATGTGTTGAAATTCATAGTTGCAATCAAAAGATACCAAGAGAGAAAAGAGAGAACAACAATAATAAACATTATTTTGTATAGGTACCGGTCACATTATAATAAGCAATGTTTTTGAGAATCTCTAAAGGAGGGCCCCTTAGCTTGATCCAAGAGTTCCCGAGTGGCCCGTACAGTCGCAGGATGAAGCCAACTGTCCGTACATGTCTTGCGAGGAGTCACACTACAGGCAATCCCAAAAACCTAGGGAGCGGCCAACAGGGGCGGATAAGTACTAAGTAATAAGTAATACTTTCAATATTTAATACTAAATGGTAAAAGATGTAAAGTAAGGTAAAAAAAGGGGGGAAGACAGCGAAAGAGTGTGAGGGTATATATGTATGTTTGATTTGAGTATCTGTGATAGTTTACTCTAATACTGGTCATTGTTGAAGAAATGGGTGGTAGTGAAGAAAAATTAAAAAAAAAAGGGGGGGAGGGAGAGAACAAGGCAAGGAGGGGAAAGGGAAGCCGGGGTGGGATAGGAAAGTGAGGAAGAGAAGGGGAGGGAGGGGAGGAGATGGGGGGTGAGAGGAAGGAAGGTGGGTTGGGAATGGGGGGGGAATGGAACGAAGGGGGAAGGGAAAGTGGGGGAAGGGGAGGGAACAGTGGGATGAAAAAAAAAAAAAAAGGTGTGAGTGTGATGGTGCCATGTGATTAAATATGTGATTAAATAAGCAATGTAACCAAAAATAACACACTGGAATAAAACAGAACAAAAGGAAAGTGATATGGGGAATGAGTGAATGTGTGGATGCAAAAAAGGAAAGCGTGAGCAAGTGGTGAATCTTTACCGTTAACATTCTTTTTTAGCCTTTTTTCAACCTTTTTTTGCTGCCTAGAAAACCCCTCATGGGGGACAATCCCTTTTCTCTAGTATTACCCGGGGTGTGCAGCTACCTCTTTTCTCATATGAGTGTCTTTTTGCTTTGTACATTTAACACTTCCCTCTCCCCAGACTAACAATGTTGCTGTCCAAAGTTGCCCCCTGTGCTCCTTCATCCAGAGTGAGGGCTCTCTAATACAGCAGGTGTGTTACTGGTCAGATCCCCAGGTGAAAACAGAAGGGAAAAGAAGCCTAAAAAAAGAAAACTGATGCAGCCACTACATCTAATGATTGGTAAGCTGTAATATAAAGCTGAAGTTTATTCTGTTATTATTTTTTCCTTCCTTGATTCCTCATCCCACCCCTAATAAACATGCTACTTACATTTTTAAATAAAACCTTTTCCTTTTTTTTTTTATATCTTACTTTGATCTAATGATGTCATCACTGTGTCTCTGTGCTTCTCCATGCAATGCTGAACAGATCATGATTGGATCCCACAGTGTGCAGTAGAATCAGAGTAAACTATTTCAGTACAGGAGTGGAGCCTGTACAACTGTGCAAGACTGAAGGCATAGTTGCCAACATTTCCAAAAAATGTTAAGGAACACTTTTTTTTTTGCAGAAAGCCAGTGTAGGCGGAGTAATAAGTTAATTAGGGGCAGGGCATTCATTTTGTGGGTGTGGCCAGTGTGTAAAAAAATTGAGCCGCACAACGCGATGGGCGTGGTTTAAATTGCGCTAAATATTGGGCCTGGATTAAAGGGTGTGTGGTTAAATAGATTCTGTTTACATCTTCCTGTCCATAAAGATGCATGGACCTTCCCATCAGGTCCGCCTAAAAAACCGACACGCAGACCTAATGGGACCCCCCTCCCACGACTGCTGTATCCACCAACCACAGTGGATTGCAGATCACGGTACTCAAGGCCTGGCGATTATGTGATCGCTATGCGATCACATGATCACAATGTCAACAGCTGTTATAAATGAGTGTTGCCTATGCTGTGATTTGGCCCACAGCTATCACATGGTACCTGGGTCAATCACAGCACCCTGTACCAACCACAGATTACTAGTGATCACATGGTTAATCCATTCATGACAGTTGGAAACTTTTCTGTTACAATGATCTTCATTGTAGCAGCAAACAAAGGGTAAAAAAAAAATTAAAAATATGGTGACATTGAACTAAACTGCATATAAAAAAATTTTTTACTTTTTTATGATAAATTAAAATTATTTAACTTTTTTTTAACATATTGTCACCAGTCAGTGTCCCTGATCACCACCACATCAGTCACATGATGACACTGACTGCCTCAGACTGTCTACTTTATGAAAAGGGATCATTTGGGGGGTATAGGTACTGTTCTGGCATTTTAGGGCCTCAAGAAATGAGATAGGCCATCAATACATCAGAATTGATCATTTTTTAAATATACTACCATAGATTGTAGACGCTATAACTTTCATATAAACAAATTAATATACACTTATTGGGATTTCTTTTACCAAAGACATATAGCAGAATACATTTTTTGACTAAATGTATCATAAAATTTGATTTTATTGGATATCTTTTATGACAAAAAGTAGAAAATACCTTTTTTTTCAAACCTTTTGGTATTTTTTTTTTTATATCGCAAAAAACAAACCCAGTGTTGATCAAATACCACCAAAAGAATGCTCTATTTGTGTGAAAAAAAAATGATAAAAATTTAATTTGCGTACAGTGTTGCATGACCATGCAATTGACAATTAAAGTAGTCCAGTGCTGAATAGCAAAAAATGCTCTGGTCGTGAAGGGGGTAAAACTTCCCGGAGCTTAAGTGGTTAACACTAATGAAAATGCAGCCATGGTCTAGTTTATTCTGTCAATAATTCCTCTTTCCAAGAGATAACAATGTGCACTTTCTGACTGGAACATTTAACCGGTTAGGAAGAGAAGTCACAGCGGAGTCCAGCACTTAGCAGCTGTTGCAGGAATTTGTGTATTTTATTTTGGCCTCAATAGCTATACGTAAGAGCTTTCGATAAATGTATTCATTCTATGAGGAACAATTAGACCTGAAGATAATTTTTTATTTATCTGAAATGCACATTTAATGAAACGCACATTAGTTGACTCCCCTCTGCGTGGTGCCTTAATAAGCCAAGAAAAATGGCAAGCATTTGATTTTAATGCTTCTTTTAGTTCTTGTGCATTACAGATAAAGATGCCATAGATTATGCAATTTTCTTTCCTTCCACCATGGGTGGAAGGAAAGAAATTGCTCAATAACCCCATCAATCCCTCCCGCAGTGCTTATGTCATACGATAAATACTGCGTTTTCCCCTTTTGTGTACCTGACTGTAAACTGCAACTTTTTGGAAAATAAAGGAAATATAAAAAAAAAACCTTCACCATCACTTCATCTTTTGGAACCAGATTCGCTTCATCATCTTTTATGGGGCCAATATGTTCTGACCTCCCTTTCTTACTACTTACATAATTAAAAAATTTCTTGTTTTTTTTTTTTACTCTCCTCTATGTGCCTTTTGTGTTCTACCTTAGCCGCCCTGATTGCACCCTTACATTTCTTATTGCATTCTTTGTAAGGTTGGAATGCTGATGATGACCCCTCAGCCTTGTACTTTTTGAAAGCATTGTCCTTTGCTTTTGTAGGCATTTTTACGTTGGAGTTAAGCCACCCAGGACTTTTTTTTAGCTCTTTTAAATTTATTTCCCATTGGGATGCACTGGACAATACCTTTATTCAATATGCTTTTAAAGCACTCCTATTTTTCCTTCGTGTTTTTTTTTCCTAGGATTTTATCCCATCTAGCAAGGAGCACAGTTTAGGAAAGTTGGTTCTTTTGAAATTCAGTGTCTTTGTATTACTCTTGTGTTTCCTATTTGTGTGATTTATGCTGAATCTAATTGACCTGTGGTTGCTGTTTCCTAAATTGCCCCATATTTGCACAGGTCTGTATTGTTAGTAATCAGTAGGTCTAGTAATACATTGTTTCTTGTTGGTGCATTTACTATCTGACCCATGAAACTGTCCTGCAAGACATCCTTGCCACCATTCCAAACTGTGATAAGAGGTCTGCCTTCCCCTCCTCCCTCTGGTTAGGGGGCCTATAGCATACTCCCAGTATTACTTTCCTCTTGGTTTCTTCCCTTTGAAGCTCTACCCATAAGCATTCCACCTCCTCCCTTGCCCCATTAGTGATGTTGTCTCTCACATTCACTTGTAAATTGATATACAGACACACCCCTCCCTCTCTGCGATATGGGGAATACCCTTGCATTGTTGCCAGCCAATCATGAGTGCTGTTGAACCAAGTCTCTGAAATTCCCACAAAATCTAAATCCTCCTCATACAACAGCAGCTCTAGTTCTCCCATCTTGTCTGCCAGACTCCTGGCATTAGTGAACAAGCCTCATAGTTTTGTCCGGTTGCATACTATCTCCTTGTTGGTTGTTCTGAGGCTGCAATTTGGATTTGTTAATTTACTTACCTTTTAGTCCTTTAGGTACTTTAGTCAACCTACCACTAATGCGCCCAATACTACCCTATGAAATTTGTTCCACGCTGGCTATCTCTAAATCTGGACCCCCCCCCCCCCAGTCGCCTAGTTTAAAAGCCCCCCTAACTTTTTGCCCATCTTTTCTCCCAGCCGAGCTGCACCCTCCCCATTTAGGTGCAGTCCGTCCCTGCTAAAGAGCCGGTAACCGACTGAGAAGTCAGCCCAGTTCTCCAGGAACCCGAACCCCTGCTTTCTGCACTAGATCCTCAGCCACTTGTTAACTTCCTTAATCTCCCGCTGCATTTCTGGTGTGGCTCGAGGTACCGGTAGTATTTCTTCTGAGAATACTACCTTGAAGGTCCTATTCCTCAATTTAGCTCCTAAGTCCCTAAAATCATTTTTTAGGACACTCCATCTTCCTCTGACTTTGTCATTGGTGCCAACATGCACCATAACAGCTGGGTCTTCCCCTCCCAATATCAGTCCACCAAATCCATGATGTGCCGAAACCCGAACGCCCGGTAAACAACATATAGTTTGGCGCTTCAGGTATTTATGACAGATTGCCCTCTCTGTCCTTCTAATAATCGAGTCCCCTACAACCAGAATCTGTCTTTCCTTACCCTCAACTTTACCCCCACCCTCATTGGAGTTTTTCCCCTGGCAGCTAGGGGCATCACTCTGCTCCAGCAATGCTGGTCCCTGACTGGCTTCCCCAATATCACATAGCAGGGCAAGTTTATTGGGATGTTCCAGCCCAGGGCCAGCCTCCCTGACTCTTTCCCCTCTACCCTTCCTGAGTGTCACCCATCTACTCTGCTCTGGTGCCTGCTCCTCTTTGTCTCCACCCACCTCTGTGCTGGCCCCTACCGGCACCTGCCGGGTATGATCCCAGCTCTCCTTTAGTATGGAGAGTCTTCTCAGTGTTGACAGTGTTGACAGTTGCTTCCCTAGATTCAGAACTTGGGTTTCCAGGGAAACGACGTTCTTCCATTATGCGCAGCAGTATTCGCCCTTGATTGGATGATCAAGGAACGCATACATGCCACAAGATGTGCACCGAGTCGCATCTCCATACCTGCCGGGCATCGTACCCACTAAATTAATGGGTATTTGGAATTATATTCTGTCCAATTAACAACTAGCTTCCTGACTATAATACTTACCAATACATGGGCACTCAACAATACACGGCACTCACAGTACACAGGTACTCACAGTGCAGGGGCACTCACAGTACACGGCACTCACAGTACCCGGGCACTCACAGTACACGGGCACTCACAGTACACAGCACTCAAAGTACATGGGCACTCACAGTACAGGGCACTCACAGTACACGAGAATTTAGAGTACACAGGTACTTACTGTCCATCGGTACTCACAGTACACAGGTACTCACAGCCCACAGGTACTCACAGTTACCATAATTCTCAGTTACCCGACAATTACTCAGCCTACTCAACAGTACTTAATACTCAGTTACACTACAATACTCAGTTACCCAACAATACTCAGTTACACCACAATACTCAGTTACTCAATAGTATTCAGTTATACCACAATAATCAGTTACTCAACAGTACTCAATACTCAGTTACATCACAATTTTCAGCAGTACTCAGTTACTCACACTACACCCTTCTCAGCCAGCGTCCCTACTATACACAGTCAGTCAGTCTTCTATCAGCTGTTCTGCTCTGTGTCCCCTCTGCTCCTGCTCATCCTCCCCTGCAATCTGTCAGCACTCAGTCTCCCTCTGTCAGCCTGCCTGTCACTGCTCCTGCCACTTCCCTGGTCTACCTGACACACTCCCAACACACTCCCCCTCCAGTCCACGGATTACACTAATGCCCTGTACACACAATAGAATTTTACGATGGAAAATGTGTGATAGGACCTGGTTGTCGGAAATTCCGACCGTGTGTAGGCTCCATCACACATTTTCCATAGGAATTTCCGACACACAAAGTTTGAGAGCTTGCTATAAAATTTTCCGACAACAAAATCCGTTGTCGGAAATTCCGATCGTATGTACACAAATCCGACGCACAAAGTGCCACGCATGCTCAGAATAAATTAAGAGACAAAAGCTATTGGCTACTGCCCCGTTTATAGTCCCAACGTACGTGTTTTACGTCACTGCGTTCAGAATGATCGGATTTTCCGACAACTTTGTGTGACTGTGTGTATGCAAGACAAGTTTGAGCCAACATCCGTCGGAAAAAATCCATGGATTTTGTTGTCGAAATGTCCGATCAATGTCCGACCGTGTGTACGGGGCATTACCCATTGCCACCTCTCCCGTTTTACCTGTCCCCTCTCGGTCTTCCGGTCCCACCTCCTCTGTCGGAGTCTTTGGAGTGGCACGGTCCTCAGTCACTCCCGCTCCTCCTTCCCGATAGTCCCAACGCCCGCGCCTGTCGCCGTTCTCATTAGTCCTTAATGTATGACGATAAGGAAGTTACATGTGGGCATAGATATTTATCCACAAGGAAACTTGCATTTTCAGTTAAACTCTGACACCCTGTTACGATTGGTCAACCAGGGGGGTGAGTTAATGATTTGTGTATTTTGGGCAATGCGTAAAAGGTGGGAATTTTTGGTTATTTGGTGTTTAAGCAGTTCCAGGTATTTTTGTCAATAAGGCCTTTCTGATAGGCTCTCAAGATTATGGAATAGTATTCATGATTGAAATTGTCAATCATGCTTTTAGAGATGGGTCGGTACCATTCTTTGTTGTTTAGAATGTCCCGACACATACTTTCGTAATCATCAGTATTCATAACAACTAAATTTCCCCGTTTATCGGCCGGTTTTACTACATGTTGAGTGATGAATGTTTCATTTAAAAACTTTTTGTGCTGGTTATATGGCTGTGCCCATATGTGCTGTGATGAGTGATGGAGATTATCCTGTTGGTAATTTACCGTATATACTCGAGTATAAGTCGAATTTTTCAGCACCTTTTTTTTGTGCTGAAAGTGCCCCCCTCGACTTATACTCGAGTCAAGCACTTTTCTGCAGCAAAAAATTTCATTTTCCGAACCGACTTTAGGGCCCCGTATCTCAGGGCCACTTGATGCTAGGAACCCCAAATTTGGTGTGCAAACCCAGTAGCTCTAAGTGGCCCGAGATACGGGGCCCCAAACTCGGTTCGGAAAATGTCATTCTCTGCTGTAGAAAAGTGCTTGACATTTTCTGAACCGATTTTGGGGCCCCATATCTCAGGGCCACTTAGTGCTAGGAACCCCAAATTTGGTGTGCAAACCCACTGGAACTGGTACCATAACATATCCAAAGCTGGGGTTCCTAGCACTAAGTGGCCCTGAGATACGGGGCCCCAAAACTGGTTCGGAAAATGTCATTCTCTGCTGCAGAAAAGTGCTTGACATTTTCTGAACTGATTTTTGGGGCCTTGTATCTCGGGGCCACTTAGTGCTAAAAACCCCAGCTTTGGAAAATTTATGCTGCTAGTTCCACTGGGTTTGCACACCAAATTTGGGGTTCTTAGCACTAAGTGGCCCCGAGATACGGGGCCCCAAATTTGGTCAACTGTGTCCATCTGCAGCAATGTCATTTCGGGACCCTTTGGGTTCAGAGACCCCAAATTTTTGCTGCAGCTAGGGGGCATCTAGGAACCCTTAACTACCGAGTTTGAAGTTCAGGGGACCTATGGCTGCAAATGGGCACAGTGAGGCATGCAAATGGGCACAGTGATGCTGCAAATGGGCATTGTTGACCCTCTTTTCCACTTACAGTAGCTGTGCATTTCTCACCCTCGTCTTATACTCGGGTCAATACGTTTTTCCCATTTTTTTGTGGTAAATTAGGGCCTTGACTTATACTCGGAACGACTTATACTCGAGTATATACGGTAGTTGAATTGTGTTTTGTCTCTCTTAATAGTGGTTATTGTGTGCTAGTTCCACACTGTATTATTGCTATTAATTGCTGGCGCCCCTGCACTAATCTATGTCTATAGCAGAGCTCTTGTAAGTATAATAGAGGCTATGTTAGCACACTACTTGTACATAAGTATTATGTCCATTAAAATATATTTGGAAGTCACTCCCTTTTTATGCCTTTTTTGTAGCCTGGTCTAATTCTTCTTTGCAGGACCCCTCAAGCTCCATCAGGTTGGATGGGAAGCGTCGGTGCCCAGCCATTTTCAGATCTCTTCAGAGATATTCAATCAGGTTCAAGTCTAAGCTCTGGTAAGCTCTGGATGGGCCACTCAAGGACATACACAGAGTTGTCCCATAGCTACTTCTTTGTTATCTTGCCTGTGTGCTTAGGGTCATTGCCCTGTTAGAAGATGAACCTTCACCCCAGTCTGAGGTCCAGAGCGCTCTGGAGCAGGTTTTCATCAAGAATGTCTCTGTACATTGTTGCATTCATCTTTCCCTCGATCCTGACTAGTCTCCCAGTTCCTGCAGCTAAAACACATCCTCACGGCATGATGCTGCCACCACCATGCTTCACTGTAGGGATGGTATTGGCCAGGTGATGAGCGGTGCCTGGTTTCCGCCAGATATGACGCTTGCCATTCAGGCTCAAAGAGTTCAATCGTTGTTTCATCAGACCAGAACATTTTGTTTCTCATGGTCTGAGTATCCTTCAGGTTCCTTTTTGGCAAACTCCAGGTGGGCTGTCATGTGCCTTTTACTGAGGAGTGGCTTCTGTCTGGCCACTCTACCATACAGGCCTGATTGGGGGAGTGCTGCAGAGATGGTTGTTCTTCTGGAAGGTTCTCTTCTCTCCACAGAGAAACACTGGAGCTCTGCAGAGTGACCATCAGGTTCTTGGTCACCTCCCTGACTATGGCCCTTCTCCCACGATGGCTCAGTTTTGCCAGGAGGCCCGCTCTAGGAAAGTCCTGATGGTTCCAAACTTCTTCCATTTATGCATGATGGAGGCAACGGTGCTCATTGGGACCTTCAATGCTGCAGACATTTTTCTGTACCCTTCCCCAGATCTGTGCCTCAATACAATCCAGTCTATGAGGTCTACAGACAATTCCTTGGACTTCATGGCTTGGTTTGTGCTCTGACATGCACTGTTAACTGTGTGACCTTATATAGACAGGTGTGTGCCTTTCCAAATTAAATCCAATCAACTGAATTTACCACAGGCGGACTCCAATCAAATTGTGGAAACATCTCAAGGATGATCAGTGGAAACAGGATGGACCTGAGCTCAATTTTGAGTGTCATGGCAAAGGCTGTGAATACTTATGTACATGTGATTTATTTATTTTTAATAAATTTGCAAAAAATTCAAACAAATATCTTTCATGTCGTCATTATGGGGTATTGTTTGTAGAATTTTGAGCAAAATAATGAATTTAATTCATTATAATAAGGCTGTAACATAACCAAATGTGGAAAAAGTGAAACTCTGTGAATACTTTCCGGATGCACTGTACCTGCTCTGTGCAGTGGTTTTGCACAGAGCAGCCCCAGTCCTTCTCTTTTCAGATGGCCCCTGCCGAGTGCCTCGCTCCTGAGCCTTTGCTCTGTGTGTTTATTCCAGCTCTCTCCCCATTGACTCACTGGCTGTGATTGACAACCAATGAGGAGGAAGAGACCTAGGAGAGCCGCTGCTCTCATGCACATCGCTGGATCAAGATGGGGCTCAGGTAAGAATTATGGGGGCTGGGGGAGAATAGAATGCACGTAGGTCTTGAGCCTTTACAATCACTTTAAAGTATATCTAAACCCAAGAACAGAAATATAACATATTGCAGCTTATCAGTTCTTATGCAGCGTACGGTTGGACTTTTCGACCGGACTGCTCCGATGGACGCCGACGGACCAAATCGGGCGGACAATCTGATCGTGTGTGGGCTTCACCGGACCTTCAGCGGACTTTTCCAGTCGCAAATCTGACAGACTTTAGATTTGGAACATGCTTCAAATCTTTACGTCGTAACTCCGCTGGACCCAGAAATCCGCTTGTCTGTATGCTAGTCCGACGGACAAAAACCGACACTAGGGCAGCTATTGGCTACTAGCTATCAACTTCCTTTTTTTAGTCCGGTGTACGTCATCACGTACGAATCAGTTGGACTTTGGTATGATCGTGTGTAAGCAAGTCCATTCGTTAAAAGGTCTGTTGCAAGTCCGTCAAAAGTCCGTCAAAAGTCCGTCAAAAGTCCGTCGGACTAGTCCGGTCGAAAAGTCAGCTCGTGTGTACGCGGCATTAGATGTGGTGGCTGCATTAGTTTTCATCATATTAGTCTTTTGCTTTGTTTATTTACATGGTGATTCTGCCAGTAGCACGCAACGCTTGCTCACTGTGCCATTACAATCAAGCTTTTAATGTTATACAGTATTTAACAAAGGGGAGCAAATAAGAGTTCAATGTTAAGATTTGCATACACTTTAATAAGAAGAAATATAATCTTGTTTTCATTTTTCTACCATCTCCTGCAGAACAAGGTTTATGTCAAATGTAATTGCCTACAGATTTCTGTATTGCAGACCACAGGCTGAGTTAACAAATCATGAACTATTCAACTTAAACACAATTGTGTTATGATTAAAGACGGCCCTGTTCTTTATTACATATCGCATTAGGGTGCAAACTTTGCCCCATGGTCATTATGTTGTATAGCACTATACATGAGATTATTTTTACTCTGGTGACCTCAGTTATTTGTGATAATGTGTGAGTGCCCATCCCAGCAGTGGCATCTAACAGTCTGCTGCCTCACATACTTAGCATGTGAGGACAAATTTACTGCAGCATAGATGTCATCCGCTATGTGTGGTAATCCAATATCATCCATATTTCATTACACACAGATACATATATCTTTCTTTCTTTCTTTCTTTCTTTCTTTCTTTCTTTCTTTCTTTCTTTCTTTCTTTCTTTCTTTCTTTCTTTCTTTCCTTCCTTCCTTCCTTCCTTCCTTCCTTCCTTCCTTCCTTCCTTTCCTTCCTTCCTTCCTTCCTTCCTTCCTTTCCTTCCTTCCTTCCTTCCTTCCTTCCTTCCTTCCTTCCTTCCTTCCTTCCTTCCTTCCTTCCTTCCTTCCTTCCTTCCTTCCTTCCTTCTTTCTTTCTTTCTTTCTTTCTTTCTTTCTTTCTTTCTTTCTTTCTTTCTTTCTTTCTTTCTTTCCCCCATAGTGGGGAATGCTGGTAATAGCTGGTTCCTCCCTGATAGTATAGAGGCTGTCCACAAGCACCAGTCCGTACACTCCAGCTCCAATAACCTAGTCTAGGGGATATCTTTTTGAAATGTATTGCTTGAAGAACTTTAACCACTTCAATACCAAGCACTTTACCCCCTTCCTGCCCAGGCCAATTTTCAGCTTTCAATGCTGTCGCATTTTAATTGACAATTGCGCAGTCACGCTACGCTGTACCCAAACACATTCTTTTATCATTTTGTTCCCACAAATAGAGCTTTCTTTTGGTGGTATTTAACCACTTGAGCCCCGGACCATTATGCTGCCTAAGGACCAGAGGTCTTTTTCCAATTTGGCACTGCGTCGCTTTAACTGCTAATTGCGCGGTCATGCAATGCTGTAACCAAACGAAATTTGCGTCCTTTTCTTCCCACAAATAGAGCTTTCTTTTGATGGTATTTGATCACCTCTGCGGTTTTTATTTTTTGCTCTATAAATGGAAAAAGACCGAAAATTTTGAAAAAAAATGATATTTTCTACTTTTTGTTATAAAAAAAATCCAATAAACTCAATTTTAGTCATACATTTAGGCCAAAATGTATTCGGCCACATGTTTTTGGTAAAAAAAATGTCAATAAGCGTATATTTATTGGTTTGCGCAAAAGTTATAGCGTCTACAAACTAGGGTACATTTTCTGTAATTTACACAGCTTTTAGTTTATGACTGCCTATGTCATTTCTTGAGGTGCTAAAATGGCAGGGCAGTACAAAACCCCCCCAAATGACCCCATTGTGGAAAGTAGACACCCCAAGGAAATTGCTGAGAGGCATGTTGAACCCATTGAATATTTATTTTTTTTGTCCCAAGTGATTGAATAATGACAAAAAAAAAAAAAAAATTTACAAAAAGTTGTCACTAAATGATATATTGCTCACACAGGCCATGGGCCTATGTGGAATTGCACCCCAAAATACATTCTGCTGCTTCTCCTGAATATGGGGATACCACATGTGTGGGACTTTTTGGGAGCCTAGCCGCGTACGGGGCCCCGAAATCCAATCACCGCCTTCAGGATTTCTAAGGGCGTAAATTTATGATTTCACTCTTTACTGCCTATCACAGTTTCGGAGGCCATGGAATGCCCAGGTGGCACAAAACCCCCCAAATGACCCCATTTTGGAAAGTAGACACCCCAAGCTATTTCCAGAGAGGCATATTGAGTCCATGGAATATTTTTTATTTTGACACAAGTTGCGGGAATGTGACACATTTTTTTTTTTTTTTTTTTTTTTTGCACAAAGTTGTCACTAAATGATATATTGCTCACACAGGCCATGGGCATATGTGGAATTGCACCCCAAAATACATTTAGCTACTTCTCCTGAGTACGGGGATACCACATGTGTGGGGCTTTTTGGGAGCCTAGCCGTGTACGGGACCCCGAAAACCAATCACCGCCTTCAGGATTTCTAAGGGTGAAAATTTTTGATTTCACTCTTCACTGCCTATCACAGTTTCGGAGGCCATGGAATGCCCAGGTGGCACAAAACCCCCCCAAATGACCCCATTTTGGAAAGTAGACACCCCAAGCTATTTGCTGAGAGGCATGGTGAGTATTTTGCAGCTCTCATTTGTTTTTGAAAAAAGAAAAAACTTTTTTTTTTTTCTTTTTTCAATTTTCAAAACTTTGTGACAAAAAGTGAGGTCTGCAAAATACTCACTATACCTCTCATCAAATAGCTTGGGGTGTCTACTTTCCAAAATGGAGTCATTTGGGGGGGGTTTGTGCCACCTGGGCATTCCATGGTCTCCGAAACTGTGATAAGCAGTCAAGAGAGAAATCAAAAATTCACGCCCTTAGAAAGCCTGAAGGCGGTGCTTGGTTTTCGGGGTTCCGTACGCGGCTAGGCTCCCAAAAAGTCTCACACATGTGGTATCCCCGTACTCAGGAGAAGCAGCAGAATGTATTTTGGGGTATAATTTCACATATTCCCATAGCATGTTTGAGCAATATATCATTTAGTGACAATTTTGTGCAAAAAAAAAAAACATTGTCTCTTTCCCGCAACTTGTGTCGCAATATAAAATATTCCATGGACTCGACATGCCTCTCAGCAAATAGCTTGGGGTGTCTACTTTCCAAAATGGGGTCATTTGGGGGGGTTTTGAACTGTCCTGGCATTTTATGCACAACATTTAGAAGCTTATGTCACACATCACCCACTCTTCTAACCACTTGAAGACAAAGCCCTTTCTGACACTTATTGTTTACATGAAAAAGTTTTTTTTTTTTGCAAGAAAATTACTTTGAACCCCCAAACATTATATATTTTTTTAAAGCAAATGCCCTACAGATTAAAATGGTGGGTGTTTCATTTTTTTTTTCACACAGTATTTGCGCAGCGATTTTTCAAACGCATTTTTTGGGGAAAAAACACACTTTTTTAAATTTTAATGCACTAAAACACACTATATTGCCCAAATGTTTGATGAAATAAAAAAGATGATCTTAGGCCGAGTACATGGATACCAAACATGACATGCTTTACAATTGCGCACAAACGTGCAGTGGCAACAAAATAAATACATTTTTAAAAGCCTTTAAAAGCCTTTACAGGTTACCACTTTAGATTTACAGAGGAGGTCTACTGCAAAAATTACTGCCCTCGATCTAACCTTCGCGGTGATACCTCACATGCATGGTGCAATTGCTGTTTACGTTTGACGACAGACCGCCGCTTGCGTTCGCCTTAGTGCGAGAGCAGGGGGCGACAGGGGTGCTTTTTTTTTTTTTTTTTTTTCTTTATTATTTTTTTGCTTTTTTATCTTATTTTTAAACTGTTCCTTTCATTTTTATTTTTTTTTAATCATTTTTATTGTTATCTCGGGGAATGTAAATATCCCCTATCATAGCAATAGGTAGTGACAGGTACTCTTTTTTGAAAAAATTGGGGTCTATTAGACCCTAGATCTCTCCTCTGCCCTCAAAGCATCTGACCACACCAAGATCGGTGTGATAAAATGCTTCCCCAATTTCCCAATGGCGCTATTTACATCCAGCGAAATCTAAGTCATAAAATGCTCGTAGCTTCCGGTTTCTTAGGCCATAGAGATGTTTGGAGCCACTCTGGTCTCTGATCAGCTCTATGGTCAGCTGGCTGAATCACCGGCTGCATTTTCAGGTTCCCTGTTGAGACAGGAGAGCCAGAGAAAAACACGGAAGACGGTGGGGGGGGGGCATTCCCTCCCACGGCTTGTAAAAGCAGCCTAGAGGCTAATTAGCCGCTAGGATTGCTTTTACATGAAAGCCGACCGCTGGCTGAAAAGAATGATACCAAGATGATACCTAAACCTGCAGGCATCATTCTGGTATAACCACTCAAAGTTGTGAATGGCGTACCTGAAGACAAAAAAATGGTTAACAATAAAGCACAGTAAACGGTAAAGTATAAAAAATTGCATACCTGAAAAGCAAACATGATAAAACATAATAACAATAAAACATTGCAGAATAGAATACAGTAAAAAAGAGCAGAACAATAGAGAGAATAGAGAGAGAGAGAACAATAAAACGACAACTATTTTTTTTTATTTTATATATATATATATATATTTTTTTTTTTTACACTTTTTTTGTAACTAACTTTTATAACTGTAACCGGTTCCAGGTTCGGGTCTCTCAAAATGCGATGGCATCTTGGGAGACCCTGTGAAAGTGTGCCTAGTCTGTGCAATGCTGTACCCTACGCTAATACTCAACTAGTGCATGGTAGCGTTCAAAACATTCACCAATGCAAAGACCAGGATTGTCAGGACAGGAGGGACAATAATAGCGGGTGTCACGCCTATATCCGCGCTAGCTGCAGACACAATATCTTTTTTGGGGGCGTTCGCTGGGTAGGGGTACTCGGGAGGACATAAAGAAAATGCCTCTCATGCAGCCGACTGCATTTGGTTGGGGATGTGAATGGGGGAAGTACGGGCGCTGCAGAAGCGGTGGGTTCCCAATTAGGATTGGCGAATGCAGCAGGAAGGGCACTATGGGCACGACGGGCCTGTGTTTGTCTTTTTGGTGGCAGCGGGACACTACTTGTGCTTGCCACCTCACCAGCTTGAACTGCACTTATGGGACTCGCCACGTCACCAAGTGTTACTGCAGTGCTGGTTTGACTACGACCGGGGTGTACTAGGCCGCTGGCGCTTGCCAGTTCACCAAAACGCTACCAAAAAATCTGTTGGCGATCGCAGGGATCAGGCCTGACTCTGCGAACGCTGCAGTTATGCGTTTTAGTCTTTTGTAAGTGACAGTGATCGATCGATACTGCACTTGGGTGGGCTGGGCTGGGCCGGGCGGAGGGGCAAAACGCAGGTGCTAGCAGGTATCTGGGCTGATCCCACTAACACTGCGTTTGTGAGAACCCTAAACTGCTGGGGATGCTAGTATAGATCTGATCGGATCAGATATTGATCCGTACAGATACTATACCACTAAGGGAGGTGTACGGTGCGTGCGTGGGTGTTAGCGGTACTGGCGCTAACCTGACACTGCCTGGGGCTGGTGCTTGCCAGTTCACCAAAATACTACCAAAAAAACTGTTAGCGATCGCAGGGATCAGGCCTGACTCTGCGAACGCTGCAGTTATGCATTTAGTGTTTTGTAAGTGTCAGTGATCGATCGATACTGCACTTGGGTGGGCTGGGCGGAGGGGCAAAACGCAGGTGCTAGCAGGTATCTGGGCTGATTCCGCTAACACTGCGTTTTTGGGAACCCTAAACTGCTGGGGACACTAGTATAGATCTGATCGGATCAGATATTGATCCGTTCAGATACTATACCACTAAGGGAGGCGTATGCTGCGTGCGTGGGTGTTAGCGGTACTGGCGCTAATCTGACCCTGCCTGGGGCTGGTGCTTGCCAGTTCACCAAAATACTACCAAAAAAACTGTTAGCGATCGCAGGGATCAGGCCTGACTCTGCGAACGCTGCAGTTATGCGTTTAGTCTTTTGTAAGTGACAGTGATCGATCGATACTGCACTTGGGTGGGCTGGGCTGGGCCGGGCGGAGGGGCAAAACGCAGGTGCTAGCAGGTATCTGGGCTGATCCCGCTAACACTGCGTTTTTGGGAACCCTAAACTGCTGGGGACGCTAGTATAGATCTGATCGGATGAGATATTGATGCGTTCAGATACTATACCACCAAGGGAGGTGTATGCTGCGTGCATGGGTGTTAGCGGTACTGGCGCTAATCTGACGCTGCCTGGGGCGACGCATATCACCGCCGGGCGATCAGGGGGCTAAACCTTTATTCGGTAATAAACGGCGGGTGCCCTGACACTATAAAAAATAAACAAACTAACCAGCATCAACCGTAACGGTTATACGGTGATCAGTGGTGAAAGGGTTAACTAGGGGGCAATCAAGGGGTTAAAACATTTATTCGGTAGTATATGGGGGTCCCTGACGCTATAAAACGCTGACGGCAAACCTAAATATTTATGTCCCTAACTAGCGTCACCAGCGACACTAATACAGCGATCAGAAAAATGATCGCTTAGTGACACTGGTGACAGGGGGTGATCAAGGGGTTAAAACTTTATTAGGGGGGGTTAGGGGGGTACCCTAGACCTAAAGGGGGGTAACAGTATCTGTCCCAACACTGTAACTGTCACAAACTGACACTATGCAGTAATCAGAAAAAAAAAAAAAAAAAAAAAACTGCTGGTGTCAGTTTGTGACAGGGGGGGGGGGGGGGGGTGATTGGGGGGGAGATCGGGGGGGGGGGGATCGGGGTGTTTTGTGTGCCTGGCATGTTCTACTGTGTGTGTGTGTGTTGGTGCACTCACATGGATGTCTTCTCTCCTCGGGCCGGAACGGAAATTACCAAGCCGAGGAGAGATGACATCATTTCCTTTGCTGCTGTTTAGCATACAGCAGCAAAGGAATGATTCGATTGGCCGGCGGCGATCGCGAGGGGGGGGCCACGAACGGATGGTCTCCCCCTCACCACCGATCGCCGGGGGACAAACGACGACCGCCTCGGGCACCGGGGGGGGTCCGATCGGACCCCCCACCCGCGGAAGGCAAATCACGTACACTGTACGTGATTTTGCCTGTCCGTGCCACTTTGCCGACGTACATCGGCGTGAGGCGGTCGTCAAGTGGTTAATCACCACTGGGTTTTTATTTTTTGCTAAACAAATGAAAAAAAAAAAAAAAAATGAAAAAAAAAAAAGCTTTTCTTTGTTTCTGTTATAACGTTTTGTAAATAAGTAAGTTTCCTTCTTCACCGATGGGCACTGGTGAGGCTGCACTGACAGGCACTGATAAGGTGGCACTAATGATTGTGGCACTGATATGCAGCACTGATGGGCATTGATAGGCGGCACTGATGGGCACTCATAGGTGGCACTGATGGGCACTGATAGGTGGCACTGATGAGCATTGATTGATGGCTCTGATAGGGAGCACTGATGAGGAGGCACTGGCAGGCACTACTGATGGGCACTGATTGGCACCTTTAATGGGCACTCATTGGCAACTCTGGTGGTCATGGGTGAACATACCTGGTGGTCCGGGGTGGGCATCCATGGTGGGCATTCCTGGTGGGCACAGGTGGGCATCCTGGGGGGGATGCACTAATAATCAATCAACGCAAACCTCCCTGTCAGGAGAGTAGCCGATGGGCTCTCCTCTACTCGCGTCTGTCAGGGCGAGTGGAGGAAAAGCTAATACACGGCTCTTCCTGTTTATGCTGTGATCAGCTGTGATTGGACACAGCTGATCACATGGTAAAGAGCCTAGGTCAGAGGCTCTTTACCGAAATCGGTGATGCGATGTGTAAGACTGACACACCCCACCAACGATAGGCGCGCGATCACGGCTTATCCTGCTGGACATCATAAGAAGTAAGGATAACTTAACCTCTTTGTGCACATCATTTTACTATATGGCGGGCAGGAAGTGGTTAAACAGGAGAGAGGTTAGAGCAGGGTTCAGCAACCTTTTTCCACTTAAGGGCCAGATTCAATGTATTGTGAATGCATGGAGGGCTACATTCACTTGCTAATAAATGAAGATAATAAATATCCTAACACAGTAATAATAACAGTACAGATTTACCTCACTTGAAGGTGCTTCACTAATACAAAGCCAGTTCACCCTGAGGGAGTATGTAGCTGGGGATTCGGATTTTACTGCCACCCTCCCCCATCCTGGCACCCAAGGGTGGCTGACACCTAGCCAGCATGGTCTGTAGATGGGGTTCCCCAACCGAGAATGGGTCCCTGTCCCCAAGTAACAAGGTGTCCCTGTCCCCAGGGGTGATGAGGTCCCTGTCCCCAGCTGAGAAGGGGTCCCTGTCCCCAGGCGAGAAGGGGTCCCTAATAGGGTCCCCCTATTGCAGTGTCCTATGTACCCCTATTGCAGTGTCCTCTGTCCCCTGCACCCCCCCACTGTGGGGTCCTTTGTCCCCTGCATCCCCCACTGTAGCTTCCTCTGTCCCCTGCCCCCCCCCCCACTGTAGTGTCCAGTGTCCTGTGTCTCCTGCACCGCCCCACTTTAGTGTTCTCTGTCCCTTGCACCCCCACTGTCATGTCCTCTGTGCCCTGCACTCCCCCCCCCCCACTGTAGTGTCTCCTGTTCCCTGTCCCCTGCACTCCCCCCCACTGTAGTGTCCTCTGCCTCCTGCACCCCCCCCCCCACTGTAGTGTCCTCTGTCCCCTGCACGCCTCAGTGTAGTGTCCTCTGTTCCCTGCACACCCCCCCCACTGTAGTGTTCTCTGTGCCCTGCACCCACCCATTGTAGTGTCCTTTGTCCCCTGTCCCCCCCCCCACTGTAGTGTCCTCTGTCCCTGCACCCCCTCACTGTAGTGTCCTCTGTCCCCTGCACCACCCCCTCCACTGTAGTGTCCTCTGTCCCCTGCACCCCCCATTGTAGTGTCCTCTGCCCCCTGCACCCCCCCTCCCACTGTAGTGTCCACTGTCCCCCACCCCACAAACACACACTGTGTAGGTAGAACTCTCCTACCTTACACAGGTGTACAGCAGGCAGAGCAGCAGAGATCGATATCACAGGGCTGGATGGGGACGGGAACTGCTGAAGTTAAGTTTTCGCATTAACAGGCTGGTGATTGGTTGCTAGGATCGCCCAGCAACCAATCACCTGCTCTTTAATGAAAAAGTAAACTCCAATGAAGAGGACAGCGACGAAAATGTCCGCGGGCCGGGTCCCCGTAAATTAATCACGGGCACTAACGGGTCGGATATTCAGCGGTGGTGGGCCTGGTGCGGCCCATGGGCCACAGGTTGCCGACACCTGGGTTAGAGAATAGGATACTCCAAAACAATTAGCCCATAACAACTAGAGAAATATCTTCTCTAGACTCAGACTCCAGGATTCTGTTGAGGGCAGGGGAATGGCCAGTACTCTGAGACCTTATGAGAGCTGTCTCAGTACAAGCAACCTCTGGCATTTATATCTCAAAAGCACACACAGTCACCAGGAATCATCCCAGGGTCATTACTCACAAGTCCCCAGGACAGCTTCACTCCTTCCAGCTTCCTCCGGACATTTTCCAGTTAGGGAGACAGTCCTTTTCTAGTCCCAATCTCTATGGTGAAATCCCACAACCATCTCCTCTGGAAGATCACTCCAGTCCCTCAGCCCTGACACCAATGAGGCCTCAAAAACAGCTACATTGTACACAGGCTGCCATAGGGCAGCAGCCCCTGATGCTCTGATGCTTTGGAACCTTTCTTGCTGAGGAAAGAACAATCCTCCCAGGGCTTTATATTATTTAATGCCTCCCCAGCCCCCTTCTGGACACACCTCTCTGGAGATTGGCTAGGCCATGATAAATATTCAGGTTGGTCATTTGAACCTTCTTCCCTATGATCTGGAAGCTTTTTCAGGCAGAGGGAAGCAATTAAACTCTCAACCTGTGAAACCCTGAACAGACCAGAACAAACAAACACTGCTCCCTTGACTACAGAAGCAGCCAAAAACGAAATTTGCCTAGCATCCTACGCTAAGATGGTGCTATAGCATAGTGCTCAAAAGTAATCAAAGTATAATTTGATTCAATTATGGGGGGGTGATGGTTGAGATGTACAAAGTTATTATGACCTTCTGGTTTCAAGGGATCATATGATTCCAGAGATGTTGAAGCATTATCACATTTTTGCTGCCCATGAAAAGTGACTCTAAAATTTGAGATATAGCTGTGGACACTTCCTGCAGGGTCCGCCTGCGTACCGCCCCCCCCCCCCCCCCCCCCCCCCACACACACACACACCTTGGCTTCTTGTAGACAATAGTAACATCACGGTTCCACGCCACATTCTCATGGGATTTAGGATCCTCAATTTTCACAAGGTATCGCACAATAAATTCCCACCCCACATATTCCTGGACAAGGTAAGAAGTTTCTGTAGCCTTCTTGCAGGATCTTGAGAAAATCTATGAGAGCATATTCCACCAGCACACTGGATACATAATCACTGGTCCAAATATTTGTTGAAGAGATAACATCACAAACAGTGTCAATGCAATGTTTCAAGGCCATGTAGGATGTCTCCACCAGTCATGTGACAGCAGTATATCTCTTGAAACTGTGAAATGTTGTCAAGTCTCTTGAATAAATGATTGGACCATTGATTACAGCTCCATAGTTTGCTTGTAGCATACATTCTTATTACTTGTAATTTTCTGAAGATCCCCAAGAAGGTCCAGTGACATCACCCTGCCCTAGCCAAGTATGTGGGAGGTTGGATTGTAGGGGTGAGTATCTTTTACAATGTTTAATCTCTTTATTGTACCTTTAATTATCATTTGTGAGGTGGGGGCCTGCTTGTTAGGCAAACTTTCCATTTTCATGCAAGGTCCATGTTAAGATCAATGTGAAATATAGTATATATTTCTGCAGTGAATACATTTTTTTCTCTAAAATGGTCAGTGTCACAATTCAGAGACAAGTCTCCTTCATTGAGTGTAGATGACATTGCTTCACCTCTTATTATTTTGGATCTGATGATATCACAAAGCGTGTGGCTAATAATAAAGAGACTAGTGTAATTCATTCAGGTTTTTCTTCCTAAGGAATTAATGGGCTATCGTTCCACATTTACGTCAGCCCACAAAATGAATTACTGCTCCCAAAATGTAGGTTCTATCCAATGAAGAATTGGTGTTGTGTGCGCCAGCAGAGACATCAAAAACACTGACACTATTTTTATTTAGAGATATAAATAGGATTTAGAAATGACTCAAATTTGGCCCAGAGATAAAGTCAGTAACAGATCAGCATCAGTTTTCAAATACCACAGGTTGTATCAAGTATATGTGTATTAACAGGATTTATACTCTAGAGTGACAGCATACTCTGCTATGGCTCACATCTTCTGGTATTGGATGATAACATTTAAGTCATGTACAAGCAGGAAGACATGTTTTCATATTGCAGGCCATATTTACCATGAAGCTGTGCAATGTCAATTGCAATGCTTAGCATACTTGCCAACACTGGAATCTTGGTTTTGATATCCACCACTATTATCATTTTTTTTCCAATCAAAGTTTTTATTGGAAATAAAGATTAGTTACAAATCAACAAAATGATAGACATACAGTGGGAGAATCATACATCCAAAATCCATATTAAAACAAACCAGAAACCCGGATTCCAATTGAGGAGTATATGATATAGAACGACAAATAATTAGAGGTAAGCATCAGGATAACAACATCAGGAAAACAGTGTGCTACTGATAAGAGTATATCAAAGCTACGTGAGGAAGTATTTCAGCGGTGTAATCTCTCATCTGGAGTCTTAGAAAAAGGTAAGGGAATATGAGAAAAGGGTGGGGACAATGGATACCATGCTCCTGGAAGAGGAAGAACGAGTAACTTGTAACGGCGGAAGGCATAAGAAAAATAAATAGCGTCAGATTACGATATTTCCACAAAGGCCAATGTAGTCCACCTAGATATAAGTTCCTCCAGGAAACTGGTATCATTAGGGGAAAAAACAAAATGGGGGGTGGGGGGTTGGGAGACAGGGGATTAGGAAAGGGAATTAGGAATCAAGAAGGTCCTCCGGAGAGAGGTTCCTTTTCTCTGTGGCATGGGGGGGTTTAAGGAAATCGAACGAGGAGTTCAGGTAGCAGGCATATCCATTATTTTAGGTTATGTAATAGGGTTGTCCATAAGCTGGAGGTAATGGTAAGTCGCCTGGAAATGGAGCCAGCAGGCCCATGTCTTTGTGTATTTTGAAAGGGAATCTTTTTCTGTGGAGATGAGTTCTTCCATCTCCGCCGATTTGTTAAGAAGAGTGAACCACTCTGAAATAGAAGAAGTGTGGGTCGAATGCCAGTGAGTGGGTATGCACTTCTTAGTAGCATTCACCATGTGCATCGCCAATGACTTGAAATATGCCTTGGCAGGGAGCGAGGTGTGGTGTAGTAGGTACTGTTCTGGAGAAAAATCCAGGGTGTATGAGGTTACTTGAGAAATTACAGAATGCACCTCAGACCAGAAAGGTTGCAAGACGACATTCCCACCAGATATGTAGCAACTTACTGATCCCCACTATTATTATATATATATATATATATATATATAGCCACAACAATTTAGGGAGTGCCTTTAATACTGTACATTCACATCAGTGCCTGTCCTCAAGGAGCTTACAGTCTATCTCACACGTGTACACACACATAAGCTGACCATACACTAGTAGGCTTTTGAACTAACTTTTGTACGGACATTTATAGAAATATTCTTAGTACATGACTAAACAAATTTTGGAATAAATAGATATTATTGAAAGAAAACAGTGTACACTGTTAGAAATTCATTCATTCATGCAACAAAAAATTTCCATCCTTTCCTTTGAATTTTCTTATCACTACGGTCAAAAATGAACATCAATTAGACACCACGTATGATTAGAAAATCAATTAAACGTTCTTAAGATGACATTTTTGAATGAAATTCTACTAGTGTATGGCCAGCCAAAAGCTAACCACTACGTTACTGTGCTGAAACTGACTTTCCAGGCACCAACATGGCAGTATACATGTGATAATAGCCCCACCTACTTCCGCCCACAGGACCAGTGCATAGCTATATAGAGTCAACACCCACACAACAGCCCATTCCTTTTTCTTTCTCGAACATCACGGGACACAGAGCCACAGTAATTACTGATGGGTTATATAGGTATCACTGGTGATTGGACACTGGCACACCCTATCAGGAAGTTCAACCCCCTATATAATCCCTCCCCCTTGCATGCATACCTCAGTTTTTACGCCAGTGTCTTAGGTGATGGTCGTGTAAAGATGTCCTGTGCTGAGCTCCAAAGGGAATATCCTATATCCTATACTGGGGCAAGCCAGGCGAACCGGATCCATTCGAAGTGTCTTTTCATGGCCGAATTGAATGGTACCTGGGCCTCGTATCCGAAGAAACGAGGTTTTACCGTAACGCTTCTCTTTTTAGAGAGCTGGACCCCGCAGATCAGAAAATGGCTTTAAACCTCCTAATTTCTGGCAGGGTGCTTTACGGTCCCAGAACTGTAGGATCCCCCTATTCATAGGGGGCCCCAGTCTCTGACGGTTTTTTCAAACGGAGCCCACCGTGAGAGGTGAAGATTGGGTCTGTGTAAACTGAACCCTGCAGCTGGATAAGGTAAGAGGAGATTCCACAGAATTTTCTAATTCTAGTAGGTTTCTCCTTTAAGGTAAATGCATGGTATACCTTTTGTGACCACCGGGGGCTGCCAAGAGCACATACCTTCACATGCTGGACGGTCTGTCTCAGTGATTCATCGACAGGGGTAGACTGACCATTGAGCCACTTGGGCACTGCCCGAGGGCCCTGGGCCACTAGGGGGCCCCATCAGGGATGCCTGGCTCAGTAAAACCAGGGACAGTATGTATAAATCTGTGTTTTTTTACATCTGTTTGTGTATACTGTGTGTACATGTATGTGTATACCGTGTGATTGTATACTCTGTGTGTGTGTATACTGTATGGCCCCATAATCTCTGATTGCCTGGGGGCCCCATAATCTCCTATTGCCCGGGGGCCCCATGAGTTATCAGTCCGCCCCTGTTCATCGCTGCTCATGTTTTCAGCGTCTCAGGCCGGCTACACAGGTAGGATGGAAGGGGGGATTTCTCATGTTTGAATGTTCCCCCCCAGGCTAGAGAGGGGCCACAGGGGTCTAAAAAGTGGTTATACCACTCGGGCTCTGCGGCCTCAGGCCACCATCTCTGACTATTGCCGTTCAGGCAGGACTTTACTACCAGCTTCTCTCCCTCCTCCCCCAGCCTTCCTCCAGAAGCATGACAGGAGAGTCGGCCAGCGCGGGAAGCGCTGGTTTTTTTCAAAACTCGAGGGGGGGGGGCGGGACGTCAGCACAGGTGCTTAGACTCCCACTCAGGCCAGCTGCAGGCTATTAAAGGCACTCTGTACAGGTGCACACAGCCTTTTGAGAGACACAGAGCTGACAGTCGCATGTAAGGTGGGACACAGGCATTCTCCTAGGCAGAATTTACTGAAGTAACACCAGACTGAGCATTGGGTAGCAAGGCTTTTAGCCAGACTACATCGCTCAGCAGGCAGTGTTCATTTGTATACCTCACACCTTATTGCTTTGCACTATGGGTAGAAGAGGTTCAAGCACCCCAGGAACCAGAGACACTAGGGGATCTCGTTCAGGTTCTGAGGGCCCCCTGTCAGCAGCATCCTCCCCCCCTGATGGGCCAGGGACAGCTAGCCAGGGAGAGCCACCGGGGTCAGGGGCTACACCTGCTTCTGGCACTTCAGCCCCTGTATATATTACACAAGAGGTTTTTTCCTCAACCATTAATGGTTTAGAGGAAAGATTAATGGCCGTGATTACGTCTTCACTCAGTGAAAGAAAACGCACTAGGCCTTCCTCTGTTCCCCAAGACCCTCAGACAGAGGAGCTCTGGGATAAAGGAGACGAATCCCTTTCAGAGGATCGGGATAGGACGGATGATTCCTCTTCGGAGGAATCAGGTGGAGAGGGACCCTCTGCGACTTCCCAAGAGGAGAAAGTCTTAGTGCAGATCCTCACTGGATTGGTCCGCTCCACATTTAAGTTGCCCATACCTGAAACTGTTAAAGAATCCTCTTCTGCTTTGGGGTCACTGAAACCTTTCCAAGCAGCACATGCTTTTCCTGTTCATACTTTACTTGAAAAGCTCATTTATTCTGAGTGGGATCACCCAGACAAACGTTTTTTTCCGCCGAGAAAGTTTTCAACACTTTATCCGATGGAAGAAAAGTTTATTAAAATGTGGGGAATACCGGCTATTGATGCCGCCATTTCCTCCGTAAATAATAGCCTGACTTGTCCTGTAGACAATGCTCAGATGCTCAGGGATCCTGTAGATAAAAGGATGGAATCCCTATTGAAGGATGTTTTCTCCTTAGCAGGATCAGTGGCCCAACCTGCAGTAGCAGCGATTGGAGTCTGTCAATACTTAAGAGACCATGTTAAGCAGGTCATCAAAGTATTACCTGAACAGCAGGCCCAGGGGTTTGCTAACCTTCCAGCGGCCTTATGCTTTGTGGTTGACGCCAAACCTCCCGTCTTTCACTGGGGTTGGTGCATATACGTAGAATCCTATGGTTGAAAAATTGGTCAGCCGAAGCACCATGTAAGAAGCTACTGGCTGGGTTTCCATTTCGTGGTGCAAGGTTGTTTGGAGAGGACTTGGATAACTATATCAAGAGAATCTCTTGTGGGAAAAGCACTCTCTTACCTGTCAAGAAGAAGAGTAAGCGTCCCTCTTTCAAACGGACTCTTTCCCCAGCGCCGGGGGCTTCAGCCTCCAGGCAGTCTCGACGGCCGACTCCATTGGGGTCCAGAGACAAGAGTCAACCCCAGGGACAAAAGAAGTCCTGGGGGAAGAAGCCTACTAGGCAAAACACTAAGACCTCTGCATGAGGGGGCGCCCCCGCTCACTCGAGTGGGGGGAAGACTGCGACAGTTCTCAGAGCTCTGGCAGGAGGATTTCCAGGACAGATGGGTAATCTCCACGGTAACCTTAGGGTACAAGCTGGAGTTTCAGGAATTCCCCTCTCCTCGGTTCCTCAGATCAAGTGTCCCCAGAGACCCAGAGAAGAAGCAGTCGCTCCTTCTAGCGTTAGAGCGACTTTTGTCGCAGGAGGTCATTATGATAGTTCCCGCAAAGGACCAGGGATTGGACTTCTATTCCAACCTTTTTACGGTCCAAAAGCCAAATGGGGATGTCAGGCCCATTCTGGATTTAAGGGATCTGAACCGATTCCCAAGGATTCAATCCTTCCGCATGGAATCAATTCGAACAGTAGTTCCCACCCTGCAGGGAGGAGAATTTCTGGCATCAATAGACATCAGAGATGCATATCTGCATGTGCCCATTTTTCCTGCTCATCAGAAGTTTCTGCGCTTCGAGGTAGGAGGGCGCCATTTCCAGTTTGTGGCTCTGCCTTTCGGGATAGCCACTGCACCTCGAGTGTTCACAAAGATCTTGGCTCCTCCTCTGGCCAGATTAAGGGCTCAGGGTATAGCTGTCATAGCATACCTAGACGACCTGCTCTTGATAGACCGGTCGGTAGCCTCTTTGAATGGAAACTTGAGGACCACAGTCAGGTATCTAGAACACCTGGGTTGGATCCTCAATTAGAAAAGTCTTTCCTAAAACCAGTAAGAAGACTGGAGTATTTAGGTCTGATTATAGATACAAGCCAGGAGAAAATATTTCTACCCCAGGCAAAGATCGCTGCTTTAAGAGAGCTGATTCTGGCAGTAAGGACCAAGAAGGGTCCCTCTGTCCGCCTTTGTATGAGGCTACTAGGGAAGATGGTGTCTTCATTCGAAGCAGTTCCCTATGCTCAGTTTCACTCAAGAATGCTGCAACACAGTATTCTGTCGACCTGGAACAAGAAAGTTCAGGCATTAGACTTTCCGATGCACCTGTCGCATGCGGTGCGTCAGAGCCTCAATTGGTGGCTCATACCCGAAAACCTGCAGAAGGGGAAATCCTTTCTACCGGTTACCTGGAGGATGGTAACAACAGATGCCAGTCTGTCAGGTTGGGGAGCAGTTCTGGAACAGGCTGCGGTCCAAGGGGTATGGTCCAAGACAGAGAGGACCTTACCCATCAACATTCTGGAGATCCGGGCGATACATCTAGCTCTAAAAGCCTGGACTATCAGGCTACAGGGTTGTCCGGTCAGGATCCAGTCCGACAATGCCACAGCAGTGGCTTATGTCAATCATCAGGGAGGCACCCGGAGCCGAGCTGCTCAAAAGGAGGTGAACCAGATCTTAGTCTGGGCAGAGATGCATGTGCCATGCATATCGGCAGTTTTCATCCCGGGAATAGAGAATTGGCAGGCGGACTATCTAAGTCGCCAGCAGTTACTTCCAGGGGAATGGTCTCTGCATCCCGACGTCTTTTGGGCCATATGTCTAAGATGGGGGGTTCCAGATGTAGATCTCTTTGCATCCCGATTCAACAAAAAGATAGACAGATTTGTGGCAAGGACGAAAGATCCTCTTGCATGCGGGACGGATGCGTTGGTGATTCCGTGGCATCAGTTCTCACTGATTTACGCATTCCCGCCTATTCTGCTACTACCACGACTCCTTTGCAGGATCAGGCAGGAAAGGAAGTCGGTACTTCTGGTGGCCCCCGCTTGGCCCAGAAGGACTTGGTATGCAGAAATAGTAAGGATGACGGTAGGTTCCCCGTGGACCCTACCGGTACGCCCAGACCTGTTAACTCAGGGTCCAGTGTTCCATCTTGCCTTACAAACGCTAAATTTGACGGTTTGGCTATTGAGACCCACGTTCTGAAGAGTCGTGGGCTCTCAGGTCCTGTCATATCTACCTTGATCAATGCAAGAAAGCCAGCTTCCAGAATGATTTATCATAGAGTCTGGAAAGCTTATATAACCTGGTGTGAATCCAGAGGTTGGCATCCCAGGAAATATGTCATAGGTAGAATCCTTGACTTTCTACAATTAGGATTAGAGATGAAGCTGGCCTTGAGTACCATCAAGGGCCAGGTCTCTGCTTTATCAGTATTATTTCAGCAGCCACTTGCTTCGCATTCTTTAGTCCGAAGCTTTATGCAGGGGGTGATGCGTCTTAATCCTCCGGTTAGGGCGCCCCTAAACCCCTGGGACTTGAACTTGGTCCTGGCTGTGTTACAGAAACAGCCCTTTGAACCAATAAGTCAGATTCCTTTGGTCTTGTTGACAAGGAAGTTAATTTTTCTGGTGGCCATCTCTTCTGCTAGAAGAGTATCAGAATTAGCAGCTCTTTCCTGTAAGGAGCCTTACTTGATTATACACAAGGATAGAGTGGTACTACGCCCTCATCCTAGTTTTTTACCGAAGGTGGTTTCTGATTTTCATTTAAACCAAGACATTGTTCTACCTTCCTTTTTTCCAGATCCCTGTTCTCCGGAAGAGAGATCTCTACATTCGTTGGATGTAGTAAGAGCAGTTAAGGCCTATCTCGGGGCAACTGCTCAGATCCGCAAGACGGATGTTTTGTTTGTGCTGCCAGAGGGTCCCAATAGAGGACAGGCAGCGTCAAAAGCTACCATTTCTAAATGGATTCGACAATTGATCATTCAAGCTTACGGTTTGAAACAGAAGATTCCTCCGTTTCAGATCAGGGCACATTCCACAAGGTCTATTAGTGCTTCTTGGGCAGTGCATCACCAGGCCTCTATGGCTCAAATCTGCAAGGCCGCAACCTGGTCTTCAGTTCATACATTCACCAGATTCTATCAGGTGGATGTGAGAAGGCATGAGGATATCGCCTTTGGGCGTAGTGTGCTGCAGGCAGCGGTACAGGGTCCTCAGGTCTGATTGCACCCTACTTGGTCGTGGTTCCCCCCCCCAGGTAGCATTGCTCTGGGACATCCCATCAGTAATTACTGTGGCTCTGTGTCCCGTGATGTTCGAGAAAGAAAATAGGATTTTTTAAAACAGCTTACCTGTAAAATCCTTTTCTTTCGAAGGACATCACGGGACACAGAGGTCCCGCCCCTCTTCTAATACACTATATTGCTTGGCTACAAAACTGAGGTATCCCTGCAAGGGGGAGGGATTATATAGGGGGTTGAACTTCCTGATAGGGTGTGCCAGTGTCCAATCACCAGTGATACCTATATAACCCATCAGTAATTACTGTGGCTCTGTGTCCCGTGATGTCCTTCGAAAGAAAAGGATTTTACAGGTAAGCTGTTTTAAAAAATCCTATTTTTGTCCTCATGGAACTTACAGCCAGGGTCCAGCACAATATGCAGGCTTTGTAGTCCTCAATACAGCTGACTTTGGTGAGAAGGTGCTAATTTACTTGCTTTCTTATAAGATAGGATTTGCTTAAGCTTCCCACCCGGGTAGCTAGGTATTGGCCTACCACATGTATGCTGCCATATTGGCGCCAGAAAATGGAAAATTGTATTAAATGCACCAATCCATGGCAGCATACTGAACCCACCCAGTTAGTTCCTGGCGATGTACAGGGAATGGGCTGTTGTGTGGGTGTCAACTATTTATAGCTATGCACTGGTCCTGTGGTCGGAGGTAGGCGGGGCTACTACCACATGTATGCTGCCGTAGATTGGCACCAGGAAAAGTATGATAAGTATCTGATACAATTTTCAATTTTTTTAGAAAGATTAGTGAAGTGCAGGACATGTTTAGCATTCCCATGGATCCCCTGGAATCTAAAGCTCTGGCCAGCCTCCTGTTTGCCTTTATAATCCGCCACAAATATTTCTTATGTATACAATGTAGTAAAATGATCAGAACTGTGGTATGTAGACCTTGTTTATGTACAACAAAATATATATAATATTGTTTTGTTTATATACATGATGATCATGTTAGCAGCAACCCATCAAAATGTAATTTGTTCAGTGCAATGTTTAAAATGAATTATCGTGCATTTCCATTCGGTTCATGACAGTTTTTAATTATATTTTCTGCTTTGTAATGGCTCCGCCAATGCATAAGTTTGTGCAATACCTTTTCTGCAGCTGTTCCTGTTGGGATTACCATCTGTGAAGGAGTTTAATCAATGTATTAGTACCGTTGCCTGGTAAATTCCATGTATGTCATTGTTTGGAAGATAATTGTACTTTCTGTGCTGAATTTTTAAGTAACTGGTAATAGGTTGTTTTCTGTACTGACTTATCCAATAAAAAAAGCAAGTTAAAGAGGAACTGCAGTTTGCTCACATAATTTGTAAGAAAAACATCTTTGCCATTCTGAAGCTTCTCTCCAACCACTTTGCTTAATATTTTATTTATACTGTGATTCTGTACTTGCCAAATATGCTGCAGAAATCTCCCTCCACTAAGTCTGGCTGCAACCATTTTAACTGTGGACAGCTGAAGCTGCCGTCTGTTTACTTACTGGATTTACACAGACACACAGAGGCACACCTCCAGCCATGCAGCTCTCATTGGCCCGTGACTGCAATCAAGCCGGCTCCATATGTGAAAGACAAATGAATAAAGTCCTCCACATAGCGTGATACTGTTATTTATTAAAATCACACCAAGCACACTTCAATAGTTGCACTCACTTTTAAACTAAAACAAATAAGCCTTTGAACAAATCCACAGCAAACAACAGGATCAATGATCCAACGGTGCACCACAGTCACAGCGGACCTGAAGTGTAAACTGGTGTGTCTCTCACCCAACCTTCTAAGGCCCAGCAGTCCGATCGGCGTAGTCCTCTCCAGACAGCAGTGTCTAATGTCAGTGCGATGGAATGCCGTGTAACCATGCCTCAGACATGTTTCGTCGAAAAGACTTCTTCAAATGTTAAAACAGTATCACTCAATGTGGAGCACTTTATTCATTTGTCTTTCACATATGGAGCCGGCTTGATTGCAGTCACGGTTCATCACATGCAACCCAGGTGTGGTTCAATTGCTGTTTTGCCAAACACGAGAGTGGGAGGCTATACATTCTGGTGAGTGTGCTCTTCAGAGGGAGTGGTGTCACTATCACAGTGGTGTGGTGGAAGAGTAGAAGATCTATCACATAGGAAGATTGAAAAACTACTGTTGTGCTGGATTTTTTTCATGTGAACTTTTTCCATGGACTTTTCACAGTTTACGATTTTTGTAATGTTTTTATTTTTATACTGACACTTTTCACTGGGTGTTATATTTCTATCTTTATTACTGTTTTTTTTGTATAGAATCAGAGTGTCACCGGTATCATGCTTTTTTGACTCATATCTTTACAAAAATATATTAGCGCCACTGTCTCTATCTGTACACATGTGAGAGGTATAGTTTTGGGATTCAGAACAATTTACACATTTATTTAAGTGGCAGCTTTTCACTGTACACTGTGTATGTACACATCTTGTATTCATTTATATAACAATCATTTAGTTTTGTCACTGGTCTTTGGCGCAGTGGAGTGAGAGAGAACCAAGGGCGGCTTATTTTTACCTCTCGTGCTACATAAGCAATCTGCATTCAAGGCATTTGTCCCTGGGTGCATATTGCCCTAAACATAAGTACTGCTCGGTGCATCATCCAGCCGCAGCAGCTGCTAGGCTACATTGACACCGGCGATTTAGGCCAGTGCGAATTGTAGTGGCAGATTTGGACAGATGGTGCATGTGCACCATCCAACACCGCAGATGGCAGCCTGTCAAATTCCATGAGAGGCTAAAACTACATTCACACCGGCAATTTAGGTAAGTGCAAATTGTATTGGAAGGAATCTTCCTGCTGTGGCCCTGAGTGACTTCGTGTGACCGTCGGCCCCCTTCACTATAATACCAGGTAGCCGGTGGCCGCAGGTATTCTCAGCTGTCCGCCCAGCCAGGGATTACCTGCTGTAATTACTGCTGGATACCCACAAAGTGGCTGGCTGTGTGGACAGCTGCAAACACCTGCGGCCACTGGCGACCTGTCATTATGGTGAAGGGGGCTGATGGCGGCACCTAGCCATTCAGAGTCGCAGCAGGAATCGGAAGATTCCTGCAGGCTGCCGCTACAATTCGCACTGGCCTAAATCGCCGGTGTCAATGTACCCTTAGCCTCTCATGGACCTTGATTGGCTGCCGGGTTCTGTGTTGGATGGTGCACCTGTGCCATCTAAACCCCAGAGCCTCAGGCAACGAACATAAATGCCAGTGTGCATGAGGGCTTTAGGTCCTGTTCACACGAGGCCTACATAAGTGTACCCCATAGAAGGTAAACACGGCCCTCCACAAGTGTACGCTTATGTTTGAATGAGGCCTAGGTTGCATTGCCCTAAGAAGCACATCAATGTACACTGAGGGGTTTTTAGTACTTTAAGCAAAATGTGCAAGAAATATATAAATATTATATTATTATGAGGAAATAAGAAAAAACGTATTCAACAAAAACTTTATGGCGATGATAGAAGATCACTCTATTTTTATTAGCAATGATTGGAGATCACATATTATTATTATTATTGTTGTTGTCACTGTTCTTATTATTCCAGGCTGTGCCTCTTATGATCTCTCTATCTCTGACAATACTAATTGGCCTGGAAAGTCTGAGGTAAAGTGATTATCATGTAGTAGCTTCGCAGCGCCCTCTAGCCGCCGCAGCCACCTGTCATTATTCCCGAGGAGAATGCCGGGTATTGTAGTTCCCAGGCTCAGCCCTCCAGAGGCGGAGACACAAAGCGGCGCCCGTCAGAAGACTACACCTCCCAGCATGCCTCTCGCTCCCAAGCTGCGCTATAGCTGTCCCGCTACCATTTATCAGCTGGGTGCTGAAGCTGGGGAGGAGGAGAGCGCAGCACAGGGCGCATCTGCCTTCTATCTCCTTCGCTGTCAGCTCCGCACACCGCACTGCCTGCATGGAGAAGCCGGGGACCCCTTCATAGCCGGCAATTGTCACCGCTGCTCTGGAGGCGTAACAGGTAAAGGGGATCTTCAGATTACCTGGATGGAAGCCGGAGCCTAGCTGACTACAGCATGAGTGCGGGTGAGTCTTCTGGTCGCTGCCATCGCTGTGCATTCTATAGCATTCTCCTATTTCCTCCATTATAACAGCATTCTCAAATTTTATTGTTTTATTTTGCAATGTGCCCCTCCCCCTCCCCTCCAATGGACCTGGAAGGGTTAATGCAGCATGGTGGGGTGGAGGTGCCAGTCATAGAGCTGGAAGGATGGCAGATCCTGGGTGCACCCTCCACTCCATGCAGATGGATCCCATCTTCCAGCATACAGGCTATTTATATACATGGGGGGTGGGGTGGGGGAGCTGTATACACACATGTATATCCTATATATGTGTATATAGGTGACAAGTGGGTGGGAAGGCCTGGGAGGTTACTGGCCATGCTACATGAACTATCATCTATGATCATAACTAGCTCTATCATCCTGAAGATAAGGTGGTACACTGGCACCCTTGGGGCTCATCTTAATCCACACCTGGTACAAGCTCGTCTTAATCAGGACCAGGGACAAGCTCCTCTTCCTCAGGATCTGACACAAGCTTGTCTTCTTCAGAACCTGGCATAAGCTTGTCTTCCTTAGGACCTGTTACAAGCTTGTCTTTCTCAAGACCCGTCACAAGTTTGTCTTCCTCAGGTCCTAGCACAAGCTCATCTTTCTCAGGTTTTGGCACAAGGCCGTCTTAATTTAGAACCTGGTATTAGCTTGTCTTCCTCAGGGGCACAAGCTCACCTTCCTCAGAACCTGGTACAAGCTCATCTTCCCTAGAGCCTGGCACAAGCTTGTCTTTCTCAGAGGCACAAGCTCACCTTCATCAGAACCTGGTACAAGCTCATCTTCCCTAGAGCCTGGCACAAGCTTGTCTTTCTCAGAGGCACAAGCTCACCTTCATCAGAACCTGGTACAAGCTCATCTTCCCTAGAGCCTGGCACAAGCTTGTCTTTCTCAGGGGCACAAGCTCACCTTCATCAGAACCTGGTACAAGCTCATCTTCCCTAGAGCCTGGCACAAGCTTGTCTTCCTCAGGGGCACAAGCTCACCTTCCTCAGAACCTGGTACAAGCGTATCTTCCCTAGAGCCTGGTGCAAGCTTGTCTTCCTCAGGACTTGGTACAAGCTCACCTTCCTCAGAACGTGGTAAAAGCTCGTCTTCCTCAGGACTTACCCCAAGCTTGTCTTGGACCTGGCACAAGATCGTCTTCCCCATGACTTGACACAAGCCAGTCTTCCTCAGAACCTGGCACAAGCTCATCTTCCATAGGACCTGATACAAACTTGTATTTCTCAGGACCTTACACAAGCTAGTCTTAATCAGGTCTTGGCACAAGCTCATCTTAATCAGGACCTGGCATAAGCTTGTCTTTCTTAGGACCTAGGGAAGAAGAGCTTGTGTCTCATTGATATGTCAGAGCAAACTTTATCAACTTTATCACTGAATGTTCGCCCATCAAGTCCCATGAGTGCCTCCTTATCTTTTGGTTTATTCATATCTTATGCTTTGCTGAGCATCTGGGCTCATTTTCCTCTCTGATACATGTGCAGTTGCAGCCTCTGGAGGAACCCTTGAAATAATGTTCAGGTCTCCTAAATCAAAATCATTTTTATTCATGTCCAGTAGGACAAATGTCCCTCTTACAATGGTGGTCAGATTTCCACCCTTTCAGATAATGCAGATGGCTATGCCAAGTGGTGTTGGTCTCAGGACTGTGCAGATACAATAAAATGGGAGGTCAATCAGCCACAGCTCAAGGAATCCCTAGCAACCTTTGGAGGAACCCTGGTTGAAAATATCTCTATATACTGTATGTGCGTGTCTATCTATCTATCTGTCTATCTATCTATCTATCTATCTATCTATCGTACCAGCTCAGTGATGGCTGAAAGTCCAGGTTCCTAGTTTACTTATACCTCCATCCATGCTTTGAGAGACTGCTAGTTTTATATATAATATATATATATATATATATATATATATATATATATATATATATATATATATATATATATATATATATATATTTTTTTTATATTTATATGTTTATTGTTTGTATGTGTATTTAGTGCCAACTCAGTGATGGCTTGAAATCCAGATTCTTAGCTTACTGTAACCCCATCATTGCTTCGAAATGCTGCCAGGAATGCATGGCCCACTTTAATCAGCACCACCCATTGCAGAGGAGAGGAAAATCTAATTATCTGTCTGTGGCATGTCTTTTTTCCATTGCAAACCTCACGTAGCACATTTGTTTCCCACATATTCAGTAAAGCACTGCAAAGATCAGCAATGATGCAGCAACCCACAACAATGGATCAGATGTCAGTAATCAGTGATCCTAAATACTTGCCGATTGGCTGTTGTGAATTGCCGCAATTTGCAAACTTTTCCTTATTTAATGATACTGCCTGTGTGCTCCATCAAGCCTTGTTTATATATGTAAGTCTTATGAAGAATCCATGAATAGTCTATGCAAGTGATTCTAAAGAAAAAGTGAAGGTTGTGCCTGTAGCTGGAATCTGATTGGTTGTTGCAGGCACACCTCCGCTTTCCTTTTCCCTGCGTTCATAGAATACAGTCATCAGCTATGATATGATGCCGTAGCCAGTTAGATGAGAAATGAAGTGCTATATGTGAAATATTAGACAATGCGTTCTCTCATGGACGGATGATGTCAGAAAACGCTGTTGTGTTTGTGAATCAGGCTGCAGCCTTCAGATCTTTGAATTTACAGACATATCAGGAAATGAAATTGAGAAAACAGTTCAAAAGCACTGAGCTGAAAAGTTCAACATTTATTGAAGAAGTTGTTGTGGTTTCATGTGCCATTGCATCCCAAAATGTTTTGTCTTGGATGACTAGTCTATCTAACAACAGAGTCTTCATTGGTATTGCAGAGAAGATTGATACAAGTAACAGGAAACCTATAGGTTGAGCCTTGTGTCCCTCAACACATAAGGGTTCATTTATTAAAGGCAAATAATTTGCAATGAGCAGTTGCTCCAGAGCTTAGTAAATGAGCAGAAGCTCTGCTGACTTCCATCATCCAATCATGTGCAAGCAAAAATACTGTTTTTCCTTTTCCTTGCACATGATTGGATATTCTTTGCAAAGTGAAGCTTTACTTCATTTACTGAGCTCTGGAGCAACTGCACTATGCACTAAGTGCACAATCTGTCTGCCTTTAGTAAATCATCCCTTAAGCCTCATACACACTATTAGATTTTCTGCAGATTTTTGTCTTCAAATTTACCAAAACCATTAGTGCAAGGGCCTGCCTGATTGCTTACAAATTGAAACTCTAAGGCTGGGTTCACACCTATGCGAATCCCCGTATCCAATTCGCATAGCAGGAGAATATGACCAGCTCTCTATGGAGCCGGTTTACATGTCTCCGGGGCGGCTGCGGAGCGCACTGCACAGAAACGCTGTGCGCCTTTGCCTCCGTTTCAGGGCCGAATTCAGGCAAAGATTCTGCCCTGATTTGTCCCTGAAATGGAGAACAGGGATGGACAGCGTTGCTGTGCGATCTACGGCCGGTTTAGGTGTTAACCGAGACTTAAAGGGGTTGTAAAGGTAAAAGTTTTTTCACCTTAGTGCATTCTATGCATTAAGGTAAAAAAACATCCGACAATAACGGCCCCCCCAGCCCCCCCGTTTTACTTACCTGACCCCTCGAAAGTCCCCCGCTCGCCCCCGACATCCTATTCGCTGCCCAGCCTGGCCGTTGACTGGTTACAGTGGATGGATTGAAAGCAGCGCAGCCATTGGCTCGCGCTGCTTTCAATAACATCCAGTGACGCGGCGCGCCGAGGGGGCGGGGTCGAGTGATACAGTGAGCGGCTATGGGCACTGGATGTATCACGGGAGCGCACGTGCAAGCACTCAATACCATGCGAGGGAGCTCGCATGAAGGTGTTAAGTCCTTGCGGAGGGGAGCCGAGACAGCCGCCGAGGGACCCCAGAAGACCAGGTTCAGGGCCACTCTGTGCAAAACGAGCTGCACAGAGGAGGTAAGTATAACATGTTTGTTATTTAAAAAAAATATATATAAATATCTTTAGTGATCCTTTAAGGTTTGACGTCATATTTTATGGTTTTGGTAAATCTGAAGACAAAAATCTGCAAAAAATCTAATAGTGTGTATGGGGCTTTAGGCTAGCCATGCACTGGGGTTGATTTACTAAAACTGGAGCATGCAAAATCTGGTGCAGCTGTGCATAGAATCCAATCAGCTTCCTGATTTTGTTGTCAAAGCCTAATTGAAGAAGCTGAAGTTAGAAGCTGATTGGCTACCATGCACAGCTGCACCAGATTTTACACTCTCCAGTTTTAGTAAATCTCCCCCAAAGTCATCTCTATACCAACCTAAGCAATCTATTCAATCAGTATCAATGGCAAACTCTTGCACTACATAGTTGATGGTAAATCTGAAGGATATTGTCCGGTCATATTGTATAGTGTATTGTCAGCCTTAGAAAGGAACAGTTTGTCTAAATCTGAGGTTCTAAGGGGACAGACCTCTTATGTAATCCATGCGTTTTTATAGAAACTTTGGATTCCAAAGAAAAAGTGGTCATATTTACAGGGCTAAACCAATGTGGAGAAAGTCATTTTTAATCAATTACAGGCGTGTTTGGTATTTGTTTTTTTTCATTTAGTATTTGTGTTGGAAACATTTTCTGAATGGTTGCCTGCTATATTATTGGAAAGGGGAAATATGACTTACAGGATCCATTCCATTCATTGTTGCTGGACCCCTTCCAACCACTGTAGCCTGGCTGTTGATGAGGGCTGCACAGTCTGATCTTAGTAGTAGTTAAAAAAACGATATATTATGTTAAAAAGAAAAATTCTAGCTCCTAGCAACTGAACCAGAATTCATGTTGAGGCTGGGTTCACACTAAAAACGGATGCGGCTGACAGCAGGGTTCCGTGCGTCCCTGTTCTCCATTTCAGGGGCGAATCAGGCCCGAATTTTTGTTCGAATTCGGGCATGAAACTGAGCCAAAGACGCACAGGACCCTTGTGCAATTTGCCCCGCAGCCACTCCGGAGGTGTGTGAACCGGCTCCATTGAGAGCCAGTCACAATCTCCTGTCATGCGAAGTGGATGCGAGGAAACCCACATCCATTTCACATAAGTGTGAACCCAGCCTTAGGCCCCTTGCACAGGGGACAGTTCAGCTGCAGTGAACCCCTCCTGGCGCTTTGGTGTGCCCAGGATGGACAGGTGCAGCATCTAACCCTCTTGCAGGCAGGCTGTCAAGGTCTATGGTGGGCTGCAGCTAGACGAGGCTGAACGCTGTACTGAGTGGTACCAGCATTATAGGGCCCTGTCCTTTCAGGGACGAGATTCCAGAACACAGGTCTTCACACTGCAACTAAACAACCAAATGAACCATGGGCCTTTAAGCTGAACTCTGGGAAAATTAAAAAAAACTTCCCCTATAGTGGGGCTGCCTCCCCCCCCCCCCCTCCACTGCAAGACTAAATGGGTATTTCGTTTCAGGGGACAGGATAAAGCACGTTTATTTATGTGAACCTTGCTCCCGCAGTAGGGTTGCCACCTTTTCTTCAAGCTAAACCCGAACACTTTACTGGCGGCAATTTTTTTTAAATTTTTTGTATACATTGTAAAAGACCTTGGACACTTTTCAGTGTCAGCAGGATGGACAGAGGGGCAGTGGGGTGGACAAGGAGACAGCAGGATGGACTGGGGGGGCAGCAGGGTGAACTGGGGCGCAGCAGGATGGACTGCGGGGCAGCGGAGTGGACTGGGGGGCATCAGGATGGACTTGGGTGCAGCCGAGTGGACTGGGGGAGCATCAGGATGGACTGGGGGGCAGTGGAGTGGACTGGGTGCAGCAGGATGGACTGGGGGGCAGCGGAGTGGACTGGGGGCATCAGGATTGACTTGGGGCAGCGGAGTGGACTGGGGGGCATCAGGATGAACTGGGGGGCAGCGGAGTGAACTGGGGGGCATTAGGATAGACTGGGGGGCAGCAGGGTGGACTAGGGGTCAGTGGAGTGGACTGGGGGCAGCAGGATGGACTGGGGGATAGCGGAGTGGACTGGGGGGCATCAGGATGGACTGGGGGGCAGCAAGGTGGACTGGGGGTCAGTGGAGTGGACTGGGGGCAGCAGGGTGCACTGGCTGATGGCGCTCACCACGATTTTGTTTCAGCCAACAAGATAAAGCATGTTTACCTGAACCCTGCTCCCGCAGTAGGGTTGCCACCTTTTCTTCAAGCCAAACCTGAACACTTTACTGGCGGCACCTTTTTTTTTATTTTTTGTATACATTGTAAAAGACCTTGGACATTTTTCGGTGGCAGCAGGGTGGACAGAGGGGCAGTGGGGTGGACAAGGAGACAGCAGGATGGACTGGGAGGGGGGGCAGTGGAGTGGACTGGGGGGGGCAGCAGGGTGAACTGGGTCGCAGCAGGATGGACTGGGGGGCAGCGGAGTGGACTGGGGGGCATCAGGATGGACCAGGGGGCATCAGGATGGAATGGGGGGGCAGCGGGGTGGACTGGGGGTCAGTGAAGTGGACTGGGGGGCAGCCGAGTGGACTGGGGGGGCATCAGGATGGAATAGGGGCCAGCGGGGTGGACTGGGGGTCAGTGGAGTGGACTGGGGGCAGCAGGGTGGACTGGCTGATGGCGCTCACCATGATCCCAGGGACTGTCCCTCGATGTCCAGAGCAGAGCCAAGGATTCTGCTCTGGTTCTGATGAGGTCAGGATCCTAGATCGGCGGGGCATCGGGGTGCAGATGCTGCTTGGAGCGGTCTAGTTGTGGGGCGGAGTGGAGGATCAGGTAAGTATATCTCCTTTTTTGTTCCCCTAGACATTAATGAGCAATTAACCCTTGCAGCGGGGGCACAGCCATACTGCAAGGGATAGTTTTTTATTAGTTGGGTTTGAAATGTTAGTGGCCTGAGTTTTATGCGGAATGTACTTTGGGATACTAATCCAGAACAAGGATTTGGCTTAACTTCACTGCTTACTTGTTCCAGGATGGGGATTCAGAATAAAGTGCGACTGCGGGAGTAACATGACAGCCAGGCGAGTAGCATTTTCAGTAGGAGGCCTCCCAACAGCAGGCCAATTACTTATTTCCTGACAGGTTTCCTTGAATCGTTTGCATTCTGTTGATCATTTAATCGCAGTGTAAATTGCCATCCATCCTACTGAACAGGTGGCTGACTTTACTAGTTCTGGTTTTACGTGTGTTCAGAGAACGTCTGTAAGATTAACACGCAGGGCAGCAATGTAAAGCTATATTTAGCATTATGATGTATGGTTTGTATTAGAGAAATGTGATATAGTTTCACACATAGTCACCAAGCGACCACTCCTGCTCACCGATCACTGTACATTAATTAGACCATTAGAGAGAAATACCCGGCATGGCGTCATCTGCATACAAGGACGAAACAGGCCCGGCACATCGCAGCATGATGGGACCAATAATTAAATGAACATTTTATTCATTATTTCCAAGCCTGGACACATGAAGATTGTTGTCATATCTCCTAATGGAAGGCACACTGCAGCCAATTGTCTGCAAGCAAAGGAAGTTATTCAGACTGCGATCGTAAAGAGAGATTAATCTGTTGTCACTCGCCTAGAGATTTGTCCTTATTCCGCTAACTGGATTTCTGTTCATAGGGCCATACACCATGAGGATGGGTTTGGTGGTGTTGGGCAAAATGCTATTGTGACCCAAAGACATTGAGGTGGATTTACTAAAGGCAAATAGACTGTGTACTTTGCAAGCGCAGTTGCTATAGAGCAGGGGCCCCCAAACTTCCTAAACATAGGGACAGTTTACTGTCCTTCAGACTTTAGGGGGTCAAACTGTGGCCAATGGGAGTAGAAAATGTCTTGGTGTCAGTGTGAACAAACTGCCTCAGGCCTGGTGGTCAGTGGGAGGAATAGTGCCCCATTATTGGTGTCAGTGGGAGGAATAGTGCCCCATCATTGGTGTCAGTGGAAGGAATAGGGCCCCATCATTGGTGTCAGTGGAAGGAGTAGTGCTCATATTAGAGGGATGAATATTGCCCCATCATTGGTGTAATTTGGAGGAGTAGTCAGTGTCAGTGGGAGGAATAGTGCCCCATCATTGGTGTCAGTAGTAAGAATAATGCCCCATCACGGGTGTCATTGGGAGGAATAGTGCCCCATCATTGGTGTCAGTGGAAGGAATAGGGCCCCATCATTGATGTCAATGGAAGGAATAGGGCTCCATCACTGGTGTCAGTGGAAGGAATAGTGCCCCATCATTGATGTCAATGGAAGGAATAGGGCTCCATCACTGGTGTCAGTGGAAGGAATAGTGCCCCATCATTGGTGTCAGTAGGAGGAGTAGTGCTCGTATTAGAGTGATGAATATTGCCCCATCATTGGTGTCAGTGGGAGGAGTAGTGCTCGTATCAGTGGGAGGAATAGTGCCCCATCGTTGGTGTCAGTGTAAGGAATAGTGCCCCAAGGGCCAGATAAAGGCAAACAAAGGGCTGGCAGGCCACACTTTTCAGACCACTGCTCTAGAGCTTAGTAAATGAGGAGGAACTCTGCTGACTTCCATCAGCCAATCATGTGCAACCAAAAATGCTGTTTTTTTACATTTTCATTGCATTTGATTGGCAATTTGTAAAGTGAAGCGTTACCTCACTTACTAAGCTTTGGAGCAACTGCTCAGTCTACTTGCCTTTAGTAAATCAACCTCATTGACTTTCCCTTCAATATTAATAGAAAAAGGGAAAGGCTGGTGCCATGAAAATCGGCTAAAACATAATTCTTTATTGATGCAGGTGAAAAACAGCCATAAAAAGCCAACGTGTTTCGGCCATCAGGCCTTAATCATGTCCCTGAGCTGGTAAAGGGGGATAGATCCTTTTTTTTGCTGCAACATTAGTCATTTTGTGCATTAGTGAATTCCTGACATTTTATACACTGATCAACCATGCCATTTTGACCCCAGACAGTAAAGTGATTTAAATTGATCATCTAGTCACAATGGCACCTGAAAGTGGGAGGGATTTATTAAGCAACAAGTGAATAGGTGTGATGTTGCATAATATTGCACCTCTCTGGAACGCAGAAAAACACTGTGTTCTGCTGTGAACATGACACACAGATATTGGTTTCCGCGTGTCACTACAGTTACCGCCATTTATCCAGTAGGAAAAGCTCAGGTAACTGCACATAGTGTGAACAGAACCTAAAAAGTATGGCTGTGCTGTAATTATTACAAGGAAATCATACTGTTGGAGCATCTGAGACATCTTAGAAGCCAGAGGTTGTCTCAGTCCACCAGGTTCCACCTATGACTTAACCGATTGCGGACCGCCCCGCGCACATATACTGCGGCAGGGCGGCCGCTCTGTGCCAGATCATGTACCTAGTATGTGATCTGACACGTCCGGGTCTGGGGGGCGCACCGTCGGCTGTGCCCAACCACAGCGGGAGCCATTCAGTGGGTTCGCCGGACACGATGTCCGCCAGGACCCACCGATCGTTCGGAACGGTTCGGAAGCAGAACGGCGGTCTGCCTATGTAAACAAGGGAGACCACCGTTCTGTGAGAGGGGAATGTGCTGATCCTGTGTTTCTGCCAAGCAGGAACACGGATCTTTACCTTCCCCCAGTCAAAGCACCTCTTACACCGTTAGTAAGCACAACCTAGGAACACATTTAACCTTTTGATTGTCCCTGATGTTAACCCCTTTCCTTACCAGTGTCATTGTCAGTGCAGTGACAGTGCATATTTTTTAGCACTGATCACTGTATTTGTGTCACTGGTCCCTAAAAAGCGTCAAAAGTGTCACTTGGTGTCCAATTTGTCTGCCGCAATATCACAATCCCGCTATAAGGCGCTGATCGCCTCCATTACTAGTAAAAAATGTAAAGAAAATTATCTCATAGTTTGTAGACATTATAACTTTTGCACAAACCAATCAATATGGGCTTATTGTTTTTTGTTTTTTTTTATACAAAAAAAAATGTAGCAGAATTAGAATACATATTGGCCTAAATTGATGAAGAAATTAGATTTTTCATTAGGTATGTTTTATAGCAAAAAGTAAAAAATATTGTTTTCTTTTCAAAATTGTCGCTCTTTTTTTGTTTATAGCGCAAAAAATAAACGCAGAGGTGATCAAATACCACCAAAAGAAAGCTCTATTTGTCAGAACAAAAAGGACAACATTTTATTTGGGTACATCGTCGCACGACCGCGCAATTCTCGGTCAAAGTAACACAGCGCCGTATCAAAAAAAATGGCCTGGTTAAGGAAGAGGGGTAAACCTTGCAGAGCTGAAGTGGTTAAATAGTATGTAAACCCAACACTTCATATTCCTGTTACTGTACCATGTACTTGTATGAAAAAGTATCCTATTCTCCTTGTATTGCTTCCTTTGTGTGAAAATCCCTGGTGTTCCTGCCAGTCCCTCTGCTTTTCAAATAAAAACTGACCACACTAGGCAGGAGAGCACAACAGGTCAGTGTTCTGGCTGTGCTGCTCTCCTCAAATGATCAGACATGTTTTGACATGCCCACCACTGCACAGCCGATCACTAGAAAGCTCAGTGTACTGCTGCTTTTCCTCCCCCAGCTCTTATGCAGCTGAGAACAGAGGGAATGTACTGACTTATAAAAAAGGGGGAAAAGGTCATTATCATGTTTTTTAATACCTATACACAAATGTTTTGACTTTCATTTCTATTTTAAGCTGAATAGATTATTTTACAAGGTGAACGTTTACATATACTTTAACGTAGAGCTGCACGATTAATCGTCAAGAATCGTTATCGCGATTTTTTTCCCCGTTGCGATCTTGAAAAAAGTGTTTCATGATTCTTGCTATGCAAAGAATTCTCCTTGCTCTTCTGAAGCCACAGCTGTCAAAAGAAAGGAAGAAAAAAAACGGGCAGTCTGCCAAGAATCACAACATTCTTTAGCAGTGAAACTTAAGTAGAAGCATTGTAACAATTTGTCAATGTAAGTGAGGAAAGTTTAAACATTAAACCTTTTTCTGACATTTGTTGGTTTCAAGATGCTAGAAAATTACTTAGAGCCCCCAAACATTATACAGGCATACCCCACTTTTAAGTAAACAATGGGGCTTATTTACTAAAGATGGAAAGTGCAAAATCAGCTCGCTTCTGCATAAAAACCAATGAGCTTCTAACCTCGGCTTGTTCAATTAAGCTTTGGTAATAAAACCTGGAAGCTCATTGGTTTCTATGCAGAAGTGAGCCTGATTTTGCACTTTCCAGCTTTAGTAAATAAACCCCATTGTGTACTTAAATGTGGGGTATACCTGTATACATTTTTTTAGCAGAGACCCTAGAGAATAAAATGGTGGTTGTTGCAATATTTTATGTCACACTGTATTTGCGAAGCGTTCTTTTAAATGCATTTTTTTTGGAAAAAATTACTTTAATGAATTAGAAAAAAAAAACAAAAAAAACTAACCAGTAAAGTTAGCCCAATTTTTTTTGGATGATGTGAAAGATTTTACGTCGCGAGAATCGTGAGAGAATCGTGATCTTTTTATTGTAAGCAAAAAAATCGTGATTCTCATTTTGACCAGAATCGTGCAGCTCTACTTTAACGTATCGATTTTGGGTGGACTTATCATTTATTGCAACACACCTCACTTCAGGCAATATGTTCAAACTGACCTTCACCCTCTTTATCCACTTTCCAATACATTTTCCCACTAGTTTGCTCCCTTTCTCAACCTGAGCTACAGGATTTCTTTGGGGGGGGGAGAATGTGATATTTATTGGTACCTGCTGAAACTTCTGCAAGCCTCTCCTAGGCGAGGATGATGTCCCTTGCCCTGCCTCGCCCCTCCCTCCCTCCCACAGCCTCCTTGGACATGTCACAGGAGACTGCAGGACCATTCACAGAGCACTGCCTGAGCTTGCACATGTGCAGTGGGGATCTGGCTGTGGATCGCCAGGAGGCCACAGCCAGCTCCCATATCCAAGATGGCAGTGCTGGAGACCTGCAGTGGTAAGAAGAACCACCTGCGGGAACACAGCACTGGACTCCAGGCAACAGGGCCATCCTAATAGCATCATGGGCCCCTGGGCAAAGTAATGCTATGGGGCCCCTACAAGCTTGCCCCAATTTACGCACCTACTCTCAAGAATGAAAGTACAATATTTCTACTTTATAGCATGTCACTTGCTACTGTCCCCTGCAACCAGATTCAGCGTGTCACTTGCCACCGTCACCTGCCACCAGATTCAGCATGTCACTTTCCAGATTCAGCGTGTCACTTGCCACCTATATCCTGGCTCTCTCTCCTTCCCCTTCAGGTGGGCATGCTGGGGGCTGCAGTTTCCCTTTTAGGATTCCTTGCCAGTCCTCGGGACTACATGTCCCATGATCCTCCTTTGTGCTCTTTTTTTTTTTTGGCTAATAGGAAGGAGAGGGCTTCGCTCCCAAGTACGGCAGCATGAGGCGGACAGGGGGGAGAAAAGCCTGCAGCTGCTCTCTCCAGAGACAGCCGCTCTCCCCACTGCTGACAGGAGGAGGGGGATAGGCAAGAAATAGAGCCCTATTCTGACAGCAGGGCTGCGGCTCGAGGGGGGAGGGGCAGCACAGTTTCTTCTCCTCAGACCCGCTCGTCGTCAGCACTTGAGTTTCGGCGCCCCCCTCTGCCTTAGCTCGCTCAGTCACTCAGGGAGGCTCAGGAGAGGTGGTGACAGCCCAGCTGGCAGGTGGAACCAAAGATGCCGCCGCACGCTGTACTGCCTGTGCCCGTTCAGCCTGACTCCCTTGCCCCACTGCTAGTGCTATTTGTCTTGGTCTGATGGGGCCCCAGGTGAACGTGGGGCCCCCCAGGCTGTGCCCAGGGGTACCTGCTCAGTAAGACGGCCCTGCCAGACAATGGTAAGTACCTGATTTTGTAACTGCTCAAAAAAACCCCAAAAAAAACAGAAGTTCCTCTTTATATCCACCCCATTCTTTCACACAATCGTAGAATGCAGCCCCATTGTCCTGCACTTCTGGATTTATTGCCTGGGCATGAATGACATATGCCCCACTACCCAGAGCAACCAGGGATGCAAGTAGGGCAGGGCAGTCCACAGCATATCGCTGTATATACCCTGGTGGCACATAATCAGCACCGGGGACAGTACTTACATGAATGAAGAGTGTCCTGTGTGCTGGGGGCTGCTCTATTCTTTACATTTCTTCTTCCCACTGAATACCCCCTTTAGTGGATGAATGCAAAGTTCATTTCATCAGGATTGATCGATTTTCACATATATCTTGTATAGGGACTCTAACTTTCCTACAGACTAACTAATATACACTGATTTGAGTTATTTTAACCAAAAAATATAGTAGAATACCTTTTGGCCTAAATTTATGAAGAAAGATTATTTATTTACAACATTTTATATCACAAATGAAGAAAAATTTGGTGGTTTTTTTTTTCAAATTTGTTGGTCTTTTTTAGTTTATTTACCAAAAAATAAAAACCTGGTATGGTGATTAAATACCACCAAAAGAAAGCTTTATTTGTATGAAAAAAATGATAACAATTTTATATGGGTACAGTGTTGCATGACCGCGCAATTGTCATTCAAAGTGTGACAGCTCTGAAAGCTGAAAATTGCCCTGGGCAGGAAGGGGGTGAAAGTGGCCAGTATTGAAGGGGTTATATTTATTTATTATTTAACGCACTAAAAAATGCAGCATGGGGGCTTCTTCCCAACACACTCCAACTCTATGCGTGAGCAGCCTCTATTGGAAGCAATGTACTCTTCTCTTGTCCATGCATTTAAGGCTCGGTTTCCACTAGTGCGACTTTTCATGTGACTTGGGATTGAAGAGTCGCATGACAAGTCGTACCCCATGATTTCCACTGAGTACCGTTCATATTTGTGCAACTTCAAGTCGCAGCGACTTCAAAGTAGTCCCTGCACTACTTTGGTCCCACTTTGATGCGACTTGAGGTCCATAGACCTCAAGAATACACAGGCATTGCTTCAAGTCGCGGCAAAAAATCGTGAAAAAATCGCGCGACTTTGGGGTTGCAATAGTGGAAACCGAGCCTAAGGCCCCTTTCACACTGGGGAGGTGGGGGCGTCGGCGGTATTTTTAGCGCTGCTGTACCGTCGTTCTTGCAGCTGTATTCGGCCGCTAGCGGTGCAGTTTTAACCCCCGCTGGCGGCCGAAAAAGGGTTAAGATCCCTCGTACAGCGCGGCTATAGCCTCGGTATTGCCGCGGTATAGCCGCGCTGTCCCATTGATTTCAATGGGCAGGAGCGGGGAAGGAGCGGTGAATACACCGCTCCTTCCCCGCTCCAAAGAAGCGGTTTGCAGGACTTTTTTCACCGTCCTGTCAGCGCACCGCTTCAGTGTGAAAGCCCTCGGGCTTTCACACTGAACAAACAGCGGAGGCTGTTTAGGGGCGGTTTGCAGGCGGTATTTTTAGCGCAATACCGCCTGCAAACCGCCCCAGTGTGAAAGGGGTCTTAGTGTGTTAGAAAATGGTTTGAACAAGACCTCGGGTGGGATTCCAATATAGGACACAATAATCCACAGACTTTGTTCTCTTTGCGTTTCCCTCAACCCCCTAAAATATCAATACACTGGCCAATGTTTATTTGAATCATTTGTTTTATTTGATATATAACCACTTAGGCCCCGGACCATTTGGCTGGCCAAAGACCAGAGCACTTTTTGCAATTCGGCACTGCGTCACTTTAACTGACAATTGCGCGGTCGTGCGACGTGGCTCCCAAACAAAACTGACGTCCTTTTTTCCCCACAAATAGAGCTTTCTTTTGGTGGTATTTGATCACCTCTGCGGTTTTTATTGTTTGCACTATAAACAAAAAAAGAGCGACAATTTAAAAAAAAAAAAGCAATATTTTTTACTTTTTGCTATAATAAATATCCCCAAAAAATATATAAAAAAAGTTTTTTTTCCTTAGTTTAGGCCGATACGTATTCTTCTACATATTTTTTGTAAAAAAATCACAATAAGCGTTTATTGATTGGTTTGCACAAAAGTTATAGCGTCTACAAAATAGGGGATAGTTTTATGGCATTTTTATTAATAATTGTTTTTTTTTGTTACTAGTAATGGCGGCGATCAGCGATTTTTATCATGCCTGCGACATTATGGCGGACAGATCGAACACTTTTGGCGCTATTTTGGGACCATTCATATTTATACAGTGATCAGTGCGATTAAAAATGCATTGATTACAGGCATACCCCACTTTTTTACTGTGTAAATGTGACTGGCAGTGAGGGGGTTAACCAGGAGGGGGCGCTGCAGGGGTTAAGTGTGTCCTAGGGATGTGTTCTAACTGTGGGGGGGGAGGGGCTACGTGTGACACTACACTGATCACTGCTTCCGATTACAGGGAGCGGTGATCAGTGTCCTATCACTTGGCAGAACGGGGAAATGCTTGTTTACATCAGCATTTCCCCGTTCTACAGCTCCGTGAGACGATCACGGGTATCCCCGTGGACATTGAGTCGGGTTTGCAGGTTTGCGCGCGCCGCCGGCGGTGCACACGCAACCACACGGCGGCACATTCAAAGGGACGTACAGGTGCCATTCTGCCGACGTATATGTACATGTGGCGGTCGGCAAGCGGTTAACAAGGACTGTCAACTCAACCTTCTCTTGTTTTAACAGTCCGTGATATGCTGCAGCATGACTAGTACTATGAACATATACAGTATCTCACAAAAGTGAGTACACCCCTCACATTTTTGTAAATATTTTATTCTATCTTTTCATGTGACAACACTGAAGAAATGACACTTTGCTGCAATGTACTCAGTACACCATTGGGGGACCTGGGGGAGGATTGACTGTACTTTTTCACAGCACGTTTTTGCATTTTCAACACTGGTTTGTGTTTTACTTGTGTTTCTACAGGCTTTGAACACATCTGTTTCATGGACATTGAGCACATTTGTATGCATTCAGTTATTTTAGTTCTCAACTGTTGTGGTCAATGACCATTGATGTTTGTTTTACAACATTGACACATTTATTTGATAATATTTATATTTTTGTTTATTTGTATTTTTTGATCACATTAATCCTATGTTTATTCATTATTATCTGTCAGTGACACACAGAGCTATTCACGTTCATTTTACAATATTGATATTTTTTTTTATTTTATTGATATTAGGTTTAGTTATAATAAAGGCAGCACCTTTATGTAACCTGGCTCAATACTCTAATTCCGCGTAAACACGGTCGGACTTTCTGAAGGGAAATGTTCTATGTGAGGTTGTTGTCGGAAAGTCCGACCGTGTGTAGGCTCCATCGAACATTTGCTGTTGGAATTTACGGCCACAAATGTTTAAGAGCAGATTCTCAAATTTTCCGCCAACTTCACTTGTTGTCGGAAAGTCTGATCGTTTGTACACAAGTCCGTTGCACAAAAGTTCACGCATGCTCGGAATCAAGCAGAAGGAGCCTTACTGGCTATTGAACTTCCTTTTTCTCGGCTCGTCGTACGTCTTGTACGTCGCCGCGTTCTTACGTTCGGAATTTGCGACAACATTTGTGTGACCGTGTGTATGCAAGACAAGTTTGAGCCAACATCCTTCGGAAAAAAATCCATGGTTTTGTTGTCGGAAATTCCGATCGGGTGTACGCGGCATTAGGGCTGGTTTCGAGGCAATTTTGGGGTAAAAAAGCAGAAAAAAAAGTTTGAATGATGATTGCGCAGTCATGCAACACTTTACTCTTATGAAATGTTTATATATTTTTTTCACACAAATAGAGCTTTCTTTTGGTGGTATTTAATCACCATAGGATTTTTTATTTTTTAGTAAATAAATGAAAAAAAAAAAAACGAAAATGTTGAAAAAAAGTGTTTTTCTTTGTTTCTCTTATAACATTTTGCAAAAAAATAATCTTTCTTTATAAATTTAGGCCAAACTGTATTCTGCTACATTTCTTTGGTGAAAATAACCCAAGTCAGCATTTATTATTTAGTCTGTAGGAAAGGTATAGGGTCTATAAACTATGATATGGTAATATATCTGAAAATTGATCAATCCTGATATACTAATGGACTATCTCATTTCTTGAGGCCCAAAAACATCAGGACAGTACAAATACCCCCCAAATGACTCCTTTTTGGAAAGTAGACAGTCCAAAGTACTTAGTAAGAGGCATGGTGACATTTTTGAAATTGTAATTTTTTTTCAAAATTCTTTGGAAACTGGAGATTAATAATTGTTATGTGATCTGCTGTGATTGGTCACAGCGATCACATGGTACCTACAGCAAGCAGCCAGGTATAGTGATTTGTCATCGGCTGTGTCCGGTGGCCCATTCTGGGAGGACAACATATGACGTCCACCCGAAACGACGAACTGGGGGAACTGGTTAAATCCTAAGGAATTCTTCACACCAGTTTGCTGCAAGTGCGCTGTGTTTGTAAAAGTCCTGCGTGCTGCATCTTTATTGCATCAACAGAGCAGTGTGAAAGGACCCTTACTCCTATGCCAATACTAAGGCATTGAATCAGCAACTCTTCAGCTTCACCACAAGTGCCATTGCTGCCTTGGAAATAGTAAGGTGCCCAGGAATCAGCAGATGGGACATCCTTGGGCTTCTTACATGGGTACAATACTTTGTGGCAGATTCCATTTCAAAGTACCTTCTGTTTTTTAGACATTACTGAATACTTTCTACCTCTGCTCTCTAACGTCTATAATTCTTTACTACAACAAGATAGCTCAGCTATGGGGAAAGATTAGAGGAAGTGAACTTGGTGTTGAGTTATTCACCTTAAAGTGTTACTAAACCCACAACAGTAGAATCAGTCTTTATATGCAGTAAAACATGCTTGTTACACTCTCTGTGGAACGTAAGGGGTTAATCCTCTGCATTATGTAAAAAGGCTGTTTGATCCTGTCTTCTCTGATTCTCCCCTTCTTCCACTGACTTCAAATAATTTCCTGATAACACAGACTCTATAGAGTCAGGCTGCACATGCTCAGTTTGGTGTGTATTGCTAGAGAGATATTTTGTTTTCTTGGGAGGGTTCATGTGATCAGCACAGGGCCAATCAGCATGGTCCAGACAGAGGGTCAGGGGTCTTGCAGTCTCATAGGTCAGTCAGAAGCCTCCTCCTACAAGCTTTAACCAGTGCTTGGCTGGACACTGATAGAAGCCACAAGACTGCTATATACTGCTGATGGGGTATTTAGCCGTTTATATTTACCAAAATAATTGCATTTCCATGTTCTGTGTACTGTGGGAGACCAGATATAGTGAATGCAGGCTCCTGGGTTTAGTAACACTTTAAGGCCATCACAGAGGACAAGGGGGCACTCTTTATGTCTAGAGGAAAAAAGATTTAATCTCCAAATACAGAAAGGCTTCTTCACAGTAAGAGTTGTGAAAATGTGGAATAGACTCCCTCCAGAGGTGGTTCTGGCCAGCTCAGTAGATTAAAAAGGCATGGAAAAAAAGGCTTTAAAAAAGGCTTTGAAAAAGGCCTGAATTCTTTCCTGGATGTACATAATATAACTGGGTACTGACATTTATAGGTAAAGTTGATTCAGGGAATATCTGATTGCCTCTCTGGGATCAGGAAGGAATTATTTCCCCTGCTGGACCAAATTGGATCATGCTTTGCTAGGGTTTATTTTTTTTTACTTCCTCTGGATCAACTGTGGGTATGGGATTGTGTATATAGGATTGTATATATTTTTTCCCTTTTATTGGTTGAACTGGAAGGACTTGTGTCTTTTTTCAACCAGACTAGCTATGTAACTATATAAAAATGTAATCATGCATGGGGTAGGTTGATGTTTGAAACCACCTACGTTTTCTCAGCTCTAGATTTACAGAGCACCATGAAAGGATCGTCATGACATAATCATTTGCTCACAATACAACATTTTTCATTGTATGTCTTTATTTCTGTAGAGAGCAGAGAAAGTGATGATTTCATATGGTCTTCAATCGGTTTGGCACCAGGAGCTTCAACTGATTGGGAGTCGTATTAATGATCTGTCTGAGTGCTGCTCTGTATTCTCTGGGAGCTCAGTAATAGAATGATGGAAAGGCTTTTCTCCTTTTATGTTTTTGAAGAAGTTTAGCTTAAAGCAGAATCATTCGATAAAGTACAGTTAATGGAACATGACAGGAGCGTCGATTCCTGATTCACATCTGCTCAAGGAGGGGAAGTACAAATTGATCTGTGCAACAAAAATATGGCTTCACGTACATTTGAGATATTTTTGGTGACTATTGGCTTGTTCATACCAAAACATATCAGGGTGGTTTGATTTAGATCAAGTTGATTTTAAATCACAAGTAAAAAGGATTGATTTAAATAAACTCGATTTAAATCATAATTTTAAAAGAGCAACTGTCATCTGTGTCCCGTAGCGGCTCCTCCTCTGACCCGCTGTTGACTCACCGACAGTCCCATTCACTTTAATGGGATGGCTGGTGATGCGGCAGTGACACAACAAGGTGAGGGACGTGGCGGCAGCAGGTGAGTGGATGCCGCTAACAGGCGCTGCCATGATGGATCTGAAATGACAGGTGCTCTTTAAATGTAAGGACTGGTAGTTAGAATCTTTAATATTTGCAAACAAAATGAAGGTTTCCTCTTTAGAAAAAGCTGTCAGGATAGTAAAACAGCGATAACAGAACCAATTCAATCATACAGTTTGTAGTGTACATAGATTTGCAAAACAATGGGATAAAGGAATATGCCTGAATCTGTTTTATCTCATGGTTACTGTGACATTGTGTAAAAGCATCAATGCAGTGCATGTTATCTCAGCTTGCAGAGCTTGGATTCATTGAATGAGTTCACCAAAAATGTAAATATTGCAGAATATACAGCCTCGTGCTACATAACTAAGCTCCACTTCATGCTGAATAAACTAAATTTTAAATGTATCTTAAATAGAAATCTTTCTTTGGATTCATTTTTACTCCAAAAGCATTTTATTAAAATAAATGTGCTAAAAAGAAAAAAAAGAAAAATCGATCTAAATAAAAAAAAAAAATCATTTTTTTTTAAAAATAAATAATTGATTTATATCCACCCTGAAATGTATGTTAAACCATATGTTATAGCAACCATTGCAATAATGCATGCCAATGTGCTATAGGGTTGATTTATTAAAACCGGAGAGTGCAAAATCTGGCGCAGCTCTGTATAGAAACCAATCAGCTTCCAGTTTTTTGTCAAAGCTTTATTGAACGAGAGGAAGTTAGAAGCTGATTGGCTACAATGCACAGCTGCACCAGATTTTGCACTCTCCAGTTTTAGTAAATCAACCCTGTTGCGTATTGCAGTGCATTGCTAGTTAATGTTAATTGCATTCCTTTACAAATCTACAGTGCACTGTGATGCACCACGCTAGAGCACATATTGAAATCCTATGTGTACTGTGGAGCAATGGATTTTGAAAAATTGTGCAGGACATATTTATTCATGTGTTGTAAAAACGAATGGGCTGTCATACCCAATGCAGAAGACGTATGCATTGCAGATCACCATGCTATGGTATGAACAAGCCCTAAGAGCTAGTATACACATGGGACAGACCCTGATTGAAGTCAGTTCGGAATGCTTTTATGGTGCATTTGCATTTATTTATATGGAGGAATAAGGGCAAAGCAAATCATGACAAAAGCCAAAGTAAATGGAAGTGTACACTGCTCTGTAAGATCCAACTCAGTTCAAACATTGCATTCTACCTGCCAAAGGTGATTTACAATCCAATATTTGAAACATCATACGTATCCATGTACATTCTAAAACAGCAATGATTGATTTGCAGCTTAAAGTATATATAAAGCCATTTTTTCTTTTTTATAGAGTAGGAAATGATAAATCTAATTTATTTTTATTTTTTTGCTGTGTATGTTACATTATGAAGTCTTCCATTCAATTCCTGCAGACACAAAATAAATTGCAGAGACATAAATGCAAAGTTGCCAGAGCTATTCAAGTGTATGAGCATCTGTATGCAGCACCTGGGCTACCCTGGCATGGCGCTTCGTTCCCTACCCACACATGCGTCTGTCCACTCTCTCCTACAGCATCAGCTGAGCTCAGTGGTTTGTGAGAGTTAAAGGGAGCGGACTGCGCATGCGTAAGTAGGCAATACAGCCAAGTGCTTATTTGTGAAGTGCTGAGACTGCGCATCTTAGGCAGGGTGAGGACGGGAGCCAAATGGAAAAAGAAGGCCAGTAGCTATAGCAGAAGAAAGGTTCACATAGAGACCAGCAGGATAAATACACAAGCAGGTCCCCCAGGTAGGTGGCCAGGGCTCACCTAAGACATGAAATCTAAGCTTTAACCGGTCTTCACCAGAGCTCCTGATGGTGGAGATGGGTTTCGCAGGTTCCAGTCCTCACGATCTTACAAGGAGGTGAGCAAGCCAGGGTCCATAGGCAGATGTAGCAGGTAGGGATGAAGCAGAAGCCTATTGGGTAAACAAACCAAAGGTCAGTAACACGTGGTTGGAGGTTGGGATCAAGTGGGAGAGTAGTTCAGGAGCAAGTCAAAGGTTGGTAACGAGTGGTAGCAAAGAAATGGATGGCAACAGCAGCACAAGGAGCAAGATATTGGCTGAAGAAGAGCATAACAATCTGGCAAACAGGAATGCAGAGACATGACTTAAATCAGGAAGTTCATGAGAGGAGTAAGGAGTTCAAAATTCACCAGAAAAAAAAGCTAGAAAGTAAGGTTGTCAAAGGGGTCAGGCAGGGAGCTGTCCAGCATCTCAGGTGGTACAGTAAGAACATTTCCTGACAGACACAACAGAGGTCCCGGCTTCAGATCCTGACAAGCTGGAAAAGTGAGCATTATTTTACAAAATGGAAGACTGCTTACTGAGGACTGTAGTCTGGGCAGCTGTAATGCATTGGAGATTTTTTTCTTGCAATTGTCAGTAAAGGTGAACTAACATTTTCAGCTGTCAGCAATGGAGCAAGGGATAAGTCACTGGTTACTATGACACCACTGACTGCCAGCTTCATAGCAACCAGAGAGCCCTGAGACGGAAGCTGTCATATTCAGTATTCACTTCCCAGCACAAAATGCCCCACTCTGAGCACTGGCCTCTCTCTGTACACCAACTGGTCTTAATTGCCACCAGTTTGCTTATCTGTGAGCTAGTGGTAATTATTTTAGAATCTGTTGCAACCATAGCATCTAAATGCAGCGGCAATAAGAAATACCTGAATCAGTCACATAAGTTGGAAAGCTTCACGACCAATAGCTCTTACTGAAATGTTGGACCTCAGAATTCAGGAGGTCAAGCCACACGTGAGTATCGAAATATTGGATCCCACAGGATCAGTGAAACCGCCAGCTGTACTGCAATTTCCAATGAGACACAGCAATTCCTCTCCTGTTTACATGAGAAGACAGGGGGAAGGCCCCGGATAGTGCAGGTAAATCCAAAGATTTTATTTAAAAAAGCATATAAAACTTGCAAAAGGAAAAAGGAAACAAAAGTTTGCTACCTTGCAGTCCCAATGGGATGACATTAATGTGCTATGCTTCGCAGGGGATTTCTGAGATCCAACATTCCAGTTAAGAGTCTCTGTTGCTTTTGGTGGTGAAGATTGTGTCATAGAGGAGTCTCACTTCTGATGCTGAAAAAAGGCATTATGGAGAGAATACTTTCTTGCACTTTACTGAGCTTTTCTTTGCATTTAAATGGACTTTTTTTGGACACTTGTTTCATTTAAAGTTATGGTGGCTTTAATTTTAAAGGATAGTGCTATAACACACAGAGCCAATGGCTCCTGCTGCTGTATCTGAGCCAATGAGGATTGAGAGAGCCTCAGCTCTCGTGCACATCACTGGATCGAGATTAGGCTGAGGTATGTAATTAGCGGGGCTGCGGAAGAAGCTGCATGCAGAAGGTTTTTTACCTTCTGCATTTACAACCACTTTAACTTTTTAGCTCAACTGCAGGTAAGCTTATAGTAAGTCTAGGTATCTTGGAAACCATCTAAACCTGAGCCATTTAGTAGATATGTTGGCTTTGGCTGACAATATCACTTGTGCATGTGCAGTAAAATGTGCATTCACAGCATTAACCACTTCAGCCCGGCTCCAGCGCCGATGAAGTGCCTGCAAAGCGCTACGGCAGTGGCGCTTTGTGGGCAATTTTAACCCTTTTTTTTCGGCCGCTAGCGGAGGTTAAAAGTGCCCCACTAGTGCCCGAAAAGCATCGCAAAAACAACGGTAAAGTGCCGCTAAAACTTTACTGCAGACACCCCCCCGTGCTGGCAGTGTGAAATGGCTCTAAGGGATTTCCTTGGGAAATCCTGGGACCCCCAGGTTACCAGAAGTAGTATCCCCATTGGAAGATTTTTCCTCTGTTACTTTTCTGGGGACAACCCAAAATTTGGGATTTTCTTTTACTTTCACTGTCAATGATTATGGTAAACAGGACAAATACAGAGGGTGAACCTCCTTAACAGGGGCACAGACAGCAAAAAAAAACAAAAAACTGACAAGTGTATTAATCCTCCATTCTATCCAAAAACTATAAATAAATAAAGTTTTGCTTTTAGTTATACTTTAGGGTAAAAAAACACCCCACTATCTGTCCTAGCCACCCACCCCACACTCTGAATACTTTCTTGGCTCCAGCATTGCTCCCCTGACTTCTTACTTTCACAGAATACACTGAGGGCAGTGTTTGTAAACATAGGTTGCTGTTAGTCAAACCTCTGTGAGGAGGGAGTGGGGGTGTGACTTACTGACGCTGTGTGCGTCTATGGACACACACAGCCTTTCTCAGGAATGTGCACTCAATGGTACCTTCTTGGCACCCGGCTTGCAAGAAAGGCACCTGAAGAATGGAGAGCCTTGGCAGTGGACTTCCAGAAGAGGAGGTGAGGGACCTTTATGTACAATATCATTGCACAGAGCAGATAAGTAGAACCTCTTAAAAAAAAAAAATAATTAGACTTTAGTATAATTTTAATATTACTTTAAAGTTTTGTTGGGTTTCATTTTGGAGGGAAGCACTGCAAATGTTATTGTAGCTAAAATGTGATTGTTTGAGCAGTAACCCATAATGGGAGGACGGCTCCTTAGTGTAAATTTCACGTAAGCTGTGCAGAATATGTGAAAAAATGATGTGCTGTTACAATGCATGGCTTTTAGATGATGGCTCACACAGTACTGGTCCTACAGACTTGATATAAGTGGTGATTGTTTTTTTGTGAAGAGTAATGTGTAATTTCACTGAATTATTCACCGCGTGAGTCACAAGTACTTCTCACTATGTGTGGATGAGCTCCTACAATAAAGGGGTTCATAGCATATGTTGAAGTTAAAGGCTGTTCTCTCCCTCCCGCCTCTGTCTATGGCACAATAATAGGCAATGTCAGGTTGTTGGAGCGCTCTGTACAGTGACGCCAATTTTACTCTCATCCTTTCACTTGCTGGAGGGGTAAATATTTCAGTAAGCAGATGATCCCTGGGCTAAGAATAGAGGCAGCGACATCTAATTTAGACAGCCTGCAAGTGTGAGACTAACCAACAGAGTCGTACACTGATTCCACAGCCTGTGAAGTTCATCCAAAATGAATTTTTTTATTTTGGTTACTTTATTTCCTTTAAAAAACAATCACCAGGAAAATGACAAAAATCTGCACAGTCCCTCTAAAGTTAGGACTGTTGGAACCTATGTGAGTTCACTGAAATTTGTATAAATTAAGAAACGGGTTGCTTTCTACGGTAAACAAATTCCTCCTATCAGATGCACTCCTTTCATTGATCAGGCCCATAATACCTTTACTCCACTTTCACACTGAGGCGCATTACAGGCGTTTTAGCGCTAAAAATAGCGCCTGTAAAGCGCCTCTCCTGTCACTCCAGTGTGAAGGCCCGAGGGTTTTCACACTGGGGCGGTGCGCTTGCAGCCCCTAGAAAGAGTCCTGCAAGCAGCATCTTTGGGGCGGTGGATGAGCGGTGTATACAGCGCTCCTAAACCCATCCCTGCCCATTGAAATGAATAGGCAGCGCTGCCGAAGCGCCTGCACAGCACTTCGGCAGCGGCGCTACACAGGTGGTAATAACGCCTACTTCGGCCGCTAGCCGGGGTTAAAAGCACTCCGCTAGCGGCCGAAAAGTGCTGCTAAAACGACGGTAAAGCGCCGCTAAAACTAGCGGCGCTTTACCACCGATGCTCTCTCTGCCCCAGTATAAAGTAGCCTTAATTCTGTAATTTGTACTACAAAATAATAGGTAGAATATACTGACCTTTTCTCCGGTTTAGTTCCAGTGTTGGAAGTTTCAGTTGCCAGTCTTTGTATCTTCTCATAGCTTTCATGGTGCCAACCTGTCTGAACTGAATGTCATTCATTGTGAGTCATTGGATTCAACAGGAAGTGTGTCAAACAATGGATTTTCATTAAAGCGGAACTCCAAGAAAATTCTATTTTTAAAAAGCTATATTGGGCCAGTGTAGTTACCTGTATTCATAAATAACATCTGGAGGAATGCAGGAGATGCTCAATTTTCATTTCTAGTTTGTCCCTCATGCAGTGTGTCCTTTGATCTATTGGGCATTGCTACAGCGATTTCCTGAGCACCTCCTAGGAACATAGAAACATAGAAAAGTGACAGCAAAAAAAGACTGAGTAGTCCATCAAGTTTTTATTTTTTTTGCTTTTGTTTTTTATTTGTTTTGTTTTTTCGTTACATTTTTTTTTCTGACTATAGATCTAAGTTTATCCCAAGCATTTTGAAGCCAATTATTGTTGACTGTATCACTACCTCTGCTGGAAGTCTGTTCTAATCATCAACTACCCTTTCAGTAAAATGTATGTTTTATCCCCTAAACACTTCACCGTTTTTATTACCCGTCTCTTGAATCGTTCTGTCTTGTCAGTGTCCAATGAGGTCTCCAGAACTGGACACAGTATTCTAAATGAGGTCTCACTAAAGATCTATGTAGGGGAATCAGAACCTCCTTCCTCCTGCTGGTGATCCCTCTAGTGATGCATCCTAGAATTCTATTTGCTTCTCCCACTGCCTGGTCACACTGTTTGGTCATTTAGCAATCATCTGAAATAGATACCCCATTCCTCCATTCAGAAAATGTTTTGTATTGCTTTTAATAAATACAAGGTGTTTTCTGATTCAACAAGGTGGAGAGGGGGAGCAGATATTGGATATCTCCATTCACTAAAGCATATCGCATGCAGTATTTGGCTCACATGACACAATTTACTCAAATATCACATGGGATGCTGAAACTGTCAATTCACTATCCCTTTATGCAGTATTTACCTCAAAAAGCAAAAACACTTTCTAAATAAAACAGTGTTACATTCAATTCACTAGTGGAAATAAATAAATGCATGTGTTCAAAAAGAAGTGGTCCAGGCTTGCAATAGTTAAAGAATGTATTTTATTTCAGCTGGTTGTCAAGGAGATAGCACTCGCTGGCGTTCTTAACAACCAGAGAATAGCTGGTTGTCAAGGAGTTGTCACCCTCCATACCAGGAGCGTCCCCACACCCCTCCATGCCAGACCACATGCCCTCAACATGGGGAAGGCACTACCACCCACCAAGGCACCTTGTCCCCGTGTTGATGAGGATAGCATGTTGATGAGGACAAGGCCCTCTTCCCCACAACCCTGGCATGATGGCTGTTGGGGTGTGGGGGGGTGACTTATCGGAATCTGGAAGCCCCTTTAACAAGGGGGCCCTCAGATACTGCCCCCCCCATGCGAATGAGTATGGGGTACATAGTAACCCTACTTAGTCACAAAAAAATGGGCAAAGTAAATAGATATATAGTAATGCGTTTGGTCCCGTGTTTTCTTTTCTGCTGAAAATTAGGCTTTGTTTAGACTTGCATTTTGGGGGCGTATTTCCCACCGTTGCTCCTTAAGCTGCAATAGGTAGCGGGTGGGGTTTACAAGGCGTTAAAGCAATGCTTCACTTTGACCTGACATGTAGCGATTGGCAAGCCCGCCGGACGCTACACATTCAAGTAAATGGGGAAGCACAGCAGCCGTGTGCAATGCACGCGGTTTCTAACACATTGGTCAGTAAAAATGGGGTTAAAATAAGCGGGGAGGAGGCTTCCTTACCGCCTGTCAGTAGCCTCTGGAGCGCGATCCAAGCGAAGAACGGGCTTTACAGGCAGGAGCGATTTGGACACATGTCTAATGCCGCGTAATCATTCCGTCGGACATTTCGATTGTGCATGGGCTTCATCGGACCTTTTCTTTCGAAAATTCTGACGGACCTAGAAATAGAACATGTTTCAAATCTTTCCGACAGACTCAATTACTATCGAGAAAACCGCTCGTCTGTATGCTAGACCAAAAACGACGCAAGGGCAGCTATTGGCTACTGGCTATTGAACTTCCTTTTTCTAGTCCCGTCGTACGCCATCGCGTTCTAAACGATCGGACTTTAGTGTGATCGTGTGTAGGCAAGTCAGTTTCGGTACTGGGTCCATCGATGGGTTTTGTGATGAAGACTCCAGTAATGTGATCATAGAGAGGAGCAGAGAAAAGACGGTTCAGGGGGCCTGTACTGCTGAGGAGGGTCACATGATGAGTAATTCAGATACATGAAGAAGGCTTAGAAAGTGTTTAACAAATGGTGAATAATTGGCACTACATTATAATGGTGTAAAATGTGCAAGTGACGCTCTAGAAGATCATCTTTATACTAGACATTATGCTGTTATGTAAATGAGGACAATCTCTTTATGTAGTGTATGAATAATTTAGCCTTTTTAAGCAAATCCTAATAAATCTTACATTTGGACGATGCACCAGTTTTGTTTAACATATTTATTCGAATCTTTACTGTAAATTAACAATTTTAAATCAACATAAAACATGTTCAGTGGTGCAGAAAATGACTCAATCATATTGTTCTTTTCAAGTTCATGTTCTTTTTTTTTTATATAATTTATGCAGACAGACCTTAAATTATAACTCCAGTTTTATTGAGAAAAATGCAGTCCCTTCTAGGTAATCTATATACATTGCAAAGGTTTTAGCAAACCTTGTAGTACAATCCTACCTTTTTCTCTTCTTAAAGTGGCTGTAAATCTCTAAAATGAAAAATGAACAAAGCTGATCCTTCTATAGTGTGTACCAGCCTCAATCCAAAGCACCTAGTAGGAGGATTTTTTTCATCTCTGTATCACCTGAGGCCAGTCACTTCAGTGGGTATATGTAAGGGTTTACAACCACTTTAAGCTTCAACTGTTATTTTTACAATGTATTTTCCAGACTAATGTCTGATTGGGAGGGTCAGCTTTAAAGCCAAACTCCAGCCACAAAAAAAGAATTTCAATATATTCCTTAATAGCCACAAACAATATAAATGTATTTTGTATGCATTAAATGCCTTTGCAAACCCAGCTGTTACCATGTAAAAAGAGCACCATTGTGCACAAAACCTGTGCAGAGAACAGATCCGTGGAAGGGAACTATCTGGTAAACCTACTACAGTACAGTACAGACTTCTTGCAGAAAACGATAGGGAGCAGAGATAAGACCAGTCACCCTGCAAAGGGAGTGAGAGCAGCACCTATCTGTCCCGCTGCATGCACCACTGATCTTCCATATCTACTGTTGCCACGGATTCTTCTGCATTCAAAACTTCTGAATGTGTCAGGTAGCTGATCCCCCTCTGGTCTCTGTGCTTCCTCCTGCCAACCACAGTTGTGGCATATGTTCTGGTGGAAGGAACCCCTTTACTTAGCCGAGAGACCAGACGTCTGACACATTGGAAGTGTGGTGAATGCAGTAGATGGCAGTGGTAGAAATTAAAGATCAGTGGGGCAGGTAAGTTTTTTTTATTGTGTTTTTTTTACAGACAGTGCTTTGTTTCTTGTTCAAACTCTTTATTAATAGAAGTTTAGAAAATAAGTAATAAATACAAAGGTACAGTACCTTGAAAAAGTATTTATACCCCTTGAAATTTTCCACATTTTGTCATGTTACAACCAAAAATGTAAATGTATTTTATTGGGATTTTATGTGATAAACCAACACATAGTGGCACATAATTGTGAAGTGGAAGGAAAATGATAAATGTTTTTCAAAATTTTTTACAAATAAATATCTGAAAAGTGTGGCGTGCATTTGTATTCGGCCCCCTTTACTTTGATACCCCTAACTAGAATCTAGTGGAACCAATTGCCTTCAGAAGTCACCTAATTAGTAAATAGAGTCCACCTGTGTGTAATTTAATCTCAGTATAAATACAGCTGTTCTGTGAAGCCCTCAGGGGTTTGTTAGAGAACATTGGTGAACAAACAGCATCATGAAGGCCAAGGACCACACAAGACAGGTCAGGGATAAAGTTGTGGTGAAGATTAAAGCAGGGTTAAGTTATAAAAAAATATCCCAAGCTTTGAAAATCTCATGGAGCACTGTTCAATCCATCATCCGAAAATGGAAAGAGTATGGCACAACTGCAAACTTACCAAGACATGGCCGTCCACCTAAACTGACAGGCCGGGCAAGGAGAGCATTAATCAGAGAAGCAGCCAAGAGGCCCATGGTAACTCTGGAGGAGCTGCAGAGATCCACCGCTGAAAGAAAGCCATAAGAAGTCCCATTTGCAGTTTGCGAGAAGCCATGTGGGGGACACAGCAAACATGTGGAAGAAGGTGCTCTGTTCAGATGAGACCAAAATTAATCTTTTTGGCCTAGAAGCAAAACGCCATATGTGGCAGAAAACTAACACTGCACATCACCCTGAACACACCATCCCCACCGTGAAACATGGTGGTGGCAGCATCATGTTGTAGGGATGCTTTTCTTCAGCAGGGACAGGGAAGCTGGTCAGAGTTGATGGGAAGATGGATGGAGCCAAATACAGGGCAATCTTAGAAGAAAGCCTGTTAGAGTCTGCAAAAGACTTGAGACTGAGATGGAGGTTCACCTTCCAGCAGAACAACGACCCTAAATATACAGCCAGAGCTTCAATGGAATGGTTTAGATCAAAGCATATTCATTTGTTATGCTGCGGACACACGGCCGGACTTCCCGACAGAAAAAGTCCGATGGGAGCTTTCAGTCGGACATTCCGACTGTGTGTATGCCTTATCGGACTTTTTCTGTCAGCATTTTCGACGAACTCAGATATAGAATGTCGGAAATGCCGACAGAGTTCAGCCCGTTGGCAAGTCCGGCCATGTGTACGCGGCATTAGAATGCCCCAGTCAAAGGTCAGACCTAAATCCAATTGAGAATCTGTGGCAAGACTTGAAAATTGGTGTTCACAGATGTTCTCCATCCAATCTGACAGAGCTTGAGCTATTTTGCAAAGAGTAATGGGCAAAAATGTCACTATCTAGATGTGCAAAGCTGGTAGAGACATCCCCATTAAGACTTGCAGATGTAATTACAGTGAAAGGAGGTTCTACAAAGTATTGACTCAGGGGGGCTGAATACAAATGCACGCCACACTTTTCACATATTTATTTGTAAAAAAAGTTGAAAACTATTTATCATTTTCCTTCTACTTTACAATTATGTGCCACTTTGTGTTGGTCTATCACCTAAAAACCCAATAAAATACATTTTTGGTTGTAACATGAAAAAATTTGTAAAATTTCAAGGGGTATGAATACTTTTTCAAGCGACTGTATACTGAAATGCCAATAGCAGTGTAGAGTTGCTGTATATAAAAAGAGGCAGCATATCAAATCTACATACGTAGGCCCTGTTGGTTTTAGGGTAAGTACCGGTATATAAGTTAAGGACAAAACTTCAGGGCCTCAGTAAAGAGAACGGGAAAAGAAGAAGAACTAATAGTACAATATGGCATCTCTGGGATGTGTCCATGTTCCAGAGGGGTAGAAAGAAAATGAGTAATCTAGTATCACCTGACAGCTCCAATATTGCAGTAACAGAGGATTAGAGAGTAGATAGAAGCAGGGAAAAGAAGGAAAAGAGAGGAGGGGAGAAGAAAAGGGAGAAAGAGGGAGGAGTAGGAAGTCCCGGAGAGGGGAGGGAACCGTAATTTGCCACAGTCAAGTTCCAGACCAATGTATAAACGTAGGACATCATGGGAGAAAAAGGGATTCATCAAAATTGGGGGGGAGGTAGTGTAAAACCCAAGCGCTCATATTTATGAACTCTGTCTAGGTATACTGCCTTTATTTTAGCATGGATCATGGCCCTGGTAAGCCTGTTTTTGGTTTCTAGATGGCTAAGGTGAGGGGACTTCCAGGACTTAGCAATCGTCTGCTTAGCTGCAGTTGTAACCTGCAGTAAAAGCTTCAATTGTTGAAAAGTCAGGGTTTTTTTTTTTTATTGAGCAGGGCTATTGTTGAATCAGCTGTCAGCTGAGTATCAAAAAAGTGTAGACAATATATGAAAGATTTCAACCCAAAAAGTACGAACTGCTGGGCAGTCCCACCACATATGGTATAATGCAGCCACGAAAACAGGAGGGGGGGTACTCAGAAGACAGTGCTTTGTTTAAGATGGTATTAAACCCTAAAATGTAAATGTGGCTTACCTCACTACTTACTTTGGTTGCTGCTTCTTCTTTTTTAAACACTAGCATGTCTATTTAAATGTGGATCTCTTCCCCAGGCTTCTGGCTCCCACGTGGTTCCATTGACTTGCATGGATCTGTGGAGCCACCCTTTCATGTGTGCTCCTGGAAGAGAGGCTCCAAGCTGACGTTAAAGTGATATTAAACCCTTTTTTTTATTTTTTTAATGCATTTTTAGCAGCTGATTTATTCACTTACAGCAGGAGTCCCCAACCCCCGGGCCACGGACCGGAAGCAGTGATTGCTAGGGGCACTGTAATTTAAAGGGGACTGCACTGTAAAGGGGCATTGTAATCATTACAGTGCAGTGCCCTTTAGATCACAGTGGCCCTTTACAGTGCAAAGGGGTGGTATGATGTAAAGGGGGGCTTTGATATGTGATGTGAAAGGGAACTGAGGACACAGTGGGACTGCTTTAAAGGGGGAACTGTGATGAAAATGGGGACTTTGGACACTGATATAAAGGGGGGACATGAGAGTCCATAAACCGCCGCCCCCCCCCCCCCCCCCCCAGTTCCTGGAAAAATTGGCTACACCAAAAGCGGTCACTGGTGCCAAAAGGCTGTGGACCGCTGACTTAGTATGCAGCACGTCATCTTTTAATTCTTACCAATATTCCAGTTTAAATCACTTTTTCAGGCTTCCAGTCTTAAAGTGCAGTTCCACCCAAAAGTGGAACTTCCGCTTTAAGGACTCCTCGCCCCCTTACATGCCACATTTGGCATGTCATTTTTTTTTTGGGGGGGGGGTGGGTACCTTGTTTTGACAGGTACTTCCTGTCCCACTTCCTGCTTCCTTCGCCTTGCCGCCTAGGCAACTCCTCCTCTCCCCCTCCCTCTCTGCAATCTTCTGGGACATGTCACAGGTACCACAAGATTGCCAGACCACTAAGAGAGTGCAGCGCAGCTCACGCATGCGCAGTGCGCACCCAGCTGTGAAGCCGCATGCTGTCACAGCCAGTTGCCCACACTTGCAATGACTGCACCACAGGGCGAGGAGGGGGAGAAGAGCAACTATGGGACAGGTGAGTGTCTGTTTATTAAAAGTCAGTAGCTACACTTTTTGTAGCTGCTGACTTTTAGTAAACTTTATAACGAGTGGAACTCTGCTTTAAGGTTGGCTCCTTTCTCTTGCAGCATCCTATAGAGTCACCCTTGCATATAAGAACTAGATTTGTATCTCCTATACTGCATGCATTAATAGAAGCACACAGCCCCATAGTCTAGGATAGCAAGGCACTTCCCTGCTCCTTCCTACTTCTCCCTCCTTTCTTCTCCAAGATAGCAGAAAGACTTGACACTGCACTGTCCACTGTTAACTCTTTCCTGTGAAGACCAGATGTTCAGGGAAGCAGCACAGAGAGAGCAGGAGCCAGCAGCATCGAAAGTTGTAAACTGCAATTGTTGCGGTGAGAATTTTAACAGATATTTAACTAGGGATTTTTTTGGGGGGGTTTATTACTACTTTGATAGGAGAGCAGCTCATCTCTCTGTCACTCTGCTCTCTCCTTTAGCAGCATTGCCCTATTTAGCATGTGAGCACTACAAAACAACTGGTTGGCTCCTTGTGCTGCTTCTCATTTCTCATTCTGACCTCTGCTGTAAAGTGGATTGTCAGAGGATACCTGCTGCTTGCTTTAAAAAATAAATTTAAAGCGGAGTTCCACCCAAAAGTGGAACTTCCGCTCATTTGTCTCCTCTCCCCCTCCGGTGCCACAATTGGCACCTTTCGGGGGGGGGGGGGGGGAGCAGGGGGAGGATACCTGTCTTTGACAGGTATCCTCTTCCCACTTCCAGGAGTCCGGGCTGCGGCCCGTGACATCACCGCGAGGCTCCCTTCTCCTCTCCCTGACGCCGGGCCAGTAGGAGAGAGGAACACGGCCTCGCGCACGCGCAGTAGGGTTCTCGGCATGAAGCCGTAAGGCTACACTGCCGGGTACCCTTACCCGCAATGGCAACGGCAGCACCCAACAGCTGATGTAAACATCAGCTGCGGTGCCGACATCGCTGGACTCCAGGACAGGTAAGTGTCCTATTGCTAAAAGCCAGCAACTGCAGTATGTGTAGCTACTGGCTCTTAATTATTTTTTTTTTTGAGCGGAACACCGATTTAAAGATGTATCGATAAATACAGAGCTGTAATAATTTATGTCTTATTTCTACCTGGAGTTCAGCTTTTAAATACCAAGCTGCATAAGCCTGAGCCCAAGTCAGTGGGGCAATCTTTTTGTGTAAGTTTAGCTGTAATGTTTTCTATAAAACGTCATTGAAGTAAAATGATATGTTTATGAGACATCTGTATTGTCCTTGTGTTCCGCAGGAGGTAGACCGCTCAGAGGATTAGTGGTTTACAAGGTCAGATGGTATTCCCTATGGACATCATTATTATTAGTGTTCATTTTCTGAGGAGCAGAACATAAAGTGATTTGTTAAGTTCCTTAATGTGTAGCACTTCCCGCTGCCCCAAGACTAATTGATAAGGCTGAAGGAGCTGGGTCTGGGTATAACCGCCTGTGGGGGCCTATAGCTCCAACCTACCTTGATGCTGGCTTCATAGATAAATTGGGCAATTTGTTTGTGGTGAACAAAATTGCTGCTGCTTTTTTCCAATCTGTACATCATCTGGTTTAGCATGTGATAATGCTCTTAATTCATAATACAGTTTTCTTTCTTACACTAGACATGCTCCAAGACCATTCTTGTATGCATCTGCTTGTGCACTATATTATTATTATTATACAGGATTTATATAGCGCCAAAAGTTTACCCAGCGCTTTACAACATGAGGGCAAACAGTGCAGTTACAATACAAGGTAATACAGGAGGAATCAGAAGGCCCTGCTTGTTAGAGCTTACAATTTAAAAGGAAGGGTCAAGAGATACAAAAGGTAATAACTGTGGAGGATGGGCTGATGGAGAAAATAAACGTACAGTTTCGTAGGTGGGGGTCGGATAGGCCTCTCTGAAGAGATGAGTTTTCAGGGATCGTTTGAAAGTGAACAGAGTAGGAGATAATTGAACAGGCTGGGGTAGGGAGTTCCAGAGGATGGGAGAGGCTCTGGAGAAGTCCTGGAGACAAGCATGGGAGGAGGTGACAAGGGAGCTAGAGAGCAGGAGGCCTCGGGAAAAACAAAGAGGTGGTATTTTGAGACTAGGTTAGTGATGTAGCTGTGGGCAGCAGTGGCGTAGCGTGGGTTGTCAGCACCCGGGGCAAGGCAAGTAATTTGCGCCCCCCCAACCTGCGGACTTTTAGCTATCCCTGAGTCCCTTCAAATACAATAGTATTGACCTACCTGATTCCTATACTGACCACTACACTGAGAACTACACTGTCCACTACACTACATTGTCCACTACACTGACCACTATACTATACTCACCACCATACTACACTGACCACTATACTACACTGACCACCATACTACACTGTCCACTATACTGACCACTATACTACACTACACTGTCCACTATACTACATTACACTGTCCACTATACTACATTACACTGTCCACTATACTACACTACACTTGACCACCATACTACACTGTCCACTATACTACACTATACTGACCACCATACTGACCACCATACTACACTGACCACCATACTACACTGACCACCATACTACACTGTCCACCATACTAGGTGGGCACTGCACAGCAATTTATATGATGGGCACTGCACATGACATGGTGGGCACTGTATGACACAGCACATTACATGGTGGGTACAGCGCATTACATGGTGGGCACTGCATGGCACAGCACATGACGTGGTGGGCACAGCACATTACATGGTGGGCACTGAATGGCACATAACATTACATGGTGGGCACAACACATTACATGGTGGGCACTGCATGGCATAGCACGTTTCATGGTGGGAAATGCAACTGCACATTACATGTTAGGAACTGCACATGACATGGTGGGCACTGTTGAACAGCACAGCACATTACACAGTGGGCACAACACACTACATGCTGGGCACAGCACATGGCAGGGTGGGCACAGCATAGCACATGACATGGTGGGAAGTGCACATGACATGGTGGGCGCTGCACATTACACGGTGGGCGCTGCACATTACATGGTGGGATCACTGTATGGCACAGCACATGACATGGTGGACACTGCAAATTACATAGCGGGCATTGCAAGGCACAGCCATGACATGGTGGGCATTGCACATGACATGGTTGGCACTGGATGGCACATCACATGACATGGTGGGCACTGCACATTACATGGTGGGCAATGCAAGGCACAGCACATGACATGGTGGGCACTGCACATTACATGGTGGGCACTGCAAGGCACAGCATGACATAGTGGGCACTGCACATCACATGAAGGGCAATGTCATGCACAGCACATGACATGGTCAGCACAGCGCATTACATGGTGGGCACTGCAATGTACAGCAAATGACATACTGGACACAGCACATTACATGGGGGGCACTGCAAGGCACATGACATGACATGGTGGGCACAGCGCATTACATGGTGGGCACTGAATGGCACATAACATTACATGGTGGGCACAACACATTACATGGTGGGCACTGCATGGCATAGCACGTTTCATGGTGGGAAATGCAACTGCACATTACATGTTAGGAACTGCACATGACATGGTGGGCACTGCAAGGCACAGCATGACATAGTGGGCACTGCACATCACATGAAGGGCAATGCAATGCACAGCACATGACATTGTTCAGCACAGCGCATTACATGGTGGGCACTGCAACGTACAGCAAATGACATACTGGACACAGCACATTACATGGGGGGCACTGCAAGGCACATGACATGGTGGGCACAGCACATTACATGGGGGCACTGCAAGGCACATGAGATGACATTGTGGGCACAGCACATTACATGGGGACACTGCAAGGCACATGACATGGTGGGCACAGCACATTACATGGGGGGGCACTGCAAGGCACATGACATGACATGGTGGGCACAGAACATTACATGGGGACACTGCAAGGCACATGACATGACATGGTGGGCACAGCACATTACATGGGGGGCACTGCAATGCACATGACATGGTGTGCACAGAACTTTACATAGTGGGCACTGCAATGCACATGACATGGTGGGCACAGCACATTACATAGGGGCACTGCAATGCACATGACAGGACATGGTGGGCACAGCACATTACATGGGGGGCACTGCAAGGCACATGACATGACATGGTGGGCACAGCACATTACATGGGGGGCACTGCAAGGCACATGACATGACATAGTGGGCACAGCACATCACATGAAGGGCAATGTCATGCACAGCACATGACATGGTCAGCACAGCGCATTACATGGTGGGCACTGCAATGTACAGCAAATGACATACTGGACACAGCACATTACATGGGGGGCACTGCAAGGCACATGACATGACATGGTGGGCACAGCGCATTACATGGTGGGCACTGAATGGCACATAACATTACATGGTGGGCACAACACATTACATGGTGGGCACTGCATGGCATAGCACGTTTCATGGTGGGAAATGCAACTGCACATTACATGTTAGGAACTGCACATGACATGGTGGGCACTGCAAGGCACAGCATGACATAGTGGGCACTGCACATCACATGAAGGGCAATGCAATGCACAGCACATGACATTGTTCAGCACAGCGCATTACATGGTGGGCACTGCAACGTACAGCAAATGACATACTGGACACAGCACATTACATGGGGGGCACTGCAAGGCACATGACATGGTGGGCACAGCACATTACATGGGGGCACTGCAAGGCACATGAGATGACATTGTGGGCACAGCACATTACATGGGGACACTGCAAGGCACATGACATGGTGGGCACAGCACATTACATGGGGGGGCACTGCAAGGCACATGACATGACATGGTGGGCACAGAACATTACATGGGGACACTGCAAGGCACATGACATGACATGGTGGGCACAGCACATTACATGGGGGGCACTGCAATGCACATGACATGGTGTGCACAGAACTTTACATAGTGGGCACTGCAATGCACATGACATGGTGGGCACAGCACATTACATAGGGGCACTGCAATGCACATGACAGGACATGGTGGGCACAGCACATTACATGAGGGGCACTGCAAGGCACATGACATGACATGGTGGGCACAGCACATTACATGGGGGGCACTGCAAGGCACATGACATGACATAGTGGGCACAGCACATTACATGGTGGGCACTGCAAGGCACATGACATGCGGGGCACTGCAATGCACATGACATGGTGGGCACAGCACTTTACATAGTGGGCACTGCAATGCACATGACATGGTGGGCATAGCACATTACATAGGGGCACTGCAATGCACATGACAGGACAGGGTGGGCACAGCACATTACATGGGGGGCACTGCAAGGCACATGACATGACATGGTGGGCACAGCACATTACATGGGGGGCACTGCAAGGCACATGACATGACATGGTGGGCACAGCACATTACATGGGGGGCACTGCAAGGCACATGACATGACATAGTGGGCACAGCACATTACATGGGGGGCACTGCAAGGCACATGACATGCGGGGCACTGCAATGCACATGACATGGTGGGCACAGCACTTTACATAGTGGGCACTGCAATGCACATGACATGGTGGGCACAGCACATTACATAGGGGCACTGCAATGCACATGACAGGACATGGTGGGCACAGCACATTACATGGGGGGCACTGCAAGGCACATGACATGACATGGTGGACACAGCACATTACATGGGGGGCACTGCAAGGCACATGACAGGACATAGTGGGCACAGCACATTACATGGGGGGCACTGCAAGGCACATGACATGACATGCGGGGCACTGCAATGCACATGACATGGTGGGCACAGCACTTTACATAGTGGGCACTGCAATGCACATGACATGGTGGGCACAGCACATTACATAGGGGCACTGCAATGCACATGACAGGACATGGTGGGCACAGCACATTACATGGGGGGCACTGCAAGGCACATGACATGGTGGGCACTGGGCACAAGAGAGCACATTACATGGGGGAAGCAGCAGTCTGTCCCCTAGCACAATAATTACACAACATCCCCCTAACAAATGTACTGACCTTATCATAACAGCATGGGAGATGTCCTTCCTCCCGGGCTCCTGCTGGTTAGGACATCAGCACCCCTCCCCCAGACACTGAGGATCTGTGTGTGTGTAACAGATCCTGTGATAGGGGTCAGGCATCGGCAGAGACAGGACTTGGCTGCACTGACTTGTCTCCTCCAATACTGTCCACTACACTGCCCCCCATAGTAACACTACACTGCCCCCCATAGTGACACTACACTGCCCCCCATAGTGACACTACACTGCCCCCCATAGTGACACTACACTGACCTCCATAGTGACACTACACTGACCTCCATAGTGACACTACACTGACCTCCATACTATACTACACTACATTGTCCTGCCTACAGTCTCTCTCTCTTGCCCCCCTCCCTCCCCCTCCCAGTAACAAGACTCTCACTTACCTTCTTCTCCTGGCTGCATCGATCCGGATGAGGAGGAGAACACAGCGGCGGCTCACTTTCTTCTCTCCCCTGCTCTCTGCTTGCTGCCATGTTCAGTATCCAGCGCCCTGTGATTGGGTGTATGGGGGTCATGTGCGGAGGCGGGGCGCCTCACATGACCCCCATACACCCAATCACAGGGCGCCGGACACTTAACATGGCGGCCGGAGCCCGGGAAAACAAAATTAGAAATTAGGAGGAGGCAGCCAGTGACACATACTGGCGCCCCCCTAAATATCGCGCCCGGGGCCACGGCACCCCCTGAACCCCCCACGCTACGCCACTGGTGGGCAGAGTTGTGTATGGCTTTGACAATTGTTGTTAGTATCTTGAATTTAATTTGTTGGGTGGGCGGAAGCCAGTGGAGGGATTGGCAGAGAGGGGTAGCAGACACTGAACAGATGGTGAGGTGGATAACTCTGACAGCAGCGTTCATGATGGACTGAAGGGGGATAGCCTATTTAGAGGTAAGCCAATGAGGAGGGAGTTGCAGTAGTCAAGATGAGAGATGACCAGGTTGTGGATTAGAAGCTTTGTGGTCGTATTGGTTAGGAAGGGGCATATTTTGGAGATGTTGCGGAGGTTGAGGTGGAAAGCTTTGGACAGTGATTGGATGTGGGGCTGAAAGGGCAGTTCAAGATTACAGGATTACACCTAGAACCTTGGCGTGCGGGGACGGGTTGATAGTTGAGACGTTGATTTTGGCAGAGAAATCAGGGGAAGAGGCACGTGGGGGAGAAAATATTATGAGCTCAGTTTTGGATAAATTCGAGTTTGAGGAAGTGGTTTGACATCCAGACTGATATGTCTGTTAGTAAATTAGTGATGCGTGAGGTGACTGAAGGAGTGAGCTGAGGGATAGAGTGATAGATTTGTCATCAGCCTAGAGATGGTATTGAAAGCCATGGAAGGCAATCAACTGACTCAGGGAGGAGGTGTAGATTGAGAATAGGGGAGGTCCAAGAACAGAACCTTGTGGAACCCTGACAGTTGCCACTATATGGCCAAAAGTATGTGGACACCCTCCAAAATACATATTCAGGTGTTTCCAGCGAATGGTATTTATGATACGTTCTCACTTCTGCAACCCGCTTTCTGCAGGTAGTGCAGCCCAGTTATTTCAGTGGGTTGCCCTACCTGCAGAAACACAGGTAAAGATGTCCTGGACCCTTTTTAAAATCGCTGTACGAAATCGCATGGGGCTAAAAAATGGCACCCCTGGGCATCTGCTAAAGAGCAGTGCATTTTGCCAGTGGGTAGGAAATGCACATGATTTTGCGAGCCTTCCCAAACCACACAAATATGAATCTAGGCTTAGTGCTACAGCATATAAGATCAGTAGAACTAGAAGGCAAACACTTTTTTTTCATTTGGATAGAGTAAGGGAAGGTTTTTTTTTGTTTTTTTTTGCCGCTTGTGTTCTTATTGGGTAGATTTTCCTTCATGTCCTCTGATGAGGGGGGGCTGGATCTGGGGGCCCACTGGTTAAAGGGGCTTCCAGATTACGATAAGCTCCCTACCTGCAGACCCCCATAACCATGGGCCAGGGTAGTGGCGAAGAGGTCCTTGTCCCATTAACATGGCAACAAGGTGCTTTGCAGGGGAGCCCCCCTCTACCCCAAAGCACCTCCCATGTTGAGAGCATGAGGCCTTGTATGGTTCAAGAGGGGGTGGGTGGGTGCTTGCTTGTCCCCCCTCTTTCCTGTCTGGTATGGTATGGATTTTGGGGGAGGCCCCCACGCCATTTTTTTTATTTTTGGCTTGGGGTTCTCTTCCAAATCTAAGGTCTGGTATGGATTTTGGGGGGCCCTCATTTTGTTTTTTTTATTTTGTCCTGGGGTTCTCCTTAAAATCCATACCAGACCCAAAAGGCCTGGCATTGATTGGAGAGAGACCCCCATGCTGGGTTTTTTTTTTCAGAATTTTTAATTGCTGGAATTTTTTGTTTACATTTCAGCTGTCAGTGCTGTAAATACACACCTAAATCGCACAAAAAAATGGAATTTGCACCACAGCAGTCTGAACTGAGGCTCTCAGTTTAATTGTTTGAAAAAAAAATTAAAATAACAAACATGTTATACTTACCTGCTCTGTGCAGTGGTTTTGCACAGAGCAGTCCGGATCCTCCTCTTCTCAGGTCCCTGGCTGGAGCTCCTGGCCCCTCCTTCCTGCCGGGTGCCCCCAGAGTAAGCAACTTGCTCTGGGGGCACCCAAGCAGGCGCACTCTCAGCCTGAGTAAGGGCGGTCGCAGGCTTTCTGGTAAGCCTTTAATTTTACCATCTGGTGGTGGGCTGCACTAAAGGTGGATCATGCAATCCTGAACCCTGCAATAGCCTTTTCTGGATCTTTTTGGATTCATCCTCTCATTTGAGACACTTATGAACTTTATTTTTTATTTTGCACTTTTTTCTTTGTATACACCCTTCAGGGTATGGACTCACATTTAAAAGGATTATCACTCATATGATTTTTATTATATTATTTTATGATGATATAGGTTTCAGGTGAATAATTCATGTGTCCTTATTATATATGCGCATTGTATCACTTTAAACCAGCGCTACACTGATTATTGTTTAGTATTACTTATTGACTCATGATAATTTTGTGGGTCTTGGTATATTTACATACGGTATATCAACATATGTGTCCTTCTTCACTAGTTCAGCGCTACACTGTTCTTTTTGTATATTCTATGTGCCCTTGTATTGGGGTTATTGTGTCTTGGCTGCAGGACTTCCTTCACGGTACCCCATTTCATTTTTTATTATCATTTATATTTAGCACCTAGCGCAATTTCTTTTTCTTTTTGGCACTCTCAAGCCACGGCTCTGTGTGTCCACTCACACCAGACCTGCGGCTCGGCCCCATCCCTTCCATCTCCTGATTGGCGAGCCCCGGAGAGCGAAGGTTCTCGTGGACATCGCGGGATCAAGAGGTAGCTCAGATAAGTATTGGGGGGGGGCTGGAGGGGATGCTGCACATGCGAAGGTAAAAAATCTTGTGCCTTTACAACCGCTTTAAGGCTACTTTCATACTGAGGCGCTTTACAGGCGCTATAGCGCTAAAAATAGCGCCTGTAAAGTGCCTCTCCTCTCACTCCAGTGTGAAAGCCTCTCACTCCAGTGTGAAATCAATTGGCAGCGCCGGCAAAGCGCCGCTGCACCGACGCTTTTAACCCTTTTTCGCCCACTACCGGGGGTTAAAAGTGCCCCGCTAGCGTCCGAAAAGCGCCGCTAAAACTACTGAAAAGCGACACTAAAAATAGCGGCGCTTTACCGCCGATGCCCGGCGCGACTCAGTGTGAAAGTGCCCTAAGTAATAATTTTTCATTAGTCAAAAAAAACTGTCACATGACACTAAAAATAGGTATCAGTGGCTTGGTAGCGGATGTAGTCAGTCGCACATCTTGTGAGCTCCGCCGAAAATCCGCTCAGTTATCCTGCAAATCTCTGCTGACAGACCGAACCTAGCACCAGACTACCCCCCGGTACACCAGCTACGATCGCCCGCTCACGGAGACATACCAGCATGGCTGCTAAACACCCCAGACGCGGCTCTACGGCCCGCTCCGCTCCGGAGCATGAGGCCCAAGATGGCGGCGCGGCATTCAAGTCAGCCACAGCGAAACACAGGGAGGCCGTGCAGAAGCTTTTCCCTCAGTCTGAAGTATGGGACTTACCAGAACCGAACGGCAATGGAGCGGAGAGTCGAAGCGGTTCGCAATCGGAGGCAGATGACACTGTTCCCCTGGAAGATCCGCACGCTGCTCTGCTGCCCTGGGACACTGTGAGTAATCTACCTATGCCCCATAGATCACACAAGGCCCAAACCGCGAGCTCGCCTGAACAGGAACCCACATTGAGAGATATCTTCTCAGCTGTCACCTCATGTAATCTCTCTATCACAGCACTTGCATCAGAGGTTAAGGGGATGAAGACAGAGATGTCTTTCCTGCGTCAGGATATGCAAAAATTAAGGGATCGGACCTCTGCCATTGAGGGACGTATTAGCACCATAGAAGATGACTGGGCCCCCATGCAAAGGGACTCACATGCTCAACAAATAATGGTAGCTAAACATGCTGCAAAACTCGATGATTTAGAAAACAGGCTACGCAGAAATAATGTCAGAGCTATTGGCATCCCTGAAAAAATGGAAGGCAGGAATCCGGTCGATTTTATTGAAAAATGGCTGCTGGACAAATTTGGGAAAGACTCGTTCTCCCCCATGTTTGCAGTGGAGCAGGCGCATAGGGTTCCATCTAGGCCCTTGCCCCCAGACAATCCTCCTAGAGCATTTCTTTTCAAAATGCTTCATTACAGAGACAGAGACATAATTCTATCAAAAGCCCGCACTCTGGGAGATGCCCTGGTGATTGAAAACTCCAAAATATCACTGTTTCCAGACTTCTCAGCTGATGTACAAAAGCAGAGGGCCCAGTTCAATGATATTAAAAAGAGACTCCGTTCTCTGGACCTACAATATTCTATGCTCTATCCGGCTCGTCTCCGTGTAGTAGCCAGGGACGAGGTGCATTTCTTTGAGAGGCCTGCGATGGCGGTGCAATGGCTGGACAGAGAGGAAAAATCCTTACGAGAAGATCTAGGCAGAAGACGCAGAAATACCTGAAGATCAATACCATTCCCTATTCTCTGAGAAAAGAAAAATTTATTTTTGTAAAGCAATGACGGTGCATTTATTATCCGTTCATAATAGTTTCAGTCACAAGATGACAATATTTGCTTCAAGGCGGAGGATACCGCACGAACAATTTACTGATGATAGATAAGTCTATGCAAGTAAATCAAGGCCTGTTGCCTCTTGGCTCTTCAAAGCCAGCTACTGAATTTAGCCCCCCAGTTGCGGGTCCTACGTGGACGCTACAGTTTCTGTTTTATTTTGCTGCTTTCTTTTTGATTTTTGTCCCCAGGGACACAGTTACTTCATTGCTCTTGGTACTGCTTCAACGATTTCTATCTGGCCTGAGGAAGCTACACCAAAGACTGCCTTACCTATATGGTTGTGTTCAACATAATAATGGCGGCTCTCTGGAGCATTCTCTATGTGTCCTATATAACTTACCTTTATTTATTTACGTTTTAATGCGTTATGGCTAAACAGATAATGCTTGCTAGCTGGAATGTTAGGGGCCTGGGAGACAGAGTGAAACGCCTAGCTGTATTGCATATGCTTCAACGCATGGGATCTTTAGTAGTATGTCTTCAAGAGACACACATGTTACCTGCTCAGGAATCACCATTCTCTACAAAATTATTTACCGTTCAGTTTCACTCTGTCTTCTCTTCCTATGCTAGGGGTGTCAGCATTCTAGTAGGCAAAAATATAAGTTTTACTCATACATTATCGGTTATTGACCCTCACGGTCGTTATGTTTTTCTGGTATGCTCATTAGATGGGTTACAATGCATTATTGGAAATATATATATACCACCTCCCTTTTCGATAGAGGTCGTTAAGACGTTGGCCTCCTTCCTCTCACAACATCCGGGGATACCGGCAATTATTGTTGGAGATTTTAACAATTATTTAGATGCAGAGCTGGACAAAATGACCACAAAGATCCCTTCGGGTGGGGTGAGAGGAGGACAGACGTCCTTTGCCCGCCTTATTGCGGAACTAGGATTGAGAGATGTATGGAGGATGAGTCATGCGCAGACAAAAAGTTATTCATGTTTTTCTGCTACACATAAAGGTCTATCCAGGATTGATCTCGGTCTGGGTAATGATTTGATGCTCCCATTAGTAACTTCCACAAAATATGAAGTACGAACTGTTTCTGATCATTCTCCCCTATGTATAGAGATTTCCACATCGGGTGTTCTAAAGAGGAACTACTGGAAACTCAACCCTTTTTGGTTGTCATTGTTTCCTACACCTGACCCCATTTTTGATAATCTAGAATCTTTCATTAAGTTTAACAAACCTTCATCTAGCCCGGGAATTTTTTGGGACACATTAAAAGCTTTTCTGAGAGGCCAATTTATTAGATCTATTAACACCATTAAGACCGAGACCAAGAACTGGGAACAAACTGTATTGAAAGAGGTTAAGAGAACTGAATCTGCCTTTATCGAATCCCCTTCGGAAGATACCGAGAGGTCTTTTCTTGAGGCGCAGCATATGGCCAACCACCTAATATTAACCACTGCAGAAAAAAAGAGGTTCTTTCTTCAACAAAAATATTTTGAGGAGGGAGAAACCACGGGACATATGCTTGCTATGATGATTCGCTCCCAAAGGGGTTCGTCCCACATAGAATCAATCATGAGCCCATCGGGCACTCTGGTTTCCTCCCATACTGAGATACTATCCACGTTCAGAGATTTCTATGCTGATGTGTACTCTACGAAAGTCAATCCTACCCTGTTGGAAATTAATTCTTTTCTAGATCAATGCCAATTACCGCAGCTCCCGCCCCAGGACGTAGCACAGTTGAACGCTCCTCTTGAGGCTGAGGAGCTACTGGAGGCGTTGGCGCTCTCCTCTCCTGGTAAGTCTCCGGGATCGGATGGCTTGCCGGCGGAGGTTTATAAGCGCTATTCTGAAACTCTAATTGCACACCTAAGGGAAGTGTTTGAGGATGCCAAAAAAATAGGAAGTTTGCCCCAATCCATGAATGAAGCAATTATTGTTCTTCTTCTTAAACCGGGTAAAGAGGCCCATCTACCTGACTCGTATAGGCCCATATCCTTATTGACAACAGATGTTAAATTGCTGGCAAGGGTGCTGGCCACAAGACTTGCTAAAGTCATACACAAAGTGGTACATAGGGACCAATCCGGGTTTATCCCGGCGAGATCCACAGCCCTCAACATAAGAAGACTTTTTCTTAACCTCCAGATCCCTGTCGACAACCCTGGCAAAAGAGCAATACTTTCATTGGATGCTGCCAAGGCTTTCGACAGTGTCGAATGGCCGTACCTATGGGAAACCTTGAAGCGCTTTGGCTTAGGAGCTAATTTTATTCAATGGGTTAAGCTGCTGTATTCGGCCCCCACAGCTAGGATCCGCGTAAATGGTGATCTTTCAGATTCATTCCCTCTTTTTAGAGGTACGAGGCAGGGGTGCCCACTCTCACCCCTGCTATTCGCACTGGCCCTTGAACCACTGGCAGAGGTGGTAAGATCTTCACAATCTATTGTGGGCTTTGTTAGAGGCCCAATTTCTGATAAGATCTCTCTTTATGCGGACGACACTCTGCTTTACCTGGGGGATGTGGAGGCTTCACTTACGAATGTGATGAAGATAATACAACATTTTGGTTCATTGTCAGGATTCTCCATAAATTGGAGTAAATCCGTACTTCTTCCGGTAGATGAGCCAATGGTTGATCTGCCGGCTAGTGCAAGACCGCTTAAAGTGGTTTCCTCATTTAAATATCTAGGAATACATGTGACAGTCAACCCAAACAAATACTTAGAAGATAACCTACTACCTCTTTTCAAAAAACTTCAAATGACATGCAATACTTGGTGTAAGCTCCCCTTATCAGTAATTGGCAGAATAAATCTAATCAAAATGGTCTGGGGACCTCAGCTTCTATACATCATGCACAACTCTCCACAGTGGATACCCCGAAAGTGGTTTAACCGTATTGAGACATTATTTAGATCCCTAATTTGGAGGAAAAAAGTTGCTAGAATAAGTCTTTCCACCTTGCAGTATGGTAAAGATCGGGGTGGAGCGGCGGTTCCCAACCCTAAACTATATTTTTATGCCTCTCAATTACAACACTTAAGTGGTCTTGGATTGCTAAATGACTCTGACTCGGTTGAAAGCATGCTGCGATCTGGAACATTAAATACATCGGTGCTGGCGGTTTTGGAGGCGGGATTATTACGCCTGCCACAAATTGCCCCCACCATAGTTCTTCTTAAAAAATTATGGTCTACGGTCAAATCTAAATTACAAGTTCTGGGCTTCCTAGCAGAGACCCCCCTATGGAACAATCCGAACCTAGCAGAAATACATAAACTGGAGGGTTTCCAGTTGTGGAGAAATGCTGGAATTCATAATATTTCTCAATTATTTCACCAAAATATTTTAAAATCTTTTATGGAGTTGCAATCGGAGTTTGGGCTTCCCAGACATCAATTTTACCGATATCTTCAGTTACGTCATGCCCTTCAGATCCAAGGCCGGTCAGCTGCTCTTGTACTTGTTACCCATCCCCTAATTAATGACATTTTCTATGGTCAGGAAAAAAAGGGTCTTATATCTCACATTTACTCACATTTGCTTTATGCTATACAAGACACTGCAAATTTACCATGCAGACGTAGATGGATAGAGGATTTGGGAGAGGTGAGTGAGGATATCTGGGATACATGCCTTCAGACAGGGCCATTAACTTCTGTATCACAAACACACAGACTGTCGCATCTATTCTTGCTACACAGAGCTTATCGTACGCCAATACAACTACATAGATGGGGCAGAAGGGATTCTCCCTTGTGCCCTAAACGGTGTGGAGAAGAGGGGTCACTGATCCATTTGATGTGGCGCTGCCCCAAACTACACCGTTATTGGAGCGATATTACAGATACAATCTCATCAGTATTTCAAATAAGGGTCCCCTTGGATCCTCTGATATGTATTCTGGGAGCAATTGATGAAGAAATATACCCCCCTCCTAATAATATAGCAATAATCAGATTATTATATCTGGCCCGTAAGTTGGTGGCCAGATTCAGATTCTGTAAATGTTCCTACCAAAAAACAATGGATAGAACAAGTAAATTATATCCTTATCAGAGAACATCTAACATATCAGCATAGAAATGTATCTCGAAAATTTAATTCTATATGGCAACCTTGGTTGGATTCCCCGGGATTGGCACCCCCACAATTAATTATGCACAGAATATTTCAAGTTTAAGTGTATACAGCTTGCTTAACAGAGGCGGTAATTGGTGTATTTATGATGCTTATCCGGGAGACTAAATCCTATTTGGGCAGACCAGGAGCAAGGTTTATGGTTAGATGACCAGTTTGTCATCTGGTAGCTGTGTTGGGTGGGAGAATTTTTGTTCTCTTACGCAATACGGTGTGTTGTTAAATAAATGTAAAACCTATTTGATGCCACTGCTGTAACAATCTTTATTTTCATTGAATATGCATGGTCAAGACAGCATTGAATGCTCTGTGTTCATAACATATATTATGTCATATTTAATGCTCGATTGTCTACTATGTAATTTGTCTTTTGTGGCTCAATAAAGAATTTTCTGATTTAAAAAAAAAAAAAAAAAATAGGTATCAGTAATTGGTATCGGTGAGTATTTAAGAAAAAGTATGGGGACTCGTACTGGGTCTTAAAAAACTGGTAATGGTGCATCCCTTGTTTATAAAGTCTGCACAGGATATCATCATTCTCCAGTTTGACCAAGATACTGTAGCTATGACCATGAATTTTATTTTTGCTGAAACATTGTACTACTTGCAAATTTGAATCCATATGGCTGCCATCTGAACTTCATATGACTTTAGAGTGTATGAAAAGTACACAGCTGTGATAATTTTTCAGCTAGGCTAACTTGCCACTGGCTGTCTTTCTCCTCCAGATGGTGAAGAATTGTGTTTTTGTCAATCTGACTTGTACATCCTCAGGTGTTGGAATAGGAAAATGCAGAAGTCTGATTTCTGTGGTAAAGTGGTTGTAAAGCCTAAACATTTTTTACTTTAATGCATTTTTTGCATAATGGTTAAAATGTTTAGGTGTCAGCATGACCCCTCACTCCCCCCCCCTTTACTTACCTGAGCCCTCATTTGATCCAGCGCTGTGCACGTCTGCAGCTCTTCTCTCCCCTCACTTCTGGGTCTTGCTGGCTTTGCTGAGGTACCAGTAGCCATTGGCTCCCAGTGCTGTCAATCAAAGCCAGTGACAAGGGGGGGGCGGGGCTGGGTCTCACTGTCTGTGTCAATAGACACAGCAGCGGGGCTCGGGTGTGAGCACGCATGTGTGCCCCATGGGAAGTGGCTTCCCATGGGGGCACTAGACAGGGGGCAGGAGCCCCGACGGCGGGGGAACCAAAAAGAGGAGATTTTCATGCCACTCTGTGCAATTCCATTGCACAGAGCAGGTAAGTATAGACATATGTTATTTTTTATTTTTATTTTTTTTATTTCCCTTTACAATCACTAAGATCGCTGCGATCCAGGCAGACAGAGATTTTTAAGGTACATTTTGGCGATTCTTCCTGTAGACACAGTGGCAGGGTTCACAATTTCTGTCCCCTTAATGCAGAGTTCCAGATGTTTTTGTGTTTATTAACCACTTCAATACCAGGCACTTAGACACCTTCCCGCCCAGCCCAATTTTCAGCTTTCAGCGCTGTCACAATTTGAATGACAATTGCACGGTCATGCCACACTGTACCCAAACAAATTTTTTATCATTTTGTTCCCACAAATAGAGCTTTCTTTTGGTGGTATTTGATCCCCTCTGCGGTTTTTATTTTTTGCGCAACAAATAAAAAAAGACAGAAAATTTTGAAAAAAAGCACGTTTTTCTTTGTTTCTGTTAAAATTTTTTGTAAAGGAGTACGTTTTCTTCTTCAATGACGGGCACTGATATGGCTGCACTGACGGGCACTGATACGGCGGCACTGATGGGCACCGATGAGGTGGCACCAATGAGGTGGCACTGATGAGGTGGCACTGACGGGCACTGATGATGGGCACTGATAGGTGGCACTGATGCGCACTGATAGGTGGCACTAATGGGCACTGATAGGTGGCACTGGTAGGTGGCGCTGATAGGTGGCACCGATGGGCACTGATAGGCGGCACTGATGGGCACTTGTAGGTGGCATTAATGGGCACTCGTAGGTGGCGTTGATGGGTAGTTATGGGTGGCACTGATAGTTGGCACAGATGGGCACGGATGGGCACTGATAGGTGGGCACAGATGGGCACAGATGGGCACTGACAGGTGGCACCGATGGACACTGATGGGTGGCACTGATGATTCTGATTGATGGCAGTGATGCCCCTAAGTGTGGCATTGCTGGGCATCACTGCAACATAATTGTGCCAATCAGTGCCCATTTGTGGGCACTGATTGGCACAGATTTGGCACTGACTGGGCACATGTGGATGGCCATGGGGTACATACCTGGCCATCCACATGTTTCCCTTCCCTGGTGGTCCTAGTGGCGATCCCTGGTGGTCCAGTGTGGTGATCTGCGGGGGGGCTGCGCTGATAAACAATCAGCGCAGACCCCCCCTGCCAGGAGAGCCGCCGATCGGCTCTCCTCTACTCGCGTCTGTCAGACGCGAGTGAGGAAGAGCCGATCAACGGCTCTTCCTATTGACAGCGTGATCAGCCGTGATTGGACACGGCTGATCACGTGGTAAAGAGCCTCCGCCGGAGGCTCTTTACCAAGATCGGTGTAGCGGTGTGTCAGACTGACACACCGATCCACCGATCGCCGCGATGCGCGCCCCTGCGGGCGCGCGGCGGCATGTTATCCTGAAGGACGTCATATGACGCCCAGTCAGGATAGCACAACCACCGCCCGGCCGTCAATCCGCTATAGGCCGGGCGGGAAGTGGTTAAAGGTCAACAGTTACAGAAAGTGTACAATAAATACACACTAACCTGTCCCATCTCTCCCTCTCCTCTCTGCAGTGCCGGCATCACTACTGTGGGCACCCCGCTGAGACAGCTTGTGGCTTTAAAGCCGGTTGCGCATTGCACATGCGTGAGTCGCGCTACGTGTCCTGAATGGCCAGTCAATCTTCTGGGACCTGTGACGTGTCCCAGAAGATTGCAGGGAGGGAGGCCCAAGTGGAAGTGGGAGCTGGGTACTTGTCAAAACTAGGTACCCATTCCCCCCCCCCCAAAAAACAATGACATGCAAATGTGGCATGTCAGGGGGTCAGGATTGCTTAAAGTGGAAGTTCCACTTTTGGGTGGCACTCCGCTTTAAGATGTGAAAGGGCAGGTGGAATTTCATCTATATCAATAATGTTATTAGGATTCCTCTCTAAAGAGTTGGTTATCTGTGGTCCTGTTCTAGGATGAGAACAATGTTCCTCCATAGATACAGTACAGTGTGTGAGCGTAGTCACCCTAGGACAGGACTGAACTGACCTGCTGGTCACTTACTGATCTGGATGGTGGTGAGGGGTGAGGGCTGAAGTCCGGGAGAAACATGCTGTGCCGTCATGTGTAAATACATTTCGGGCCACAGGAACATCAGGTCTTATCACAAACCTCTTCTAATGCTGACAAGCTGTAAAATTCTGAATCAGAATAAGTTTGTACAGCTTGTCAGGATTGGGAGAGGTTTGGGGGGAGTCCTGGTGCTTATGTGGTCCTGATTTTATGTACACTTCAGCATTTAAAGCGGAACTAAGGCCTCTTTCACACGGGGCAGATCAGTCATGATCCGCCCCGTGAACATCCGCTGGCTCAGCGGGGATAGCTCCGCCGATCCCCGCTGAGCAGGAAGATGACAGGTGCATCGCTGCACACTGTGCAGCGACGGACCTGTCAGAGCGCCGCTCTCCCCTATGGGGGGATCGGATGATGACGGACCGTAGTGTCCGTCGTCATCCGATCCGATCCGAAAACGGATGGAAAAGTAGGTTTTTCCTCCGTTACACTTTTCGGATCGGAGCGGGTCGGATGTCAGCGGACATGTCACCGCTGACATCCGACGCTCCATAGGGATGAATGTATGTCCGTTTTTCATCCGAAAACGGAAGGATGAAAAACGGACATACGGATCCCTCATGTGAAAGAGGCCCAAACCATTTGATTTAACAGTTTAAAAAAAAAACAGTTACATTCCCGGCACATGGAAGTAACTGTCCCATTTACTTGTGCTTTCAAACTTCCAAACCATCCAATGTCTAGTGTCATAACTGATCACACGTGGCACCATGCCAGTTGAAGATCAGACAGAAGTTAAGATAGCAACTTCCTTGGCTCAAAACGATAGGAGGGTTTAGTTCCACTTTAACCACTTAGCACAAATCGCCGTCATTGTATGTCGGTATTTTGAGGCTAAATACTGTTGTTATGGCAGCAGTTAGATGCCATAACCCTGGTATTTTCAACAATGGCGAGTGGCTGCCTTTCAGGTAAAAGTGGTCTCCGCGGCGGATTCGCCGCAAGATCGCTTTTATCGGCTTCATAACATCGAATGGCAGAAGCGACGTCAAACGTCACTTCCGCCCAATGGTCTTAAAGGGGAAATTTTTTTTTTTGAAAAACAAAATGACACTTCATTTTTTTATTTTGTTTTATTGCATTTTAGTGTAGATGTTAGATCTGAGGTCTTTTTGACCCCAGATCTCCCATTTAAGAGGTCCTGTCATGCCTTTTTTCTATTACAAGGGATGTTTACATTCCTTGTAATAGGAATAAAAGTGACCCACATTTTTTTTAAAAGGACAGTGTAAAAATAAAAAGTTAAATAAATAAGCAAAAAAAAAATAAAAAAATGTAAAGCGCCCCATCCCGCCGTGCTCTCGCACAGAAGCGAACACATACCCAAGTCATGCCCGCATATGAAAACGGTGTTCAAACGACACATCTGTAACTCTAAACATGTAACCTGTAGAAATTTTTTAACGACGCATATGGAGATTTTTTAAGAGTAAAAGTTTGTCGCCATTCCACGAGCAGGCCAATTTTGAAGCGTGACATGTTGGGTATCAATTTACTCGGCGTAACGCTTTCTTTCACAATATAAAAAACAAAGGGCTAACTTTACTGTTGTCTTATTTTTTAAGTCAAAAAACTGTATTTTTCCAAAAAAATTGTGCTTGTAAGACCGCTGCGCAAATGCGGTGTGACATAAAGTATTGCAACGACTGCCATTTTATTCACTAGGGTGTCTGAAAAAAATATATATAATGTTTGGGGGTTCTAAGTAATCTTCTAGCAAAGAAAAAATGATTTTAACTTGTAAACAAGTGTCAAAAAGAAGCTTATTCCTTAAAGTAGAGTTCCACCCAGAAATGGAACTTCCGCTGATCCAGTCCCCCCCCACCGGTATCACATTTGTCACCTTTCAGGGAGGAGGGGGGAGCAGATTCCTGTCTAATACAGGTATTTGCTCCCACTTCCCGCAAAAGAGCGCCGCAGAATCCACGGCGAACTACGCCATGACCGGCCCCTCCTCCATCCCCCCGTTTTCTTCTGGGAGACACACAGGTCTCAGAAGACAGCGTGGACCATTCAGAACGTGCAGCGCGACTTGTGCATGCTCAGTAGGGAACCAGGCTGTAAAGCGGCAAGGTTTCTCTTCCTGATTCCCTTACTAAAGATGCCGTCGCCTGCACCTGGAGCCGAGGGACGGGTCGGCTTCGGGTGAGGACATCGTGGGCGTCCTGGACAGGTAGGTGTACTTATTTTAAAAGTCAGCAGCTGCATTATTTGTAGCTGCTCACTTTTATTTTTTATTTTTTGGCGGAACTCCGCTTTAAGTGGTTAAAGGATCAAAAGTACACAGCTTGCGGACATATTTCTGAAAGTACCCGTATGGTACTGACTGATTTGGGGGGTATCATTTATTGAAAAAGCCTTCCAAGGGGTACTCAAGTGTAAAAGGTTGGGAAGCGTTGTTCTACGGCATCCATGGATCATTTGTTACGGTTATGTGGAGGTGGGAGAGAATGTCCCCCACAGCAAAGGCAAGTCTCACTCCATCCAGAAATGTATTTTCGTCTGAGTTGGTAAGGTTTTTTTTTTTTTCTTTCTTTTTTTTTTTTTTTTTTTTTTTACCCTTTCCATTTCTACGCTTCTGACAGCTTGTTGCTATCCACTACACATTGTCCGTTGTTTTTTTCCATTTTGTGCTGATGACAGTTCTATATCTTTGCACTTTTTAAAAGTTTCCTCCCTTTTTCTCTGCTCTTGCCAGACTCCACATTCACAGTCTCCATTATTCTGTTATTTTTCTCTATAACAATATTATCTTCTTTTGAAACTCCCTAGTGAGATAGAAAGTTCCTATAGTTTCCAGGCCTCTAATCAGCCCTTCAGACGGTACACACCGAGGTCCTGGAGGCCTTCCTGAGACAGGATATCCTACTCTGGCAACATGTGTCAATCGGAATCTTTTAATAATGGTCCTGAGTTACTACCAAATGAAATCACAGTTTTATAATTCAGGGGCTTTCTTCTGTAATGAGCACATTGTTAGTTCTCATGCATGAAATAATATACAAGGAGAAAAGGAATCTCAGAATTACAAAAAGAATAGGATTGAAGGGAAGATTACAAACGTAGTTTTCAGTAAATGATACGGTATGTAAAGGAGATAAAAAGATTTTCACATGGGTGTACTTATTGTTTTTGGATGAATTGCTTGAAAGAAAATCATATCTTAAATAATTCTGGGCCGCAGTAGGAAATGTCTTATTTTAGACAGCATCCTGCTTCAGTCTTCTGCACAGTCATTAGGCACAATGAGACTTTATCCAAAAATGATCACCTTCCTTCGATCAGCCCACTCATCACATCACCTAGAGAATTCTCTCCTCCTAAAAAAAGAAAAGAGAAGTATGGGGTTTCATTTTTTTCCGGAATCATACTTACATAGGTGGATGCAGAATTGGTCCGATGCTGTATCTGTCCACCCGCCAGCTCTAAGAACACCGCCGATCGCTCGCTTCTCAGGGCTCCCTGAGCAGAGACAGTCACCGGCTCTCTGCACTGCCCCCCCCCTCCCCTCGCTCACTGGACCGCTGGTCTGTAGAGGGGGCAGGAGTAAATAAAGAAGGAAAATTGGGACTTTAAATGAGGCTATTGACATTGTGGAGATAAATTGGTAAAAGGACATATTTATTGAACATGGAAAGATGTAAAAAATACATATCAATAATGGAAGACAAATAAAAAGTATAAAAAATATAATTTCATATATATTCACACACATATGTGCGCATGTAACATGGACATCAAGGATACATAGATATATATCAACTTGGCACCACATGGTGATCTGGAATAATTGATTGGTACATTCGATAAATTTATATATTTACATATGTCATCTGTCCAGCACATTGCAAAGGAAATAGTAATGATATAAAAGCAGTACAAAGATGATTCATTTGTAGATGATGATGTAGAGGATGGTGCTAAATACAGGGATATTCTTGAGCAAAACCTGTACCACTCTGTGTGAGATTTGAGGCTAGGACGGAGGTTCCCCTTCCAGCAGGACAATGACCCCAAACACACTTCTAAATCAACACTTGAGTGGTTTAAGGGGCAACATGTAAATTTGTTGGAATGGCCTAGTCAAAGCCTAGACCTCAATCCAATAGAAAATCTGTGGTCAAACTTAAAGATTGCTGTTCACAAGCGCAAACCATCCAACTTGAAGGAGCTGGAGCAGTTTTGCAAGGTGGAATGGGCAAAAATCTCAGTGTTAAGATGTGGCAAGCTCATAGAGACTTATCCAAAGCGACTTGGAGCAGTGATAGCTGCAAAAGGTGGCTCTATAAAGTATTGACTTTAAGGGGGTGAATAGTTATGCACATTGACTTTTTCTGTTATTTTGTCCTATTTGTTGTTTGCTTCACAATAAAAAAAAAACATCTTCAAAGTTGTGGGCATGTTCTGTAAATTAAATGATGCAAATCCTCAAACAACTCATGTTAATTCCATTTTGTGAGGCAACAAAACACGAAAAATGCCAAGGGGGTGAATACTTTTGCAAGGTACTGTATGTATATGGCAAGGGGGACATCTTTTGCTATCAAACAAATAGCTAATATTAAAGTATATCTAATGCCTAGGACTTATTTGTACCATAATGCACAATACTTCAGTGCACAGGAATGCAGTGACATCAGTTGCCACTGAAGATAATGACACCCCAATGCACATCCACAGTGCACTGAAAAAAATTTAGCAGAACCAATTATTTAATGCAATGAGGTGTATTGATAGCCCTTTAAAAATAAATGAGCTGCCTAACACAATACACCTCAAGGCACAAACATGCATGCCTTTCCGCACACTGCGATATGATGTAAACAGGCACCTAAATAGGGTGGTTAAGGTTTAACAAACCTGTAAATTTGTTATTGCTGGCTGTGCCTCTGCTGGGGTCATTCACTGTTTCTTTGTACTACAGCAAGTTTCTACATACAGGTACATACTGGTATCTAGACATGTGCACAACCAAAAAAATTCGTTTATTTTCGTTTTCGTTTCATTAGTTTATTATTTTTTTCGTTTTTCGGGTCATTCGTTATGATCGCGATTCGTAAATTCGTTCATTCGTAAATTCGTAAATGCGTTCATTCGTTCATTCGTAATTCGAACACTCGTTCATTCGTACATTCGTTCATTCGTACATTTTTACATTTGTACATTCGTAAATTCATACATTCGTAAAATCGTACATTTGTAAATTAGAAAATTCGGAAATTTGTAAATTCGAAGTTTGAAAATCCAAAAACCCGAAAATTCAAAAATCTGAAATAGTAACTAACTATTAAATTATAAGTATTGTATTTTCCTTTCAAACTTGACTGTCAGTGAACGTAACAAATACAAATTTAACCGAAGTTACGAATTATCCAAAACGAATGCTGCATCTAAACAAATGGAACGGAACAAATTAATAATCAATAATAATAATAAAACGTTGTTATTATTATTATTGTTATTTATTATTATTAATTCATTACGTTCCATTCCGTTTTTTCGGATCATTCATAACTTCGGATAAATTTGTACGTGTTACGTTCACTAACAGCCAAATTTAAAAGGAAATTACAATACCTATAAATTAAAAGTTACTAGTAATTACTAATAGTTAAGTTATTATTAGTTAACTATTATTTCAGATTTCCGAATTTTCGAATTTACAAATTTACGAATTCACTAATTTACTAATGTACGAATGCACGAATGTACGAATGTACGAATGTAAATTGCGAATGTACGAATGTTCGAATGCCCGAATTTACGAATGTCCAAATTTTATCGAATTTACGAATGTTCGGAAAAAATTTGTTAAACGGGTTTTCGTTATTTCGGATATTCCCGAATTAACGAATTTGTCGAAATTCGTTAAAAAACGAATTCGGAACGAAACGAATTGCACATGCCTACTGGTATCACTGGTGGATGAAATGTGGTAGATTACACTACCCAACTGTCATAGTGATTGCCTTGTATGGCGTTCTCAGACTGCTTTAAAAAGAAAATGAAAGGTCCACATATCTCCTAGCCCCCACCTGCAAAAAAAAAAAAAAAAGCTAAAAAGGATAAAACACTCAGAGGAAAAAATAAACTAAAAAAAAAAACAAATCTTACACCTGATTTCCAGTATGCTTACCTAAGCAAAGGTTGATGTCACTGACCTACAGCCTTTAAATAAATCACTCATTTCAGCTCCTGTATCTCTGTACTGACAGATTGCTTTCCCATCAGCTACCAGTAAGGCTGAGGCCAGATTCATATGAACATTTGCATGGGTTCACACACATTGTAATGCATGTAAATAACGGTACAACAATGCACAATGTACGCGCATTGCAGTGTGTGTCTTTATTTTTAAAGGCATGCAGACACTTACATATGAACAAAACAAATGCACCTAACACCTTAAACTGCTTTGCATGCAATAAAAAAGAGATGGCCCTGTGGTGCCCTAGAAAAAATGCCAGGTGCGTTTTTGATGTGTGGACACGTGGTAAAGCAGATCTTCACCCACTTTTACTTCTTTCAAGAATCTTGCTCAGCCCCCTACTTTGGGGGAATACCTTTTTTGGGAGCTAGCCTAGACGAGAATGACACCCCTAGTTGCTCAGAGCCTCCTGGTATCCTCACATCACGCATCCTAGAAGAGTTTGGGGCAATCTTGAAGATACTATACTCTGTGCCTCATCACCCAATAGAGATGGACAACTCCCAATAACTTAAACAAAGAATATTGTAGCACAGCATCCTGCTTGCAGCAGCCTTTTTACAGCAGGACTATTCTGGATTCGTTGGACGTGTGTGTTTTGAGGATAACCCAGGAAATCGGATAAGAGAGGAAAGAAAAAAAAAAAAATAACATGGGAGTGATGTTCCCGTTTAGGGGGATTATTGGAAATAAATGGACCTGTTCAACTCAACTTGCCTTGACACACCCAAAAATGAATGTGTTTCAGGGGTCCTAAAACCATCCTTGAAAGCCTGAATCTGGTGTTTTTTGAGAATGCTTCCAGTTCTTAGAGGAAAGGTGATATGTTCACACACTGGGACCCCGATGTGTTGGTAATCAGCACTTACCTCATACCATGTCTCGTACTGCAGATTCCAGCTTGTTACTGTGTTTGGACATCCTACTTTTCCACAGCAGTAGAATTTCTGGAACCCTGCTTTGAAGTGTAGACTGTCACAAAAGTCTACACCTACTTTACCCTAGGTTCACATCTATGTGCGCGGGTGTGGGAATTGCACCTCTTCCTGTACCTGCAATCACCCACAACCAAAACGTAATGGCACCCCCATGCTTCTCAACACACAGCGCATTTCAACCACCATGTGTTTTGCCTGAGGCCGCGTATTAAAAACGTGCAAGCACTTTTTTTTGCAGAAAATGCAGGCACAGGAGGCCATAATAAAATAAATGGGCTGCCACGAATGCTAACGCGCTAAGGTGTGCACCAAGCGTTGAACCCCAACTCAAGTATATTGGCAATCCCTTTCCCTCTTTCCCTCCCACACCCTTTAAAGCGGAGTCCCACCCAAAAAAGGAACTTCTGCTTTTTGGATTCCCCCCCCCCCCTCCGGTGTCACATTTGGCACCTTTCAGGGGGGAGGGGAGAGCAGATACCTGTCTAATTCAGGTATTTGCTCCCACTTCCGGGCATAGATCTACGCCATGTCCGGCCCCTCCTCCGTCCCCCCCGCTGTCTTCTGGGAGACACTCAAGTCCCAGAAGACAGCAGGGACCAGTGAGGATGCGCAATGCGACTCGCGCATGCGCAGTAGGCAATCAGCCTGTGAAGCCTCAAGGCTTCACTTCCTGATTTCCTTACCGAAGATGGCGGCGCCTCCACCCAAGAGCCGAGGGACAGATCGGCTTCGGGTGAGGACATTGCGGGCGCCCTGGACAGGTAAGTGTCCATATTTTAAAAGTTAGCAGCTGCAGTATTTGTAGCTGCTGACTTTAAAAAAAAATAAAAAATTGATGGAACTCAGCTTTAACTAATTGCTGGTATGGAAAAAGAACTATCCAAAAGCTCATTTTACTAACCTGGAGCCATGGTCACACGACAGTCCTTCCGTTTACTTATTGGGGTCCATTTTTGGGTGTCTACATCACTGCCTGCTTAATGTGCATGCCTCCTATTGGTGAAGGCAAAACTTCCAATGACTGGGTCCTCCTCTATTGGCTCCAGAGGGAGCAGAACTAATGGAGGCAGTGAACGATCAGTGCTGAAGAAGATAATGAGCAGGGAAGATGTGTTTGGGATCAAGGCCGAGGAGTATAATAATTGATGCACAATTCACTACTTAAATTTCATTTTTTTCCTTGCTTTAGTGCTACTTTCAGAACCTAAAATACTGAGCAGTGTTGCTAGAATTAGAACGGTTTCTGAAATGACTGTTCATGTGTATTTTTTTAGGGTAGTCATGGCATACGTTGGGGCTCTATAAACAGCAGTATATGGCTGTCAGCTTCCCTTTTCTTGATTGGAGCTGCCAAATGTACTTTCAGAAAAGGTCTACAAAGACATAGAGAAGAAAGCGTTTCCTAAATTTTACTTGACAAAGATTTGCTCATCTTCCATACAATCCCTAATGGTACTTTCCAAGCGTTCATTGTATTATTCCACTGCACTGCCAGCTGACAAGAAAAATAATCCGATTTTGGGAGACAAGCTTGTTTTGATGGAGCAATTTGCCTGAGATTGTTTGCCCTTTACACGTTTGACATTTCGGCTCATTCCTCTTACTCTGTTTTAATGGACGCCAAGTCTGCACTGAACAAGTTTTCAATCAGCTGGTTTACATTTACTTTATGAGTGAAATAAATTTTAAAGGGTCTGTTTATCAATGTCATTGGTAAAAAATTTCTAATAAGTTACCCAGAACATATTAAAGAGGGACCCCAGGACAACAAAAAAACATAAGGGGAAATACACACAGTATGTGTTTATGTTTCTTCTTTTACCTGTCAAAGTGTTTATAATTTTAGCCAGTTATTCCTGTGACATATATTCTTCTGCTAGTCATTAAAATCATTCTGTTTCATGGGCTCAGAAATACAGAACCTTTTGAGGATGAAATCTTTAGGGGTCTGATGTGTGTGTCATAGTGCTGGACCAATAGAAGTGGGAGCTGGAATTAATGGATAAACAGCGGAATGTGTTTTTTTTTCAAGAAAGCAGATCCGTGGAGAATAGTATAGTGCATGTGGACCTTGTTCTGGTCCTAAGCTGCTATTTCTCTGATGATGATGAGCAAACCCCTCAACAGATATTCAACTCCTGGATAAGTAGTGAGCAGCGCTAAGTACGAATGACTGTTTTACCTAAATGTATTTGAAATGTTTATTGGTTTAGAGCAGGGGTCCCCCAACTTTCTAAACAAAGGGCCATATTACTGTTCTTCAGACTTTAGGGGGGCTGGACTGTGGCCAGTGGAAGTAGAGAATACTCTGGCATCAGTGGGATTAAACAATGCTTCATAATTGGTTTTCTGTGGAAGTAAGAAAATTATATAGCACCTGTGGTCATCAGCAAAAGGAATAGTGCCCCATCATTGGTATTGGTACGAGCAATGCAATAGTGCTAACTTTTGGTAGAGAGGAATAGTGCCCCATTGTTGTTACTAGTGGGAGCAATAGTGCCCCATTGTTGGTTTCAGTGGGAGGCATAGTGCCTTATCGTTGGCTTTAGTTAGAAAAATAGTGTCTCATCATTGATACCAGTGGGAGGAACAGTGTCCCAGCATTGGAATCAGTGGGAGGAATAGTGTCCCATCATTGGTATCAGTGGGAGGAATATTGCCCCATCATTGTTAACAGTGGGAGGAATAGTGCCCCATCATTGGTATCAGTGGAAGGAACAGTGCCCCATCATTGATATCAGTGAGAGGAATAGTGACCCATCATTGATATCAGTGGGAGGAATAGTGCCCCATCATTGGTATCAGTGGGAGGAATAGTGACCCATCATTGGTATCAGTGGGAGGAATAGTGCCCCATCATTGGTATCAGTGAGAGGAATATTGCCCCATCATTGGTATCAGTGGGAGGAATAGTGCCCCATCATTGGTATCAGTGAGAGGAATAGTGGCCCATCATTGGTATTGGTGGGAGGAATTGTGCCATGTTGTTGGTATCATGGGAGGCATAGTGCCTTATCATTGGCTTTAGTTGGAGAAACTGTGTCTCATCATTGCTGTCAGTGGGAGGAGCAGTACTTAAAGTAGGCTTGGTAGAGACTAGCATCTCTGAGACCCAGCCACCTATTCTCAGTGCTATTGGGAGATGCAAGTTTATATCGGGCCTTAAAGTGTTTGTTTACCTTTACAGGAAAAACACTGAACACCCTCCCCACCCCCCGGTCCCCGCTATACTTACCTCTGGAGTTGTTGAGCTCTCAGCACCCCACAGCTGCTCTAGCAGTCCGAGGATTTGAAATTCTCACTCTTGTCCTTCTCTGTCAGCTCTTCCAGGCAAGATCGATTCTGATTGGTCCGCACAGGCGACAGTGACGGCGCTGACCAATTAGAATTCATCTGGTCGATTCTGGAAGCACTTAGCTAGGTTTAAAAAGACGTCCCCATGAAATTCAACATTTAACATCACAGTGGTTTTGGAGCAGGGGAAGGCAAATCAAAACCCCCAGTACTAACTGAAATTTCCTTCTGGAAATCTGGAGCAGACGAAGATTTGGGCATAGGAAGCTGAATAACATTACTCAGTGCCAGGCAGATGCTGCTAACAAAATTCTGGCTTATAGCTAAAGAGTAATGGGATCAAGTAGAGATAGAATGGCAATTCTTATTAGGACTGTTTGAAAGACCTGTCCTTCTTTGCATTACCATGCAATTTCCCTGATATAGCCAATAAATGAATGCAGTACATGTGCAATAGCCACTTAGTTTCCCTTTTAAAAATAGATTTAGAATAGAAATAGGAACAGTATGCACTTCCTCACACACAGAGACCTCTATCTAAATACAGAACATAGAAGAGCTGAAGAGGGTTTTTGTTCAATCGTAATTTATTGAAGTTTTCAATAGCAAAACAGAGTGTACAGTACAAATACACAAAAGGTACAGAGGTATCTTACAGGGTAAACAAAAACATAAAAATATATTTAAAAAATGTAATATATATATTTATATATACACATATACTATATATGTATACATACATAGTAACATATATGCAGGTAAACATGTGCACCAAAAAACACAAGTGCACGAGACATTCAGACCCCCCAATACAAAACAAAAGATACAAAATGCTGGGGCCAAAGATATTATGGATAGATGTACCCGGATATGAGGATTACAGAGGACATTGATGGGTATCGAACAACACCAGGGGAACGGCCCAGCAGGCGTACCAACAGAATAGGGGTACAAAAGTGCAGTTGTAAGTATAAACCATAAGTTGGGTCTTGTTGCCCCAAGCCCAAGCTAATGTAGGAAGGAGGGGGAAACAAAAAAAATGGGGGAGGGGGAAGATGAAAGAGAGGAGAAGTAATAAACATTGAAATGGAAAAGAGAGGAGAAAAAAGTACAGAAGTAGCCAGAAGTGTACAACCAGATAAAAGATCACATATCCATACATTAGGGCCAGGGCTTACCCCTGCACTGCATGGAGGTCTTGTAGCTCAGAGGATTCACAAAACATCTTCCAAGAAAGCCAAATTTGGTGGCATTATTCATATGTATCCAGTTAATGAGCCAGAAGGGATTCTATCCTCTTGATATGCTGAAGAGGGTTTGGAGGCAACATAATTAGGGATGGTGAGTGCATGCTTTACCAAAAGAATATTCAAGCCTTGTACTTTTTCTCAAAAAATATACCAAACACCCTCGAGCAGACGTAGCAACTTTTGACCAAAAACACATGCGCACACACAATGGTCATAATGTATATTGCTTATGTAAGACCCCTTAGCCTACTTCTCAGCCTCACAGACTGCCACTCTTTTCCCATTGTAGCTCTGCATGAAAACCCTGTGTGGTGGTGCCTCTTGAATACATCAGCCTCTCTTTAACCTGATGAAGAGCTCTGTACTAGAGGCTTCCTCCATTCACCTCTGCTATGGTGTATGTGAAACATTTTATACACAAAGTCAAATTGAAAAGTTTAAAACAATTTACTAAATGGTCATTAAAAATCTTGCCATTTGTAAGCATGTTGGGTCCTATAAAAATTTCATCAAGAGCTCATTTATGAGTTTCTGATGAAGTCTTCATTGGACAAAATAGGTTGTAATCATAAAAATGAGTTGAGTACCCCTGTGTGTGGGTGTTTAATGGTAGTTATTGAATCTGAAGAGTGGCTTTATTTGGATATTATGTTTATTTGGAAGTTTATTTTTAATTTGCCCGAGTAGCTTCAAGTTTTTTTTTAGAACTATCTGGTTGGGTTTACTTATCAGCCTACCTTGAAAATGGTTATCCACCAGTGGTGAGTAATTTTCTATTGTTGCTATTATCCTGTACTCATAAATCAGCAGCATATACAAAAATGCTCACCAAAGGAGTTGGTGAAATATGGGCAGGGCACCAAATTATCTTCAGCTATAATTATTACAGTTCATCAATAAAGTGAATGATCTGTGGAATTGATGTGCCTGTCACCGGAGTCAGAGAGATTTTTAAATTGTCAGCTTCTTTATTAGTGTTTTGCTTTTGCAGTCTTTTGTATTAGCAGTATTAGAACAGATTTAGAATAGGAAGGGTATGAGGACCTTGGCTCTTTTTTTTTTAGTCCTGCTTACTGTTACCAACCTCTGCGTTTTATCCCAGAACCCCCTTTTATTGTAAACATGCCAATCAGGTCAGATTTCCTGTACAAAAATAGCTATTTCTACATTGCAAGTAGCAATTTGGCAAGAGACGTACACAGACTTGCATAGATCCTCTAACTCCTTTATTTTCCGAATAATGTTCCTCCTATGCTCCTATGCCATTCAGCTTTTGTGTCCTTACCTGATCAACATTTGTTGGATCATCAAAGTATTCATAAGATGTAAGCTCCAACCATTTGTGTAAATATTAATATGTCTTGGAGGTGGGCCGTCAAATCACTAATAGCAGGGCTTTTTTTCAGCAGGAACGCGGGGGAACACAGTTCTGGCACCTCCAGCAGTGAATGTGTGTAATGGAAAGGGGTGCTGTAGTATGCTGGAGAGTCCATTGATTCTGGCTGCTGGGGAATCTTATTTTTGCTGGGGGGGGTCTATTGTTGAAAGAGGGGTCTATTTTTGCTGGGGTTGTCTTATGTTGCTGGGGGGGTCAATTGTGGCTGGGAGGGATCTACTGTTGAGGGAGGGGTCCATTGTTGCTGGCTGTTGGAGGGTCAATTAATGCTGGCTGCTGGAAGATCTACAGTTGGCTGGCTCGTAGGGTTTTGCCAACAACAGGTCTCCCCGCATCCAATGCTGGCTGGTGGGGGTCTATTGTTCCTGGGGAGGAGCTCTTGTTGCTAGGGGGTATTTTGTTGAAGGGGGTCTATTGTTGCCCGGGGGATCTGTTGTTGCTGGGGGGATCTATTGTTACTTGAGGGAAGCTATTGTTCCTGGTTGCAGGGGATCTATTTTACGGCATTTCTTATTATCATTACCAAATTACATATAAATTCCTTAACACTAAAAAATGATACCTGATATTGTTTCCTCTAAAAAGGGGCAGTACTATGAGGTGGGTAGGGGGTGGGACCAAAGGATGGAACTTGGAGATGGGTAGGGGCCGGAGACAAGGGGTGACTTGGAAGAGAGAAGTACCTATACCTATTTTCTGAGAAAAAAAGCCCTGAATAATATTATATAGTTCTTGCTTAGAGGTCCTAAGTGACTCTGTTGCTGAAATGAAAAAAAGACACTTTATACTTACAGTGAGGGAAACAAGTATTTGATCCCCTGCTGATTTTGTACCTTTGCCCACTGACAAAGAAATGATCAGTCTATAATTTTATTGGTAGGTTTATTTTAACAGTGAGAGATAGAATAACAACAAAAAAGCCAGAGAAACGCATTTCAAAAAAGCTATAAATTGATTTGCATTTTAATGAGTGAAATAAGTATTTAACCCCCTATCAATCAGCAAGATTTCTGGCTCCCAGGTGTCTTCTATACAGGTAACGAGCTGAGATTAGGAGCACTCTCTTAAAGGGAGTGCTCCTAATCTCTGACTGTGACCTGTATAAAAGACACCTGTCCACAGAAGCAATCAATCAATCAGATTCCAATCTCTCCACCATGACCAAGACCAAAGAGCTGTCCAAGGGTGTCAGGGACAAGATTGTAGACCTACACAAGGCTGGAATGGCCTACAAGACCATCTCCAAGCAGCTTGGTGAGAGGGTGACAACAGTTGGTGCGATTCTTCAAAAATAGAAGAAACACAAAATAACTACCAATCTCCCTCGGTCTGGGGCTCCATGCAGGACCTCACCTCCTGGAGTTTCAAGGATCATGAGAACGGTGAGGAATCAGCCCAGAACTACACGGGAGAATCTTGTCAATGATCTCTAGGCAGCTGTGACCATAGTCACCAAGAAAACAATTGGTTACACACTACGCCATGAAGGACTGAAATCCTGCTAAAGAAAGCACATGTACAGGCCCGTCTGAAGTTTGCTAATGAACATCTGAATGATTCAGAGGAGAACTGAGAGAAAGTGTTGTGGTCAGATGAGTCCAAAATTAAGCTCTTTGGCATCAACTCAACTCGCCATTTTTGGAGGAGGAGGAATGCTGCCTATGACCCCAAGAACACCATCCCCACCATCAAACATGGAGGTGGAAACATTATGATTTGGGGATGTTTTTCTGCTAAGTGGACAGGACAACTTCACTACATCAAACAGACGATGAACGGGGCCATGCACCGTCAAATCTTGGGTGAGAACCTCCTTCCCTCAGCCAGGGCATTGAAAATGAGTCATGGATGGGTATTCCAGCATGACAATGACCCAAAACACACAGCCAAGGCAACAAAGGAGTGGCTCAAGAAGAAGCACATTAAGGTCCTGGAGTGGCCTAGCCAGTCTACAGACCTTAATCCCATAAAAAATATGTGGAGCGAGCTAAAGGTTCGAGTTACAAACGTCAGCCTCGAAACCTTAATGACTTTGAGAGTATCTGCAAAGAAGAGTGGGACAAAATGCCTCCTGAGATGTGTGCAAACCTGGTGGCCAACTACAAGAAACGTCTGACTTCTGTTTGTCACCAAGTACTAAGTCATGTTTTGTGAAGGGGTCAAATACTTATTTCACTCATTAAAATGCAAATCAATTTATAGCTTTTTTGAAATGCGTTTTTCTGGATATTTTTGTTGTTATTCTGTCTCTCACTGTTAAAATAAACCTACCATTAAAATTATAGACGGATCATTTCTTTGTCAGTGGACAAACGTACAAAATCAGCACTGGGACATATGCTTTTTTCCCACTGTATCTGTCCTGGCATCTGTTTGTAGAATCTCTGTTGCTAACAAAGCCGCCCAAGAATCTTCACATCTGACATACTTCCAGTGTGTCGATTGCCTGCATCACCTGCTGTGCACTGTAGTTCCTCTTGCTAGCTTCTATGGTGGGAGGAACTCCAGGGTGGCGGGGAATGTATGCATTTGTATGCTGTGGTTGCTTGTGCATTATGGCAGACTCACCTACGGTAGCTGTTTCTCTTCTTTGGCCATTGAGTGGCCACTGATGGTGTAACTCCTGCACGTGTGCAGAAATGACATCTTCCCAGTTTCTGACTCCATTCTCAGCATCTTAAATGCGTCACAAGAGGTATAACACTAAAATAAACTTGCTAGGAGACTCCCCTTTTATTGATTCCTCTGTTTATGGAGTTCAAGTTTTTGAATTTTAGGCCTAGGCTGTACATGTGGTAATTATATCTGCCCAAATTAAGATTAAACTTCAGAACTTCAGAAGGCAATAGAGGCTCGGGTGTTTGGGAGTTCACTGACAGGGGTAAGGCTGAGCACTGGGCAGAGCTTAATTTTGACTTGGTCAGAAACCATTGCCCCATATATATCTTGGCTCTATAATCCAAAGAGCTCCATAAGGACACAAATATAAACTCCAGATACCAAAAAAATGAAAAAGTTAACCATATAGCATGTTTGTGAAAACTGTTTTGTGTGCATATTTATCTTGCATGTATTGGTGACATTTACAGATTCATTTGGGTAACCAATGACTGTATTTAAGTGGAATAAGGTCATGCTTATGATCTCGCTATGCATGGTGGCATATATTAGTGAAGATAGGATGGGTTAAGGTCTGGTAATATACAGTAAATGATGGTTGGTATGTTAGAAGAGGTTACAAGGCCCCTTTTACATGGGGCAGATTCTGTTCCGACCAGGAAGGGATTCGTTCACAAATCCCCTGCTGATCGGAGTAGAGTGGGCGGATGACACATCCGTGTCAGCTCAGATTCTGCAGAGTGGACACGGACAGAGCCCTTTGTACTCTATGGGTAGCCGGGAGTAAATGGACTCTGCTGTCGATTTACACCCGACTACCTCCGATCCGCCTTCCTTTTTTTTTAACAGACCCGATCGGATCCAGAGTCAGGCGGGTATAAACAGACACACATTCATTTACGACTGCCTGTCCATAGGGAGGAATTGACCTTCTGATCAGGTTTGCCTGAAAAACTTAAAGGCAGACCTTATCGGAACGCCCCTGTGAAAGGGGCCTAAGTAGGCTGGAAACTTATTACTACATGACATCTTTAATGAGCTATTACCACTGATTGTATACTGTCATACGACAGCTTTTATCAGCTTTATACTGCAGTCCGGTTTAGATAAATTGATGCCCTGGGCAAAAGTTAAACTGGGCCCACTTTGTCTGGGAAACTGCAGACCCTCTGACATGACTCAGTTCATAAGGCTAATATTAAGAATGCATCTTTCTACCAATAATTTCAAAATTTTTTGTACGCTATCGAGTAGCTCATGCTGAAGAATAGGATACTGCTTGTTATAATGGTGCAGCTCTTCATATGCAGCAAAGATTGAGGGCAGGGGGAAACGTTTGGGGCCTTCAAGAGTGTGTGGACCCTGGGCTGTTTGCCACCCCCTCTTCGCAATTGCTGGCCATGGTTATATGGTTTTCTGTCCTTGTAAGGGGTTGGTTTCAGGTTAAGAAAATACTTCTAGAAATCATCATGACATTAAAGAAGTTGTAAACCTTCGAAAAAGAATTCCAAAAAAAATCAAACCTGCAAACAAAGGCATAATGAGCTAGTATGCATCACATACTAGCTCATTATGAAATACTTACCTTGGAACGATGCCCTGCAGTGCCGCCCGCACTCCACTCCCATGGCTGACATCTTTCCCGGAGTTACTTCCGGGTTCGCGGGCTCGGGCGCTGTGATTGGCCAGAGCCACGATGACATCACTCCCGTGCATGCACGGGTGGAGGAGCCCCTGGATGACATTATCTGTGATGAAATGCGTAGGTCAGAGCGATACGCTGAAGCCGCCATTACTCTCGTGTCCTGGAAGGATGGGTTTGTTTGGTTGTACGCCGGCTGGCACACCAACCTTTAGGCGTTTACAATTTTACGTTGCTGTAAGTGCAGTATTTTTTACTTTAATAAATGTTTAAAATATTTTACACCATGTAGAGCCTTTTATCTTTTGGGTGTACCGTTTATCCAATCCAATAAGTGACGCCGCGAGCACAGGGGAGCCGTATAACCAGGAGAAAGGACCGGGCTGGGTTTAAGCCAAAGGCGTTGAATGATCCATTGTAATGAGGGATCATATGGAGCTGGTAAGCCGCTAATTATACTGTTGCTAGCGGCACTGTTGCACGAGGTGGTGGATAGTGGAATCTATTAGCAACATTCAAGATTCACTATTTAACTACTGGTGGATTGATTTTTGGACTTTTGTTTATAACATAGTCTGTTTTTATGTGATTAATTAGTGCAATTCTATTTGATATAATATTGTTGAACAATAATTATGTCATACCGGAGAATTGCTGCTTGATTTTTTTATTTTATTTAAATTTTTTAAATAGCGCAGTTTTTCCTCTTTCTTTCCATAAGTATAGTGGAGGCAGTTTTGTTCCTACAAGAATTATTTTAAAATTGAGTGTCTTCAGTTGATTTTGTAATCCTCTCAGACACAGTTTAATTGTCTTCACTTACAAATGGAACAACATGTAATGTTTCCTCGGGCTCACAGGAGTTAATGGGATTTAGTTCTACATACTAATGAGGATAATTATAGTCCTATGAACGCAGAAAAAGCTGACAACAAACTGGGGGAAGAAACTAAACAACATTAGTTCTGTAACGTTGAATGTGGGTCTTGTCGCCTCATCATTTCCTGGACTGGATTACAAATTTGGGAAGAATCCTCATCCATTTGCTGAGAATGCTCTGAGAAATCTCATTACGAGTTATGTATTACAATATGTGGACTTCCAATTAACTTATATTTAATTGACCTACATGCTTCTGATTACAAGTTCATTTAAGTCTTCCGTTGGTGTCCCAGTGATACGGTTACATATGGGTCTGACCTTTAAAGTGTTTGTTTACAATGTGACCATCAATTATAAAAGGCCAGATTAGACAACTGGCCAATGAACATGAAACTGCAGACATAATTATGCTATGCGTGGTGAAAATGTCTTTCTGTGATCTCCAGAATGTCCTGGTTCCTAGCTTGCCAGATTGCGGATTTTAGTACCAAAATCATTTTAGAAATTAAAAGACCCCAAGGCTGCAGGCACAGAGGCCTTAGTGTCAACCATTTGGTTGATTGGTTGCCCCATTTTCCTCTCAGTCTGGTGACTACATCATTGTGCCAAACAGGTATCTCCAAGGAAACGTGGTCTTTCTGGACAATTCATCCTTCTCTCCTGGCCTACTACTGCAACCCGGGGAAAAATAAAACCTTTATTGTGATGTCACACCAGTGATCCCTCTTACTGGTGACAACTTGCCCACGACAGATTGCTATCAGACCATTTACCTTTTTGCTATGAGGTTACTCTCTAGCTGGACCAGCAAGATGTCTTTCCATTGCCCCTCTTAACCCTAACCCTGATTTTATTGTATTGTAACTGTACTGTCTCACGTTTTATTTTAAAGCGTTGCGGAAACTGTTGGCACTATATAAATCCTGTATAATATGGCCTCTTATTCATCAGAAACGCAGTTCCGGCACCTCAATATATATACGTGATTCTGCACTTCCGGGTTTCGGGCGTGAGCGTGCGCTGGCCGCGGGTCACTCCCGCCGTGTAAAATCACACTAATGTTTGCCGGGACCCACCAATCGTTCAGTACTCTCGCAGAATGACAGCCCGCCTATGTAAACAAGGCAGACTGTCATTCCATGAGTACAGAAGACATGGATCCTGTGTTCCTGTGAAGCAGGAACACTGATCCATGTCTTCAAGCAGTCAATGCACCTCCCTCACAGTTAGAGAGCACTCCCTAGGCACACATTTAACTCTTTGATCTCCCCTAATGTTATTAACCCCTTCCCTGCCAGTGTCATTAGTACAGTGACAGTGCATAATTTTAGCACTGGCTGATCACTGTAATAATGTCACTGATTCTCAAAAAGTGTCAAAAGTGTCTGATTTGTCTGCTGCAATATCGCAGTCCCACCATAAGTCTCTGATTGCCACCATTATCAGTAAAAAAAAAATAAAAAAAATATCCCATAGTTTGTAGACGTTGTAACTTTTGTGGAATCCAATCAATATATGCTTATTGGGATTTTTTTTACCAAAAATATGTAGCAGAATACATATTGGCCTAAATCTATGAAGAAATTAGATTTATTTTTACATTTTATTGAATATGTTTATATAGCAGATAGTAAACAATATATATATATATATTTTTTTAAATTGTCGGTCTTTTTAAGTTTCTAGCGCAAAAAATAAACACCGCAGAGGTGATCAATTACCAGCAAAAGAAAGCTCTAATTGTGAGAAAAAAACGACATCAATTTTATTTGGGTACAGCGTCACACGACCGCGCAATTGTCAGTTAAAACAACGCAGTGTCGTATCACAAAAAATGGCCTGGTCAGGAAGAGGGGTAAATCTTCTGGAGGTCAAGTGGTTAATTGATTGCGTGAAAAAATGTTTGGGTGCAGCACAAATGGTTAATTTGCCTGTATTAGTCTGATCAAGAAATTTCCAAACCTTCCAATTGTTCCTAATTTTTATTTGTTCACAGAAAATTGGTTGCAAGGGATAAAAAATTTATGAAAAGCAATCCATTACATCCAGTGTAAACTTCCGCCATAGTTCTCTAAATGCAACCCAGACACAGTATAATATGTATCGGTTCACTGACCTGTTTACCTGCTCCACACAATGGATACAAATGCTGCTTTTGTCTGCTTACTTTCTACTTGGACGTTCTTTTCTTCCTGCGGTCACTGAGCTTGTCGGTCTGCCAGTGTCATTGGCCTTGCTGGTATTGCGGTTCTCTTTGAAGTTGTCTCGTATCATTCCTCTTAGGAAATTTAGTATGACTGTGGAGACAAGAATCTGTATTGTCAGAGGTTGGATTTTCTTTAGGAGTAATGTGACTTTCTACGCTAGTGTTCACAAGTAGAATGGACTTCTCAATCAGGGGGGATTCAGAACTCAGCCAACAACAAGTGTAGAATGTGGGGTTATGGGTTGGCTTTCATAGGTTTGGACACCCACTAACTTTTTCAAGTCTTTGAAATTTTGGCAGGGGTATCACCTCCCAAGATCCTCATCCTCATCTACTGTGACATTCATTGGTTCTCTTTATACAAAGCACTATTGCAGCTCTTGTCCCTCACCACCTGCTGTACTTTGTAGAAATATACAGGGATTGGACAGAAATATGGAAACACCAGGAAAAAGAAGAAAATTGTTACCGAATATGGCGTTGGACCACCTTTGGCATCCTTGAGGGCCTGAATTCTCCTGGGAATTGACACATATAAGTCTTGGATGGTGAATAATGGAATCTGATACCACTCTTCATGCAAAAATTGTTCCAGTTCTCGCAGAGAATCCAGAGGCTGAAATTGACCATAGTGGCTCAATGATATTGAGGTCCGGCACTGCAGCGCCCAGGGAAGGTGCGAGACTTCATTTACATGCTGGTCAAACCACGATTTGACTCACTGTTCACTGTGTGAATTGGAGCATTTTCGCAAATAGCGTTTGGTAAATAGCGATGTCTTCTGGAAACAATGTCGGCACCGTGGGGTGCACATGGTCGACGAAAATTTAGACATAGTCCCTGGCAGTGACTCTACCTTTCATGGCGATGATGTGGCCTGCAGAATACCAAGATATGGCTGCCCAAACCATGATTGCACCGCCACCATGTTTTACTATTGGCACAATACAGTCCTGGTCGTAAGCTTGGGACGGTGTTTGCCACACGTAAACATGTCCAGGGGTTGGGAACAGTGCAAAGTTCAATTCATTGGACCATGTTAGAGTCTTCCATTGATTGATAGTCCACGAGTTATGGATGGTGCACCACTCTTTTCTCTTCATCTGAGCATTAATACCGGTCACTAATGGTTTGGCAATTGCAGCTCGCCCATTAATTATCTGCTTAGGGAGTTCCCTCTGCATGGTTTTTGTGGACACGGGTTCACATTGGAAGCAAAAGAATGAGAAGAAAGGGGGGGTAGCCTGTTTTGAGGCCCCCCTTTCTCTCATGGGTTGGTGGCAATAGGTTTTGTGACAGGTCAAAAAAGGTCAGCTGATTGGAAATCTTCTGGAAGTTCTGGGGGTCCTCTAGGATAGGTCATTTAGGGTCAGCTGACCCCCTAGAACATTCCAGAAATGCCCAGGACCTCTACCTAAGCAAGGTTTTCTCTAGTGGCCAGAGTAATTTAAAGAGCGCCCCACTGATTATTGCAGATTTTTTTTTTTTTTTACAGTTTTCAAGTATTTATTGATTTTTGAGTTATGGTGAATTGTTAATTGTTTATATTTGTAAAAACCAATAAACAAGGCCACAGGCCTTTATAATCAAGTTTGATGTGTCTGGTATTCTTTGTATGCTTGGAGTTTATGCTGCCTACTGTCCCATGTTACATTACTTCCGCTTTCAATGCAAAACATGTCGTCACTTTCACACCTGCAAATCAAGCAGTGTTTCCATATTTTTGTCCAACCCCTGTATATTTCTGTTACTCCTTGGTATTATGGAAATGGCATGAGAGCATCCAGAGATGAGCCAAGGTCTCGGAGGCTGCTCACAAATTGACAGGTGACTGGTCAACCTAGGTTGTTGTCCAATATTTCTTGAATTGCAGCTTGAGGTCACCAGTCTAATCTCTGTGGGTGCTTTATTTTTGCGTGTCTTGCCAAAAATAAATAAATAAATATGGAAAAATAAATGTGTGTAGTTGGTACATTGAACTAATAACGTTAACTGTACAGCTTTGCATAATAGTTGACCTAGTTGTTGCAATAATCTTACATAATTAATTTGCTTTCATCTTCGAAGTGAGATAGATATCCTCCATGTACCCTGTATGGATTATCCTATTAATATTAACATACAGACCCTTTCTTCACTCCAAAGATAAATGGTATGTCAGCGTAAGCATATGTCTCTGATTTAATATAATCTTTGGATACCTTAGATTAATCTCTCTGTGACTCCCATGACACCTTCGTGTGAGTCTCTTCTGTCTACATGCTGAACCAGTCATCACTTAAAGCAGGGCTTGAGAAATTTGCTTTGAATCTAGGAGCCAGCTAAAAAAGTTAGGAACCATTTTTTTTAAACTAACAAAGCTTTATCTAGCGTTATGAAGGAGGTCTGGTGCTAGAATTCCAGCATGTGCGTCGATATGTAACATGTATCGCAATCGTCATTTTCAGGCGTAGGCCCCCCTGGCGCGTGCTGTTACGTTCGTGGTGGTGCCTCAATTTTTTTAAGGGTTTTATGTGCTTGGGTCCAACTTTAAAGCTTTACAATTAAAAAAATATTTTTTTTATACTTACCGTATATACTCCAGTATGAGTCGAGTTTTTCAGCACATTTTTTTGTGCTAAAAGTGCCCCCCTCGACTTATACTCGAGTCAAGCACTTTTCTGTAGCAAAAAATTTCATTTTCCAAACCGACTTTGAGGCCCCGTATCTCAGGGCCACTTTGTGCTAGGAACCCCAAATTTGGTGTGCAAACCTAGTGGAACTGGTGCCATAACATATCCAAAGCTGGGGTTCCTAGGACCAAGAGGCCCCGAGATACGGGACCCCAAACCCGGTTCGGAAAATGTCATTCTCTGCTGCAGAAAAGTGCTTGACATTTTCTGAACCGATTTTTGGGGCCCTGTATCTCGGGGACACTTGCTGCTAGAAACCCCAGCTTTGGATATTTTATGGTGCTAGTTCCACTGAGTTTGCACACCAAATTTTCTTAGTTCCTAGCACTAAGTGGCCCTGAGATACGGGACCCCAAAGTTGGTCAACTGTGTCCATCTGCAGCAATGTCATTTCAGGACCCTTTGGGTTCAGAGACCCCAAATTTTGGCTGCAGCTAGGGGGCATCTAGGAACCCTTAACTACCAAGTTTAAAGTTCGGGGGACCTATGGCTGCAAATGGGCACAGTAAGGCATGCAAATGGGCACAGTGAGGCATGCAAATGGGCACAGTGAGGCTGCAAATGGGCATTGTTGACCCTCTTTTCCACTTACAGTAGCTGTGCATTTCTCACCCTCGTCTTATACTCGGGTCACTACGTTTTTCCCATTTTTTTGTGGTAAATTAGGGCCTCGACTTATACTCGGAACGACTTATACTCGAGTATATACCGTAACTTTTTTTTTTTAATCACAGGGAACACATATGTGATGATTTTTCTTGATGACAGATTCTCTTTAATGAGACATCCTGTCTCCCCTGTGTGTGCATTACATTTTTTCCCGGCCATCACGTCTGCTGAAAGTTTCATTGGGGACCCGGATTTGACGTCATACACAGCACTTTCCAGTAAGCAACAAGAAGGGGAGAAGAACGGATGTGTGTCCGCTCTCTTCGCTCCCCTCTACCTAGCGGCACCCGCTATGCTGGTCCTGGGCCTTCAAATGCGCAAGCTGAGCCCAGAATACATAGCAGGGGGGCGCACATCTGTGAGGAAGCATTTGGGCGCAAGTGCAGTCTCTCAAATGCTTCCACCCACACACAGCAGGGCTAATATTAAAAAATTCTAACTGCCCAGCGCCCGGAACTACATGTCCCGGGCGATATGAATTATGCATTGCTGCACCTGGTGCCAACAGTGAATGGACTGACATAAGCCCAGGCACTAGGATGCAATTTCTAGCCGCCATGGCAACCTGGCGCCTGGGATTTGTCGAGCCCTGATTTAAAGAGAACTAATCAGGCAGCTGATATTTTTCACAGCATGGGATTTAAAACTCTGGAGACTGGCATTGTACCACTCCTGTAAGCAGTGCTAGTGCAGGACCTTGGGCATCACTGTGTACAGTGCAGTACATGTGTGTTCTGGGCCAGACCATAACATTATGTGAGAGCCTAAGCTGTGACAGCAAACACTATCTTACACTTTAAAGAGGAACTCCAAGCCAGTTCATACCCTCCATTTAGTTTATATGTTTTCACCTATTTTAGCTGTATGTTTATTTGTAATGAGCTTAACCACTTCAATACAGTGCACTTACACCCCCTTCCTGCCCAGACCAATTTTCAGCTTTTAGTGCTCTAACATTTTGAATGACAATTACTCAGTCATGCAACACTGTACCCATATGAAATGTGCATCCTTTTTTTTCACACAAATAGAGCTTTCTTTTGGTGGTATTAAATCACTAGTGGGTTTTTTATTTTTTGTGCTATAAATAAAAAAGACTGTGAATTTTGTGAAAAAATGCATTTTTCTTTGTTTCTGTCATAAAATTTTGCAAATTAGTAATTTTTCTTCATACATTTTGACCAAAATTTATACTGCTACATCTCTTTAGTAAAAATAACCCAAATTAGTGTAAATTATTTGGTCTTTGTGAAAGTTATAAAGTCTACAAACTATGGTGCCAATCACTGAAAATCGATCACATCTGATCACACCTGATGTACTGACTATCTCATTTCTTGGGACACAAACAAGTCAGGAAAGTACAAATACCCCCTTAATGACCCCTTTTTAGAAAGTAGACATTCCACGGTATTAAGTAAGTAACATGGTGATTTTTTTTAAGTTGTAATTTTTCCCCACAATTCTTTGCAAAATGAAGATTTTTTTTTTTTTTTTTTTTACAAAATTGTCATATTAACAGGTTATTTCTCTCTCAGAGCATATGCATAAAACAAATTACACCCCAAAATACATTCTGCTACTCTTCCCGAGTATGGCAATACCACATGTGTGGGACATTTACACAGCCTGGCCACATACAAAGGCCCAACATTGAAGTAGCATCTTCAGGCGTTCTACGAGCATAAATGACACATCTCATTGCTCAACCACTTATTACACTTTTGAAGGCCCTGGAGCACCAGGACAATGGGATTTCCCCCAAAATGACCCCATTTTGGAAAGCAAACACCCCAACGTATAATCTATGAGGCATAATGAGTCTTTTGAACGGTTCATTTTTTTCCAGAAGTTTTTGGAAAATGTGGAAAAGAATGAAAACGCATTTTTTTTTTTACACAAAGTTGTCCATTTATCAGATATTTCCAACACATAGCATGTACATAGCAAAGATGACACCCCAAAATACATTCTGCTACTCCTCTTGAGTATGGCGATACCACATGTGTGAGACTTTTACACAGCGGCCCAACATCCAAATAGCACCATCAGGCGTTCTAGGAGCAATAAATGACATGTATAATTTCCTGGCAACCTATAATTTTTGAAAGCCCTTCATATTTCACATAGCATGTACATACCAAGAATTACAATCCAAAATAAATTCTATTGCGGAAAGGGTAAAAAAAAAAAAATCATTACCTGTGCTTTTAGTAGTGTCCACAAAGGAGAGCACTGGTCCAGGCAGCAGGCAGGGATGTGCTTAGCGACAGCAATAGTAATCATCCAGGCAGCAGACAGGAATATTGTCTATAGTCAGCACAAGGATATTGTCAGCACAGCACAGTCCAGGCAGAGACAGTCAGCACAGCCATAATATTGGTCCTGGTACACTGTTACCTGCAGACACTTATTATTGTACCGCTTTCTAGCCCTTCATAAACTTACTGCCTCTTGCTACAGCTAATTATTTGCATAGTCCAGGTAGCAGTGTGGTCCGTTCATGCGGCGGGCAGAGGCATGGTGGCAGTAAGTCAGCAGCAGGCTGAGGGCCGCAATCAGGTAAGACCTGTGCACAGGGGCCCAGGTGTAGAGGCTTCGACCCACCCAAAACTCTATGACGCCTCCAGACTCCAGACCCTAATCCAGAAATTATGAAACCCAGAGAAAACAAAACAAAATTGTTTTCTCCATCTGGAAAAACAATTCTGGAGCCCTTCACATATGTGAGACCCCTGTGTACTACAGTAGCAGGGCAACAGATCAGTCCAAGCGGTAGGCAAAAGCATAGTCCATAAAACAGGCCAGGGCCAGTTCACGTGCAAGCAGTCCAAACGGTAGGCAGAGGCATAGTCACAAAACAGGCCAGGATCAGTTCACGTGTAAGGCAGTGGCATGGTTATTTGGGGAAGAATGGAAAATGGTCAGCACACATGATGAAAATGGGGAAACAGTTAAAAATATGGGCTAATATTTTCAGGATTTACGATAAAGGTGGACGCATTCACCAATGCAATGGCCAGGTTGGGAGGGACACTAGAGACAATGGTAGCTGGTATCTTTTCGAAATCCTTCTTTGGTGCACACGCAACATTTTTTTTGCTGTCTTCGGCCTGCTTCAGTTGGTGGAATGCTGAAGGGGAAGTGGCACTCATGAAGTCGGCAAACAGCATCAGAGCGAAGGTCTTCTGAGGGGGGTCTTTGGTGATAGATGAGGGACGTGACAACGTCTTCTATGAATTTTAGGAAGGGGGCGGGGCTTTCCATGGATTTGGTGCAGACTACGTAGGAATTATAAATGGTCAAATGGATGAGATAAATTGCTACCTTCTTGTACCAGAATCAGGACCTCCTTATTGACAAATAGGGCTGAATCATTTGATCATTGAAATCCACATCCCCCCCCCGTGTGGAGATTATAATCTTGGACACATGCTTTTCAGTTGGAACTCGTCTTCTTTGTACCTCAATTGTAGTGTCGTCATGGATGGTGGACATCATGTGCACGTCCCTTTTATCCTTCCACCTCGTGGCCAGCACTTCGTTGCATCTCAATTATGCTCTTTCCCCCCTTCGCATCTTTTTGTTCGCTAGAAATTGTGGGAAGCCCTTCCTATTTTTTCTGGTTCCACAGGCCAGGGTTTTTGCAATGTATAAGTGTTTGAAAAGGGGCAAGCTGGTGTAGAAGTTGCCAAGGTATATGTGATATCCTTTGTTCAGAAGTGGGTATGACAGGTCCCATACAATCTTTCCAGTTGTGCCCATGTAGGCCGGGCATTCAGGGGGCTGGAGCTTGGAATCTCTTCCTTCATATATGCGGAATGCATATAGATATCCCGTGGCTCTCTCACTGAGCTAGTATAATTTTACTCCGTATCTGGCCCTTTTGCTAGGAATATATTGCTTTATTCCTAGCTGGCCTGAAAAGGGTACCAGTGACTCATCGACACATATATTCTAATCGGGGACATAGAGTTCTGCAAATTGTTGGGAAAAGAGATTTATCAGTGGGCAAATCTTATATAACTTGTCGTAATTTGGATGATTGTGGGGAGGGCACTGGGTGTTGTCGCTGAAGTGAAGAAAGCGCATTATCATCTTTTATCGGGACCCGGACATTACGGCAGAATAAATGGGCATTTTTTGGATATGGTTGGTGGACCAATAGGCATGTCCTTCATTTTTTTTTGTAATCCCCATGTTTAGGGTGAGGCCCATAAACAATTTGAACTCCTCCAAATTCAGATCTCTCCACTTAAACGGACGGGCATAGGATGATTGGGGGTTGTTGGCAATATACTGCTGGGCATATAAATTTGTCTGGTCCAAAATAAATTGCAGCATAGTGTCGGGCAAAAACATATGAATGAAATCAATCTCTGAGAAATTTTGGGTGTTGGTCTGCACACCTGGCTGTGCTGTGAAAGGGGGAATAATTGGTGATGCCGAGTTGGAAGGCAGCCATGTTGGGTTGGCAAGACCATCTGGCATTTATGTAGAGGTCCTGGCTCTTGGGGGACATGACACTCCAGTAGTTGGATTGGAATTTCTTGTACTCAGGCGTGATGTGGCAGCATGATCAGCCCTGTATAAGCTTCAGCTAGGGTGACTTACCTTACACAGGGCTTTTTTTCACCCACAGGTATCTCCCTGTGCACCTAAGTGCACCTGAGTGCCTAATTCCTATGTTCAGAATGAAGTTGTATTGTAATGCACAGTCTGATGCCTAGTTCAGGAACTACAGTTGGAAAGTGTTTCTTCCGGGTCTCATGGCCCCATCTTTTTTTTTTTTCTACAAAAAGAGACCTGCCCTGTTGGTATAAGTGAAGGAAGCCCCTCCCAATAGTTTTCTGGATGCAACATTTTATAGCTAGGGTCTCAAGTTCAGACAAAGGAAAGACTTGCTTTCCTGGAGGAAGGGTACCTGGCAGGTTGATAGGGCAGTCGTATGAGTGGTAAAGTGGAAATTCTGAGACGGCCTTTTCAGAAAAGACATCACAGAAATCTGTGTAACAAGGCAAGTGGGCAAAGCAAAATGGTTGGCCAGGAACCTAAGATGACTCATTCAACTTTGAAGGCATGTGGGAGATCAAGATGTGATTTTGCCTATGGACCAGTTAATATGTGGATTGTGTAGCCTTAATCATAGGTGAGAGGATATGCAGGGAATACTATCAGATAGAAGCTCATGGATTCTCGATGAAGCAACCCAATGGTCATAGTGGGAGATACAATGGGTTACCAGGTCCAAGAACAGAGTGGAATTGTCCATAGTGATAAGGAAAAAGGGACTCTTCAGGGTAGCAATAGGAATATGGAGGTGCTTTGTAAGACCTTTATCGATAAAGTTACTGGGCAGGAGTGAATAATTAGTTCAAGTTTGTGCCTGATACTCAGTTGCCAAAGGTAGCTGACCTGAGCTTCTTTAGACTTCAGCGTTTCCTGCTTGTTGGGGCATCTAGCCCTAGCTGCCACCGTATATACAGAGTCCATGCATCCCTCTTTTGGCTTTCTATTCCAGGGATGTATTTGGTTACTCCCAGGTTTTAGAATACAATGACTAATGTTGGGACTATAAACGGGGCAGTGGCCAATAGCTTTCATCTCTTTATTTATTCTGAGCATGCGTGGCACTTTGTCCGTCGGATTTGTGTACACACGATCGGAATTTCCGACAACGGATTTTGTTGTCGGAAAATTTTATAGCCTGCTCTCAAACTTTGTGTGTCGGAAAATCCGATGGAAAATGTGTGATGGAGCCTACACACGGTCGGAATTTCCGACAACAAGGTCCTATCACACATTTTCCGTCGGAAAATCTGACTGTGTGTACGGGGCATTAGTTCCTAGCTAGATGGCACTGAGACAAAACAATTGTGACAAGGAAGGCTACCCACAGCTCTACAACCTACAAAACATATGTCAGAAGCTCTTCTACTGAATTTGCCTGGTCTCAGTGGTAACAAGTACCATCTAAGTAGCAATTTATAATTAGCCTTGGTAAATGAGTTGAGTTCAGCGATTCATGTGCTGTTGTGTTCCAGATCTGGGTCCATTGATGCTGCTCACCTAAATTTTACCTAATTTACCTAAAGATTACCTAAATCTTTTTTTTCGATTGAGAAACATATGGTGGGGTGTGTTGGGAGTGACCCCATTGGAGAGAGCCATAGATCAAGGAAACTATTCCTTTAGATAAGAGATTGTGAAGCCAAATTTATTCGAAGGAGGTGAAAGTTAAGGGGTGGTGGTTCAAATTTTAAATTAGATTGGGGGTCCAAATATTAGATTGTATCTAATTTCAGATCTGAAGGTACTGGAACAGCTCTGATGGGGGGGGGAGGGGGGCATGGTGAGTTGGTTCACAGTGAAGGGAGACTGAGCCGGATGTTGTTATATATAGATAGAGATCCACCATAAATATCTATGTGAGTCCTTGTATCCTGGGAGGAACGAGAGGTTGTCAGTGAGCACCACAAGACACATGGGAGGTGGGGGAGGGTGGGAATGATTCTCCTTAAATATTTTAAGTGGTTGTAAAAGTATTTTTTTTTTTACCTTAATGCGTTCTCTGCGTTAAGATAAAAAGCCTTATAGGTGCAGCTCCCCTCCTGCCCCTCCTAAATACCTACCTGAGCCTGATCTCGATCTAGTGCTGTGCCCAAGAGCACCTCTCCTCTCAGTCCCTCCTCACTGGACTCAGTGAAAGCAGCAAGGAGCAGGGCTGAGCCACACTGTGCGTGTCAGTAGACACACATGCGGCTCGGGAGTGTGCGATCATGGGTACGCGGCATTAGGGTGAAACAAATCTTAATGTCTAAGTCCAATTTTGCAACTTTGACATGTCTTAGTAAAACCGTACATATCATCACAACTACTTTGTGCATCCAGGTGGATTATATCTTGTTTTTTTCAGGACAAATTGGGCTTTCATTTGGTGGTAAATGGTAATAGATATCAAAGGAAAACATGCCCAAAAATAGTAAAAAATATAATTTTTAAAAAATATATATTTCATGCTACTACCATAACCTACCACCAAAGAACAGCCCAAAATAAATTCTGCTCCTGACGATTGCAGCGATATGCCATATGTATATGTTCGTTGTTGTTTGTACCCACAGTAAATCCCAGAAACAATAGTGCACATTTTGCTTTTTTTTTCATCCTCCCTAAAACACGCTGACACTGATACTAATTTTATTTTCAAAAATCGGGTCAAAAAAAAAATACAGACCTTGACCTTTGACCCTGACCTTGACCTTTGACCCTGACCTTGACCCAAACACTAACCCTGGCACTGACCTAGATCAAATCTTGATCTAGTTGTTTTTGGATTTTTTTTTTTTATTACATTTTTTTAATTATTATTACTATTTTTCTTTTTTTTTCTACACATGCTTTTTTTTTCCTTTCTCTGCAAGATCAGAGAAAGATACAATTAATCTCTCTCCTCCATTCACAGAGACAGAAGACACGGGGGCAGGCTTCACAGTGACTGATCACTTTAATAGCCAATCAGAAGCTATCGCAGCGATCAGGTGACCCGAAATCGGATGTTCTGAGTCCCGATCATTAGAACGGGGCCTGGGTCTCTCGGTGAGACCCCGGTCTCTGTGCTGGGAACACGCCTCGAATTGTACTCCCAGCACAAAGGGAGATACGCAAATATGCGACTCTGCGGGAAAAAAGGCCAATCTAGTGCAGCCGCATATTTGTGTGACGTCGGCGCCAAGGGGTTGACTGAATCATGGAGTGCTTGAATTTGGGGTGGCTCTGCTGACACATCTGTGCATAGCTCCCAACTGTACCTGATTTTGAGGGACTGTCCCTCATTCGAAACAATGTCCCTCTTTCCTCCTCATTAGTCCCTCATTTTGGTCTGATCTCTATAAATGTATATAAACACTACTTATCTCTATCAAAAAATGTTTTGCAGTGCTAAAACGTTCATCCAATTTTTAAATTGCTGTATGTGTAAATTTCAAAAGCCAATATAAAGGAATAGTAGTGGTAAAAAATGCATATGTGGGTTTTAACCAATCATTTTTTTGTGCAATTCTCCTTTAAGGGGGGTGTGGCAGGGGGAGTGCCCTATGTCTACATGTGTTTTCTAATAGGTGTCCCTCATTCCCGTCTTAGCAAGTAGGGAGGTATGATCTGTGTCATCTGATCCACCACTGTAGAGAGACTCATAAATCACAATGGAACTCAAGTGCGGTGATATCACTGCATTTACTATCCATTGTTCTTTTCCTCCAGCCCGATAACAGTAAGTTCATAACTTCACATGGACCTAGGGCTGGGGGAGTGACGGCCCATCGATAAGGGGCGCAAGGGTCCCCCAATCCATGTGCCTGACCCTTAATCTACATGCAGGGTGCTGGACGCATGGATTCCAGTGGGGTTTTTTTTTCTTTAGAAGCACATGATTAGAGCCAGAGGCTTCTAAAAAGGGTTGTGTGACAATTAATATTCGCTATTGTCTTCCTGATTCTCCTCCCGGCCAATCAGGAAGCTGGTCCTGAGACCCAATTGGCCGAGAGGAGAAGCAATCGTATTGGCCGCTGGGGAGGAGGAGACGCAGGGGAAGCCGCCGTGAAGCCAAGGAGGAGGAGACGCAGGGTGAAGCAGACGAGAAGAAAGCGCTGCCCGAGACCTAGATGGGGTAAGTGCAGGGTTGGTGGGCTGACGATCAAGTGACACCGGGGAGTGGATGTGACCGACCTACAGGACTGGGTGGGGGGTGGTTTTGCACCCCCCCCCAAAAAAAATGGAGCGGCCACTGGGGAGGGGGTACACAATGCAGGAGCCTGTGCATTGCACCCCTAATGCACTGATTGCACTTGCAATGCTCTGCAGGCTTTAATGCAAAAATGTAATAATTGCACATTTTACACGGGTGCATTTAAATCATTTTTTAATTTTTGCAACAGACACACTGCCTTTCATACAGTGTTAAACACTAATGACCTGTACACCCGATCCGAAAATTGGACAACAGATCGTCCAACTTTTTTCGCTTACTAGTCGCAAGTAGAAATTTAATAGGTTACTAAAGTCACAAAAATTCTCGTATGACAGAAAAGAAAATCGGAAGTGATGTCATGTGTTGTGTATTTGTATTGTATTTTCGGACGACAACTGTACTGACTAAACGAAAATCGCACGATCTGGTATCGTACGAGGAAAATTTTTGTGCATGTCCGATCGAATAATATCGGATGAACTGTCAAGATCGGCTCTCGAAAGCTCTGTACTAACGATCCGATTATCCTACGATTGCGTCGAAAGCGGTATTTTTCAACCGATTTTCAGATCGTGCGTACCATTAGACCCCATACACACTACACAACTTTTGTCTGATTTCCTTTAGATTTACCAAAACCATGTATGTAATGCAAGGGCCTGCCTGATTGCATACAAATGAAAACTCTTAAAAGTGGAGTTCTGCTTAAAAAAAATAATTAAAAGTCAGCAGCTACAAATACTGCAGCTGCTGACTTTTAATATTTGGACACTTACCTGTCCTAGGGTCCAGCGATGCGGGGAAACGAAGCCCTGCTCGTCTCCCCCTCCTCTCTGCAGCGCCGGCATTGTAACTGTGGGCGCCCGGCTTCAGCCACACAGCCGGGCACCCACTGCGCACACGTGAGCCGTGCTGCGCGCCGTGACTGGCCGGGAAGTCATCTGGGACCTGTGACGTGTCCCAGATGATTGCCGAGAGGGAGGGGGGAGAGGTGATCTCCCTTCCAGTGCCGCGGTGCAACGGAAGGAAGTGGGAGCTGGAACCCTCTGAACAGGGGGTACCGGCTCCCCCCCCCCCAAAAAAATGACATGCCAAATGTGGCATGTCAAGGGGGTGACATCACTTAAAGCGGAAGTTCCATTTTTGGGTGGAACTCCTCTTTAAGGTTTGACCTCATATTATATGGTTTTGGTAAATCTGAAAGAAAAAATCTACAGAAAATTGTATAGTGTGTATAGTTACACTTATGCCCCGTACACACGGTCGGACTTTTCGTCTACAAAAGTCCAACGGACGCCGACGGACCAAATACGGCGGACAATCCGATCGTGTGTGGGCTTCCCCGGATTTTCAGCGGACTTTTCCAGCCGCAAATATGACGGACTTTAGATTTAAAACATGCTTCATATCTTTACGTCGTAACTCCGCCGGACCCAGAAATCCGCTCGTCTGTATGCTAGTCCGACGGACAAAAACCCACGCTAGGGCAGCTATTGGCTACTGGCTATCAACTTCCTTATTTTAGCCTGGTGTACGTCATCACGTACGAATCCGTCCGACTTTTGTGTGAAAGTATGTAGGCAAGTCCGTTCGTTAGAAAGTCTGCCGCAAGTCCGCCAAAAGCCCGTTGAAAGTCCGTCGAAAGTCTTTCGGACGGGCTGCCAGACTTTTGTAGCCGAAAAGTCCGACCGTGTGTACGCGGCATTATGCCCGGTATACACGATGAGATTATCGGATGAAAGGGCATCCGTTTTTTTTTTTGCATGCTAATCGCAGACCAAAAGTCACTAAAGTCACGAAAATTCGCGTACAACCAAAAAACAATTCGGAAGTGATGTCATGTGTTGTAATGCATTTGTATTGCATTTTTGAATGACAGCTGTACTGATTAAACGAAAATCGTACGATTTGGCATCGCACGGGAAAAAAAATCGCGCATGTCCGATAGAATGTCCGATTATTGTACTATCGTGTCGAAACCGGTATTTTCCGTACGATTTTCTGATCGTGTGTACAGGGCATTAGGCCCATTAGTGGCGACAGGTATTTCCTAAATGTTAGTGTGGGAGCTTTTTATAATATTCAAAGGCTTGGAGCTCTAATTTTAGAGACGGGGACCGGGAACTTGGCTATGTCTGTCTCTGTGTGTGGGAGATGATGGAGTCAAATAACCATCTGCTCTGAGGCAACAACCAGCAGCTCAGCTTGTGTCACATTCATAGCCGGCTTGACAGTGACCTTCCCAGTGACTCGCCGTGTTCCCCGTAGTAGTCTCTGGGTGCCGAAGTTTGGCAGCAGCATAGAGGAGCCGTTTGCCAGCACTGTGATTACAACTCCCTGGGCTTGTCTGGATGCCGGAAGATATAGGTACTGTGCTGCTAAGAGATTTCTTCATTAATATTTACGAGTCTGGGCTAGATATGAACTGTCCATAATGTGTTCCTGCATGCAGCATGTATTGCATAAGACCTCAGGTCCATTATCAGTGAGCATGTTACACAGCGGATTTTGCACCGTATGCAGAGGGCACTCAGGGGAATGAAAACATTTACACTGTAAAACTGCTGACTTACAGAATATTCAATATAACTTCACCAAGCTTTCTACCAGAAACTTCATTTTAGCATCTTTGGAAAAAAGGACAGGCCACAAAAAGTGTTCTTTATATCCTTAATAACACAGGTTGTTTTAAAACTTACATTGGTCAGGCGCTAGAAACTAGAAAGAATTTTTTTTTTTTTTTAGTTTTGTCACATTTTGCTGTCCTTTAGTGCCGGTACACATAAACTCGACTTCCGCAGCCGACATCCTGCGTGACTTCATTGCGGCTTGCTTGCGACTTCATTAACAGAAGTCAATGATGAAGTCGCCCCAAAGTAGTGCAGAAACCTTTTTTTCTAATGCCCTGTACACACGACCGGTTTTGCCGTCGGAATAAACTCTGAAGGTTTCTCCGACGGAAATCCGACGGAATTCCATTCCATCCATTGCCTACACACGGTCAAACCAAAGTCCGACGGATATTGGAATTATCGGGACTTTAAATGAGGCGCATGGGGAACGCGCCTCTATCCCTAGTTCAGAGAGAAAAAAATGGGAATTTGGGACTTTAAATGAGGCCCACGGACATCAGGAGGTGAATAAAAAATGATGTTTATTGATCATGAAACCTGTATCAAACCATATCACAAATATAGACCGCATGTAAAAGAAGAACATTGTAATAAATGTCATTCAATATACCTACGCACATATGTATGAGCGCATGCAATAAGCATCAAGAGTACATCAATATGTCAAACTAAAGGCCACATGATAGTCACAAGTGATCAATGGATACATACAATGATAAATAGATATATATACACATAAAAGCAGCATAGGACAATAATCGTAAAAATGTGTAAACCCGTAATTGATTGAAGAGAGATGTTCTGAGTTGATAGTAAGATGTGAGCATGTATCTGCGTAACAAAATGTCCGGCGCGTTTCGTGTAAACCACTCATCAGGGGCACAGTGCTCAAACATATCTATGGAATGTAGTAAAGTAAGCAATTAATATACATGCAACCGATAGTAGCCGGGGGAAGCAATTATGCGACCCCTGAGTACTTACATAAAATCAGTGCAGAGGAGGTGTGGTGATGATGGAGCCAAGGCCATATTAGTAGTCCGTACCGGGAGCTGAGGTGACCGAAACATGCACTGGCGGGGCGCATGCACAGAGCCCCCCCACATGCACAGAGCCCGGAGCACTAGATCTTGGGATGAGACAGTAATCTGCCAGTAATGACTACCAAGCGGGGTCTAAGAAAAAGGAAGATGCATAATCAGTATACCATATTGTACTGATGGGGTAATTAAGAAAAATATATATGCATCAGATGAGTGGAAACTGAAATTAGAGAGGTCAAAGCAAAAAAAGAAAACCCAGCTGGGGATGAAAGAAAAAGGGGAAATGAAAAATAAAAATATTAAAAGAATAAAAATTGAAAAATGAAATAAATGAATAAATAAATAATAAAAAATATAAAATAAAATAAAGAAATGAATCACATCCAATCCCCATAGAATGTGGTATAAATGAAAAAAGTAACAAACATTCATTAACAGAAGTCAATGATGAAGTCGCCCCAAAGTAGTGCAGAAACCTTTTTTTCTAATGCCCTGTACACACGACCGGTTTTGCAGTCGGAATAAACTCTGAAGGTTTCTCCGACGGAACTCCGACGGAATTCCATTCAAGCGGTCTTGCCTACACACGGTCAAACCAAAGTCCGACTGTCCAGAACGCGGTGACGTACAACATGTACGACGGGACTAGAAATAGCCAGTAGCCAATCGCTTCTGTCTCGTACTTGCTTCAGAGCATGCGTTGTTTTTGGTCCGTCGGAACAGGATACAGACGATTGGTTTTCCCGATAGGAATTGGTTCCGTTGAAAATATTTAGAACATGTTCTATTTCTAGGTCCGTCAGAATTTTCTAAAAAAAAGAGTCTGATGAGGCCTACACACGATCGGAATAGACGATGAAAAGCTTCCGTCTGACTTTTTCTGTCGGACAGTCCGCTCTTGTGTACGCGGCATAAGTCGCTGCGACTTGAGTATGATTCCATTGCTGTTAATGGGGTGCGACTAAAGATTCTCGAGTTGAATGACATGTTTTGGAAGTGTGAACCGAGCCTTGGATTGCACAAAAAAAAAAAGACAACATTGCCAAAAGAAAACCTTATTTGTCTTGTAAAACAATATATAGTAAAACCTTGGCTTGCGAGCAGAATCCCTTCCAGAAACATGCTTGTAATCCAAAGCACTTGTATATCAAAGCGAATTTCCCCATAAGAAATAATGGAAACTCGGAATTCGTTCCACAACCATTTATTCATAGGTCCTTCAGTTTGTAGTCTATATAAAAAGATTATAGCAATGCAATAGGTTGTGTAACCATAAAATGTCCATCCACAAATGGAAGCCTCCGCAAATGGGATTAGAAGCAAAATCCAGCAGGAGCTACAGAGTATAAAAGAGAAGAGAGGCGCCTCTAAGTGTAGCAATATGGTTACATTTAATGAAGGCACAACATTTAGCAACTCACATGGTTGATGAATAAAAGAGACCCATCTAAGTATGCAGGCATCCGGGGTAAAGCTGTCCTCATAGACCATCCTCCACACCGCCGGCTCTCACCGCTGTCAGTCTGCAATCGTGACTGGGAAGACTACCCAGCAGTAGAGCGATTGGAAAGTGAGGCTTGAAGCGATCGTAGAGCGCAGCGTGGAAGGGATGATGTTGATGGCTGTGCGGAGGACGGCCTATGTGGACAGCTTTACCCCGGATGCCTGCATACTTAGATGTGCCTGTTTTAATCATCAACCATGTGAGTTGCTAAATGTTGTACCTTCATTAAATTTAACCATATTGCTACACTAATGCCGCGTACACACGAGCGGACATTACGGCGGACTTTGCCCGGCGGACTTTTCGACGTACTTTCCGACGGACTTTGTGAATGAACGGACTTGCCTACACACAATCCACCAAAGTCCGTCGAATTCGTACGTGATGACGTACGACCGGACTAAAACAAGGAAGTTGATAGCCAGTAGCTGCCCTAGCGTGGCTTTTTGTCCGTCGAACTAGCATACAGACGGCGGACTTTTCGACCGGACTCGATTTCAACGGATAAATTTAAAACAAGTTTCAAATCTAATTCCGTCGAACTTTTGAGAAAACAAAGTCCGCTGGAGCCCACACACATCGAATTGTCCGACGAAATCCAGTCCGCCGGGCAAAGTCCGCCGTAATGTCCGCTCGTGTGTACGCGGCATTAGAGGCGCCTCTCTTCTCTTTTATACTCAATTGTGACATGACGCTACTTGTATATCAAGACATCGCTCATTTATCAAGTCAAAATTTATTAAAAAATTTTGCTCGTCTTACAAAACGCTCTCAAACCAAGGTTTTATTTTACTGCTTCGGTATAGGCTATAAAGTTATTGACACATCGGTAGTCCCATAACTAAAATGTAAATATCCATTAAAAGTGGTTGTAAACCCTTTACTATCCACTTTTTACTACAGGTAAGCCTATAAGAAGGCTTACCTGTAGCTACCCCGGATATCTCCTGAACCGTGCAGGTTTAGGAGATATCCCCTGTTTCAGCATGTGCCAACGTCATCGGCACATGCGCACTGAAGCAACGGCACGTACGTGCCGTTGCTTCAGTTAGTGTGCCGTTACCGGCAGCTCTCGTGCGCATGCACGGGAGTGACGTCATTGCGGCTCCGGCCAATCACAGTGCCGGAGCCCGAGATACCCAGAAGTAACTCCAAGAGCGATGTCGCTGGCCGGAACAGTGTACGAGGACTGCTGCGGGGGCTTCGATCTAAGGTAAGTAATTCATAATGAGCTAGTATGCTATGCATACTAGCTCATTATGCCTTTGTCTTGCAGGTTTTTTTTTTTTTTTGGTAGTGGGTTTACAACCACTTTAAGTAAAAAAAAAAAAAGTAAATATCTTATATAGTGCTAATGCGCTATCAATTTATATAGTATTTTATATACTGTACATTTACATCAGTCCCTATCCTTGAGGAACAGCAGCAAGTTAACCTAGCATGTCTTTGGAGTGTGGGAGTTAAAGTGGTTGTAAAGGCACAAGGTTATTTTTACCTTCATGCATTCTAATAAATCACCTTTATTTAGAAAATTGTCAAGGAGGGTAAGAACATCAAGGAAATAGCAGCGGAGGAGCAGGGTGCTAACCACTGAGTCACTCTGCTCTTGTGGTTCATAGAGGTATACAACTTCAATATCAGTTAAATCATTTCCATTTTCAAGTTCCAGACAATGTAATCAAAGAGTAATATAATTGGAACATAGTACTAAAGAACTAAATGAGCATCCAAAAATCATTTCTAGGAACAAGATACTCTCTAAATTTTGGAATTGTTCCTGGAATTTAAATGCACTTGGCAAAAACAGAAATATTATAGAAAATGTGTAATTACAATTTAAAGAAGCCATTTTTTAAACATTGTGTATTTTTTTATATAATTTTACAAAAACAAACAAAAAGGAAATATATATATATATATATATATATATATATATATATATATATATATATATATATATATATATATGATAAAAAAAAAAACATAATCTGAGAAGAAGTGGAGGTGGAACTTTACCCATAGCAACTTGATAAAAAATAATGTTCTTTAGCAAGGAACATATATTCCACATTATTAATTATGCCACCAAAATTAATGTGTGCTGTAAATTGCCTCCAGCATTGCTCCCGCTTCTTCTTGCTGGAGGCTGCCATTTTGCTGAAGCCCACTTGGTGCTAGGAACCCCAAATTTTGATATGTTTTAGTGCTACTTCGACTGTGTTTGCACACCAAATGTGGGGTTCCTAGCACCAAGTGACCCCGAGATACGCGGCCCCAAATCAGAGAATGACATTTTGCGACCCAAATTTGGGGCCCCGTATCTTAGGGCAACTTGATGTTAGGAACCCCAAATTTGGATATGTTATAGTGCTAGTTCCACTGTGTTTGCATACCAAAATAGGGGTTCCTAGCTCTAAGTGGCCCCAAGGTACGGGGGCCCCAAATTCCGTGTGTATGCAAGACAAGTTTGAGCCAACATCTGTCGGAAATAAATCCAGGATTTCGTTGTCAGAATGTCCGATCGTGTGTACACGGCATAATTGTCCTTTATTCCACTTCCTAATATTTTCTCACTTTTGTTTCCTGTTTTAAAGTGGCTCTATTACCTTTCAGGGGCCCATGGAACCACCCTTGTGTGTACTCTACTGGTCGGGACTACAACCATACGCCCATACACTGCCTGTGCACACACTCCTACAGGCAACTCTGAAACGGAAGCAATGCGGTTACCACCCCTGTGCACTGGATATTTAGCCCTCGCTCACATTGGAGTGACTTGTCATGCGATTTGACAGGTCAAATCGCATGACAAGTCGTAGCCTACTGTTGGCAATGGCACTGTTTAAATCGGTGCAGCCCCAACTTTGCTGTGCCGCATTGTTTTCAAAAAGTAGTTCCTGCACTTCTTTTGCCAATTTCGAGTGCGACTTGCATAGACATCTGTGCATGAAGCCGCACAGATATCTTCAAAGTCGCACCTGAAGTCACGCTGACATGCATTTTTGAAATAGTGCGATTTGAGATGAAGTCGCACAATTTCAAAGCCGCATTTAATGTGGACAGGGGCTTAGGGATTGATTTACTAAAGACAAATAGGCTGTGCACTTTACAAAGTGCACTTGCTCTAGAGCAGTGGTTCTCAACCATTCTTGTGCCGTGACCCCTTGATAAAATTTCCCAAGTTGTGGGGACCCCTATAAGTAAAATTATTTTCGTAGTGTGGGGTGTCAGTACCCAAGGCAAGACAAGTAATTTGCGCCCCTAACCCAGGGACATTTTGCGCTCCTTGAGGCCCTTGCACTCGTAGAATATTAAAACCCCTGCTGATCTGAGAACTGTAGTGGGGACTTTTGATGCCAACTCTAATCACAGGTAGTGTTACTCACTGTGTCTCAGACTTTGTGGTGTCTTGTAGCAGTGACACCTATACTAAAATCAGGAGATGGGGTCTCCTCCAGCCCCTACCACTTCACATTCCTCATCAGTCAGCTGACCTCTAGTTTCTGCCCCCCAGCCATGCCGTGAACTGCATGGGCGGCTGTGAAGAGGCTTAGTGGGCAGCCGAGGGCTCCAGGGACAGCCCAGCTGGGTGGTCACAAAAAGGCTGGGAGAGCGGTGCGGGCTTCAGGAACAGCCCAGGATTTGGTGACCCCTGGCAAATCATCATTCGACCTCCAGGTTGAGATAAAGCTTCACTTTGCAAGGAGAACCCAATCACATGCAAGGAAATTTTAAAAAAAAAACAGCATTTTCTGCTTGCATATGATTGGATGATGGAAGTCAGCAGAGCTTCTGCTTATTTACTAGACTCTGGAGCAACTGCACTAGTCCCAAAGAGGGTGATCATGTGACCTGTTGAGTGCACACTTCTCAGATGGAAATTTGGGGAAGTGCTGTTTGGCAAACCAGAGCTAGTGATGGTGAAACATACCATGTGTGGGTGCTTTAACCACTTCAATACCAGGCACTTAGACACCTTCCCACCCAGGCCAATTTTCAGCTTTCAGCGCTGTTGCAATTTGAATGACAATTGCACGGTCATACAACACTGTACCCAAACAAATTTTTTATCATTTTGTTCCCACAAATAAAGCTTTATTTTGGTGGTATTTGATCACCCCTGCGGTTTTTATTTTTTGCGCAACAAATAAAAAAAGACCGAAAATTTTGAAAAAAAAACACGTTTTTCTTTGTTTCTGTTAAATTTTTTTGGTAAATAAGTACGTTTTCTTCTTCAATGATGGGCACTGATACGGCGGCACTGATGGGCACCGATGAGGTGGCTCCAATGAGGTGGCACTGATAAGGTGGCACTGATGGCCACTGATGATGGGCACTGATGGGCACTGATAGGTGGCACTGGTATGCGGCACTGATGGGCACTCATAGGTGGCACCGATGGGCACTCATAGGCGACACTGATGGGCACTCGTAGGTGGCATTGATTGGTACCCTGTACTGTCTTTGTGCTGACCAGTGGCAGCTGGTGCTCAAAATTTTTTGGGGGGGCGCAAACAAACTGAAAAATACTGAACCTCCTCCATCAAATGCAGCTTCACTGTGCCCATCAAATGCAGCCACTGTGCCCATCAAACGCAGCCACTGTGCCCATCAAACGCAGCCACTGTGCCCATCAAACGCAGCCACTGTGCCCATCAAACGCAGCCACTTGTGCCCGTCAACGCAGCCACTTGTGCCCGTCAAACGCAGCCACTTGTGCCCGTCAAACGCAGCCATCTATGCCCGTCAAACGCAGCCATCTGTGCCGTTCAAACGCAGCCACTTGTGCCTGTCAAATGCAGCCATCTGTGCCCATCAAACGCAGCCACCTGTGCCCATCAAACGCAGCCACCTGTGCCCGTCAAACGCAGCCACCTGTGCCCGTCAAACGCAGCCACCTGTGCCCGTCAAACGCAGCCACCTGTGCCCGTCAAACGCAGCCACCTGTGCCCGTCAAACGCAGCCACCTGTGCCCAAACTCAGCCACTTGTGCCCGTCAAACGCAGCCACTTGTGCCCAAACGCAGCCACTTGTGCCCAAATGCAGCCACTTGTGCCCGTCAAACGCAGCCACTTGTGCCCAAACGCAGCCACTTGTGCCCGTCAAACGCAGCCACCTGTGCCTGTCAAACGCAGCCACCTGTGCCCATTAAATGCAGCCATCCCTAACCCCCCCCCACAATTACTTTCTTTTAATAAATGTTGTATTACAATGGATGCTGTGCCCCCGCTGTTTGTGCTTTTTAAAAAACTCTGTCACTTCATACCGAATGTCGCCGTAGTACGATCCCGCTCATGTGACTCCCGGCTTGTCCCGCCCCTCTCCGCTCTCCTCTCCTCTCTCCTCTCACGTGTCTCCTGAGTCCTGACGTCAGCGGGGAATTCTCAGTCACGCCCGCTGACTATAGTTATCGTATCAGAAGAGAGGCGGGCGGGACTGAGAATTCCCCGCTGACGTCAGGACTCAGAAGACGGAAGAGGAGAGCGGAGAGGGGCGGGACGGGCCGGGAGTCACATGAGCGGAATCATATCGTACTACGGCGAAATTCAGTATGAAGTGACATAGTTTTTTAAAAAGCACATACAGCGGGGGCACAGCATCCATAGTAACACATTTATTAAAATAAAGTAATTTTAAAAATACGCTCGGAGCGCTTTCCCGGGAGGGGCGGGGCTAGTAGTAATGACGTCACCCGACATCAATTTTCCGGTCCTTATGCATTGATGCCGCATCGGGGACACCCGAATCGCGATGCATCGATGCAACGATTAATTTCAGCACCCCTAATATATATATCTATATATATATAGATATAGATATATATATATCTATATATATATATATATATATATATAGATATATATATATATATATAGATATATATATATATATCTATATATAAATGCGTGATTCCGCATTTCTGGGTAGCAGGCGCAAATTCACAGCAGGAGCCAATCAGTGGCTACCACAGACTCGATGTCCACCGGCACCCACCAATCATTTGTTACAGAGGCAGAATGGCAGTCTGTCTATGTAAACACGGCAGATTGTCATTCTGTGAGTAAGGAAGACATCATAGCACCCAACTGTCCCTGATTTTGAGGGACTGTCCCTGATTTGGAACAAAGTCCCTCTGTCCCTCATTCCTCCTCATTTGTCCTTCATTTTGGTCTGATCTATATAGTTGTATATAAAATGTACTTTTTATATATCAAAAAGTGTTTCCCAGTGATAAACCTTTCATCCAATCTCTAAATTGCTGCATTTGTAAATACTAAAAGCCAATAAAAAGGAAATAGTAGTGGTAAAAAGCACTTGTGGGTTTAACCAATCTTTTTTTTTTTACAATTCTCCTTTAAGGGGGGCGTGGCAGCAGGTGTGTCCTATGCCTACATACTTTTGCTAATAGGTGTCCCTCATTCCCATTTCAGAAAGTTGGGAGGTATGAAGACATGGATTCTGTGTTCCTGCAAAGCAGGGACTTAGATCCATGCCTTCCCCTAGTAAAAGCACCTCCCACACAGTACATAAATACTGGTCAGGCACACAGTTAACCCTTTGATTGCCCCTGATGTTGACCGCTTCCCAGCCTGTCTCATTAGTACAGTGATAGTGCATATTTTTAGCACTAATCACTTTATTAGTGTCACTGATCCCCAAAAAGTGTCAGTTAGTGTTTGATTTGTCCTCCGCAATATCGCAGTCCCACTATAAGTCGCTGATTGCTGCCATTACTAGTAAAAAAAATTAATAAAGATTCCATAAAAATATCCCATAGTTTGTAGACGCTATAACTTTTGCACAGACCAATCAATATACACCTTTTGGGATTTTTTTTTTTTTTTACATTTTGGCCTAAATTTATGAAGAAATTAGATTTTTATATTTTTTTTGGATATGTTTCAAAGCAGAAAGCATATTTTTTTTTCCAGAATTGTCGGTCTTTTTTTGTTTATAGCACAAAAAATAAAAAACGTAGAGGTGATCAAATACCACCAAAAGAAAGCTCTATTTGTTGTAAAAAAAAATGACACAAATTTTATTCGGGTTCAGCATCCCATGACTACGCAATTGTCGGTTAAAGAAACGCAGTGCTTATCGCACAAAACAGCCTGGTCATGAAGGGGGGGAATCTTCCGGAGCTGAAATGGTTAATCTATGGTTAAAGAAAATGAAATATAGATGATTGTTTTATTAGTTGTTAGCAGAATAATAAATAAAAGAACAGAGACTTCAGTACAGATTTCATTCATTCACAGCTCCTGGTTACATGGACTTACTACAGCCCAGAGGCTCTGGGGTTGGACATTTTCCATGGACATTTTTGTCAGTGGTGATGTCAAGAGATTTTCCTCAATGAATGTTATAATAGATTCTCTGTCCTTTACAATGTCACTTTCAGTTCTGTTTCTGTAAATAAGCCTCTCCAGAAAGAGAAAGGAAATCTGGGCAACTGCCATTTTTACATGATAGAGCGTTGTGTGAATGTTCCACAAAAAGGTTTTTTCCATACTATACAGTCTCTGTTTAGAACAGGGCTGTTGGTTCATATCAGAAGAGGCTTTTATGCTTGTGCACTACTGAAATCAATGCTGTTGCTTAGAATGTCTGGAAGATGAAGATTTTTCTTGTAGAAGTGGAATGCACGGATTTGCAACATCTACAACCAGCCTTCTAAAAAAGAAGAGAGTGAGGGGTCACTCCCTCCAACAAGCATCCGAGACGTTATCAAATGCAGCAGAAAATATCTGCTGGATTAGAAGGAAAACTAACCACTGACCTGCAAGATGGAATAGAGGGGTATCAAACCAGTTATGCCCCGTACACACGGTCGGATTTTCCGATGGAAAATGTCTGATCGGAGCGTGTTGTCGGAAATTCCGACCGTGTGTGGGCTCCATCGGACATTTTCCATCAGATTTTCCGACACACAAAGTTGGAGAGCAGGAGATAAAATTTTCCGACAACAAAATCCGTTGTCGGAAATTCCGATTGTGTGTACACAAATCCGACGGACAAAGTGCCACGCATGCTCAGAATAAATAAAGAGATGAAAGCTATTGGCCACTGCCCCGTTTATAGTCCCGACGTACGTGTTTTACGTCACCACGTTTAGAACGATCGGATTTTCCGTCAACTTTGTGTGTGTAGACAAAACAAGTTTGAGCCAACATCCGTCGGAAAAAATCCTAGGATTTTGTTGTCGGAATGTCCGAACAAAGTCCGACCGTGTGTACGCCCTATTACAGTGCATCCAGAAAGTATTCACAGCGCTTCACTTTTTCCACATTCTGTTATGTTACAGCCTTATTCAAAATGGATTAAATTCATTATTTTCCTCAAAATACAAACACCCCATAATGACAACGTGAAAGAAGTTTGTTTGAAATCTAAAAAATGAAAAAAAAATCCCATGTAGATAAGTATTCACAGCCTTTGCTCAATACTTTGTTGAAGCATCTTTGGCCTCAAGTCTTTTAAGTATGATGCTACAAGCTTGACACACCAAATTTTTGTACAGTTTCTCTCATTCTTCCTTGCAGGACCTCTCAAGCTCCATCAGGTTGGATGGGGAGCATTGGTGCATAGCCATTTTCAGATCTCTCCAGAGATGTTCAATCGGGTTCAAGTCTTGGCTCTGGCTGGGCCACTCAAGGACATTCACAGAGTTGTCCCAAAGCCACTCCTTTGTTAGCTTGACTGTGTGCTTAGGGTCGTTGGAAGATGAACCTTCCCCCAGTCTGAGGTCCGGAGCACTCTGGAGCAGGTTTTCATGAAGGATGTCTCTGTACATTGCTGCATTCATCTTTCGCTCGATCCTGACTAGTCTCCCAGTTACTGCTGCTAAAAAACACGCCCAAAGCATGATGCTGCCACCACCATGCTTCACTGTAGGGATGGTATTGACCAGGTGATGCTTCTGCAGCGCTGCCTATTCTTTCAATGGGCAGGGGTGGTGTATACACCGCTCCCACACTGCCCCAAAGATGCTGCTTGCAGGACTTTTTTTTTTCGTCCTGCAAGCTCACTGTGAAAGCACTCAGACTTTCACACTGGGGTGGCTTGAGAGGCAATTTTAAGGCGCTTTACAGGCGCTGTTTTTAGCACTAAAATGCCTGAAAAGTGCCCCAGTCTGAAAGGGGTCTTTAACCTCCCTGGCAGTATGATTATTTCAGATTTTTGATGCTAAAAGTGGTTCATCGTTTTGCATAGAAATTTGGCATTTTATATTGTAGGCCTGTAATTCTTAGTAATAACACACTTAAATCTGTCCAAACAAGTCTAGTAGACATCCCGGGTATGATAAAGTTTGAAACACAAAATCCTAAATTATAATGTAATAAATAACTATAAATAATTATAACAAATAATAATATAATAATACATTTTATTCAATAATGTAATCAAACCAAAAACACAGAAATTTGCTCTATCGCAGAATTTTCGCTGTCGTCACTTTCAGTGTTTTGATGACAAATTTCCCCACGAATCACTATCGTTCAATTCTGCAAGTAATTCTTATTTACTATCGCTGTTCTCTAGCTGGTCTAAAACCGCTTTTGACATAAAGGTCGCCATGCACAATCTCAAGTTTCCAGACAGATAGAACAGTATATATAATACTAGAAAAGGTACAATTTCTGGGGAAATTGTGAAAGTGTTCTTGCCTCTACAACTGGAGTGGGCGGAGTAACTGGGTGGGGTGGAGTGGCTTGAGTAACTGTGAAAAGTGTTAAAAAGCTTAATATTTTAAAAAGTATAAATAGTAGTAAAAAAGTTCCATCATTCGCTGAAAGAGCTGAACATTTTTTTCAAAAGTAATTTTTTTTTTCAAAAAATGAATTTTTTTTAATCAAAAATGATTTTTTTTTCTTCAAAAATGATTTTTTTTTTCAAAAGTAATTTTTTTTTTCAAAGGTAATTTTTTTTTTCAAAAATGAATTTTTTTATTTCAAAAATAATTTTTTTTTCGAAATTATTTTTTTTAAAGTAATTTTTTTTTCAAAAATAATTTTTTTTTTCAAAAATATTTTTTTTTTCAAAAATATTTTTTTTTTCAAATATATTTTTTTTTCAAAAATAATTTTTTTTTTAAAAAAAAATTTTTTTTCAAAAATATTTTTTTTTTCAAAAATAATTTTTTTTTTTCAAAAATATTTTTTTTTTCAAAAATATTTTTTTTTTTCAAAAATAATTTTTTTTTTTTCAAAAATATTTTTTTTTTCAAAAATATTTTTTTTTTTACTTGGGGTGGTCATAATGTTTTGGCTGATCATGGGGTTGTCAGCTTTTGTCACTTCCCACTCTAGTTTTGAACATTTCGCCATTCATTCCTATGGGACCAATTTCGCCGTAAAAACGTCATTTCGTGGACCATTCGGCAAAACATTCCACAAGGTAATAACACACCAATCGGGAACAATCCGCTCGTTTCGGTATATTATTTGTCTCTGTAGTGTGAAAACTGTGGGAGGAGTCTACAAGCATTATCAAGTCTAGCAGATGAAGTCACATGCATTTGGAGTGTCTCAGCATCTTGTGTTTACAACCACTGTTTCCTAGCAACGCTCATGCCCTGTTTATGCTTCCCAAATACTACTTCATCAAAACTGCCCCATCAGAATTACCCCATCAAAACTGCCCCATCATATTCCTCTATTATAAATCAGTACATGGTGTGTCTGTCCCCTCCCCCGGGCTCTGTAATCAGCTGAGATGCTCCAGCCACCTCCCCCCTGTGTATAACAGAAGCTTTGGTAACCATGGCAACAAAACAAACACTAACAGTGCACTCTGATTAATGGCTAAAATTTCCTGAAATGACCTCTAAACAAATGGCCGTATTTTAAAAACTATACATCCTACAGCGAAGATCTTTATATTGTGAGAATCACAAGACCCAGACCTAGATTTTGATGTATAGTATGTCTCTGAAATATTAAAAATGAAGGCACAGTCGCAGTTTAGAAATTGCCCTTCAAATTTGGAGGGGGCTAGAGTGTAGTTTCAATGAATGTCAATGGACGGCGTGAGTTGCAAACAAATGGTTATATTGTGAAAACTATCAGGACTATGGCTTAGCCGTGGACATGTTTAGTGGCAGCAGGGATAGCTGAACGTTTTGATATAAGATTTGTGTAGGTGGGCTTGAAAATGAGGGAGTGGCGGCAGTTTAGAAATCATGTTCTGATTTTCCAGCTTTTGTCATCTCCCACTCTAGTTTCCCCATTCATTCCTATGGGACCAATTTCGCCGCAAAAATGACGATATTTCGTGAACCATTCGGCGAAATGTTCCACAAAATAATAGCACACCATTCGGGAAAAATCCGCACGTTTCGGTATATTACTTGTCTATGTAGTGTAAAAACTGTGGGAGGAGTTAGGGTGGTAAATTTGGCTATAATAAGAATAAGAATAATAATATATATGTGAGATAACAGTAAGTGGTCTTGCTATGCAAGAACACTTAATAAAACTGCATGCAGGGCACTGGACAAAGCACTAGGGACAAAAGGAAGGTGAAATGATTTGATACAGTAATGTAATCTTACAGATTACAGTGTACTGTAATGCCCCGTACACACGGTCGGACATTAATCGGACATTACGACAACAAAATCCTAGGATTTTTTCCGAGGGATGTTGGCTCAAACTTGTCTTGCATACACACGTTCACACAAAGTTGTTGGAAAATCCGATCGTTCTGAACGCGGTGATGTAAAACACGTACGTCGGGACTATAAACGGGGCAGTAGCCAATAGCTTTCATCTCTTAATTTATTCTGAGCATGCGTGGCACTTTGTGCGTCGGATTTGTGTACACACGATCGGAATTTCCGACAACGGGTTTTGTTGTCGGAAAATTTTATAGCAAGCTCTCAAACTTTGTGTGTCGGAAATTCCTATGGAAAATGTGTGATGGAGCCTACACACGGTCGGAATTTCCAACAACAAGGTCCTATCACAAATTTTTCATTGGAAAAACCTATCGTGTGTACAGGGCATAAGTGTTCTGTATTTTTCACTTTTTGAATTTGCCGCCGGGCTCCACCCCTGTGCGTTGTGACGCTCGCAGGGAACGGAGCCCGGAACAGTAATACATCAGGCGGATGATCCAGCGGAGTACACAGCGGGGGGACATTGCATGATCCTAGGGACAAGGTAAATACGCTGTACATGGATCCTGCGATACAATCCCGAATGTGGTTCGGGGTTACCGCGTTTGGTAGTGAAAATTCACCCCGAGCCACACTCGGGAATATCGCCAGGGAGGTTAAGTGCTAAAGCCAGGGACAGCTAAGTAAGTAACATTTTCAAACTAAGGTCAGAAACGGCATCTCACATGTTTCTCTCATGACAGACGTACAGGTTACATGGTCAACAAGTCCATCTATTTCAACCAATAGAAAAAATAAATAGAAAACCTCCATATAGAGAACCCTATACCCACAGTTGATCCAGGGGAAGGCAAAAACAAAATAAAAACCCCTATCATGCATGGTCCAATTTGCTCCAGGGAAAAGTCAGGGTGATCAAGGAGCAGGGGCAAGAGTGAAGGGGCTATCCTGTAGGAGTCAAAAGCTACATGGCATGCATTCCAAGTGGCCCCTACAGTGGGATGTGCATGTAGAGCCTACATGGGCAGTTTGGGGGACCAGAGGAGTACCTCTAAGAGTGTAAAGAATGTAAAGGATTCTGCCTGTTCTAGTGATACCCACGGTTTCAGGGTTCGGTGTTTGGACCCTGAAGCTGTTCTTCTTACATACATGCCTTCGTGTAGAGCAGTGGTCTCCAAACTGCTGCCCTTAGTTTGCTTTTATCCTGCCCTTGTGATACTATTTTATCCACTGATACCAACAGTGGGGTACAATTACCCTCACTGACACCAATGAAGGAGGGTATATTTCCTTCCAGTGACACCAAAAATGGGGCACAATTCCTTCCACTGACGCCAACAATGGGGCACAATTCCTCCCAATGACACCAGCAATGGGGTCCAGTGACATTAGTGATGGGGCACAATTCCTCTCAATGACACCAATGATAGGGCCCAATGACTTCAAAGATAGGGCACAATTCGTCCCACTTACACCAATAATGGTGTAAACTCTCGCTGGCCACATCTGGGCCCTCCTAAAGTCTGAAGGACAGTACCCTGGTCCTTTGTTTAGAAAGTTTGGAGACCCCTGATATAGAGAGTACCTACTGGCTTGATCCATGTTTCAGTTACTGTCTTATGATATCTGACAAAGAAATCCATGATGTGCCAGGACAGGGGAGGAGGGAGATTTTATGAATCACATGATCAACATACCAGGAACTCAGTCAGCAATACAGTGTTTTATCGGTTTGGCATCTTCTCAATGACTTAACGAAATGGAATGAGGGGGCCAAGACCTTTGCAGCAGAACATAACAGATAATACTTTTAGACATTTCACATTACAAAGCTGAGTGGGCAGTGTAAATGATACTGTTGCAACGTCACTTTTTTTTACTCAAGGTCAACTTTACGGTGCAATGCGTAGATGTTCTGCTATTATTGGTTCAAGTCCTCTTGTCTCTTCTGTGCACTTAGCTTCCAATATGGAGTGTGTTGTCTGTACAGTATGCTGTAAGTTGCCTATTTCATTAGCAGAGAGCAGTGCTCCCATTTATCAGCAGATCTCCTACGGGCCCTCCTAGAAGAGAGCTGTTTGCTGCAATATCAGGAAGTAAACATAATGTGCTGTGATACTATTGCTGCACAAGCTTGCCTGAATTATTAATTTAGTCACACTTTCATGGTTTCTTGCGTTTTGCTAGCATAGCATAAGACATCATTGATGTTTTTTGAAAGATGACTTAATAAGCAGATTCTCCACTGGCTGAAACACCATCTGCATCTATAATTGCAAGTCAACAAGGCTATCAAAATGTATCATCATAGAAAATTAAAGAACTTCAATAAAAATCTCTAAACATAAATCTTCACCTATTTACCTCTCAGCACTACCCTATCCATCCAACAATACACATCCACCCAATCACTATGGTTTCCCCCAGCAATATGTCTTTCCAGACATTGCCAACCACTTTCACAAAGCCTCTTTCTTGTTTTCTCCAAGGAATAGCAAGCACATTTACTCCAAGTAGTAGAGTATTGTACCATGTTAGCCATCATTTAATGTAGAAAGTTTGGAGTTATACCCGACCGTTATTGGCAAACCTAAATTATTAAAAATGAAAGCTTTTGGGACAACTTAGATCCCACTGTTAGCTTTATACATAAAGCCTGAAGAAGGGATCTAAGTTATCCTGACAACTTGTATCTTTAATAACTTAAAAGGGTTGTATACCCTCGTGTTTTTTCACCTTAATGCATCCTATGCATTAAGGTGAGAAAACACCTGTCAGTGACGGACCCCCAGGCCCCCCGTTTTACTTACCTGAGCCCTTGAACTTGACCCGGCTGGGACGCGCTGTCTCTCTTCCCGGGGTTCTCTGCTCTTAATTGGATAGATTGATAGCAGCGCAGCCATTGGTTCCCGCTTCTGTCAATTAAATCCAATGACGCGAGCGCCGGTGGGCCGGGCCGAGTCCTGCATTCGCCCTCTATGGACGCCGAATGCTGGACTCGGGAGTGCGCCCGCAAGGTAACCCCCTTGGGGAAGCGCTTCTCCGAGGGGGTTAACAGATGTGGAGAGGAGCCACGAGAGCTGCCAGTGGACCCCAGAAGAGCAGGTTCAGGGCCACTCTGTGCAAAATTAGCTGCACAGTGGAGGTAAGTATAATATGTTTGTTATTTAAAAAAAAAATTACATTTACAATCACTTTAAGGCTCGATTCACACTGGGGCAACACGACTTCAGCGCGACTTTGCACGGCGACTTCAACGCGGCTTCAACGCGACTTCAGCGCGACTTTAGCAAATTACAACGCGACTTGAAGTCACCTCCATGACAGGCGACTTCGGCTGTGGCCAATCACAGGACAATCAGCTCTCTGGGAGGGAGGGGTTTTCCCTGCAAAGTCGCTTGACTTTACAGAGAGATCCGACTTGGAGGCGACTTCCATTGATTTCTATGGTACAGGTCGCCTACCAAGTCGGATCCAAGTAGTGCAGGGAGTACGCTCTGAAGTCGGAGCGACTTCAGAAGTGTCAATTAAGACGCTCCCATTCACTCCCATTGAATCTCTTTCTGGGGCGACTTGGGGCGACTTGAGGGCGTACAAGTCGGATCCCAAGTCGCCCCAGTGTGAACCGACCCTCAGTTAGCCAATAAAGTGTATCACTTAAACTACAAATCTTCTGCATTTCTGTAGTAGGGAAAATGCATTGTAGGCCCTGCCTTTTGATTGACAGCTGCATCAGCCTATAATATAGTAAAATCCACATAACTGCTCTACTGGTGACTTGGAGAATGCAGCCAGTACAATATGGAAATTCTGAAATTTTGTCCTTGAGGCTTTTTCCAGGTCAGTGACTCAGTACATAATGAAACCATGATGAAGATGTCACTCCAGTAGCCTATACTAATACCTGTAAAGGAAACCTGCCATGAGAAAAACATGATGGTTACCATTACAGAATTTCCCTTCTGAAAATGCTAGGATAGGGAAAAGACAGGCAGGTAACAGAGTGGGAGAAATAGGGGTAGGAAGATGGGGTGGGAAAAGAGGAGAAAAGGCCCACGGATATAACTACCCACTGCCTCTGTAGAACTGGGGTTGTTCAAACCCATCAACACCTGGCTAAAAGATCCCAAAGATTTTGGGATTCTGTGTACACTTTCCAAGAGAGCCATGTTTGGTGGCATTGTTCATTAGTGTCTAACTCTTTTGCCATAAGGGACTCCATGTGTTCAGTATGGTCCTAATCCATATCCCATTTAAGGAGAGAAGGAATATGTGTCAACTGCCAGTGGCGTGGAATAACTGCTCTGGCCAAATATAATTTTTAAAAGGAGGACAGCAATGGGAGCTCCTGTGTACCTCTCATGATGGCTTTGCCGTAACCTCCCTGGCAGTATGATTATGTCAGATTTCTGAATCTCAAAGTGGTACATTGTTTTGCATGGAAATTTGGCGTTTTATATTGTAGGCCTGTAATTCTTAGTAATAACTCACTTAAATCTGTCCAAACAAGTCTAGTAGACATTGTGCACAATGGAAAATTTTGTTTAGTTTTGGTTAATTGTCATTCATAAACTACATAATTTCGTTCTGTTATATTCATTATGTTACGTTAATTTGTTTTCGGATAATTCGTTATTTCTGTAGAGTGTTGATTTTCGTTATACTGAATCTCGAATCATGTCGAATTCATTAGTTATATCCGCTATAATTTCTTTTGTATTAGTTGAAATTCGATATTTTATGTATGTATATATATTCGTGATAATGATTCGTAGTTTGGAAAGTCATTTGTTTATTGAATCTATTAACACACACAATGACAATATCTCTTCTCCTCTGCTCAAATACAACATCCTTCTCACTCAGTTGTCAGAAATGCATTTTGCCAGTAATCCAACCTTCAGCTGATTGGACTGTAAGATTTACTTTGAGTTGACCTTTTGTTTCATTAGATCTTTAATGAATTACCGAATCATGTCAAATTAATTTGTTATATTCGCTATAATTTCTTTCGTATTATTTGAAATTCGTTATTTTTTTATTTGGACATTCGGATGCATCCGAATGTCCGAAAGATGCAAAATTTGGCCGAATTTCGATCCGTTACGAAACGAATTGCACATGTCTACTCTCCCTTCCACTTCCTTCAAACACCAGAAGTGAGGAAAATACCCAATACTTCAAGGTATGAAGGAACATGTAACTCGCTCCATGTTACTGTGCTTGTGTAGTGGTTGGCTGAGTGCTCTCCTATGGGAGTAAGGGCAGCCCTCAGCCCTGTGTAAGATTCAGCTTGAACTGCTCTTTGGGGTTGATTTACTAAAGGCAAATAGACTGTGCACTTTGCAAGTAGAGTCACACTCTTAAAGTGCAGTTGTTCCAGAGCTTAGTACAGTATATGAGGTAAAGCTTCACTTTACCAAGAATACCCAATCAAATGCAAGGAAGAAAAAAAAAGAGCATTTTTGCTTGCACTTGATTGGATGAATAAAGTCAGCAGAGCTCCCCATCATTTACTAAGCTCTGGAGCAACTGCACTACACAGTCTATTTGCCTTTAGTAAATCAACCCTCTGTTGTCTAACTTTACTCCTGGAAACTAAATAAAGCAGCCAAGGGAATAAAGGAATGGAAAGTATGTGCAGCTGAAGTTGCTTACTCTGCATGGGCAAAGCATAGGTTCACTTTAGCGATTCATGAATACTGGCCAAAGAGAAGTAAATCCAGTTCTTTGGAGGAACATGTTGCTACACAAGGTCCATAATCTATTTTTTATGGAATATTTATCTGTTGTACCAATGCATGAGCCGTTACACATTCTGTAGCCTTTTATTCCGCAAGCCTGCATACATTGTTATTGAGTACAGACATGTACAGAGTTCGTTCTTCTGTGCAATTATGTTAATGCTTGTATTTCATGGTGACTCTATGCATGCCTGAAGTCTAAATGAACTCAATAAGCTTTAAAAGATTTGTTGATAACTGCTGATGTGGCAACTCCTGTTTATGAGAATGCACAAATAAGATTCTTTGTGTTTTATTATTTATGGTAATGCATTTTACTAAGAATTTATAAAAAGTACAGTAAAAGAATCCATAATGTATGTATGAAATTCTCTTCAATCCAATGTCATACTGGCCAACTTTCTGAGAGACGAGATTGGGGGACGGCTTTACTTGGCAGAAGTTTGAAGGACAACTGTAGTTTATTTAAATTTATTTATTTTTATTTTATTTTTTTAACTGAGTACACCCTGAGTGCAGCTTACCTGGTTTTACACTTATCCTCAGTATCAATCAAATGATCTTCACTTTGCGGCCCTGCTTTGAGTTGCATAGCCTTTCCTCTGGAAACGGCTACTTTGTACTGAGCATGCACACCACAGCTCAGTTTATTCCTATGGGTATGCCATTCTCCAAGTGGCTGCCTGAGGCCACCATCAGTACAGCTTTCTCGCAGAAATGAATAGGGCTGCTGTGTGCATGTGTTGTACAAAAAAGCTGTGCAGCCCAAAGCACTACAGGTAAAGTGGTATTAAAGGTTTGGCTTTTAACAAACATTTTATGTTTAACTGCTTTGTGTGGTTTTGTACAGAGCAGCCCCAGTCCTCTTCTTCTCAGATCCCCCGCCAACATTCCTGGTTCCTCCCCCCTGACTAATGCCCCTCAGTATCAAACTTCTTACTATGGGGGCACCGGTGCGTGCTCACTCTTGAGCCCTGCTCTATGCGTCCATAAGACCTGGCCCAACACTCTGCTCTCTCCTCATTGGCTCACTGGCTGTGATTGACAGCAGTGGGAGCCAGTGGCTCCCGCTGCTGCGCTAGCCAATGAGGAGATGAGTCCCAGGACAGCTGAGGCTCTCATTCACATCGCTGGATCCAGAGGGAGCTCAGGTGAGTATTAGAGGGGGGCTGAGGGGGGAGCAGTACACAGAAGTTTTTTTACCTTGACGCATAGAATGCATCAAGGTAAAAAACCTTCAGCCTTTACAACCACTTTAAGCAAAAGTCCGCAAATGAAATGAAAACCCCAAAATACCAACCCTGAGACAATGAAACCAAAGCCTACTTTTTTGTAAGTCTTGCAGCCAAAAAAAGCCCCCCAAAAAAACAAAAAAAAAACCCCCAGTTTAACCTAAAATAATAATATAATCAGAGGCATAACTAGAACCTTCAGGGCCCCGGTGCAAGAAACCATGATGGGCCCCCTGCCCCCCCCCCTTCCATTCGAGCCCCGGGCTTCCAATTTTGGGAGGGTGTCCATGGACATCCTCCCAGAACCCGGCTTCCCGCGTGTCCCCTGGGACGTGCATCCAGCACAATCACAGCAGTCCTTTACCATGTGATCAGCTGATCACATGTAAACAGACTTGCCAGTTATCCACAGCCCTTTCCTCCCACGCTGTGTCTGTGTGAGGAAAGGACTGCCGTTAACTGTCAAGAATGTCAGTAAATAGTTTCCACTTATAATCAGTGCCCAAATCATCAGTGCCACCTATTAGTGCTCATGATTGCCACCTATTAGTGCCCATCAATGCTGACTATCAGTGCTCATCAATGCCGCCTATCATTGCTGCCTATCAGTGCCCATTAATTCTGCCTACAAGTGTTACCTATTAGTGCTAATCAATGCGGCCTATTAGTTCCCATCAATTCTGCCTATCAGCACCACCTATCAGCTCATCAATGCCGCCTAACTGCATCCATCAGTGCCACCTACCAGTGCTCTTCAATGCTGCCTATCAGCGTCTATCAGTGCTTATCAATGCTGCCTATCAGTGCTCATCAGTGCCGCCTATTAGTGCTCAATGCCTATCAGTGCTCATCAATGCTGCCTATCAGTGCTCATTAATGCTGCCTATCAGTGCCACCTATCAGTGCTCACCAATGCTGCCTGGAAGTTCTGCCTATCAGTGCTCATCAATGCCACCTATCAGAGCTCATCAATGCTGCCTGAGTTCTGCCTATCAGTGTTCATCAATGCAGCCTATGAGTTCTGCCTATCAATGCTCATCAATGCCCCACTGTGCCACCTATCAGTGCCTATCAATGCCACCTATCAGTGCACATTAGTGCCTCCTGTTAGTGCTGCCAATCAGTGCTCATCAATGCAGCCTATCTTTTCCCATTAGTGCCTCCTATCAGTGCTCATCAATGCTACCTATCAGCGTCTATCGGTGCTCATCAGTGCTGCCTATCAGTGCTCATCAATGCTGCCTATCAGTGCTCTTCAATGCTGCCTATCAGTGCCACCTATCAGTGCTCACCAATGCTGCCTATGAGTTCTGCCTATCAGTGCTCATCAATGTCACCTATCAGAGCTCATCAATGCTGCCTGAGTTCTGCCTATCAGTGTTCATCAGTGCCCATTAGTGCAGCCTATGAGTTCTGCCTATCAGTGCTTATCAATGCCCCACAGTGCCACCTATCAGTGCCTATCAATGCCACCTATCAGTGCAAATTAGTGCTGCCAATCAGTGCTCATCAATGCAGCCTATCTTTTCCCATCGGTGCCTCCTATCAGTGCTCATCAATGCCTCCTATCAGTACTCATCAGTGCCATCTCCCTTTTCAGCATGGCTCTGAGCTGACAGCCTCTATGTCATGGACCAGCACAGAGCCGGCATTGACAGTTCTGTCCCCCCCCCCATCCACTTCTCTCTCGCACGGGATGAGACAGGACACAGCCGATCTGCTCCCCCTTCTCCCCCCTCCCCTCTCCTGTGTGTGGTCCGCAGGCAGTCAAGTGTGAAGCTAACGAGCTCATATTTCCCGCGGAGCACACACAGAGGGGAGGGGGGGAGAAGGTGGAGCAGATCGGCTGTGTCCTGTCTCATCCCATGCGAGAGAGGAGTTGACGGAGGGGGAGATAGAGCTGTCAATGCTGGCTCTGTGCTGTTCCATGAGCTGTCAGCTCAGAGCCGTGCGACTAGCAACTTGCTGGGCCCCCCGACAGTGGCGGAATGCCAGGGTCCCATCGCAAGTGCGACTGTTGTGACCCTAATAATTCCACCACTGAATATAATGTCAACATAAAATAAAAAAACATACCTATAAAATAAATTAAAATTCCAAAAATACCACCCCCTAAAATATTAACCCTTTTGTTTTGTTTTTTGTTTTTTTAATAAGAAGCATTGCAGCAAAAAAAAAAGCTGTTCGAAATTAAACAAAGGCCTTATCAACATTAACATAAAATAAAACAGTATAACGTCCCAAAATATAAAAACCCCAAAACATCACACCCTAATATAAAAAAACATTTTTTTAAAAGGAAACTTTTCAGCTAAAACAGACCTCAAATCAACCAGAAACTAAAATGAAAGACGAAAAAAAAAAACAATAATAGGATGAAAAAAGGCAGCAAAGTGGTTTATTGCCAATAGAGCTAGCAATTAGAATTACAATGACAGTTTCCCATCTAGCTTAATCTCTTCCTATGCAGTTTTTCAGCTTTCTTAATGCTTTCCCTACCACAACTTCCAATTCACGGACACTATGATCATTCTGTGTCCTCCCATTTATAGTGACTCTTAAGCCTGTTGACTATGGTTCAGTGGTCATGCAGTACATGGTTTACAACAATTCTCCTGGGCGAATCTTGGCATCAGGGAGGCGAGGGAGCATGGATTGTTGATTATACCTTGCATGAGGATAGACAATCTGATGGCACTGTCACTCTGACCTGAATGGGCTGGGGACGTCTCTTTTTCTCTGAAGAATCTAACAAAAACTAAGAAATGTGTTTTGGTGGACTGACCCTTTAATAGAATAGGCAGTTTAGCCCTGGCTCTTTTCTCTTTCGTTTTTTCTCACCTTGTTCCTGTTAAAGCCTCACATGACAATGTGTAGTATATGCTTAACAATATGTTACTGAGGAATCATCAGCAGAATGTTACTGTAATGTGTTTTGACAGCTTTGCAGTGATGGACCTGTTATGCCATGAAAAATTTCTTCAGTATTTATACTTATTAGCATCCTAATCTATAAAGTATTTTTTTTTTTTTTACACTGAATCACTAATTTTAGTGTTGCATAATGTCTATTGAATTGACGCTGATCTCTTGTCAAACTGCGTTGGGAACATTGCAAAATACATTTGTATCTTAAACACATCAAGTATTTGTATACAGAGACACATCGCACTAAAACATACAAATGGGAATGCTATAACCATGACGACTTATCTTATGTTTAGTTATATCTTCTCTACATACTAAAGTAACAAATTATAACTGGAATGTCATTGGAAGCTTTGGATTTCCATTTTTAAAGTTTACAAAATATTTCATTGTATCTGGTTAAATGCATTTATTCCATATGGTCCTAGAACAGCAAATTGCCTTTACTCATGTTTACCAAGACAGTAAGGGTCGGTTCACACTGGGGCGACTTGGGATCCGACTTGTACGCCCTCAAGTCGCCCCAAGTCGCCCCAGAAATAGATTCAATGGGAGTGAACGCTAGCGTCTTAATAGACACTACTGAAGTCGCTCCGACTTCAGAGCGTACTCCCTGTACTACTTTGATCCGACTTGGTAGGCGACCTGTACCATAGAAATCAATGGAAGTCGCCTCCAAGTCGGATCTCTCTGTAAAGTCAAGCGACTTTGCAGGGAAAACCCCTCCCTCCCCCCTCCCTCCCAGAGAGCTGATTGCCCTGTGATTGGCCACAGCCGAAGTCGCCTGTCATGGAGGCGACTTCAAGTCGCCTTGTAATTTGCTAAAGTCGCGCTGAAGCCGCGTCAAAGCCGCGTTGAAGTCGCCGTGCAAAGTCGCGCTGAAGTCGTGTTGCCCCAGTGTGAACCAAGGGGTTGATTTACTAAAACTGGAGAGTGCAAAATCAGGTGCAGCTGTAAATGGTAGCCAATCAGCTTCTAACTTCAGCTTGTTCAATTAAGAGTATGGGGTTGAGGTTTTTTCCTGAATTATACTTACCTAGGTGGATGCAGCATTGGTCTGATAATGCATCTGTCTCCCAGCGCCTCTACACTGAGAACCGAGCGATTGAACACCGCCAATCACTCAGTTCTGACAGCTTTGTGAGCAGAGAGCTGCTGACTGTCAGTCACAGCTCGCTACTCTGCCCCCTCCTTGCTCATTGGAGCGCTGGGCTGTGTAGGGGGCGGAGCGGCCGGCTCAGGCTCTCAGCAGCTCACTTAGAGGCTGGGCCGGGAGTCAGTCCAGGGACATGGCGGATTCCGACTTCCATTGTCGTGATGTCACGGACCCTGAACCGACTTCTGTGACATCAGCAGAGAGTGAAAATCAGCCCGCTCTCTGCTGAAAACAGGTCACAGGAGTGCAAAACGAATTGCAATCCTGTGATCCACAGGGGAAGTCCAGCCAAACAAGCTTTGGCTGTACTTCTCCTTTAAGCTTTGCCAATAAAACCTGGAAGTTAATTGGTTTCTATGCAGAGCTGCACCAGATTTTGCACTCCCCAGTTTTAGTAAATCAACCTCTAACTGTCTTGGTAAACACGAGAAACCAACCAGCTTCCAAGTAGGACACCCAACGTTTGAGCTGATTTATTCTTCCAAAGCAAAACACACCTTTTGCACACTGGTACTGACTAGTATTCCAATGTTTCTCTTCCTTCCTGAGCTAGTGTGACCTCAGTGCTGACAGAGAGCGGCAGGGGATGGGGAAACAAGGATGCTGTGCAGGCGCCCGACTTCCCCCTTATCAACCGACAATTTCATTGGTTGTTAGGAGATAATATATAAAAGAAAATTGCGCACAGAGAACTGAGTGAGCTGGCAACACTTCACTAGACACACGGGGTTATTTACTAAAGGCAAATCCACTTTGCACTACAAGTGCAAAGTGCACTTGAAATTGCACTGAAAGATCCGAGGGGGACATGCAAGGAAAATAAAAAACAGCATTTTAGGTTGCACATGATTGGTTGATAAAAATCAGCAGAGCTTCCACTCATTTCAGATCTACCCCTTAGATTTAGCGACTGCACTTCCAAGTGCACTTTCAGTGAAATTTCAAGTGTACTCTGCACTTGTTGTTTGCACATGTAGTGCAAAGTGGATTTGCCTTTCGTAAATAACCCCCATATAGTATACAAAATAAAATCAAATAGTGTAACGCTCAAAAATAAGTGAATGTGAACATTAATTGTATAGTGGAAAAACATAATAAATCAAATATAACATATCAGATATAACATATTAGTCCATCTTGAATAGATCATATAAAATAATAATATAAAAGGAAGTCCATAGGTGATGACTCCGTGGTCTACAGCAAGTATATCTCAAATGTGAAGTTATCCCATGACATCAACCATGTAAGATAAATAAAATCCGCATAGTGTAACACTGTATGGTCTTTTTATTTAAAAAAAGAGGGGTTCACACTTACAAGAAAATGATTTATTTGATTTCTTGTAAGTGTGGACCCCTCTTTTTTTTAAATTCATTACCTATGGACTTCCTTTTATATTATTATTCTATATGGTCTATTCAAGATGGACTAATATGTTATATCTGATATGTTATATTTGATTCATTATGTTTTTCCACTACGAAATCAATGTTCACATTCACTTATTTTTGAGCGCTACACTATTTGTTCTTGTTTTTATTCTTTGTTGGTTGTTCGGAGGCCAGCGAATAGAAGGTTGTAATGGTGCACAATGAAAACATGTGGCTTTCTGTAACTAAAAGGCAGGCTTGATCCACCCTTTGGTTTGTTACTATTTTTGTAAATTTTTTAGGAATTTTGCCAAGGCATCCCTGAAGAAACCTGAAGGCACCGGAGGTGCCAGCCTTTTTCAACCGGGGTGCCTGATCCTTCTCTTCCTGGGTCCACTGTTGGCGCTCCTGGCTTCTCCCTCCTGCTGAGTGCCCCCACAGCAAGCAGCTTGCAATGGGGGCACCCAAGCAGGCGCGCTTCCGAGCCTTGGCTCTGTGTGTCCATTCACACACAGGGAGCCGCGGCTCGCCCCCTCAGTTTCCTGATTGGCTCACTGGCTCCCGCTGCTGCCAAAAGCCAATCAGGACTGCGAGTCCCCGGAGAGCCAAGACTCTCGTGGACGTCGCTGGATCAAGAGGGGGCTCAGGTAAGTATTAGGAGGGCTGCTGCACACATAGAATGCATGAATTTAAAAAACCTTGTGCCTTTACAACCACTTTAATACCACTTTAAGCTATTCAGTTGTGTTTTTAATTTATTTCTATCCAGGGAAGTAGAATTCTACTTTAAGAGCATGCAACATGTTATGCAGAAAAAAGGATTTGCATGCACGCATTTTTGGAATCCTTTGCAGGAAAACATAGAGGGTATAGTTGTCGGCAGTGAAAGGCAATAGTGATGTGATGAGATGTGCGTGGGTGACTCAGGGAGGATCTCAGTAAGTACCGTGTAGAACAAGTCACGCTGTGTTAGTCACTTAAATGGAGCAAAGCTATAATTGTCACGACACACCTGTGCAGTGCCGAATGCTGAGACCAGTCATCTGACTGAGATGTAATAAATGGAACTGTCTTAGGAGGTGAGACCCCAAGCTTCTGAGTGATGGCTCTGAAACTGACTCTTTTAAAAAAAAGACTCTGTTGAAATGCAGTGAAAACACAGCAAGAACGCATCATTAACACACCTGTGTTACGTTTTTAGAGCGTTTTTGAGTCACATGACCTTAGTAAAATACACACCATAAGCACAGTAAAATCGTGGTAAAATCGTTGCAAAATCGCGTGCGTTTTCGCTCCATTATCCGCACCTTTTTCTTTATCGACAAAATGGCAAAAACACCATTTTGGCTGATATGTTTTGGCCGCCAAAATTTCGGTGGTTCTCTAATTAGCAGTGGATCACCAAGGTTGCTAATTGCTTTGGACCCAATGGCACATGTTCATATCACCAGGCAGCAACATGAGCATTTGAAGAAGGACCCTCTCTTTCTGAATTCCAGAGGAACTTTGACGTGTCATGTGACCTCAAATTCTGGTTGGCGTTGAATTTTACAAATTCCTTGAAATTAGAATGTGGCTCTATAACCAGGTAATGGCTGCTTCCATCAGAGCTTTATGTCACATATGCTGCAGCACAGAATTGAGACCTGAACCAAAGAGCTCCAACAGCAGCTGTGAATTAATCAGACAACGCTTTCGCTGGTTTAATTCAATGCACATTCATTTCTAAATTGCTCACCTTGATCACGCTGAGGCTAAATGATTCACTATTGTACTCCATCTAAAGGATTTATTTTAGATCTGCAGTAAATGGTTTCTCTGCGTTCAACAGGGGAATTAATGAAATGTTTTCAATCTGTTTCCTGGAGCTTGTCTGCCATGGACTGACATGTATTATTTATGGCGGCTTTCCTTTCTCAATGAAGTTAAAATGTAATGCTATAATACTTAGGACTCCCTGCAGTGCTTCCCCTATACTGTGTGATGTTTGTTGTTTCATAAGCACATCATTTAATGTAGTAATCATAGTAATAATAAATGTAATGGTAATGATTAACATTAAAGGGAAACTAATCCTGTTATTTATATGTTTATTATGGGAGTTATGCAAAGATTTGACCCAAACCTGATTTACATCCCTGGTCCCTATTGGCTTCAGAATTTGACATCTATAAAATGGTGAAGTTGGAGGTTCCAGGCAATATCTAATCTGTAGTGTTCCAGCTCTGTCCAGCTCTGTTCAGACATTGCTCGTTTCCAGCTCTGTTCAGACATTGCTTGTTTCCAGCTCTGTTCAGACATTGCTTGTTTCCAGCTCTGTTCAGACATTGCTTGTTTCCAGCTCTGTTCAGACATTGCTTGTTTCCAGCTCTGTTCAGACATTGCTTGTTTCCAGCTCTGTTCAGACATTGCTTGTTTCCAGCTCTGTTCAGACATTGCTTGTTTCCAGCTCTGCCGGGCATTGCTCATTACAGCTCTGTTCAGACATTGCTAGTTCCAGCTCTGTTCAGACATTGCTTGTTTGCAGCTCTGTTCAGACATTGCTAGTTCCAGCTCTGTTCAGACATTGCTTGTTTCCAGCTCTGTTCAGACATTGCTTGTTTCCAGCTCTGTTCAGACATTGCTTGTTTCCAGCTCTGTTCAGACATTGCTTGTTTCCAGCTCTGTTCAGACATTGCTTGTTTCCAGCTCTGTTCAGACATTGCTTGTTTCCAGCTCTGTTCAGACATTGCTTGTTTCCAGCTCTGTTCAGACATTGCTTGTTTCCAGCTCTGTTCAGACATTGCTTGTTTCCAGCTCTGCCAGGCATTGCTCATTACAGCTCTTTTCAGACATTGCTTGTTTCCAGCTCTGTTCAGGCATTGCTTGTTTCCAGCTGTGTTCAGACATTGCTTGTTTCCAGCTCTGTTCAGATATTGCTCGTTTCCAGCTCTGTCGGGCATTGCTTGATTCCAGCTCTGTTCAGACATTGCTTGTTTCCAGCTCTGTTCAGACATTGCTCGTTTCCAGCTCTGTTCAGACATTGCTCGTTTCCAGCTCTGTTCAGACATTGCTTGTTTCCAGCTCTGTTCAGACATTGCTTGTTTCCAGCTCTGTTCAGACATTGCTAGTTCCAGCTCTGTTCAGACATTGCTTGTTTCCAGCTCTGTTCAGACATTGCTTGTTTCCAGCTCTGCCGGGCATTGCTCATTACAGCTCTGTTCAGACATTGCTAGTTCCAGCTCTGTTCAGACATTGCTTGTTTTCAGCTCTGTTCAGACATTGCTTGTTTCCAGCTCTGTTCAGACATTGCTTGTTTCTAGCTCTGTTCAGACATTGCTTGTTTCCAGCTCTGCCGGGCATTGCTCATTACAGCTCTGTTCAGACATTGCTTGTTTCCAGCTCTGTTCAGGCATTGTTTATTTCCAGCTGTGTTCAGACATTGCTTGTTTCCAGCTCTGTTCAGATATTGCTCGTTTCCAGCTCTGTCGGGCATTGCTTGATTCCAGCTCTGTTCAGACATTGCTTGTTTCCAGCTCTGTTCAGACATTGCTTGTTTCCAGCTCTGTCGATCATTGTTCGTTTCCAGCTCTGTTCAGAGATTGCTTGTTTCCAGCTCTGTTCAGATATTGCTTGTTTCCAGCTCTGTCGAGTATTGCTCGTTTCCAGCTCTGTTCAGACATTGCTCGTTTCCAGCTCTGTCGAGCATTGCTCGTTTCCAGCTCTGTTCAGACATTGCTTGTTTCCAGCTCTGTTCAGACATTGCTCATTTCCAGCTCTGTTCAGACATTGCTTGTTTCCAGCTCTGTTCAGACATTGCTTGTTTCCAGCTCTGTTCAGACATTGCTAGTTCCAGCTCTGTTCAGACATTGCTTGTTTCCAGCTCTGTTCAGACATTGCTCATTTCCAGCTCTGTTCAGACATTGTTTGTTTCCAGCTCTGTTGAGCATTGCTCGTTTCCAGCTCTGTTCAGACATTGCTTGTTTCCAGCTCTGTTCAGACATTGCTCATTTCCAGCTCTGTTCAGACATTGTTTGTTTCCAGCTCTGTTGAGCATTGCTCGTTTCCAGCTCTGTTCAGACATTGCTTGTTTCCAGCTCTGTTCAGACATTGCTTGTTTCCAGCCCTGTTCAGGCATTGCTCATTTCCAGCTCTGTTCAAACATTGCTTGTTTCCAGCTCTGTTCAGACATTGATAGTTTCCAGCCCTGTTCAGGCATTGCTCGTTTCCAGCTCTGTCGGGCATTGCTTGTTTCCAGCTCTGTTCAGACATTGCTTGTTTCCAGCTCTGTTCAGAGATTGCTTGTTTCCAGCTCTGTTCAGAGATTGCTCCTTTCCAGCTCTGTTCAGACATTGCTTGTTTCCAGCTCTGTTCAGACATTGCTTGTTTCCAGCTCTTCAGACATTGCTTATTTCCAGCTCTTTTCAGACATTGCTTGTTTCCAGCTCTGTTCAGACATTGCTTGTTTCCAGCTCTGTTCAGACATTGCTTGTTTCCAGCTCTTTTCAGAGATTGCTCGTTTCCAGCTCTTTTCAGACATTGCTCGTTTCCAGCTCTGTTCAGACATTGCTCATTACAGCTCTGTCCCACTCTGCTCAGGCATTGCTCGTCTCCAGCTGTGTCGGGTATTGCTCATTTCCAGCTCTTTTAGTCATTGCATGTTTCCAGCTCTGATCAGGAATTGCTCATTACAGCTCTGTTCAGGAATTGCTGGTTCCCAGCTCTTTTCAGGCATTGCTCATTACAGCTCTGTCATTAGGCCCCTTTCACAGGACCGTTCCGAATAGGTCCGCCTGCCTGTTTTTCAGGTGGACCTGATCGGAAGGTCCATTCACCCCTAGGTATCAGCGGGCCTTAACAGAATTGTGTCCTTTTATACCCGCATAAGTCCAAACTGATCTGGTCCGCCAAAGAAACCAAAAAAGGATCCGTCATCCTCCATCTAGGCAGATTAGATCGGAGGATAGTCGGTTGTAAACGGACAGCAGAGTCATGTAATGTAACAGAATTGATAAAGTATTGCAGCTCTCTCTTGGAACATATCATGTTGTCTCCTCTCCTCCATTGCTTGTTTCCAGCTCTGTTCAGGCATTGTTTGTTTCCAGCTGTGTTCAGACATTGCTTGTTTCCAGCTCTGTTCAGATATTGCTCGTTTCCAGCTCTGTCGGGCATTGCTTGATTCCAGCTCTGTTCAGACATTGCTTGTTTCCAGCTCTGTTCAGACATTGCTTGTTTCCAGCTCTGTCGAGCATTGTTCGTTTCCAGCTCTGTTCAGAGATTGCTTGTTTCCAGCTCTGTTCAGATATTGCTTGTTTCCAGCTCTGTCGAGTATTGCTCGTTTCCAGCTCTGTTCAGACATTGCTCGTTTCCAGCTCTGTCGAGCATTGCTCGTTTCCAGCTCTGTTCAGACATTGCTTGTTTCCAGCTCTGTTCAGACATTGCTCATTTCCAGCTCTGTTCAGGCATTGCTTGTTTCCAGCTCTGTCGAGCATTGCTCGTTTCCAGCTCTGTTGAGACATTGCTTGTTTCCAGCTCTGTTCAGACATTGCTTGTTTCCAACTCTGTTCAAACATTGTTTGTTTCCAGCTCTGTCGAGCATTGCTCGTTTCCAGCTCTGTTCAGACATTGCTTGTTTCCAGCTCTGTTCAGACATTGCTTGTTTCCAGCCCTGTTCAGGCATTGCTCATTTCCAGCTCTGTTCAAACATTGCTTGTTTCCAGCTCTGTTCAGACATTGCTAGTTTCCAGCCCTGTTCAGGCATTGCTCGTTTCCAGCTCTGTCGGGCATTGCTTGTTTCCAGCTCTGTTCAGACATTGCTTGTTTCCAGCTCTGTTCAGAGATTGCTTGTTTCCAGCTCTGTTCAGAGATTGCTAGTTTCCAGCTCTGTTCAGAGATTGCTTGTTTCTAGCTCTGTTCAGACATTGCTTGTTTCCAGCTCTGCCGGGCATTGCTCATTACAGCTCTGTTCAGACATTGCTTGTTTCCAGCTCTGTTCAGGTATTGTTTATTTCCAGCTGTGTTCAGACATTGCTTGTTTCCAGCTCTGTTCAGATATTGCTCGTTTCCAGCTCTGTCGGGCATTGCTTGATTCCAGCTCTGTTCAGACATTGCTTGTTTCCAGCTCTGTTCAGACATTGCTTGTTTCCAGCTCTGTCGATCATTGTTCGTTTCCAGCTCTGTTCAGAGATTGCTTGTTTCCAGCTCTGTTCAGATATTGCTTGTTTCCAGCTCTGTCGAGTATTGCTCGTTTCCAGCTCTGTTCAGACATTGCTCGTTTCCAGCTCTGTCGAGCATTGCTCGTTTCCAGCTCTGTTCAGACATTGCTTGTTTCCAGCTCTGTTCAGACATTGCTCATTTCCAGCTCTGTTCAGGCATTGCTTGTTTCCAGCTCTGTCGAGCATTGCTCGTTTCCAGCTCTGTTGAGACATTGCTTGTTTCCAGCTCTGTTCAGACATTGTTTGTTTCCAGCTCTGTTGAGCATTGCTCGTTTCCAGCTCTGTTCAGACATTGCTTGTTTCCAGCTCTGTTCAGACATTGCTTGTTTCCAGCCCTGTTCAGGCATTGCTCATTTCCAGCTCTGTTCAAACATTGCTTGTTTCCAGCTCTGTTCAGACATTGATAGTTTCCAGCCCTGTTCAGGCATTGCTCGTTTCCAGCTCTGTCGGGCATTGCTTGTTTCCAGCTCTGTTCAGACATTGCTTGTTTCCAGCTCTGTTCAGAGATTGCTTGTTTCCAGCTCTGTTCAGAGATTGCTCGTTTCCAGCTCTGTTCAGACATTGCTTGTTTCCAGCTCTGTTCAGACATTGCTTGTTTCCAGCTCTTCAGACATTGCTTATTTCCAGCTCTTTTCAGACATTGCTTGTTTCCAGCTCTGTTCAGACATTGCTTGTTTCCAGATCTTCAGACATTGCTTGTTTCCAGCTCTTTTCAGAGATTGCTCGTTTCCAGCTCTTTTCAGACATTGCTCGTTTCCAGCTCTGTTCAGACATTGCTCATTACAGCTCTGTCCCACTCTGCTCAGGCATTGCTCGTCTCCAGCTGTGTCGGGTATTGCTCATTTCCAGCTCTTTTAGTCATTGCATGTTTCCAGCTCTGATCAGGAATTGCTCATTACAGCTCTGTTCAGGAATTGCTGGTTCCCAGCTCTTTTCAGGCATTGCTCATTACAGCTCTGTCATTAGGCCCCTTTCACAGGACCGTTCCGAATAGGTCCGCCTGCCTGTTTTTCAGGTGGACCTGATCGGAAGGTCCATTCACCCCTAGGTATCAGCGGGCCTTAACAGAATTGTGTCCTTTTATACCCGCATAAGTCCAAACTGATCTGGTCCGCCAAAGAAACCAAAAAAGGATCCGTCATCCTCCATCTAGGCAGATTAGATCGGAGGATAGTCGGTTGTAAACGGACAGCAGAGTCATGTAATGTAACAGAATTGATAAATTATTGCAGCTCTCTCTTGGAACATATCATGTTGTCTCCTCTGTGACACAACTGTTCTGATAAAGCATAGCAGCTGTCTCGTGTAACTTGACAGTGTCGAGAAATGTGACACATACAGTTGTGCTCATAAGTTTACATACCCTGGCAGAATTTATGATTTCTTGGCCATGTTTCAGAGGATATAAATGAATGGCTGAAATTTTAGTTGGTCTACCTGACCGTGGTTTGATTTCAACAGAACCCCTCATTTTCCACTTCTTGATTAGAGTTTGAACACTGCTAATTGGCATTGTCAATTCCTTGGATATCTTTTTATGTTCCTTTCCTGTTTTATACAGTTCAACTACCTTTTCCCGCAAATCTTATGACAATTCTTTTGCTTTCCGCATGACTCAGAATCCAGAAATGTCAGTGCAGCACTGGATAGAAGATGCAAGGGTCTGACAGGAGTCCAGAAACTGATTGGCCTTTTATACACACACACTAATTACAAACAGGTGAGGATGGTTACCTTTAATAGCCATTCAAACCCTTTTGTGTCAACTTGTGTGCATGTTATCAGGCCAAAATCACCAGGGTATGTAAACTTTTGATTTTGGGTAGTTTCTGTTGCCCTTATGATTTAAAAAGAGTAAACACAGTTGATTAATAATAAATGGCTTCAGCCAAACACTAACCATGAGTGAAAGAAAAGTTTTTGTGTTATTCGTATTCTCTGAAAAATGGCCAAGAAATCATAAATTCCGCCAGGGTATGTAAACTTATGAGCACAACTGTATGTAAAAACATGTGAACAGCTTCGTCCGGCTGTTATTTTACAGTTCAGGTTGGCAGCCTGGAGGCAGTAAAACCCCAGCTCAACTGTCTGTTTTTACCATCCCCCCGATAGGCCATCTGATAGAAACCTATTTCATGAGCCGTTGTTCCTATTATTCCTAGTGTCAGGTGTTTGTTTTCTATGTTTACATACATATGGATGGACCTTTCCAGATCCAATATTAATATTGAGCAGAATTATGTATGCCCCCCCACAGTCCCAGTTTCTCACGTGGCCCTTGTCTATGGTGCTATATCCCAAAAAATAAAAGTTTTGCCTAAACTTCTGTTTTATTATTTAGAAGCATGCATGCAGTCATGTGTTTCTAATGAATATACATTTTTTTTTTTATGTACATTTTTAAAGTACTTTGAAGGCATTTAATTAAAATGTCATGTTTTTAAATTTCCTAGTCACATTGTATAATCTTATATTTGAAGAATTTAGTCATGTGCTTAAAACGTTGTGTAACTGTAAAATGATATGTCTTATTCTCTTCAGCAGTATCTCAGCATCAGGCTGTGCCGAGCCTCCTTGAGAAGCCTGCCGGAAATGCCATCCTCTGCAGCAACTGCGAAATCGCCTGTAAAGGGGAAGTTCTGAGAGTGCAGAATAAGTATTTCCATATCAAATGCTTCAAATGTAAAGGTATGGCCATTCATTTAATATCTATTCATATTCATTTATTCATTTGTCACAGCATAACTACTCTTACCCTAAAGAATCCTTCCTATACTGTTAAGAAAACGTATTTACTCTACAGTTAGTAGAACTCAAGGGACATTTTTTTTTCCATTTTGGATACAATAAGGGAGGGCAGGGACTGAACCAGACAATTTTGGATCCATCTATGGGCAGCTTAAGAATGATGACCCCCCTCTTCCAGTCTGAGTGTATCTGTGCAAGGATCAGTAAAAGCCAACATCAAGACAAATTTAGGGACTTAGGCTAGATTTAGATTTAATTATTAATACATAACTGATTTTTTTTTAAATGTGTGCATTGCGGTAAAGTGTTTGTTTCCCTAACAAAAAAAAATAAAAATCCTGTCCCTTTAAAGCATGTTATACAGCACAGTACTTGTGCTGTGTAATTTGGCCCCTTATATCACCTGAAATACCTGGCTGACCCTGCCTGGTTCTGCTCTCTCCCTGTAAACTGACCACAGCTTATCATGGCTGCTGAGCCCTGACACTATGGTCAGTTTACGTGCCTCCGTCATCCGCAGTTCTCCTGTCCTCCTCTGTCCTGTCCTCCATCCTCTCCCCCATCCCCTCTCTAACTGTCTGCTCTGTGTCAAGTCCTCGTCCCCTCCCTCCTGCTGCTGAAATTACTTTTAATATCTTATATAATCCTGTGTGTTAACTAATGATAGTTTTATAAAAAAAATTCCGGCTATACCTGATTTCAGAGTGCCACTGAGCGCTCACATGACTGGGCGGCTTTCTCCTCCTCTTTTTCCTACTGACATCAGCAGGGGAATCTCGGACCTGCCCGCTGCAGCTGGCAGACGGGAAGAGGAGAGAGGAGAGAGACGACCGGTCACGTGAGCGCCGAGCTCTGAAATCAGGTATAGCAGGCATTTTTTTTATAAAACATTGAGACAGGAGCACTTATCATTAGGAAACAAAGAAGATTATATAAAGTTATGAGAGTGGGTTAACAACCACTTTAATCTGAGAAGTGGCATGGATTCTGCCACCTCTGGACTCACCACAGGACTCGGGTCCTTGTGAAGGATGTGCTAATATGTTAATTTATCGAACTAAACTGTGGGTGGATCCTGCATTTTGTATCAATGCCAGTCTTCACCCACAAACTCTCTTGATAAACAACCTTACCCCTGTCAATAAGGTCAGAAAAGACCAATGCTGATCAAGTTGGAAGGGCTTACATGCTTGCTGCTCATCCACATCCCTACCTTATTTGCTATTTATTTTAAAGGTAAAGGTTTGCAGAAAAGCATAATCCGTATGCCACCCCCCCCCCCATTGGTTGGTCGGTTGGTTGGGAGCACTTACCCCATCACCGGCGACTTCCCCCTGCTCTGCGGCGGCGTCCTCCCGTTCTACTGCTCGGCTGTGGCAGCTTTCCCCTCTCGGCAGCCTCCTGGCCTCCTGCTCTCTGCGGCGGCAGTTTCCATTTCCTCCCTGCTCTTCGGCAGCCAATTGGTCTCACACCCGCTTCTGATTGGCTGGTGTGAGGATCAGTGTTTTTTTTAACAGTGAATATTCATTCGCTGTTGTAACACACCTGGGTGGGCTCCAGGTCGCATGCTCTACAACCCAAGCCCACCCTAATTTGAAGCCTATTAGAGCCTCTGGCTCTAATCAGCTGCTTCAAAAAGAGGACCCGCTAACAGCTGATGACCCATCCGTTGTTAAGGACTTGGGGACTGGCTTCCTGGCTCGATCCTTAGCAACCAGCTAATAGAGGGGGATCCCCAGGCTGTTTCTGACAAATACCGCATGTGATACTGCCAGTTAAACCCTGGTGATAAATATGGCATGATTTTTTACTCTCTGTTCTATTTGTGAAGAGCTTACCGTATGTTTTTTTGAGGATCAGGATTGATCGATTTTAAAATATATATACCATAGTTTGTAGACTATAACTTTCCTAAACACTAAATAATAAACACTGATTTGGTTTAATTTTTACCAAAGAAATGTAGTGGAATACATTTTGGCTTATATTTATAAAGAAAGATTATTCATTTGCAAACATTTTTAACAGAACTTTTTCCCTTTTTTTTAGCAAAAAAAGAAAAATTAATTTGGGTACAGTGTTGCATGACTGAGTAATTGTCATTCAAAGTGTGACAGCGCTGAATTTTGAAAATTGGCCTGTGCAGGAAGAGGGTGAAAGTGTTCTGTATTGAGGTTGTTAACCGCTTTCACCCCGCCCACTGTACATGAACAGCAGGGGTTGGAACTTTGCCGTCCTGAGCCAACGTACCCTTCCTTTGCTCAGAAGGAGTGCCCATGTGTGGCCGTGAGTGATCACTGGACAGAGCTAAGCACAGATCTGGATATGGGCGCTGTTATTGGCCCTCCTGACCATGTGAGCAGGGTAAGCTGCAGCCTGTGTGACAGCTCTGTGTGTAAGAAATGATTTTACACACAGAGCTGTCACAGATCACACAGACTGTTGCCACCCCTACACATAGTACACCAAGTACCACTGTCCCTGTCCCATCAACATCTGTCACAGTGTCCCCATGAACATATGCCACAGTGCACAAAACATCTGTCACAATGTCCCCATGAACATATGCCACAGTGCACAAAACATCTATCACAGTGTCCCCATGAACATCTGTCACAGTGCACAAAACATCTGTCAGAGTGCCCCATCAGAACTGTTGCAGTGCACAAAACATCTGTAATAGTGTTCCATTGTGACATCAACATCTGTCCGTGTCCGCCGGTGGGCGATCAACATCTTTCAGTGTCCGCCGGTGGGCGATGAACATCTGTCAGTGTCCACCGGTGGACGATCAACAACCTCCAGTGGACGATCAACGTAGTGTGCAAGTGCACAAAAACATCTGTCAGTGTACCATTGTCCCACCAATTAATAAATAAAAGTTTTAAAGCGAATTGAAGAATTGTGAGAAAAAATTACAGCTTCAAAAAACTGGCCATGCCTCTTACTAAATACCTTGGACTGTCTACTTTCCAAAAAAGGGTCATTTAGGGGATATTTTTACTGTCTTGGCATGTTAGGGCCTCAATAAATGAGATAGGCCGTCAGTACATCAGGTGTGATGAATAGCTTGTAGACTCTATAATTTTCACACATACCAAATAATATACACTGATTTTGGTTATTTTTACCAAAGAAATGTAGCAGTATAAATTTTGGTCAAAATTTATGAAGAAAAATTCTTTGCAAAATTTTATAACAAAAACTAAGAAAAACTCGTGACAGCACTGAAAGCGGAAAATTGGCCTGGGCAGGAAAGGGGTGAAAGTGCCCGGTACTGAAGTGGTTAAAGAGGTAAAGGTGTTGATTTACTAAAGGCTGTGCACTTTGCAAAGTGCAGTTGCACTCTGCAAGAGCAGCTGCTCTAGAGCTTAGTAAATGAGGTAATTGCTCACTTTGCGAAGAAAACCCAATCATGTGCAAGGAAAAAAAAAATGCAGTTTCGCTTGCACATGATTGGATGATGGAAGTCAGAAGAGCTTCCCCTCTTTTACTAAGCTCTGGGGCAACTGCTCATGCAGAGTGCAACTGCACTTTGCAAAGTGCACAGCCTTTTGCCTTTAGTAAATAAACCCCAATCTTTTTTCTCTGTGGCCCTGTGTTTTCCCTGGAGCTAGAAAATAATTACTGCTGTACCTGGTTGAACAAATTTGGTCTAACAAACAAACGAAAACCCATGAACATTATGGTACAGGCATTTTAATCTGCATTCCTAAGAGTCCAAATAATTTGGCTAAGGGTAACTTTGCTGGACATGTTTATGGCAGTTGGCCAAATCTGTTTTCTTATTCACAGACACTGCCTTTTTTACGTAAAGGGAGTCTTTGCAGACTAGGTAGTTATGACTGATCCATTCCACATACTGAGAGCCAAGGGAACTGGATGTACAGAAACAAGTTACTTATTTGCTCCAAAACAGGATCCATCTGTTAGGAACCAGAACGATCCACCTGAGTCCTGACCTTTCCAAAACATCTGATGATGCAGCTAGGAATTTATAGAGGCTTGCTAACCAGAGTTAAAAAGCTGCAATTTATGTGTTAATGACTTAAAAAGACTAAATCCTGATCTCTTTTGTGTTCATAGCTGCTCATATTGCAATAGCTAGGTAATGGAAGTCCTCCACCATTTCATTAGACATGGTTAAGACCAAGCTCTCCTGGATAATGGTCAATAAGAAACTCTTGGCCTTCCTAAATAATAAACTACCCCTGTTTGAAAAGACCTGGGAGCCCTGGATAAAATATCTTTCAGGAAATACTTAAGCCTCGTACACACGATCGGATTGTTGGCCAACAAAACCGTGGAATTTTGTCCGAAGGGCGTTGGCCCAAACTTGTCCTGCAGACACACGGCCACACAATTGTTGCCCAACAATTACGAACGTAGTGACGTACTACGTCATTTTTCAGCTCTTTAGCGCCACCCTTTGGGCTCCTTCTGCTAATTTCGTGTTAGTAGAAGTTTGGTGAGTGTTGATTCGCGCTTTTCATTTCGCGCTTTTCATTTCATGCTTTTCAGTTCGTTCCTGAACGGCCGTTTGTCAACCAGCCATGTTGCGGAATTGGAGGAGATAACGTGTTATTTATTATTGACCTTGGAGTTATTGCTTTTACATAATTTTTTTGGTTGAATAATGATTTGATTTGGTATATTTTCTATGTTTTTGGATGCATAGAATGCTCTTTTTGGTTAAGTTCTAATGGCAGATAGCATGTCTAATTTTATTTGTTTTGTTTTTTTAATGCACAATAAAAAAAATTGTGGAGAATAATACTTGGCTATGTGTTTTACTTCAAATGACAGTTTGGTAGTAGGCAGTTAAATTTAAAAAAATACAATGTAAAATTGACAAGGGACACCAACATAGTTTTATTTTGATCTTAAAAACTAGGGGATAATGGTGTTGTGGTAACTTGCCCAAATAAAAAAAAAAAAAGAGCATAATAATATTATTCTTGATATCACTAGAAAAAAAAGCCTTTGAAAATTTGTTTGCAATAACTCCATCAGTATCACCAGCAAAGCAGCTTCATTATTATCCCATTAGCCACCTCAATACAGTACACTTACACCCCCTTCCTGCCCAGACCAATTTTCAGCTTTCAGCGCTCTCATACTTTGAATGACAATTACTCAGTCATGCAACACTGTACCCATTTGAAACATGCGTCCTTTTTTCACACAAATAGAGCTTTTTTTTGGTGGTGTTTAATCACTAGTGGGTTTTTTAGTTTTTGTGCTATAAATAAAAAAATTAAATTTTGTGAAAAAAATGCCTTTTTCTTTGTTTCTGTCATAAAATTTTGCAAATGAGTCATTTTCCTTCATACATTTTGGCCAAAATTTATACTGCTACATATCTGTGGTAAAAAATAACCCAAATTAGTGTCAATTATTTGGTCTTTGTGAAAAGTATAGAGTCTACAAACTATGGTGCCAATCACTGAAAATGTATCACATCTGATCACACCTCATGTACTGAAGGCTTATCTCATTTCTTGAGACACTAACAAGTCAGGAAAGTACAAATACCCCCCAAATGACCCCTTTTTAGAAAGTAGACATACCAAGGTATTAAGTAAGTAGCATGATATGTTTTTTTAAGTTGCAATTTTTTCCCACAATTCTTTTAAAAATAAAGATTTTATTTTTTTACAACATTGTCATATTAACAGGTTATTTCTCTCACAGAGCATATGCATACAACAAATTACACCCCAAAATACATTCTGCTACTCTTCCAGAGTATGGCGATACCACATGTGTGAGACTTTTACACAGCCTGGCCACATACAAAGGCCCAACATTGAAGTAGCACCTTCAGGCGTTCTACAAGCATAAATGACACATCTCATTTCTCAACCACCTATTACACTTTTGAAGGCCCTGGAGAACCAGGACAATGGAATTGCCCCCAAAATGACCCCATTTTGGAAAGCAAACACCCCAACGTATAATCTAGGAGGCATAATGAGTCTTTTGAACGGTTCATTTTTTTCCAGAAGTTTTTGGAAAATGTGGAAAAAACATGAAAATGCATTTTTTTTACACAAAGTTGTCCATTTATCAGATATTTCCAACACATAGCATGTACATAGAAAAGGTGACACCCCAAAATACATTATGCTACTCCTCCTGAGTATGGCGATACCACATATGTGAGACTTTTACACATACAAAGGCCCAACATTGAAGTAGCACCTTCTGGTGTTCTACGAGCATAAACTGCACATCTCATTTCCCAACCACCTATTACACTTTTGAAGGCCCTGGAGCACCAGGACAATGGAAATGCCCACAAAATGACCCCATTTTGCAAAGCAAACACCCCAATGTATAATCTATGAGGCACAATGAGTCTTTTGAACGGTTCATTTTTTTCCAGAAGTTTTTGGAAAATGTGGAAAAAAATGAAAACGCATTTTTTTTTACACAAAGTTGTCCATTTATAAGATATTTCCAACACATAGCAAATACATAGCAAAAATTACACCCCAAAATACATTTTCCCACTCCTCCTGAGTATAGCGATGACACCCCAAAATACATTCTCCTACTCCTCCTGAGTATGGCGATACCACATGTGTGAGCCTTTTACACAGCCTGGGCACATACAGAGGCCCAACATCCAAGTAGCACCATCAGGCGATCTAGGAGCATAAATTACATATATTTCCTGGCAACCTATCATTTTATCATACCAAGAATTACAATCCAAAATAAATTCTATTGCGGAAAGGGTAAAAAAAAAAAAAAAGCATTACCTGTGCTTTTAGTAGTGTCCACAGAGGAGAGCACTGGTCCAGGCAGCAGGCAGGGATGTACTTAACGACAGCAATAGTAATTATCCAGGCAGTGGGCAGGAATGTTGTCTATAGTCAGCACAAAGATATTGTCAGCACAGCACAGTCCATAAAAATTGTTCAGGCAGATACAGCCAGCACAGCCATAATATTGGTCCTGGTACACTGTTAACTGCAGACACTCATTATTGTACTGCTCTCCAGCCCTTCATAAACATACTGCCTCTTGCTACAGCTAATTATTTGCATAGTCCAGGTAGCAGTGTGGTCCGTTAATGCGGCGGGCAGAGGCATGATGGCAGTAAGTCAGCAGCAGGCTAAGGGCCGCAATCAGGTAAGACCTGGGCACAGGGGTAGAGGCTTCGACCCACCCAAATCTCTATGAAGCCTCCAGACTCCAGACCCTAATCTGGAAACTCCGAAACCCGGAGAAAAAAAAATAGTTTTCTCCATCTGGAAAAACAATTCTGGAGCCCCTCACATATGTGAGACCCCTGTGTACTACAGTAGCAGGGCAACAGATCAGTCCAAGCGGTAGGCAAAAGCATAGTCCATAAAACAGGCGAGGGTCAGTTCACGTGCAAGCAGTCCAAGCGGTAGGCAGAAGTGTAGTTGATAAAACAGGCCAGAGTCAGTTCACGTGGAAGCAGTCCAAACAGTAGGCAGATGCATAGTCACAAAACAGGCCAGGGTCATTTCACGTGGAAGCAGTCCAAACGGTAGGCAGAGCCATAGTCAAAAAACAGGCCAAGGTCAGTTCAAGTGTAAGGCAGTGGCATGGTTATTTGGGGAAGCATGGAAAATGGTCAGCACAGATGATGAAAATGGGGAAATGGTTAAAAATATGGGCTAATATTTTAGGGATGTACAATGGTAGCGGGTATCTTTTCGAAAACCGCTTTTGTTGCACACGAGACATTTTTTGCCATCTTCGGCCTGCTTCAGATGGTGGAATGTTGTACGGGAAGTGGTGCTCATGAAGTCGGCTAACAGCATCAGAGCGAAGGTCTTCTGGGGGGTCTTTGTTGATAGATGAGGGACATGACAACTTCTTATATGAATTTTAGGAAGGGGACGGGGCTTCCCGTGGATTTGGAGTAGACTACATAGGAATTATAAATGGCAAAATGGATGAAATAAATTGCTACCTTCTTGTACCAGAATCGGGACCTCCTTATTGACAAATAGGGCTGAATCATTTGATCATTGAAATCCACCCCCACCATGTGCCCATGTAGGCCGGGCACTCAGGGGGCTGGAGCTGGGAATCTATTCCTTCCTTCCTTCGTGGAACGTATACAGATATCCAGTGACTCTTTCACAGAGCTTGTAAAATTTTACTCTGTATCTGGCCCATTTGCTAGGAATGTATTGCTTTATTCCTAGCCGGCCTGAAAAGGGTACCAGGGACACATCCACACATATATGCTGATCGGGGACATAGAGTTCTGCAAATTGTTGGGAAAAGAAATTTATCAGTGGGCGAATTTTATATAACTTGTCGTAATTTGGATGATTGCGGGGAGGGCACTGGGTGTTGTTGCTGAAATGAGAGCGCATTATCATCTCGTATTGAGACCTGGACATTACGGCAGAATAAATGGGCATGTGGTGGATGGGGTTGGTGGACCAATAGGCATGTCCTTAATTTTTTTTTTTTGTAAGTCCCATGTTTATGGTGAGGCCCATAAACAATTTGAACTCCTCCAAATTCAGACCTCTCCACTCAAACGCATGGGCATATGATGATTGGGGGTTGTTGGCAACCCCTGGGCATATAAATTAGTCTGGTCCACAATGAATTGCAGCAAAGTGTCGGGCAAAAACAGATAAAAACAATCAATCGCTGTGAAATTTTGGGTGTTGGCCTGCACATCTGGCTGCGCTGTGAAAGGGGGAATAATTGGTGATCCCAAGTCTTAAGGCAGCAATGTTGGGTTGGCAAGACCATCTGGCATGTATGTAGAGGCCCTGGCTCTTGGGGGACGTGACATTCCAGTAGTTGGGGGATTTGAATTTCCTGTGCTGGTACTCAGGTGTGATGTGGCAGCACTGGTACTGGGCCTGGGCATTTGTTCCTGGGGCCTATCTCTGACGGCAGCGCCGGTACTGAGCATTTGTTCCCGGGGCCTATCGCTGGCGGCAGCGCTGGTACTGGGCCTGGGAATTTGTTCTTGGGGTCTATTGCTGGCGGCAGCACTGGTACTGGGCCTGAGAATATAATCCTGGTTGCTGGCGGCTGCCTGGATTCCAGAGCGCCGTGCCCTTTTAGGAGGGACCCATTCTTCCTCCGGATCATTTGCCGATTCACTATTCTCAATCGGCTCAAATGCCAAATTTGATTCATAATCAGAACTGAAATCTGATGAGAACTCCCCGCTGCTCTCATCAGTCATGGAGAGGATCTGGAACGCCTCCTCACTAATATAAAATCTTTTGGACATGACGCTGATGGCTGTGTGACAGGTGGCAGGTGACGATCACTGATGGGCTGTGCGATGGGTGCCAGGTGACGTTCACTTATAGGTGATGACGGCGTGATGGGCGATGGTCACTGATGGGTGACAGGCGATGGTCACTGATGGGTGATGGGTGCACCGCTGACGGTCACTGATCGGTGACAGGTGATGGGTGACAGGGCACGTTCACTGAAGGGTGACGGGTGCACCGCTGACGGTCACTGATGGGTGACGGTCACTGATGGGTGATGGGTGACAGTCACTGATGGGTGACAGTTGACGGTCACTGATGGGTGATGGGTGACAGGTGATGGTCACTGATGGGTGACGGGTGCACCGCTGACGGTCACTGATGGCAGTCTCTTATGTGACAGGTGAACTTTATGGGGTGACTGTGGTGACTGTTGTGTGACAGATGACAATAGGGGGGTGATGGGACAAGTGTTGTGCTTGGTGCATACAATACACACACAGATCAGTAACTGCTCCTGGCTCTTCTCTCCTCACACTGATCACGTGGTAACAGCTGCCGGTCAATGGCTGTTTACCAGCGTCGGTGACGAGCAGTGTTCCCAGGAACACGCCACCAATGTGTACGTGCAGCGCGCTCGTGTGCATGCGCCGTACACAGTGGGGTGGAACCATCTGTGATCGGCCGTGACTTCATCGCGGCTGATCACGTGGTAAATAGCCATGCCCAATGGTTGTTCACCCCCCTCGGTGGCAAGCAGTGTCTCTGTGACATGCCGCCACTGAGGGTACAGGGCTGCGCGCACACGATTGCGTGCATGGCCTGTTTAAATGGAAGGACGTCATATGACGCCTGCCCAGAACGAGAGCCGCGCCGCCTGAGCGTCATATGATGGCCGGCGGGCGGCAAGCGGTTAAAGAAGTTGAGAATTGTGCGCTGTACATCGGAAGCCGTGGAGGAAAGGACACTGGAGCCGTTGCTCCCAGCCCGCCGCCAGCCACCCGCCGCGCTGAGGACACCAGAGCCGATGGCCACAATCCACTGCCTGCCACCTAGATGGGGTAAGTGCCGGACCGACTGGCAGACGGGGGGGGGTTAGTACAGCGCCTCCAGCCACCGTAGTTTTTTGCCGCACCCCCAAAGAAAAACCTACCAGCCGCCAGTGGTGCCTTTTTTAGAGCATTCTGGTTGCACAGACTACCCCAACTTCTATCTTTCCTCTTTTTCTTTCTCCTAACAGGATATACAGAACCTCACTGGACTAGTCCCCTTTAGCCACCTTACGAGTCGGGAATTGCTTAGGCATATGGGATTAGATCTCATTTTTTTTTTCTGTCTTTTTGTATTATTCTATTTGACTGTTCTTATGTGGAGAACAGCCCAACACTAGGGGGGGGGGGGGGGTGACATATTGCAAAACTTACTGATACAAATTATATTATTGGAAAAGAAAAGACTAAATCCTAGGTTCTCTAACCAAGTACACCTCCTGTGAATGAGCTTAGGCTGTTGTTAGATTTGACACTACAGAGACTTACTGATCATCATCATGGGAGTTTATACAGCAGGGAAACCTACTGTGCTCCCATATGTCACCACTGTACTGATAGTCTCTGAAGACCACTTTAACAATGGAAATTATTAGCGAGAAGGCCATAGGTTGCTTACAATGTGAGAATCCATCTGACAATTATGTATTTCTATGTTTTATCCTTTCATGCTTAACTTACTGCAACAGCTGACAATACTGATATCACCTGGTGGCCACTCCATATACTGAGAGCAACAGTATCCAAATATCCATATATATATTCTCAAATACTATGCAGATATTTTATAAATACTCTTATAGGGTGTACACACGGTCGGACTTTGTTCGGACATTCCGACAACAAAATCCTAGGATTTTTTCCGACGGATGTTGGCTCAAACTTGTCTTGCATACACACGGTCACACAAAGTTGTCAGAAAATCCGATCATTCTGAACGCGGTGATGTAAAACACGTACGTCGGGACTATAAACGGGGCAGTGGCCAATAGCTTTCATCTCTTTATTTATTCTGAGCATGCGTGGCACTTTGTCCGTCGGATTTGTGTACACACAATCGGAATTTCCGACAACGGACTTTGTTGTCGGAAAATTTTATCTCCTGCTCTCCAACTTTGTGTGTCGGAAAATCCGATGGAAAATGTCCGATGGAGCCCACACACGGTCGGAATTTCCGACAACACGCTCCGATCGGACATTTTCCATCGGAAAATCCGACCGTGTGTACGGGGCATAAGAGTTGTACTAGATAAAAAAGGAATGGGGATAATTGTTGCCTCTAGAAACCATTGTCACAATTCATTTTGATTCTGGTATCTGAGAATATAATATATAGGGATATTTGAATACCTTACTTTGTTTGTTTTATTTGTTAGATAACCCAATGAATATTACACTTTAAAGATTACCTTTCACATTGCTCCTGAGGAGGCAAATGTTTTCTATAATACGTGTCGATTATTGTATATATTACTGAAATTTAAGCGGTCAAAGTATAGTTCTGTTTACACTGCTTGTACTTTGTAATGCTTTAATAAAAAGGGAAGAAAAAAAAAACGTATATGTATTTTATTGGAATGATAAAAGTAGAAACAGTGCGCAATGGATAGTACAGATAAAACCAATTTATTAACGAGACATTGAAATTGCACTTACAGATTAGTTAACTGGTCAGTGCGTATCACCAAAAACAGCTCATCCGGAGGAATACCAATTTCCGCCAACAGATGTAGAAGCTGTACTGAAAAAGACAGCAAAGTCCATAATAGAAAAGATGAGCCAGCAAAGCAATAGCTTCTTATTTAAAGGATTTTATTAGCACAACAGCAAAGTACGATCCAGCAATCAAAGTTGAAAAGAATATGTGGTGGATACTGGGAAAAACCTTGAAAAAAATCCACTAAAATAACATGACTCTGATAAAGGGGCACGAACCCTGAAACGTGTTTCTTTAGTAGTAGGGGTACTGCATCACCCTATACACAGATTGGGTTCCAGCTTCGGATGTTTCTGCAGTCTCTCTCTCCGCTCGTATTTTTCAGTGTTCACCACAGATTATTTCTAAATTTGATTGCTGTCTCTCTCATCGCCGACTTCTACCTGAGAGTACTATTGCATCTGTTGGCGGGACTTCATATTCCTCCAGATGTTTTTGTTGTTATATATTGACAAAGTCACTTATATGTAATTGCAATTTTAATGTCTCTCTATTCAAGTTGTTTTATCTGCACTGTCATGTGCACTCTGTTTCTGCTTTCATCTTTACATGTATATTTGGTCCTTGGAGATATATACAGAGCCAACAATGATGTACAGTATCTGCCTGAGACCAGTGCAGTGCAATACATTCAGCATTTTATTGGATTTATAAATACATTTTGTATTCTTTATACATGTGTTTTTCTTGGGGGTCTTCTTAAATGCTGTAAGAAAAGTTCTATTCCAAAAATAACACATATATATATATATATATATATATATATATATATATGTATATATATATATATATATATATATATGTATATATATATATATATATCAGCCATAACTAATAGGACCACTGACAGACTGACAGGTAAAGTGAATAATGTTGATTATCTGGTTACAATGGAATCTGAAAGTTGGTGGGATATATTAGACAGCAAGTAAAAGTGTTGTCCCTGAAGTTGATGAGTTGAAAGCAGAAAAAAATGGTCATTGCATTTTGTCGTGCATGGGGCTGCTTAGCCACAGACTAGTCAGGGTGCCCATGCTGACTCGTGTCCACAGCCAAAAGCACCTACAATGGGCATGTAAGCATCAAAAAGAAATCACGGAGCAATGGAAGAAGGTGGCCTGGTCTGATGAATCACATTTTCTTTTACATCATGTGGATGGGCAGGTGTGTGTGCGTCACTTACCTGGGGAAGAGATGGCACCAGGATGAAGCATGGGAAGAAGGCAAGCTGGTGGAGGCAGTATGATGCTTTGGGCAAAGTTCTGCTGGGAAGCCTTGGGTCCTGCCATTCATGTGGATGTTACTTGACACGTACCACCTACCAGCTAAACATTGTTGCCGACCAAGTACAACCCTTCATGGAAACAGTATTCATGGCAGTGGCCTTTTTCAGCAGGATAATGCACCCTGCCACACTAAAAATGGTTCAAGAATGTTAGGAGCACAACAATGAGTTCGGGATGATGTCTCCAAATTCTCCAGATCTCGATCCAATCGAACATCTGTGGGATTCGCTAGAACAAAAAGTCAGATTCATGGAGGCCCCACCTTGCAACTTACAGGGCATAAAGGATTTGTTACTGACTGCTTGGTGCCAGATACCACAGCATACCTTCAGAAGTCTAGTGGTGTCCATGCTTCAATAGGTTTGGGCTGTTTTGCACACAAATGGGGACCTACTCAATAGTAGGTTGATGGTCATTAAATTATGGCTGATGGGTGTGTGTGTGTATATATATATATCACTATCCCTGCAGACCCAGGAGCTTAAAATTGCATGATCCTCCTAACACCATATGTACATACGCTATAGCTTTTCTTTGGGTTGTGTAATGAAATCTTTTGCAGATTGACCTGAGTGGAGAATTGGGACTAGGATTTCAGCATGGTAGCAGTGCTAACCACTGAGCCAACATACATTTTCTTGCCTGATTGTGGAAACACGGAATCACTTTGGATACCAAATATTTTGCTGGCAGGTAGATCCAGTGTTTGTATGGTTCCATTCCCAGTGGAAGGGAATTTCAGATTATTTTACATTATCATTCTGATCATTGTCCAGAATACAGAAATACTGGGGTGGGTCAGACTTTGTCTGGAAATTCATTTATAAATTCAGACTCGACCTGTGTGGGAGATTCAGGTCACTTTCCAAGCAGCTGCACAGCAAAATTTACATGAAAACCATCTCTGTGCGTGTAACGTTTTCCACCTAAAACCATTTTTATTAATTATTCTTTTGTTCATATTTCTCCACGTTTACAGACATAATCAAAATATCTTTGTAGAAGAAGCCCATCCTAAACAAAAATTCTCCCCTCATTTCTAATGGTAGAGCTGATAATAGTGAATACATTAACGAAATTTTCTCAGATTGTGAAACAGGGATGGTAACTATTATGAAAATTAGCTGACCCCCTAATCACCCAGAGTTATTTATCTCTACTACACATTCTGCTTTAGAATGCAACTCTGAGGCAGAAATGTTAAAGGGTTACTCCACTTTCGTGGAAGAAAAAAATAGCAAATAAAGAAAAATAATATAGCTTATACAATTGCGACACAAGTCATATTTTGATTGAATATTATTAACAATTACCTTTCCTTTTCAATCTGCAACCGCAGTAGGTTTCTGAAAATGCAATGCAATATGGCTACCTGGAGGTGTTCTATACACAGAATGTGTACAGAACGCCCCACAGAAACATTATTTCGTGCTTGTGTGATTGGCTGATTTTCCCAGACGTCTACACTAAGATATGTCAGATTTCAGGCATCCCCTGCAACAAAAATTTCATTTTTGGTGAGATACTCCCAGTAGGAAATCACGTCTAAAGGGATACAGCTAGGGCTGCAACTAACGATTATTTTCATAATCGATTAGTTGGCCGAATGTTATTTTGATTAATCGGTTAATAACCTTTAAACAAAGTGTGGTGTATAATTTAGTTAATATGTAAAGTTTAAAAAAAAAGGCAATGTATTCTTAAATATCTCTATGCAGTAGTAAATGCAAATAACCAACTATATGGTTAGGGAGCAAAATCTCTAATCCACTCTGAGAATAACAGACAGAAGAGATATATACTCTATATACTATTAGAGGAGATATACTGTATATACACTATTAGAGGAGAGATAGTATATACAGTATATATCTGCTAACAGTATATTAAAGGGTGAATCTGGTAAATATCAGACTCAGAGATCAAATTTTTTTTATTTAAAACACAAACAATATCTCAGACAGTGGATGTGGTTTTCGTTCAGAAGTTACATTTATTTTAAAAACAGACTGTTAAAAACAAGTGAAAATTTCATGAAATTAAAAATTCTTTGATTCAGCGATTTTTCGTCTGAATATTATCGTCTGAAAATTGGTGTGGCCAGCATAAGGCTCGGTACACACCTATGCAATTTGCTTTTGATCTGTTTCTGCAGTGCTTTTTGCTGTGCGTTTTGATTTTTTGCGCACATGATTTTGCATTTTTTTTGGACAATTTGTTGTTGGGCAGATTAGAAAACACAAAATGCTGCAAAAACGCATTACATGTTTTTCTGCAGCTTCTCCATTGAAGTATATTGAACCAAAAAAGTACCGTTTTGTGTTAAAAAAAAAAGTCCCTGACCCTTTCCAAATACACAGTGGCTGAAAAAAGCATAGTTACAGTAGAGATTATTTGCTCTTTTTGTACCATAAAGGGCTCATTTTAGTTTTTTTAACCCTGTTATGTTACTGGCCGATTAATCGATTATGAAAATAGTAATCGATTAGTTTAATAATCGATTAGTTGTCGATTAATCGATTAGTTGTTTCAGCCCTGGATGCAGCTTTCCTCATTATTGCCCTGCAGGTGCTGCAGCTGCATAATTATGACACATGGTATAGCCAGGGCTGCTGTTAAAAATCACGGGGCCCTATACCACCTACCTGACAGGGCCCCCTCCGAAAATATCAAATTATATTTTCGCTAAAATTCCCCTCCACATATTTTCTGTGGGATTAAAGTCTGGAGACTGACTAGGCCACTCCAGGACCTTAATGTGCCTCTTCTTGAGCCACTGCTTTGTTGCCTTGGCCGTGTGTTTTGGTTATTGTCATGCTGAAATACCCATCCACGACCCATTTTCAATGCCCTGGCTGAGGGAAGGAGGTTCTCACCCAAGATTTTTCTCTCACTGTATATAGAGAGTACAAATAAAGCTTTATCTGCCTGGGACCACACAACCGGCCACTGTTCTATAGAAAGTTCCTCCCCAAGAGCTTGTTCCCATCTAAGCATGTACCTATGTTTACCCTTGTGGACTCTGTTCTATGGTATCAGGCTGAGCTGACTGGTATAACTGTTTGTGCAATATTGGCGGTGACTCACACTTATGCATCCATGTCAAAGTGGATAATTTCTTATAAAAGATATTGTTTCATCTCCAGGGCAGACTTGCATATAGGGTTGCCACCTTTTCTTCGAGCCAAACCCGAACACTTCAGCGGGACTTGGCATTTTTTTTGTAGCATACATTATAAGATTGTAAAATACCCGGGACACCTCTGTGTGTCCTAGGGGAATAGTAATGCGGCACGCGCAGCAGTGAACAGTGGGTGTAGACAATTGCATATAGCGCAGGCGTGCATAATGTACAATATAGTGTATATGTAGTGTGTAATGTTTGGTGGGAGCCTCCCAGTGTAATATTGGGGGGTGGGGGGAGGTCTCCTGGTGTGTATATGTATGTATGTGTATAGATAGATAGATAGATAGATAGATAGATAGAGTATGGTGGGTATGGGGGGGTTGGTGGTGAGGACTGTATGTATGGTGTATGGGGGAACTCTGATGTTGGGGGGGGGAAACTCTGATGTAAGGGGGGGCTCTGGTGACGAGATCACCTTATATCAGAGTCCACTGCATTCCCCTTTACATCAGAGTTCCTGTTTATGTAATTGTCCACAGAGTTCTAACTTGCATTTAAAATGGAAACTCTAATGTGGGGGGGACTCTGGTCACCATAGAGCACCTTCCACAGAGTGAATGCACTAAGGTAAGGTGGGGGGGGTTACTGATATAAGAGGTAACCTTTATATCAGTGCCCCTTTACCCTACTGCATTCACTGCCCCCTACACCAGTGATCCCCCCTTCAGACTGGCCTTGCTACACTATCACTGACCACCACTCAGGTGCATCGTGCAGGGCTCAGTCAGATGGTTCTCTTTGGGCCCCAGCTTGGTGGCTCTCCTTTCATCCTATATTACACTACGAGACTGTGCGGCCATAATACAAGAGATGATCAGAGGCTACAGACACAATACAAAAAAATTGTCAGAGACTGCAGACATAGTACAGGAGATGGTAAGAGACTGCAGACATGGTACAAAAGATGGTCAGAGACTGCAGACATAATACAGGAGATGGTCAGAGATTGCAGACATAGAGTGTGCGGCCATAATACAAGAGATGATCAGAGTCTACAGACTTGATACAAAAGATGGTCAGAGACTGCAAACATACTACAGGAGATGGTCAGAGACTGCAGACAAAGTACAGGAGATGGTAAGAAACTGCAGACATAGTACAGGAGATGGTCAGAGACTGCAGACATGATACAGGAGATGGTCAGAGACTGCAGCCATAGTACAGGAGATGGTCAGAGACTGCAGAAATAGTACAGGAGATGGTCAGAGACTGCAGAAATAGTACAGGAGATGGTCAGAGACTGCAGACATAGTACAGGAGATGGTCAGAGAGTGTGCTGTTATAATACAAGAGGTGATCAGAGTCTACAGACATGGTACAAAAGATGGTCAGAGACTGCAGATATAGTACAGGAGATGGTCAGAGACTGCAGACATAATACAGGAGATGGTCAGAGACTGCAGACATAGTACAGGAGATGGTCAGAGACTGCAGACATGATACAAGAGATGGTCAGAGACTGCAGCCATAGTACAGGAGATGGTCAGAGACTGCAGACACAGTACATGAGATGGTCAGAGACTGCAGACATAGTACAGGAGATGGTCAGAGACTGCAGCCATAGTACAGGAGATGGTCAGAGACTGCAGACATGATACAAGAGATGGTCAGAGACTGCAGCCATAGTACAGGAGATGGTCAGAGACTGCAGACATGATACAAGAGATGGTCAGAGACTGCAGACATGATACAAGAGATGGTCAGAGACTGCAGCCATAGTACAGGAGATGGTCAGAGACTGCAGACACAGTACAGGAGATGGTCAGAGACTGCAGACACAGTACAGGAGATGGTCAGAGACTGCAGACATAGTACAGAAGATGATCAGAGACTGCAGACATAATACAGGAGATGGTCAGAGACTGCAGACATGATACAGGAGATGGTCAGAGACTGCAGACATGATACAGGAGATGGTCAGAGACTGCAGACATGATACAGGAGATGGTCAGAGACTGCAGACATGATACAAGAGATGGTCAGAGACTGCAGACATATTACAGGAGATGGTCAGAGACTGCAGATATAGTACAGGAGATGGTCAGAGACTGCAGACATAGTACATGAGATGGTCAGAGACTGCAGATATAGTACAGGAGATGGTCAGAGACTGCAGACATAATACAGGAGATGATCAGAGACTACAGACATAATACAGGAGATGATCAGAGACTGCAGACATAATACAGGAGATGATCAGAGACTGCAGACATAATACAGGAGATGATCAGAGACTGCAGACATAATACAGGAGATGATCAGAGACTGCAGACATAATACAGGAGATGATCAGAGACTGCAGACATAATACAGGAGATGATCAGAGACTTCAGACATGATACAAGAGATGGTCAGAGACTGCAGATATAGTACAGGAGATGGTCAGAGACTGCAGACATAGTACATGAGATGGTCAGAGACTGCAGATATAGTACAGGAGATGGTCAGAGACTGCAGACATGATACAGGAGATGGTCAGAGACTCCAGACATAGTACAGGAGATTGTCAGAGACTGCAGACATAATTGGGCTGAAATTGCACCCGGGTCACATATGAATCGCACAGAACGCACATCGTGTTCCTGTGTTTTCATAGTGTGAACCCACCCTGTGACCTGGAACCCACACTTTGCTCCACTAACTTGCTTGGAAGGGGGGCACTTGTATGGGCACCTGGAGCAATTTTCCACATCTCCTGTGGGGTGCCAAGGGCCACCCGCTCTGTGGCAGACATCATCTCTTTAATATTGGGGGGAGAGGATATGTGCTAAGGGGGGTGGATTTCATATCCAAGCCCCCTTTTAGCACAGGTATTAAAGTGCCCCCTAGAAGATATCCCCCCCATTGCTCAAAGTGAACTGTAGGCTAGTTCCCCCCTCACCCTCTTGTTCATGCCCCCCATCCTCTGGAAGACTCACTGTGGATTAGTTCAGATAGATGATCTCAGTCCAGCAGCGTTGTCGGCAGCGTGGTGAGCCTTCTCCTCCCCTCCTCCTCCTCTGTGTACACAGGAAAACAACACAGCAGGAGGAGGAGGGGCGGGTTCACTCCACAGCACTCTCTCTGCACTGTGTCTGTGTCCTGCAGCTGGGGACAGCGGGGAGAGATGTCGGGTCTGCCCTGTCATGAAAAGTGGAGCTCACAGGCGGCGTGTGGGAACAAAGATACCCCGCATAACTGCAGCATTCCATTACTATGATTCGCCGGGGGAGTTAATTAGAGGGCCGCCTGTGTAGGCAAGGCACGCCGCACAGGGAGCCACAGGCGGGTCTGAATAATGTGCCCGGGTCTCAGGCGGCCAGAGACCCGGACACATGTTTCAAAACCCGTACTGTCCGGGTGAATCCCGGACAGGTGGCAACCCTACTTGCATACCCTGAAGCTTTTGGAGAGAATGTCTAAAGCTTTGTGTTTTGGCTTTGCTAGGCTCCTACAAGGTACTAAACTTGACTCTCGCATGTGCCTAATGTCCATTCACATACATAGAGCATTTTGTGCCTAGGAAACTGATGATGCCCTTAACGAGCATGTCATTTACTGTCCCTTCAAGGCACATTGACCATGTGTTTTCTGATCCCTCTGGTGCTCAGAGTGTACCACCTCCCAACTGTTCAAAATATCTCCCAAACTCTATATCTAATTTCTAAATTCACATGGAGGAGTCAGCGGTGAAGTCATCCAAAAGCAAAAAACATTAAAACCTCTTTTAGACCCAAAAGAGTTTTGAATCTAAACCAGGTTTTTATGTTTTTGATCACCTCCCAGCAGCAGACGCTGTGAAGATGACATGGGTCACCCTCATTCTTCTCTGCTTTTACAGCAGTTCATCAGTGACATCCAGTCTTTTTTTCTCATGCATACCACAGATCTCAAGGCCCCCAAATCCTTGCTCCAGCATTTTGCATAAAGACTCACCCATCTTCAGTGCGGGAGGCTGTCTGTTGTTTTACTGGATCACTTGTTAGTTGTATCCAGGTTTTTCCTTGGAGCTCCTTGTTTTCTTTTATTTGACTTTTGAACTTCAAAACTTTCTTCTGTTTGATCACTTCTTATGCCGCGTACACACGGCCGGACTTGCCAACGGGCTAAACTCCGTCGGCATTTCCGACGGAAAGATTTAGAACATGTTCTATATCTGAGTCCGTCGGAAATGCCTGAAAGGTTAATCAATAACACTCTATTATTAAACGGTCCTTTCCCTTGGTGAGCTACTGGAAACCAATAGCCTAAAGCCTCGTACACAGGGTACGATTGTTGGCCAACCGAGCGTCTGATTTTTGTCAAAAGGACGTGTGCCAGGATCTTGTCTTGCATACTAACGGTACACAATTGTCGTGCCACAAACACGAACGTAGTGACGTACTACGAGGAATTTCAGCTCTTGAGCACCAACCTTTGGGCCCCTTCTGCTAATTTCATGTTTGGTGAGCATTGATTCCGAGCATGCATGTTTGTACTTTTGACTTTTGTGTGACAGATTTGTGTACTGACCATACTAAAATTTGACGTCAAACCGCTGTCCACCAAAAATTTACTAGCCTGTCATCCAACATTTGTTGGCCAAAAGTTGGACAATAATTGTCAAAAGGAGCGTACTAACGGTAAGATTTTAGGACAACAGTCTGTCAACAGACAATCCCCTGCCAACAATCGTACCATGTGTACGAGGCTTTAGTGGCACCTGATAATTCACCGCCTTTTACTTGTGCTCTTAACCAGATTCCTATCCCCAGTTCCTTTACTGTGGGGTCTGCTCATGACAGTCCAAAATATATTGATTCCTAGATTCCTTTTTTTTATACTCAGTCAGGCAGGGTTTAATAAAGCTATCACATTTTTACAGCATAACCAAAATGTTTTTAGTTTTTGATAGAGTAGGGAATCCCCTATCAGTTTACTTTTTCCTGTATATTTTGATGGGGAGACTTCCCTTCATTTCCTGTAAGATGCAACAGGAAGCGAGAGGAAATCTCTTCAGTGTAAAAGGAATTCCCATCTTAGGCAGTTGTCACCAGAACATTTGTCCGCATCAGAAGATTTTTTTTATCACCTCTTACTTTTAAGACAACACATGGCAATAGTCACAGTTCAAACAAAGGGGAGAATCGTCCCAGTAGGGACACAGACCATAATGAAAACTTGGCGGAAGGGCTAATCCTTCCCAACTCCATTCAAAACCAAAATAAGGTTTTGCTTTTAGATATACTTTACGTTACTGAGCTGTATTTTCTCTTGAATCGTAATTATACTGCCTTAATTTTCCTTATTTGTTTCTTTTCAAGGTAGATTTTACAAACAATTACAATAGGTGATATACATAAATAACAGTTATTATCGAACAATAAGTGACAGTAATATGCAGAGTGCTGTAATCTATGGTCACCAGTCTGGATTTAGTTTACTGACCATGCACAGATTTGATGCAACAGATTATCACAATGTACTGTCGCCTGTGTTGTTTTAGTGCCCATCTTTACATGCCATTTAACCTTTGTGCTGTCAGGATAACCTTCACTTTGATTGTTAGACCCCTTTCACACTGGAGGCATTTTTCAGGTGCGTTTACGCTAAAAACAGCGCCTGTAAAATGCCTTATCACTGGGGCGCTGCGCTGGCAGGACATTTAAAAAAGTCCTGCAGGCAGCATCTTTGGGGCGCTTTAGGAGCCGCTCCTAAAGCGCCCATGCCCATTGAAATCAATGAGCAGCGCCGCCGAACCGCCTGCAAAGCGCCTCGGCGGCTGCGCTTTGTGGGCGCTTTTAACCCTTTATTCAGCCGCTAGCGGGGGGGGGGTTAAAAGCGCCCCGCTAGCGGCCCAAAAGTGCCTCCCTTACTGTTTACTGCACTTTGATACCTGTGCTTAGATTGCTACACTGAAGCTGTGGTTAGATTTAGGTTGTTCTTTTTAATCTCCTGCCATTGATTGCTGTGGTTCTGAATTTAATTTGAAATGTTTAGTTTCGGGAAGTAATGTTATTATTTCTTTTCTTTCAGTCTGCGGATGTGACCTGGCCCAGGGAGGATTCTTTGTGCGTCAAGGAGATTACGTTTGTACTCAGGACTATCAGAGGCTGTATGGCACCAGATGCTTCAGCTGCGATGAGTTCATTGAAGGGGAGGTGGTCTCTGCGCTGGGAAAAACCTATCATCCTCGTTGTTTTGTATGCGCTGTATGCAAGTGAGTAAGGAGCTGCTTTCCTTCATCAGGCTTAATCACAAGATGTGTGATTTAAAGAGTATGCTCAGAATCAACCGATAGCAAAGTTTTACTGTTAAACTGAAATGGCCTTAAATGTTTTAGGATCAAGACAATGTCCATGGTGCCTACAAGGACCTGTGTTGGCCTTCACATTGATTCCTTTATCTGTCCAGAGCTTCCCTATAATATATAATTGTGGCGGTACATGGGGCCTTGGTTTCTACCAAGTCAACGTTAAGCCCCACACATTCCTGGTGCTAAGCCCTTCAGTGAGTAGTGGAGGCTAAAGGTGCCTGCACTTTAGCAGTGCTTTTGCCTTAGAAATATTTTAGGACAGGTCAGATTTACTTTAAAGTGTTAAAATCAGTCTGTATATGCACTAAAGTATGCTTGTTATACTCACTGTGGAACCTAAGGGGTTAATCCTCTGCATTGTGTAAAAAGGCTCTCTTCTCTGATCCTCTTCCACTTTCCCCATCTATCTCCTGAAAGTACAGAGCCTTGGGGACAAGCTGCATTGGTTTGAGGGTTTTTTTGTTTTTTTTTTGGGAGGGTGCATGTGATCTGCACAGGGCAAATCAGCACTGTCCAGACAGAGGGTCAGGGGACCCACAGCCTCACAGGACAGTCAGACTAGAATGAAAAGTCCTGCTACAAGCTTTAATCAGTCACTGATTAGAAGCAATAAGACTGCTATATACTGCTGATGAGAAAAAGGTATTCTGCCATTTATATTTACTAAAATAATTGCATTTCCATGTTCTGCGTACTGTCAGAGACCAGATATAGTGAATGCATGGTCCTGGGTTTAGTAACACTTTAAATAAGAATTCAACTGTATGAGGTCAGAATACACTCTGTGATATCGCCAGTCTTACTTGCAACGCTTCCAATAATAAATCGATAGGTCTTCAATATTTCCTGGGCAAGAGGTATATTATCCTGCAACCATAGGTATCTATTGTAATAATAACAGTATTGCTTTTGCTGTTATTTATTGGGACAGGCATCCTCGAATGAGAGCGTCTTATAGACAGCAAGACTCCACATATGGGTTCATGTTTAAAACTACTATTAGTGTGAACATAGGCAGTATTCCTGGATAAAAAATAATAAATAAATAAAACGTGAAGAAAAAATGGTGGTGACTTTAGGTTTCTGAACTCCTATCCCTCTCCGGTTTTGTGGAGGGGGAGGGGGTTATGAGTTCAGGAACCTAAAGTCACTCAATGGAGTAAAGGTCCAATTTAACCGAACTCTTCAAATGCATCTTCCATTTAATTTCATACATGCAGTTGTTGTTATGTTTTTGTTTGGGGTTGATTTACTAAAAGAATGGAGAATGGTCACTCGGCATAGTGACCTTTATTTATTGGCCTTCGGTAATTTAAACCCAAAAGGTTTTAAACTGACCACACATTGTATATTCTGATGGTACAGTGTTTGAACAATCACCGCATATTCTCATTTAGGCTCTGTTCACATCTAGGCGTTGCTATTTTACAGGCGTTTTTTCCGGCGTATTTGTGGGCGTTTTTGCAGACTTTTTGTACAGGCGTTTTCAAGGTTAAAAGGTCACCAATGTAAAAGCAGTAAAACGCCTGTAATCTGCCAAAAAAGAAGCTCCTGTACTTTTTTTGAGCGACGGGCGTTTTGTTTCAGGCGACAGAACACTCAGATGTGAACAGGGGCCAGTGAAATGAGTGGGATTTGTCTTGTTGGGCATTTGTAGAGCTGAGGGTTACAGCAGAAAAACGCCCCAAAAATGCTTAGGTGTGAACAGAGCCTTAGGATAAATATTCATGTTACAGTGTGATTGTATAGTCGCTTGTGTGATAGGATACAAATTGAATATATTGTTTAGTTAGTCCCCGTACTGTAGTTTTGTTAAGGCAAGCCATACATGCCTTACCAAAACACTCTCTAGCAATAGACACCAAACTGAGAATGGGCAGAGTAACTCCAAAGACTCTGTCTAGTCAGGAGATTGGGGACAGTGGAAGAAGGGGAGAATCAGAGAAGACAGGATCAAACAGCCTTTTTACACAATGCAGAGGATTAACCCCTTAGGTTTCACAGTGAGTATAACAAGGGTGCTTTACTGCATATACAGACTGATTTTACTGTTGTGGGTTTAGTAACACTTTAAGTCTAAAGGAGGTTGTAAGAAGATTCTACTACCAGATTGTAATGCATATGGCCATCTTACAAATTACTATGTGCTGCAAAGGCCAACCTAAATGTTTATTACTATTTATAACAAAACAATAAGACCTTCACTCTTCCTAATTCTTTGTATATATAATGGATATCATATAATCATATTGTAACTTTTGGCTGGCTTCGGGTTTACTGTTCCCTTTACTGGATTTTTATGACCATCTGAAATGTATTTCAATTTGTGTTGTCCTAGTAATTACATTTCTGAAAGTTTCTTTGTTAATGTAAAATTTCTTTGTATCTTAGAAACCCGTTTCCTCCTGGCGATCGTGTGACTTTTAATGGGAAGGAGTGCATATGCCAAAAATGTACCATCTCCCCCACTGTTACTAACAGTAATCTCTCTATCCAGTCTCTCAGAAGTAAGTTACTTTTTCCTTTTTTTACACTTAACACTATTGTGACATCAGCATTTAGGAGGATTTCTTTTCCAAATGACTCGGGGAGATGCATGTTGTACTAAAGAGATGACAGCACCTAACATAGTCCACCTTGAAAATAGCCATCCCTCTTTTTTTCCTCTTCTCTTACATAGGAGAAGGTGGCTGTCACAAGCACAGATAAACACTAGGTTGCCCTAAACACATATTAATGTTATGCAGTGGCAGCTGATGGTAATTTAGAGGAGAGGAGAACTTACCCCATCTATGGCGGGCATCACAGGCAGCTTCCCCTTCCCCTGCTTGGCGGCTTTCGTCTGCCCCCTCCTCTTCCCTTTTCCTCCCTCCTCCTCGGCGGCCAATCGGAATGCTTCTCCTTTCGGCCAATTGGGAAAGGGGTCTCAGACTTCGCTATTGTCACACAACTGAGTGGGCTCGGTTCGTAGTGCTCTGCACCCCGAGCCCACTCTATTTTGAAGTCTATTAGAGCCTTCATTGGAATTCATGCATCCGGCATCCTGCAAGGGGGCAGACGCATAGATAGGGGGGGCAGTGCCCATACGTCCTTAATGGACGGGCCACCCCTGATGTAATGCATCTCACTGTTGTCACAAGTTGTAGTACAAGGTGTCCATAATATACAGTATCTCACAAAAGTGAGTACACCCCTCACATTTTTGTAAATATTTTATTCTATCTTTTCATGTGACAACACTGAAGAAATGACGCTTTGCTACAATGTAAAGTAGTGAGTGTACAGCTTGTATAACAGTGTAAACTTGTTGTCCCCTCAAAATAACTCAACACACAGTCATGATTGTCTAAACCGCTGGCAACAAAAGTGAGTACACCCCTAAGTGAAAATTTCCAAATTGGGCCCAATTAGCCATTTTCCCTCCCCGGTGTCATGTGACTCATTAGTGTTACAAGGTCTCAGGTGGGAATGGGGAGCAGGTGTGTTAAATTTGGTGTTATCGCTCTCACGTTCTCATACTGGTCACTGGAAGTTCAACATGGCACCTCATGGCACAGAACTCTCTGAGGATCTGAAAAAAATAATTGTTGCCATACATAAAGATGGCCTAGGCTATAAGAAGATTGCCAAGACCCGAAACTGAGCTGCAGCACGCTGGCCAAGACCATACAGCGGTTTAACAGGACAAGTTCCACTCAGAACAGGCCTCGCAATGGTCGACCAAAGAAGTTGGTCAACCATGGCTTTGCACGTGCTCAGTGTCATTTTCAGAGGTTGTCTTTGGGAAATAGATGTATGAGTGCTGCCAGCATTGCTGCAGAGGTTGAAGGGGTGGGGGGTCAGCCTGTCAGTGCTCAGACCATATGCCGCACACTGCATCAAATTGGTCTGCATGGCTGTCATCCCAGAAGGAAGCCTGTTCTAAAGATGATGCACAAAAAAGCCTGCAAACAGTTTGCTGAAGACAAGCAGACTAAGGACATAGATTACTGGAACCATGTCTTGTGGTCTGATGAGACCAAGATAAACTTATTTGGTTCAGATGGTGACAAGTGTGTGTGGCGGCAACCAGGTGAGGAGTACAAAGACAAGTGTGTCTTGCCTACAGTCAAGCATGGTGGTGGGAGTGTCATGGTCTGGGGCTGCATAAGTGCTGCCGGCACTGGGGAGCTACAGTTCATTGAGGGAACCACGAATGCCAACATGTACTGTGACATACTGAAGCAGAGCATGATCCAAGATGACCACTGCCTTGCTAAAGAATCTGAGGGTAAAGGTGATGGACTGGCCAGGCATGTCTCCAGACCTAAACCCTATTGAGAATCTGTGGGACATCCTCAAACGGAAGATGGAGGAGCTCCAGCTCCGTGATGTCGTCATGGAGGAGTGGAAGAGGACTCCAATGGCAACCTGTGAAGCTCTGGTGAACTCCATGCCCAAGAGGGTTAAGGCAGTGCTGGAAAATAATGGTGGCCACACAAAATATTGACACTTTGGGCCCTATTTGGACATTTTCACTTAAGGGTGTACTCACTTTTGTTGCCAGCGGTTTAGACATTAATGGCTGTGTGTTGAGTTATTTTGAGGGGACAGCAAATTTACACTGTTATACAAGCTGTACATTCACTACTTTACATTGTAGCAAAGTGTCATTTCTTCAGTGTTGTCACATGAAAAGATAGAATAAAATTTTACAAAAATGTGAGGGGCGTACTCACTTTTGTGAGATACTGTATGTAAGTTGCTTATGCTTACAACACTATTACTGTATACTCCATGTTTACTCAGATGTAAAAGCCGTGCACCATATGTGTGACATGGTAACATTGAGGATGTATGTGTTCGGGAGAATTCACCAATACATGGAATTTTAAAGTGAAACTCCTCCTCTGGTATGAATTTAGCAGGGACCCCATGCCAAAAAAGGAAAAATTCCCAAAAAAAACACTGCAGGCCCTAGGTCTGGTATAGATTTTAGGTGAGACCCCACGCCAAAGACCCCAGTGTTTATGTCAGCGGCAGTGGGAAGTGGAGTGTCATTTGGAGCAAGGCGAGCAACGGGAGCTGTTTTTGTGGTCCTAACGTAGTTTAAGATATTATGATAATGTATAAATCAATTTACATAACACTTTACATACTGTGTATTCAGTCCTTGACTCTAAGTAGCTTACAGTACAAGGTCTTTATCTCCCATTCATACATACACAGACTAGGGCCAATTTAGGAAGGAGCCAATTAAACGACCACCGTGTCTTCAGTGTGTGGAAAGTAACCCATGCAAGTGCAGTGTCAGCGTGCAAACTCCATGTAAATAGTGTCCTGGTCAGAATTCAAACCAAGGACCCCAGTGCTGCAAGAGAGAAGGGCTAACCACAAAGCTACTGTGCTGCCCATTTGCTGATTCTGTCTAATGGTAAATCCAGCAGGTTTGCTAGTTTGTGATGACATTGTCTCCTTCTCATCAATGCAACTCTCATTGCTGGGCAGTAAAGAACTGCTGTAAGGCAATGTTTTTGTGTTCGGAGGAGCAGATGTGGAATGACACCACAGCACAGTGGGTGGTTCACAAATAAGTCATTCAATTTCACATGGAAGAAGGAGCAAAAACCACAGCAGTCAGAACTGCATAAGTTGTTATGTTTGAAGACTAAGACATGGGGGACATTTTTCTTTTATTGAGTGCGGCAATAAAAAGCTGTTATTATGAAATATATCTGGACTCACCCCAGTTTACAGCTGTTTTTTATTAGCGATACTTTTTTAAACCAGACATTTGATTAAGAGGCATATTTTGTTTATCTTTTTATATTGGCTTTGTAAAAACTGTTTTCCATGTCAAATTACAGTTAAACATTTGCTTCTCGGGATCACTTCAGTATGTAGGCAAGGCAACATTTTCAGATTTTACTTGTGTTACCCACAAGTTAGTGCTGCACGATTAATCGCGGAGAATCGTTATCGCGATTCTCCACCAGCTGCGATCGCAACTCCGGATTTGTGCGATTCTTTTTTTTTTTTCAAATTTTTTATTTAAAGAATGGATACAAGACACACGAAATACAACATCTCGGAATCATACATGAACCAGATATCCTACATTAGGATAAACATAGACCAATATCATGACCTGACTTAAAAAAAAGGAAATTAACAACAGTAAGGAGAATACATTGATCTTAAACGTTAAGACCGTTTCCGGCCATGGACCCAGATGGTACAAAAGGGCAACCTAATCCTAGGCTGCACTTGAGCTGACGAGAGGTTCCGTGAGTCCTGCTCCTATTTTCAGGTTTAGTGAAAGAGTAAGACCATTTCGGTCACGGGGCACCAACAATTGCCCCGAGCGACCACAACAGCCCTAAGAGAAACAGAGGCTAGGGGGGAAAAAAGAAAAGGAAAGAAAAGTGGAAGAAAGAAAGGAACAGAGCAGAGAGGGGTGGGGAAGGGGGTAGGGAAGAGGGGTAGGGGGGGGAACATGATACAACGAGGCCGTACACGCGCTCCTTGTGAGTCAAGGAGTAATGTGGCATAGTCAAGCTACTTCTGTACACTTATACCGTTATCCAGTGTAATACAATATAAAACAATGGACCAACATTAGTCAGTAGCATCCCTCCCCAGGAGAGTCTGGCCCTCCTCCGAGAAGAAGAAGACATTCCAGATGGACCACTTTTTGGTAAAGCGTTCATTTTGGTGGCGGGCTGAGAGGATTAGGTCCTCCATTTTTTTGATTTCTTCTACCTTCCTAACCCATAAACTTATAGGGGGAGATTGTGTGGATTTCCAGTACAAGGGGATGCAGGCCTTCGCTGCGTCAAGTAGATGGGGTATTAATGATCGTTTGTATGCTTTCCGGGACTTGTCAGACGCGTGCAGCAGAAAGAGAGCTGGGTCATCCTGAACCGGGTATTCAGTAAATTTCTGCAACGTCTGTTGGATGGTTTTCCAGAACTCCTCCAACAGAGGACATGACCAGAAAATGTGGAGAATTGTTCCACACTCTCTCTGGCATATCCAGCACAGGTCTGAGACATCGGGGAATATCTTTTGTACCTTTGCCGGGGTATTGTACCATCTAGTGACTATTTTGTATTTGGTCTCTTGTGTCTTCGAACAAATTGAAGATTTAAAAGTAAAATGGAGGATGTTCTGTCTTTGTCGTGTTGTAAAGGTACACTGGAGATCCCTTTCCCATTTATCTAGACAGCTGAGACGGTGACCATCTAAAGGAGTGATCAGCAATTGATAGATAGCCGATAACGTGTGAGGCATAGCGCCCTTTTCTGAGCAGTAGGTCTCTAGGGTGGTTAGATTCTGGTCAGGGGTATTTGGTAGGGGTAGTGTTTTAAGGAAGTGGGAGAACTGTTGTGCTCTCCAAAAATCTAGACGAAAGGGGCCGTTCGTATCCATGAGTTCTGTCAGTGATGGCCATTTACCATTAACCATAAAATGGGAAGTTTGGAAATAACCGGCTGTTCTCATTGCCCGGAAGACCGGGTCTGTGTGACCCGGAGCAAACTCTGGGTTTCCCAGTACAGGGCACAGCGGGGACTTAAGCGGCTCCAGGTCAGCGCGTGTAAAGAGTGTCGAGCATAATTGTGTAGTGGTACCTATTAGGGGGTGATTTTTCACGACTCTTGGTAGTGAGGTATGGCACCAAGGAGCCCTGTCTAGTGGGATCTCACACTGGGCCTGTTCTAGACTAGTCCAAAGTTTCGTGGATTGGTGTCGGTTCCAGTCAATGAGTCTTGTTAGGTGCATTGCTTGGTGGTACTTACGAAGGTCTGGTACCGCCAGTCCCCCATATTGCTTAGGTAACATGATCTGTCGTCTGTTTAGTCGTGGTCTTTTATGGGCCCAAATAAAGTAAAAAAATACTGCTCTGACCTGATCAAAGTAACTAGACGGCATCTGGATCGGGAGTGCTTGGAGGAGGTAAAGGAACTTAGGTAAGATGCACATCTTGAGAATATTGCCGGATTTGTGCGATTCTAACCATCAAGCTGTTGTGAGCTGAATAGCGCGCGCCGCCACGCACTGATCGATGTTGTCCCCGGCATGTTTCCCTGTGTCAGAGATGAGGGGAATCCATCGGAGCCAGCGTGCTGACGTCACTCAGCAGAAGAATGTGATTGGTCATGGTCAGGTAAGTAATCTTCTTCACAGAAGTCCCAGGGACAAGCGTGACTGTAGCTGCATGCTGCAGCACTGAGGAAACGTGAGCAGCTTTACTTTTTTTTTTTAGAATCATGGAGGGAGAGACATTTTATATATATTGAGAGAGGGAGAGACATTTTATTTATATATATATATTTAGTGAGGGAGAGACATTTTATATATATATATTGAGAGAGGGAGAGACATTTTATTTATATATATATTTAGAGAGGGAGAGACATTTTATATATATATATTGAGAGAGGGAGAGACATTTTTTATATATATTGAGAGAGGGAGAGACATTTTTTATATATATTGAGAGAGGGAGAGACATTTTTTATATATATTGAGAGAGGGAGAGACATTATATGTAGGAAGGCCAGTATGGTGGCCTGAATTTATGGGAGGAGCCCGGGGGGTATTTAAGCAGCCCGCTCACCTGTGGTGCTTGTCGGTTTCCTGTGCGCGATATACGTCACTAAGCCGACTATTCGATATACCAGCGTCCGCAAGTTCTTGCCTCGCAGTTCCCGTATTCGATACTCCGTACTCAAAACTTTCGAAGTCCGCGTTTTCGTTTATAGTTTGTACCACGCGTCTGGCTTGGCTGTCGCAGGTAAGGTCCCGTCGGACTTTTCGTTTTTATATCATGTCACTAAACCGTGAGTTCAAATTTCGTTTCACCCGCATCGCACAAACTGCAATGTATATCGCTCGTACTTTCGATATGTTACAATTCGATAGCACAGCGACGCTGACGTCGCATCATTTCTAGCATGTCGGTATTAGTAGACAGCCATAGCCAGTCGCAACTTGTAAATTATCAAATCAAGTTAGTTCGGTACCAATCATTTCTCATTTCTGAGACATTTCTAAACTCATTTCGGACATTTCAAATCATTTCTCATTTCTGAAAAACATTTCTAAAAACTCATTTCGGACATTTCAAATCATTTCTTATTTCTGAAAACTCATTTCTGACATTTCAAATCATTTCTCATTTCAGTCACCTACCGCGCCCCGATTCGAATCCAATCGCACCAAAAGATGCGCCGATTCGTCCCGGTGTGCCCCAGTTATTACGGCCTCATTTCTATACATGCTCCAGAGTTACGTTATTGTCAGTCAATTGTACCTCTGCCATGGTTATCATTTCATTTCCATGTATCACGTTCCGACATGAATTCAGTCGCATGAAAAATGCACCGATTCGTCTCGGCGTGCCCCAGGATTGGCCTCATTTCTATACATGCTCCAGAGTTACGTTTTATCAGTCATTTGTACCTCTGTCATGGTTATCATTTCAATCCCATGTATCACGTCCCGACATGAATTCAGTCGCATGAAAAAAGCACCGATTCGTCTCGGCGTGCCCCAGGATTGGCCTCATTTCTATACATGCTCCAGAGTTACGTTTATCAGTCAATTGTACCTCTGTCATGGTTATCATTTCATTTCCATGTATCACGTTCCGACATGAATTTAGTCGCATGAAAAATGCACCGATTCATCTCGGCGTGCCCCAGGATTGGCCTCATTTCTATACATGCTCCAGAGTTACCTTATCAGTCATTTGTACCTCTGTCATGGTTATCAGTTCATTCCCACGTATCACGTTCCGACAGGAATTCAGTCGCATGAAAATGCACCGATTCGTCTCGGCGTGCCCAGGATTGGCCACATTTCTGATACATGCTCCAGAAGTCCGGATCATAGCTGAATCGCAGACACCGGGGATTGACCCATATCTCTGTCATGCAATTTCTACCATTTTACTCTCACAACGCATCACCGTTTCGAAACCAGTCGCATCCGAGGCGCACCGATTCGTCACGGCATGCATCACAGGTTCCGATCACATTTCATACCTACACCAGAGCTCGGTTAGTTGCCAGTCGCTAACACGGCACAACCAATTCGAGCCTCGGTCAAAACAATCATTTCTCTCATTTCATTTAATACTGCACTCCTATACGAATCCAGATGCATCAAACAAGCACCGATTCGTCCCAGGAGCACCAGTATTTTCAGTTGCCTCATTTCAATACATGCTCCAGAGCCCGGTCCACGGTCGAACAAATCGTGACACGACCAGGCCGCACCTCTGTCATGCAGTTCATTCATTTCACAATCAAGGCAAACATTTCGAACCATTTCATTGTCACAAATTGCAAGCACCATACAAATCATTGCTTCAAGTTACTTAGCAATCCCTTCACGAATTGTCACCTTTCATCTTCCTCAGGTCAGTCAAAGTTCAGTAGGTCCACCCTGCACCAGGTTGGACGATATCCCCCCAGGTAAAAAAAAAAAAAAAAGGGGGAAAGGGAGAACAAGTCGGGTAAGTATGACGCAGCGGATCAAAGAAAAAACTTGAAATTCATCTCACCCCCAATAGGTTACAGTCAACCAGGAAATAAAGCTCGAGAGATCCTCACCAGAGCAACCATGTCCCAGGCCGGCAGTGAAGACTTCACGGCCCCTCTATCACCTACTCCGGTCTCAGAAAGCGGCAGCGTGCAATCCCTCAGGGGATGGACTATCCCCAGACTGACGGCAGAGCTCAGACGCAGAGGTGTCCCCTTCCCCGCCACAGCGAGGAAAGGCGAGCTCTTCAAACTCCTCTTCCCCCCACCAGCAGCAGGACCCAGTACCCAACAGGCATCCCTCCAGTCCATATCATCGGCCATCTCGCAATTACACACGATGGTGTCATCTCTATCCACCTCAGTTGCAGACGTCCAAGCCAGGGTGGCACTTCTGGAGGCCCGACCGGCCACGGCTGTCCCCGACCCAACGGCAACTCAGACCTTGACACCTCTTCCTACAGGTACCTCAGGCTCAAGCGCCATTGTCTACCCCTCCCATCTGGTCCCAACCAGTATCAGGAAGGACATTTTGGACGGCAAGGACGTCAACCTGGCCTCTCTCCTTATCTCCGTGCATGACTTAGCAGAAAATAAAGCCTACTCCTGGGACGACATATCGGTGGTCATTAAAGCCAAAGACCCCAGGCTGAACCGCAAGCTATCAGTCCCCGAATTTACCCTGGCCTTTGGCATGCTCAGAGATGTCCTGTGCTCAGCCACCCCTAGCAGGCGGGAAGAGCTGGACTTATACCTCCATACTGTGGTAGACTTGGGCCACAAGTATGGAGGTTTCGCCTTCTACGATTATCATCGTTCCTTCTCAGCCAAGGCCGCCGCCAGATTCGCACAATTCCAGATCACGACAGATTGGAGTCTCATGGACACAGAGCTCTTCTGCCGCCACTTTGCCGGCTTACGCTCACCTCTGTGTGCAATTTGCCAGTCTTCCACCCACACTGCCACCTGGTGCGCCAATACGGCGATCAGACGGCCCTTCGAGTTCCCCTCTACCTCAGGTACAGTACAGGGCCAGTCGATCCCTGAACCAACGCCTCAGGTGGACAAACTCGGACGCCCAGTCCGAACCGTGGGAGGGGCAGCCATCTGTAACAACTTTAACTATGGGTCCTGCAACTTCAGCCAATGCCGTCTACTTCACATCTGCACTTTATGCCAAAGAGCACACCCTAGGAATTTGTGTGAAGTCAAGCAACACAAGAGGGCATGACTAAGCCGAATCAACATCTTATGGCTAGGACTGTATCTCACTTCACACCCCACCCCTTCCCTGGCCACCTACCTTATCCAAGGCTTCACAGTAGGCTTTCACACCGGCCTCATTGCACTGCCCCACAGTACTCACGAATGCGCCAATCTTCGTTCGGCAGCCATCGAAGAACAGGCCATAGATCAGCTCTTACAGGCAGAGGTAGATCGAGACTATGTAATAGGCCCTTTCACTTGCCCCCCTTTCAGCACATGGAGAGTCAGCCCTATTGGGCTTGTCAAGGGCAAATTCTCTAATAAATTGCGTTTGGTGTACGACTTGTCTGCGCCTCATTCTTCGCACATACCCAGTCTCAATTCCCTGATCCCCTCCGAAGAGTTTTCCCTAAAATACTCCTCCGTTGACATGGCAATACAAGCGATCATCAAAGCAGGCACAGGTGCCTGGCTCTCCAAAGCCGACATCTCGGATGCTTTCAAGCTCCTGCCCATCCACCCATCCCTTTGGTGCTGGCATGGCATCAAATGGAAGGAAGCGTATTATTTTGCTACGAAACTCACCTTCGGTTCGAAGAGTAGCCCGTTGGCTCTTCGACACGTTCGCACAGTCCCTCGTTTGGATACTATTACACAAGGGCCAATGCCATGAAGTCATCCATTACCTGGATGACTTCCTACTGATAGAACCGCCCAACAAGCCCCCAGGAGATCTCGACAAACTTAGAGTAATTTTTGGAAACCTCAACGTTCCTATCGCCGAGCACAAAGTCGATGGTCCAGCAAACATCATCACCTTTCTCGGGGTCAGCTTGGATACCTGCGCAATGCAGGCCAGTCTCCCCCCCGACAAGTTAACACGCATTAGGGCAGTCCTTCACGAGTTTACACACACCAAGGACTGTACCAAAAAACAGTTGCAGTCTCTCCTGGGTATGCTCAACTTCGCTATGCGAATTATCCCACAAGGCCGCACATTCGTATCACGCCTACTTAGATTTCTGTCAGAAACTCAAGACCCTGATCAGATTTTGAAATTAGACTCCGCAGCTATAGCGGACCTATCAATGTGGGAGGAATTCTTGTCCGCCTGGAATGGCATATCTCTATTTATACCTATGGTTTCGATCCATTCACCCCAGGTAGTGACTGACGCTGCAGCCTCCACAGGTTTCGCGGCAATTTTTGGCCATCATTGGTTTTCAGGACCCTGGCCTCAACAGATACTGTTGATACCCGGCTTTTCCCAAACATCTGCCCTCTTTGAGCTTTATCCCATAGTGGCAGCCGCACAACTCTGGGGCCACCACTGGACAGGACAAACCGTAGTCTTCACCACCGACAACCAGGCCACGGCAGACATCATCAACAGAGGCAGGTCCAAGTCCCTAGCAGTCATGTCCTTCCTGCGCAGGTTGGTACAACTGTCTTTACAACATCAGTTCAACATACACTGTGAATTTATACCCGGCAGATACAACTCAGCAGCTGACGCACTATCACGTTTCAATTATCCCTCCTTTTTCAAACAGGTTCCCGATGCCGACCCAATGTCGGCCCCTATCCCCGTCTGGTCACAACTGACCCTGGACTAGTGCAACATCTACACGGAGCTACGCAACTCATAAATAATTCCCTCTCCCGCAACACACTCAAAGCCTACCAGACAGCTTGGAAGGCTTTCAATAAATTCCTCACGTCCTGCCGCAAAGAACCAACAGATATCAAACAGGTACTGGCCTTCACGGCACACTGCCACACGCAGCTGGCCTTATCCTACAACACCATCCGGTTATACCTAGCCGGCATTCAACATTTCATGGCGCTTGAAGATCCGACGAAATCGTCACTGTTCTCATCTCACGCTATACGAGCCATCCTAAGGGGAATACAGAAACAACAACCAGTCATCAGCACTAAGCGTTTGCCCATTACGGGGCCCATCTTTAGGGACATGTCAAACATACTGGCTACTTCGCCATTCGGTCTGCTCCCCAGCACGGTCTTACAAGCAGCCATATATTTAGCTTACTATGGGTTCTTGCGGCCTGGCGAATTCACCTCTAACAAACCCACAGACCTAGTACTATGCAGACGACACTTGCTTCGACACCAAGACCACTTTATCCTGCACCTCGAGGTCTCTAAAACCCAGCAAACGGGCTCGGGAGTGAACATCCACCTCTACAGAACCAACAACAGCTGGTGTCCAGTCGCTGTACTCAACCGACTCCTATCTCTCCTGCCTGAGCAACCAGACAGCAGTCCCCTTCTACCATTCCCAGTCAAACCCTTAAACGCCTCTCAGTTTGTGAGCCACATAAGGATACTTCTCCGCAATCTCCACCTTAACCCTAGTCAGTATTCCGGACACTCTTTCCGCATCGGAGCAGCCTCCGCGGCGTCCCGCCACGGGGTGCCAGATCACATCATCAAAAGACTAGGCAGGTGGAAATCAGCCTGCTTCGCCCGGTACATCCCCAATCCACAAACAGAGATGGCACAGGCATTCTCCAAATTGGCTCAATAAATAACTGAAAACCAATAAAAATTATAACCCTACCTGAATGTTTTTGCCCCCTTATTTTGGCATACCGGCCATTAGACCAAGGCACACTTTCAGGTCTATTTCATATGGTAAGTCCACACTTTCAGGTCTATTTCCGATGGTAAGTCTTATCTTTACTATAAGTGTTATCTATGTCCATATCGGACATAGGGCTCCGACCATAAGTAGGAAGGCCAGTATGGTGGCCTGAATTTATGGGAGGAGCCCGGGGGGTATTTAAGCAGCCCGCTCACCTGTGGTGCTTGTCGGTTTCCTGTGCGCGATACCCACCCTCCCATCCCCATTTCACAGCATTTCTCAACTATTCATTTCATTAATTTCTCTTACAGAATAATCATTTCTTAAACCAGGGTATGCCCCCTTATTTTGGCATACCGGCCATTAGACCAAGGCACACTTTCAGGTCTATTTCATATGGTAAGTCCACACTTTCAGGTCTAATTCCGATGGTAAGTCTTATCTTTACTATAAGTGTTATCTATGTCCATATCGGACATAGGGCTCCGACCATAAATATATATATATATATTGAGAGAGGGAGAGACATTTTATTTATATATATATTTAGAGAGGGAGAGACATTTTATATATATATATTGAGAGAGGGAGAGACATTTTTTATATATATTGAGAGAGGGAGAGACATTTTTTATATATATTGAGAGAGGGAGAGACATTTTTTATATATATTGAGAGAGGGAGAGACATTATATGTAGGAAGGCCAGTATGGTGGCCTGAATTTATGGGAGGAGCCCGGGGGGTATTTAAGCAGCCCGCTCACCTGTGGTGCTTGTCGGTTTCCTGTGCGCGATATACGTCACTAAGCCGACTATTCGATATACCAGCGTCCGCAAGTTCTTGCCTCGCAGTTCCCGTATTCGATACTCCGTACTCAAAACTTTCGAAGTCCGCGTTTTCGTTTATAGTTTGTACCACGCGTCTGGCTTGGCTGTCGCAGGTAAGGTCCCGTCGGACTTTTCGTTTTTATATCATGTCACTAAACCGTGAGTTCAAATTTCGTTTCACCCGCATCGCACAAACTGCAATGTATATCGCTCGTACTTTCGATATGTTACAATTCGATAGCACAGCGACGCTGACGTCACATCATTTCTAGCATGTCGGTATTAGTAGACAGCCATAGCCAGTCGCAACTTGTAAATTATCAAATCAAGTTAGTTCGGTACCAATCATTTCTCATTTCTGAGACATTTCTAAACTCATTTCGGACATTTCAAATCATTTCTCATTTCTGAAAAACATTTCTAAAAACTCATTTCGGACATTTCAAATCATTTCTTATTTCTGAAAACTCATTTCTGACATTTCAAATCATTTCTCATTTCAGTCACCTACCGTGCCCCGATTCGAATCCAATCGCACCAAAAGATGCGCCGATTCGTCCCGGTGTGCCCCAGTTATTACGGCCTCATTTCTATACATGCTCCAGAGTTACGTTATTGTCAGTCAATTGTACCTCTGCCATGGTTATCATTTCATTTCCATGTATCACGTTCCGACATGAATTCAGTCGCATGAAAAATGCACCGATTCGTCTCGGCGTGCCCCAGGATTGGCCTCATTTCTATACATGCTCCAGAGTTACGTTTTATCAGTCATTTGTACCTCTGTCATGGTTATCATTTCAATCCCATGTATCACGTCCCGACATGAATTCAGTCGCATGAAAAATGCACCGATTCGTCTCGGCGTGCCCCAGGATTGGCCTCATTTCTATACATGCTCCAGAGTTACGTTTATCAGTCAATTGTACCTCTGTCATGGTTATCATTTCATTTCCATGTATCACGTTCCGACATGAATTTAGTCGCATGAAAAATGCACCGATTCATCTCGGCGTGCCCCAGGATTGGCCTCATTTCTATACATGCTCCAGAGTTACCTTATCAGTCATTTGTACCTCTGTCATGGTTATCAGTTCATTCCCACGTATCACGTTCCGACAGGAATTCAGTCGCATGAAAATGCACCGATTCGTCTCGGCGTGCCCAGGATTGGCCACATTTCTGATACATGCTCCAGAAGTCCGGATCATAGCTGAATCGCAGACACCGGGGATTGACCCATATCTCTGTCATGCAATTTCTACCATTTTACTCTCACAACGCATCACCGTTTCGAAACCAGTCGCATCCGAGGCGCACCGATTCGTCACGGCATGCATCACAGGTTCCGATCACATTTCATACCTACACCAGAGCTCGGTTAGTTGCCAGTCGCTAACACGGCACAACCAATTCGAGCCTCGGTCAAAACAATCATTTCTCTCATTTCATTTAATACTGCACTCCTATACGAATCCAGATGCATCAAACAAGCACCGATTCGTCCCAGGAGCACCAGTATTTTCAGTTGCCTCATTTCAATACATGCTCCAGAGCCCGGTCCACGGTCGAACAAATCGTGACACGACCAGGCCGCACCTCTGTCATGCAGTTCATTCATTTCACAATCAAGGCAAACATTTCGAACCATTTCATTGTCACAAATTGCAAGCACCATACAAATCATTGCTTCAAGTTACTTAGCAATCCCTTCACGAATTGTCACCTTTCATCTTCCTCAGGTCAGTCAAAGTTCAGTAGGTCCACCCTGCACCAGGTTGGACGATATCCCCCCAGGTAAAAAAAAAAAAAAAAGGGGGAAAGGGAGAACAAGTCGGGTAAGTATGACGCAGCGGATCAAAGAAAAAACTTGAAATTCATCTCACCCCCAATAGGTTACAGTCAACCAGGAAATAAAGCTCGAGAGATCCTCACCAGAGCAACCATGTCCCAGGCCGGCAGTGAAGACTTCACGGCCCCTCTATCACCTACTCCGGTCTCAGAAAGCGGCAGCGTGCAATCCCTCAGGGGATGGACTATCCCCAGACTGATGGCAGAGCTCAGACGCAGAGGTGTCCCCTTCCCCGCCACAGCGAGGAAAGGCGAGCTCTTCAAACTCCTCTTCCCCTCACCAGCAGCAGGACCCAGTACCCAACAGGCATCCCTCCAGTCCATATCATCGGCCATCTCGCAATTACACACGATGGTGTCATCTCTATCCACCTCAGTTGCAGACGTCCAAGCCAGGGTGGCACTTCTGGAGGCCCGACCGGCCACGGCTGTCCCCGACCCAACGGCAACTCAGACCTTGACACCTCTTCCTACAGGTACCTCAGGCTCAAGCGCCATTGTCTACCCCTCCCATCTGGTCCCAACCAGTATCAGGAAGGACATTTTGGACGGCAAGGACTGTCATCTCTATCCACCTCAGTTGCAGACGTCCAAGCCAGGGTGGCACTTCTGGAGGCCCGACCGGCCACGGCTGTCCCCGACCCAACGGCAACTCAGACCTTGACACCTCTTCCTACAGGTACCTCAGGCTCAAGCGCCATTGTCTACCCCTCCCATCTGGTCCCAACCAGTATCAGGAAGGACATTTTGGACGGCAAGGACGTCAACCTGGCCTCTCTCCTTATCTCCGTGCATGACTTAGCAGAAAATAAAGCCTACTCCTGGGACGACATATCGGTGGTCATTAAAGCCAAAGACCCCAGGCTGAACCGCAAGCTATCAGTCCCCGAATTTACCCTGGCCTTTGGCATGCTCAGAGATGTCCTGTGCTCAGCCACCCCTAGCAGGCGGGAAGAGCTGGACTTATACCTCCATACTGTGGTAGACTTGGGCCACAAGTATGGAGGTTTCGCCTTCTACGATTATCATCGTTCCTTCTCAGCCAAGGCCGCCGCCAGATTCGCACAATTCCAGATCACGACAGATTGGAGTCTCATGGACACAGAGCTCTTCTGCCGCCACTTTGCCGGCTTACGCTCACCTCTGTGTGCAATTTGCCAGTCTTCCACCCACACTGCCACCTGGTGCGCCAATACGGCGATCAGACGGCCCTTCGAGTTCCCCTCTACCTCAGGTACAGTACAGGGCCAGTCGATCCCTGAACCAACGCCTCAGGTGGACAAACTCGGACGCCCAGTCCGAACCGTGGGAGGGGCAGCCATCTGTAACAACTTTAACTATGGGTCCTGCAACTTCAGCCAATGCCGTCTACTTCACATCTGCACTTTATGCCAAAGAGCACACCCTAGGAATTTGTGTGAAGTCAAGCAACACAAGAGGGCATGACTAAGCCAAATCAACATCTTATGGCTAGGACTGTATCTCACTTCACACCCCACCCCTTCCCTGGCCACCTACCTTATCCAAGGCTTCACAGTAGGCTTTCACACCGGCCTCATTGCACTGCCCCACAGTACTCACGAATGCGCCAATCTTCGTTCGGCAGCCATCGACGAACAGGCCATAGATCAGCTCTTACAGGCAGAGGTAGATCGAGACTATGTAATAGGCCCTTTCACTTGCCCCCCTTTCAGCACATGGAGAGTCAGCCCTATTGGGCTTGTCAAGGGCAAATTCTCTAATAAATTGCGTTTGGTGTACGACTTGTCTGCGCCTCATTCTTCGCACATACCCAGTCTCAATTCCCTGATCCCCTCCGAAGAGTTTTCCCTAAAATACTCCTCCGTTGACATGGCAATACAAGCGATCATCAAAGCAGGCACAGGTGCCTGGCTCTCCAAAGCCGACATCTCGGATGCTTTCAAGCTCCTGCCCATCCACCCATCCCTTTGGTGCTGGCATGGCATCAAATGGAAGGAAGCGTATTATTTTGCTACGAAACTCACCTTCGGTTCGAAGAGTAGCCCGTTGGCTCTTCGACACGTTCGCACAGTCCCTCGTTTGGATACTATTACACAAGGGCCAATGCCATGAAGTCATCCATTACCTGGATGACTTCCTACTGATAGAACCGCCCAACAAGCCCCCAGGAGATCTCGACAAACTTAGAGTAATTTTTGGAAACCTCAACGTTCCTATCGCCGAGCACAAAGTCGATGGTCCAGCAAACATCATCACCTTTCTCGGGGTCAGCTTGGATACCTGCGCAATGCAGGCCAGTCTCCCCCCCGACAAGTTAACACGCATTAGGGCAGTCCTTCACGAGTTTACACACACCAAGGACTGTACCAAAAAACAGTTGCAGTCTTTCCTGGGTATGCTCAACTTCGCTATGCGAATTATCCCACAAGGCCGCACATTCGTATCACGCCTACTTAGATTTCTGTCAGAAACTCAAGACCCTGATCAGATTTTGAAATTAGACTCCGCAGCTATAGCGGACCTATCAATGTGGGAGGAATTCTTGTCCGCCTGGAATGGCATATCTCTATTTATACCTATGGTTTCGATCCATTCACCCCAGGTAGTGACTGACGCTGCAGCCTCCACAGGTTTCGCGGCAATTTTTGGCCATCATTGGTTTTCAGGACCCTGGCCTCAACAGATACTGTTGATACCCGGCTTTTCCCAAACATCTGCCCTCTTTGAGCTTTATCCCATAGTGGCAGCCGCACAACTCTGGGGCCACCACTGGACAGGACAAACCGTAGTCTTCACCACCGACAACCAGGCCACGGCAGACATCATCAACAGAGGCAGGTCCAAGTCCCTAGCAGTCATGTCCTTCCTGCGCAGGTTGGTACAACTGTCTTTACAACATCAGTTCAACATACACTGTGAATTTATACCCGGCAGATACAACTCAGCAGCTGACGCACTATCACGTTTCAATTATCCCTCCTTTTTCAAACAGGTTCTCGATGCCGACCCAATGTCGACCCCTATCCCCGTCTGGTCACAACTGACCCTGGACTAGTGCAATATCTACACGGAGCTACGCAACTCATAAATAATTCCCTCTCCCGCAACACACTCAAAGCCTACCAGACAGCTTGGAAGGCGTTCAATAAATTCCTCACGTCCTGCCGCAAAGAACCAACAGATATCAAACAGGTACTGGCCTTCACAGCACACTGCCACACGCAGCTGGCCTTATCCTACAACACCATCCGGTTATACCTAGCCGGCATTCAACATTTCATGGCGCTTGAAGATCCGACGAAATCGTCACTGTTCTCATCTCACGCTATACGAGCCATCCTAAGGGGAATACAGAAACAACAACCAGTCATCAGCACTAAGCGTTTGCCCATTACGGGGCCCATCTTTAGGGACATGTCAAACATACTGGCTACTTCGCCATTCGGTCTGCTCCCCAGCACGGTCTTACAAGCAGCCATATATTTAGCTTACTATGGGTTCTTGCAGCCTGGCGAATTCACCTCTAACAAACCCACAGACCTAGTACTATGCAGACGACACTTGCTTCGACACCAAGACCACTTTATCCTGCACCTCGAGGTCTCTAAAACCCAGCAAACGGGCTCGGGAGTGAACATCCACCTCTACAGAACCAACAACAGCTGGTGTCCAGTCGCTGTACTCAACCGACTCCTATCTCTCCTGCCTGAGCAACCAGACAGCAGTCCCCTTCTACCATTCCCAGTCAAACCCTTAAACGCCTCTCAGTTTGTGAGCCACATAAGGATACTTCTCCGCAATCTCCACCTTAACCCTAGTCAGTATTCCGGACACTCTTTCCGCATCGGAGCAGCCTCCGCGGCGTCCCGCCACGGGGTGCCAGATCACATCATCAAAAGACTAGGCAGGTGGAAATCAGCCTGCTTCGCCCGGTACATCCCCAATCCACAAACAGAGATGGCACAGGCATTCTCCAAATTGGCTCAATAAATAACTGAAAACCAATAAAAATTATAACCCTACCTGAATGTTTTTGCCCCCTTATTTTGGCATACCGGCCATTAGACCAAGGCACACTTTCAGGTCTATTTCATATGGTAAGTCCACACTTTCAGGTCTATTTCCGATGGTAAGTCTTATCTTTACTATAAGTGTTATCTATGTCCATATCGGACATAGGGCTCCGACCATAAATATATATATATATATTTAGAGAGGGAGAGACATTTTTTATATATATATATATATATATATATATATATATATATATATATATATATATATATATATATTGAGAGAGGGAGAGACATTTTATATATATATATATATATTTAGAGAGGGAGAGACATTTTATATATATATATATATTTAGAGAGGGAGAGACATTTTATATATATATATTGAGAGAGGGAGAGACATTTTATATATAATATACATAAAATGTCTCTCCCTCTCTCAATATATATAAAATGTGTCTCCCTCCATGATTCTAAAAAAAAAAGTTATATATTATTATAAATTATAAATTTTATTTATTATATATATTATAAATTATATATATTTTTTTAGTAGACACTCTAGAGAATAAAATGGTGGTTGTTGCAATATTTTATGTCACACTGTACTTGCGCAGCGGTCTTTCAAATGCATTTTTTTTTAGAAAAAAATTACTTTAATGAATAAAAAAAAAAAACACTAACCAGTAAAGTTAGCCCATCTTTTTTTTGTATAATGTGAAAGATTTTACGTTGCGAGAATCGTAAGAGAATCGTTTTATTCTAAGCAAAAAAGTCGTGATTCTCATTTTGGCCAGAATCGTGCAGCTCTACCACAAGTAGAACAATTTACTGTATTGTAATATGACTACTGAGATATAATGGTGCTCTTTGAGATGCAGTACACAAGTGTCAGACCAGTACATGACCAGATGCGTGCCATAATGAATGTATGTCAGTTTGTGTTTCCGTATTTTGATGCACATTGCTGCATGTTTTTTATGCAGTAAGTAATATATGAGGTCCGACACAAACCAATGAGACTAATGCCTAGTACACACGGGCCAAATGTCGGAAGACATTGGCCAGTTCAGTAAAAACAGGCCGACATTCATGGCTGGCTTCTGTGAGATAAGCATGCTGGAAAACCAGCAGCTGACTGGCTCCCGATCAGCGGTCTCAGCCAATGGCAAAGAACGCTGATTGAAGTGTTCTGGTGGGGGGGGCTATCCCCCAGTCAGAACACAACAGCTCGGCGTGCGAGATTGCTGTACTAATGTCAGATCGTGAGTACAGCGGCTCTGATCAGAGTTGACAGTTTTTTGTTCGACTCGCTGGGTCAAATGAAAAAAAAAAAAGATGAATGTGTACCAGGTTTAACCATATAGCTCGGACCTAAGAGTGGGAGGGGAGAGACAAAGAGATGGTTATAGAACGTGTTCCAACCTGTCACAGTGGGGCAAGGCTCAACTCGATTGCTACACTCAGTATGAGTCAACATGTGTTCAAATATAGACGTCGGAAAATGTTGGAGTGCAAGAACGAACAGCAAATTAACATCAAGTTAATCAAGTTAATCAATGTAACGCATTGAGGATGAACCAAATTGATTGAATTCGGTATTTTTAGCTAATAACAACATCACTGTGCTTGAGCATTCCACGCTAATCATCAGACCTGGCTCCCTGCGACCTCTACCTCTTCCCAAAGATCAAGTCAGTACCCATTTTTTGTTGGTGGAAGATGTGAAAGCCAATGGAGATCTTCAAGAGCCTTTCAGAAAACGATCTGCACAATTGCTTTGAACGTCGTCGTTTGCAGCTGTGTGCCAACTCAAAAGGGAACTATTTAGAATGTGATCATTGTGGATTTTCTTAATTTATTACCGTATATACTCGAGTATAAGTCGTTCCGAGTATAAGTCGAGGCCCTAATTTACCACAAAAAAATGGGAAAAACTTATTGACCCGAGTATAAGACGAGGGTGAGAAATGCACAGCTACTGTAAGTGGAAAAGAGGGTCAACAATGCCCATTTGCAGCATCACTTTGCCCATTTGCATGCCTCACTGTGCCCATTTGCAGCCATAGGTCCCCCGAACTTCAAACTCGGTAGTTAAGGGTTCCTAGATGCCCCCTAGCTGCAGCCAAAATTTGGGGTCTCTGAACCCAAAGGGTCCCGAAATGACATTGCTGCAGATGGACACAGTTGACCAAATTTGGGGCCCTGTATCTTGGGGCCACTTAGTGCTAAGAACCCCAGATTTGGTGTAAACCCAGAGAAACTAGCACCATAAAATTTCCAAATCTGGGTTTCTAACACCAAGTGGCCCCGAGATACAGGGCCCCAAAAATCAGTTCAGAAAATGTCAAGCACTTTTGTGCAGCAGAGAATGACATTTTCCGAACCGGTTTTGGGGCCCCGTATCTCAGGGCCACTTGGTGCTAGGAACCCCATCTTTGGATATGTTATAGTACCAGTTCCACTAGGTTTGCACACCAAATTTGGGGTTCCTAGCACCAAGTGGCCCTGAGATACGGGGCCCCAAAGTCGGTTCGGAAAATGAAATTTTTTGCTGCAGAAAAGTGCTTGACTCGAGTATAAGTCGAGGGGGGCACTTTCAGCATAAAAAAATGTGCTGAAAAATTCGACTTATACTCGAGTATATACGGTAAATACAAAGTGTGTAGGGACATCTCGTTTTTTTTTTTTTTTCCTTTTTCGTTCAAGTAATGAAATTGAAGTCATAAAACATAAAAGAATGATGGCATAAAAAAGACCAAGTGGTCCAGCAAATCTGCCTTTTTTTTAACCTTTTAGCGCCGCCACCTCACGGCCCTTTAAGAGGTTTATGACACTGGTAAGTGGGGCACGGCTTAAGATGACATGACATTATTGGCGGTCACGTGGTCCGGAAAGCTTTCGCAGCGCGTGTGCTCTCAGCACAGGTGTATTGGCAGCAATTCACGCAAACATGTGCCCCCCCCCCCCCCTCCCGGCACTAAGGACCGGGCGCTGAGAGGCCCCATATTTGCCAAGGGGTAATTTTACATGTTTTTTGTTGCTTTTTACCTTTTTTGATCTATGTTTGTCCCAAGCATGTTAGAATCCACTTACTATTGACTGACTCACTAACTCTGCTGGAAGTCTTTTCCAAGCATAAGCTTAAAGGAGAAGTCCAGCCTGAGCTTGTTTGGCTGGGCTTCTCCTATGGGTCACAAGAGTGCAATCCGTTTTGCACTCCTGTGACCTGTTTTCAGCAGAGAGCGGATTGAAGTCCTCTCTCTGCTGACGTCACTGGAATCGGTTCAGGCACCGCATCGTCACGACAATGAAGTCTGGATCCGCCGGGTGCCTGGACTGATGGCCATCTCAGTCTCTCAGCGAGCCGATGAGACGGCCGATCCTCGCTCCTCCACAGCTGAGCGCTCTGATGAGCGTGGAGGAGCAGAGCAAGAGAGATGCTGACAGGCAGCAGCTTTCTGCTCAGGGAGCCGAGAGAACCGAGCCATCGGCAGTGTTAGGTGGCTCGGTTCTCAGTGCAGAGGTGGCGGGGGACAGTTGCAGCATCCACCTAGGTAGGTATGAATATAGGAAAAAAAATTCCCATATTTCTCTACTCTCTCAGTAAAGTTATATTTTCTAAGATTAGTTTTCCTCCGGCTAGTTTGAGGTCATGTCCCCGTGTTCTTGATTTTGACTTTATATTGAAAATACTAGCACCCTGAACCTTATTCACCCCCTTGATGTATTTAAAGGTTTTAATCATGTCTCCCTTTACCCTACTTTCCTCCAGACTATACATATTAAATTTCTCGGGTATCTCATGATATGTTTTATCTCCCAGATCTTACACCATTTTTGTTTTAACAAATTATGTGTTTAACAAATTGATAATTTTTGATATATAAACTATCTAACTGTATAACTTAATTACTGTATGATTATATCTTTTTGAACAGTACACAATTAAATATTCCCAAGTTTGAGGTTATACATTTTAACTTATTCCAGAAAATCCCTTTATTATATCTTTAAAGTGATTCTAAAGAAATTTTTTTTTTTTTAAATAATAAAGATGTTATACTTACCTGCTCTGTGCAATGGTTTTGCACAGAGCAGCCTGATCCTCTACCTTTTGGGTCCCCTGCCGACAGTCCTGGCTCCTTCTCCCTGCCGAGAGCAAGTCTTTTGCTATGGGGGCACTCAAGCAGGTTCACTTCCGAGCCGCTCTCTGTGTGTTCATTCACACACAGAGCGTGGCTCAGGCCCCACCCCCACTCTCTTCATTTTCTCACTAGCTGTGAATGGCTCCCGCTGCTGTGTGAGCCAATGAGGAGAGAGAGACCTGTGAAAGCCACTGCTCTTGTGCACATCCCTCACACTGCTGTGTGAGCCAATGAGGAGAGAGAGACCTGTGAAAGAGACCTGTGAAAGCTGCTGATCTCGTGCACATGCCTAGCTCAAGATGGGGATCAGGTAAGTATAAGTGGAAGCTGAGGGGGGAGCTACACCCAGCAGGTTTTTTACCTTCATGCATGAAGGTTAAAAAACCTTCAACCTTTAGAACCACTAGGCCAGAACTTTTTTTTCTCATTTTAGATGGAGAAAGGAAAAGTTGAAACTCTTTGTCAGTTTGTTTCCAGTTGGGGAGATTTCCTTTAACTTCATGTCTGTCCAAAGTGGGCGAGATCCCCTTTTAGAGAGTCATCACCAGTGTACCCATTGGGAAATATTCCCTCTTCTTCTGTATTGGCTGACAATAGTCACCAGGACATATACTGTACAGGGTAAATCTCCTTAGCAGAGGCAGATACTGCAATAAAAACCTGACAGAGGTTCTTACCCCTCACAACTGTATGCAAAACTAAACATTAAAAAAAAAAAGTTTTTGCTTTAGATACACTTTAAGGAATGGACTGTATATATTTTTTAATTCATAGTAACATATAGTAGAATGATTATACAGAGCATCATTCAGTTTTCAGTTTTTGTCTACCTCTTTCCACTTGATTATGAGTAACCAAACACCACTTAAAAGGTCCATATCAGTATCAAGTGTAAAGCCTCATACACACGACCGAATTGTTGGCCAACAAAACCGTGGACTTTTGTCCGAAGGGCGTTGGCCAAAACTTGTCTTGCATACAAACGACAAGGAATTGTTGGCCAACAAACACGAACGTAGTGACGTACTACGTTGTTTTTCAGCTCTTTATCGCCACCCTTTGGGCTCCTTCTGCTAATTTTGTGTTAGTAGAAGTTTGGTGAGTGTTGATTCGCACTTTTCATTTCACACTTTTCATTTCGCGATTTTCATTTCACGCATTTCAGTTTGCCCTTTTCAGTTCGTTTCTGAACAGTCGTTTGTCAACCAGCCATGTTGCGGAATCGGAGGAGATAACGTGTTATTTATTATTGGCCTTGGAGTTATTGCTTTGACATTATTTTTTTGGTTGAATAATGATTTGATTTGGTATATTTTCTATATTTTTGGATGCATAGAATGCACTTTTTGGTTAAGTTCTATTGGCAGATAGCATGTCTAATGTTATTTGTTTTCTTTTTTAATGCACAATAAAAAAATTGTGCAGAATAAATACTTGGCTATGTGTTTTACTTCAAATGACAGTTTGGTAGTAGGCAGTTACATTTAAAAAAATACAATGTAAAATTGACAAGGGACACCAACATACTTGTATCTTTGATCTTAAAAACTACGTGATAATGGTGTTGTGGTAACTTGCCTGAATAAAAAAAAAAAACAAGCATAATAATATTATTCTTGATATCACTAGATTAAAAAAAAAGGCTTTGAAAATCCATTTGCAATAACTCCATCAGTATCACCAGCAAAGCAGCTTCATTATTATCCCATTAAAGAAGAAGAGAATTGTGCGCTGCATTTCGAGATTTCATAATTTGCCACGTCACGAATGTTAATTCTCCATTACGAATGCTGGTTTACAAGACCGACCGCTTCCAGCTCGTCCTTGCTTCCGAGCATGCGTGTTTGTACTTTGGACTTTTGTCTGACGGACTTGTGTACACACGCTCGGAAAATCCGACAACAGACATTTGTCCGTGGAAAATTTTAAAACCTGCTGTCCAACATTTGTCCACGGAAAATCCGAAAACAATCATCCGATGGAGCATACACACGGTCAGATTTTCAGCCAACAGCCTGTCATCACACATTTCCCGTAGGAAACTCTGATCGTGTGTACGAGGCTTAAGAGTGTAAGCTTTGCTCTCATAGGCCCTGGTACAGAGATGATGTGATCTTTACAGGAGCATGGTGATGAAGTGATCCCAAAGTGAACATAAGGCTTCCTGACATTCCTGTACATGCAAAATCTCCTTATGGATAGAAACAGAATGAAAAAGCCCCCAGATCTCCTGCAGTTTATCTCCCATCTCACCCTATTGTAGCACCATTGTTCATCCTCATGTCATAAAATGCATTATTTCCTAAAGAGTAATTGTTTTTTCAGCATATGAAACCCAGTTAATGTTTTTCAGAACAATGAATAACATGTTTTTTGTATTCACAGACTGCGGTGGTTGTGGCTTGGAAATAAAAAATGGTCAATCATTGGTTGCCCTAGAAAAACACTGGCACTTGGACTGTTTCAAATGCAAAATCTGTGGGGTCCATTTAAAGGCAGAATACATTAGCAAGTAAGTGAACAAAATTGTCTTCCTCATCAGATTTTCTCTGCTGTTATAGTATATTTATTTTGAGTAAGGTTAGCATTTAAATGTGTGTAAAAATCGATCTAGTTTTATGTAAATAGATATCAATTGTCTATACATTGTAATTTTATTATTGTCATTTTATTATTGTCAAGAACAAACTATTGTGTAGGATGTATACAAGTCTGGTTTTAGCATGCCAGTTATCCTTAGCTGTTGATTATTGGATGGCGTGGCTTTGAGTGCAGTTGGGTGATCTTTAACCACCTCAATACAGGGCACTTAAACCCCCTTCCTGCCCAGACCAATTTTCAGCTTTCGGTGCTCTCACACTTTGAATGACTATTACTCAGTCATGCAACACTGTACCCAAATGAAATTTGTGTCCTTTTTTTCACACAAATAGAGCTTTCTTTTGGTGGTATTTAATCACTAATGGGTTTTTTATTTTTTGTGCTATAAATAAAAAAAGACCGTAAATTTTGTGAAAAATTGCCTTTTTCTTTGTTTTTGTCATAAAATTTAGCAAATTAGTAATTTTTCTTCATAAATTTTGGCCACAATTTATACTGCTATATATCTTTGGTAAAAATAACCCAAATTAGTGTATATTATTTGGTCTTTGTGAAAGTTATAGAGTCTACAAACTATGGTGCCAATCACTGAAAATTGAAAACATCTGATCAGGCCTTCAGTACATCAGGTGAATCTCATTTCTTGAGGTACTAACAAGTCAGAAAAGTACAAATACCCCCCAAATTACCCCTTTTTAGAAAGTAGACATTCCAAGGTATTAAGTAAGTAGCATGGTTAGTTTTTTTAAGGTGTAATTTTTTCCCACAATTCTTTGCAAAAGGAAGATTTTTTTTTTTTTTTTCAAAATTTTCATATTAACTGGTTATTTCTCTCACAGAGCATATGCATACAACAAATTACACCCCAAAATACATTCTGCTACTCTTACCGAGTATGGGGATACCACATGTGTGGGACTTTTACACAGCCTGGCCACATACAAAGGCCCAACATTGAAGTCGCACCATCAGGCGATCTACGAGCATAAATTGCACATCTCATTTCTCAACCACCTATTACACTTTTGAAGGCCCTGGAGCACCAGGACAAAGGAATTGCCCACAAAATGACCCCATTTTGGAAAGCAAACACCCCAACGTATAATCTATGAGGCATAATGAGTCTTTTGAACTGTTATTTTTTTTCCAGAAGTTTTTGGAAAATGTGGAAAAAAAATAAAAATGCATTTTTTTTACACAAAGTTGTCCATTTATAAGATATTTTCAACACATAGCAAATACATAGCAAAAATGACACCCCAAAATACATTCTGCTACTCCTGAGTATGGTGATACCACATGTGTCGGACTTTTACACAGCCTGGCCACATACAAAGGCCCAACATTGAAGTAGCACCATCAGGCGATCTACGAGCATAAATTGCACATCTCATTTCTCAACCACCTATTACACTTTTGAAGGCCCTGGAGCACCAGGACAAAGGAATTGCCCACAAAATGACCCCATTTTGGAAAGCAAACACCCCAACGTATAATCTATGAGGCATAATGAGTCTTTTGAACGGTTATTTTTTTTCCAGAAGTTTTTGGAAAATGTGGAAAAAAAATAAAAACGCATTTTTTTTACACAAAGTTGTCCATTTATAAGATATTTCCAACACATAGCAAATACATAGCAAAAATGACACCCCAAAATACATTCTGCTACCCCTCCTGAGTATGGCGATACCACATGTGTGGGACTTTTACACAGCCTGGCCACATACAAAGGCCCAACATTGAAGTAGCACCATCAGGCGATCTACGAGCATAAATTGCACATCTCATTTCACAACCACCTATTACACTTTTGAAGGCCCTGGAGCACCAGGACAAAGGAATTGCCCACAAAATGACCCCATTTTGGAAAGCAAACACCCCAACGTATAATCTATGAGGCATAATGAGTCTTTTGAACGGTTATTTTTTTTCCAGAAGTTTTTGGAAAATGTGGGAAAAAAATAAAAACGCATTTTTTTACACAAAGTTGTCCATTTATAAGATATTTCCAACACATAGCAAATACATAGCAAAAATGACACCCCAAAATACATTCTGCTACCCCTCCTGAGTATGGCGATACCACATGTGTGGGACTTTTACACAGCCTGGCCACATACAAAGGCCCAACATTGAAGTAGCACCATCAGGCGATCTACGAGCATAAATTGCACATCTCATTTCACAACCACCTATTACACTTTTGAAGGCCCTGGAGCACCAGGACAAAGGAATTGCCCACAAAATGACCCCATTTTGGAAAGCAAACACCCCAACGTATAATCTATGAGGCATAATGAGTCTTTTGAACGGTTATTTTTTTTCCAGAAGTTTTTGGAAAATGTGGAAAAAAAATAAAAACGCATTTTTTTTACACAATGTTGTCCATTTATAAGATATTTCCAACACATAGCAAATACATAGCAAAAATGACACGCCAAAATACATTCTGCTACTCCTCCTGAGTATGGCGATACCACATATGTGGGACTTTTACACAGCCTGGCCACATACAAAGGCCCAACATTGAAGTAGCACCATCAGGCGATCTACGAGCATAAATTGAACATCTCATTTCTCAACCACCTATTACACTTTTGAAGGCCCTGGAGCACCAGGACAAAGGAATTGCCCACAAAATGACCCCATTTTGGAAAGCAAACACCCCAACGTATAATCTATGAGGCATAATGAGTCTTTTGAACGGTTATTTTTTTTCCAGAAGTTTTTGGAAAATGTGGAAAAAAAATAAAAACGCATTTTTTTACACAAAGTTGTCCATTTATAAGATATTTCCAACACATAGCAAATACATAGCAAAAATGACACCCCAAAATACATTCTGCTACCCCTCCTGAGTATGGCGATACCACATGTGTGGGACTTTTACACAGCCTGGCCACATACAAAGACCCAACATTGAAGTAGCACCATCAGGCGATCTACGAGCATAAATTGCACATCTCATTTCTCAACCACCTATTACACTTTTGAAGGCCCTGGAGCACCAGGACAAAGGAATTGCCCACAAAATGACCCCATTTTGGAAAGCAAACACCCCAACGTATAATCTATGAGGCATAATGAGTCTTTTGAACGGTTATTTTTTTTCCAGAAGTTTTTGGAAAATGTGGAAAAAAAATAAAAACGCATTTTTTTTACACAAAGTTGTCCATTTATAAGATATTTCCAACACATAGCAAATACATAGCAAAAATGACACCCCAAAATACATTCTGCTACTCCTCCTGAGTATGGCGATACCACATGTGTGGGACTTTTACACAGCCTGGCCACATACAAAGGCCCAACATTGAAGTAGCACCATCAGGCGATCTACGAGCATAAATTGCACATCTCATTTCTCAACCACCTATTACACTTTTGAAGGCCCTGGAGCACCAGGACAAAGGAATTGCCCACAAAATGACCCCATTTTGGAAAGCAAACACCCCAACGTATAATCTATGAGGCATAATGAGTCTTTTGAACTGTTATTTTTTTTCCAGAAGTTTTTGGAAAATGTGGAAAAAAAATAAAAATGCATTTTTTTTACACAAAGTTGTCCATTTATAAGATATTTTCAACACATAGCAAATACATAGCAAAAATGACACCCCAAAATACATTCTGCTACTCCTGAGTATGGTGATACCACATGTGTCGGACTTTTACACAGCCTGGCCACATACAAAGGCCCAACATTGAAGTAGCACCATCAGGCGATCTACGAGCATAAATTGCACATCTCATTTCTCAACCACCTATTACACTTTTGAAGGCCCTGGAGCACCAGGACAAAGGAATTGCCCACAAAATGACCCCATTTTGGAAAGCAAACACCCCAACGTATAATCTATGAGGCATAATGAGTCTTTTGAACGGTTATTTTTTTTCCAGAAGTTTTTGGAAAATGTGGAAAAAAAATAAAAACGCATTTTTTTTACACAAAGTTGTCCATTTATAAGATATTTCCAACACATAGCAAATACATAGCAAAAATGACACCCCAAAATACATTCTGCTACCCCTCCTGAGTATGGCGATACCACATGTGTGGGACTTTTACACAGCCTGGCCACATACAAAGGCCCAACATTGAAGTAGCACCATCAGGCGATCTACGAGCATAAATTGCACATCTCATTTCACAACCACCTATTACACTTTTGAAGGCCCTGGAGCACCAGGACAAAGGAATTGCCCACAAAATGACCCCATTTTGGAAAGCAAACACCCCAACGTATAATCTATGAGGCATAATGAGTCTTTTGAACGGTTATTTTTTTTCCAGAAGTTTTTGGAAAATGTGGAAAAAAAATAAAAACGCATTTTTTTACACAAAGTTGTCCATTTATAAGATATTTCCAACACATAGCAAATACATAGCAAAAATGACACCCCAAAATACATTCTGCTACCCCTCCTGAGTATGGCGATACCACATGTGTGGGACTTTTACACAGCCTGGCCACATACAAAGGCCCAACATTGAAGTAGCACCATCAGGCGATCTACGAGCATAAATTGCACATCTCATTTCACAACCACCTATTACACTTTTGAAGGCCCTGGAGCACCAGGACAAAGGAATTGCCCACAAAATGACCCCATTTTGGAAAGCAAACACCCCAACGTATAATCTATGAGGCATAATGAGTCTTTTGAACGGTTATTTTTTTTCCAGAAGTTTTTGGAAAATGTGGAAAAAAAATAAAAACGCATTTTTTTTACACAATGTTGTCCATTTATAAGATATTTCCAACACATAGCAAATACATAGCAAAAATGACACGCCAAAATACATTCTGCTACTCCTCCTGAGTATGGCGATACCACATATGTGGGACTTTTACACAGCCTGGCCACATACAAAGGCCCAACATTGAAGTAGCACCATCAGGCGATCTACGAGCATAAATTGAACATCTCATTTCTCAACCACCTATTACACTTTTGAAGGCCCTGGAGCACCAGGACAAAGGAATTGCCCACAAAATGACCCCATTTTGGAAAGCAAACACCCCAACGTATAATCTATGAGGCATAATGAGTCTTTTGAACGGTTATTTTTTTTCCAGAAGTTTTTGGAAAATGTGGAAAAAAAATAAAAACGCATTTTTTTACACAAAGTTGTCCATTTATAAGATATTTCCAACACATAGCAAATACATAGCAAAAATGACACCCCAAAATACATTCTGCTACCCCTCCTGAGTATGGCGATACCACATGTGTGGGACTTTTACACAGCCTGGCCACATACAAAGACCCAACATTGAAGTAGCACCATCAGGCGATCTACGAGCATAAATTGCACATCTCATTTCTCAACCACCTATTACACTTTTGAAGGCCCTGGAGCACCAGGACAAAGGAATTGCCCACAAAATGACCCCATTTTGGAAAGCAAACACCCCAACGTATAATCTATGAGGCATAATGAGTCTTTTGAACGGTTATTTTTTTTCCAGAAGTTTTTGGAAAATGTGGAAAAAAAATAAAAACGCATTTTTTTTACACAAAGTTGTCCATTTATAAGATATTTCCAACACATAGCAAATACATAGCAAAAATGACACCCCAAAATACATTCTGCTACTCCTCCTGAGTATGGCGATACCACATGTGTGGGACTTTTACACAGCCTGGCCACATACAAAGGCCCAACATTGAAGTAGCACCATCAGGCGATCTACGAGCATAAATTGCACATCTCATTTCTCAACCACCTATTACACTTTTGAAGGCCCTGGAGCACCAGGACAAAGGAATTGCCCACAAAATGACCCCATTTTGGAAAGCAAACACCCCAACGTATAATCTATGAGGCATAATGAGTCTTTTGAATGGTTATTTTTTTTCCAGAAGTTTTTGGAAAATGTGGAAAAAAAATAAAAACGCATTTTTTTTACACAAAGTTGTCCATTTATAAGATATTTCCAACACATAGCAAAAATGACACCCCAAAATACATTCTGCTACTCCCCCTGAGTATGGGGATACCACATGTGTGAGACTTTTACACAGCTTGGCCACATACAGTGGCCCAACATCCAAGTAGCACCATCAGGCGTTCTAGGAGCATACATTACATAGATAATTTCCTGGCAACCTATCATTTTTGAAGGCCCTTCATATTTCTAACACATAGCATGTACATACCAAGAATTACAATCCAAAATAAATTCTATTGCGGAAAGGATAAAAAAAAAGTATTACCTGTGCTTTTAGTAGTGTCCACAGAAGAGAGCACTGGTCCAGGCAGCAGTCAGGGATGTGCTTAGCGACAGCAATAACTATCCAGGCAGCAGGCAGGAATATTGTCTATAGTCGGCACAGCACAGTCCATAGGAATTGTCCAGGCAGAGACAGCCAGCACAGCCATAATATTGGTCCTGGTACACTGTTACCTGCAGACACACATTATTGTACCGCTCTCCAGCCCTTCATAAATATACTGCCTTTTGCTACAGCGAATTATTTGCATAGTCCAGGTAGCAGGCAGATGTGTGGTCCGTTCATGCGGCAGGCAAAGGCATGATGGCAGTAAGTCAGCAGAAGGCTGAGGGCCGCAATTGGGTAAGACCTGTGCACAGGGGCACAGGGGTAGAGGCTTCGACCCACCCAAATCTCTATGAAGCCTCCGGACTCCAGACCCTAATCCGGAAATTACAAAACCGGGAGAAAACAAAAAAAATTGTTATCTCCATCCGGAAAAACTATTCTGGAGCCCCTCACATATGTGAGACCCCTGTGTACTATAGTAGCAGGGCAACAGATCAGTCCAAGCGGTAGGCAAAAGCATAGTCCATAAAACAAGCCAGGGTCAGTTAACGTGCAAGCAGTCCAAGCGGTAGGCAGAAGAGTAGTCACAAAACAGGCCAGGGTCAGTTCACGAGCAAGCAGTCCAAACGGTGGGCAGAGGCATAGTCAAAACAGGCCAGGGTCAGTTCATGTGGAAGCAGTCCAAACGGTAGGCAGAGGCATAGTCAAAAAGCAGGCCAGGGTCAGTTCACATTGAAGGCAGTGGCATGGTTATTTGGGGAAGCATGGAAAATGATCAGCGAAAATGGGGAAAATATGGGCTAATAACTTGGGGATGTATGATACAGTTCGAAGCGTTCACCAATGCAAAGGCCAGGTTGGGAGGGACACTGGGGACAATGGTAGCTGGTATCTTTTCGAAAACCTCTTCTGCTGCACACACGACATTTTTTTTGCCGTCTTCGGCCTGCTTCCGATGGTGGAATGTTGTACGGGAAGTGCCATTCATGAAGTCGGCTAACAGCATCAGAACGAGGTAATTCTGGGAGGGGTCTTTGTGGATAGATGAGGGACGTGACTACTTCTTCGATGAATTTTAGGAAGGAGGCGGGGCTTTCTGTGGATTTTGTGTAGATAATGTAGGAATTGTAAATGGCCAAATGGATTAGATATATTGCTACCTTCTTATACCAGAATCGGGACCTCCTTATTGACAAATAGGGCTGAATCATTTGGTCATTGAAATCCACCCCCCCCCCCATGTAGAGATTATAGTCTTGGACACATGTCGGTTTTTCAATGGGACCTCGTCTTCGCTGAACTACAACTGCAGTGTCATCATGAATGGTGGACATCATGTGCACATCCCTCTTATCCTTCCACCTCAAGGCCAGCACTTCATTACATCTCAGTGTTGCTCTTTCCCCCTTTTTCAGCCTTTTGTTCACAATGGATTGTGGGATGCCCTTCCTATTTTTTCTTGAAGTTCCGCAGGCCAGGGTTTTTTCAATATATAGGTGTCTGAAAAGGGGCAGGCTGGTATAAAAGTTGTCCAGGTATATATGATAGCCTTTTTTTAGAAGTGGGTAAGCCAGATCCCATACGATTTTTCCATTTGTGCCCATGTAGGCTGGGCACTCAGGGGGCTGGAGCTGGGAATCTCTTCCCTCATATATGCGGAATGCATATAGATATCCCGTGGCTCTCTCACACAGCTTGTAAAATTTGACTCCATATTTGGCCTTTTTGCTAGGAATATACTGTTTTATTCCTAGCCGGCCTGAAAATGGTACCAGGGACTCATCCACACATATATTCTTCTCGGGGACATAAAGTTCTGCAAATCGTTGGGAAAATTAATTTATTAGTGGGCGAATCTTGTATAGCTTATCCGAATTTGGATGATTGTTGGGAGGGCACTGGGTGTTGTCGTTAAAATGAAAGAATCTCATAATCATCTCATATCGGGACCTGGACATAGCGGCAGAATACATGGGCATATGGTGGATGGGGTGGGTGGACCAATAGGTATGTCCTTCATTTTTTTTTGTAAGCCCCATATTTAGGGTGAGGCCCAAAAACAATTTGAACTCCTCCATATTCAAATCTCTCCACTCAAACGGACGGGCATAAGATGATTGGGGGTTGCTGGCAATATAATAGGTAGCGGCCCTGGCTCTTGGGGGACGTGACACTCCAGTAGTTGGGGGAGTTGAATTTCCTGTGCTGGAACTCGGGTGTGATGTGGCAGCACTGGTACTGGGCATTTGTGCGCGGGGCCCATCTCTGGTGGCAGCACTGGTACTGGGCCTTTGTTCCTGGGGCCTATTGCTGGCGGCAGCACTGGTACTGGGCCTTTCTTCCTGGGGCCTATTTCTGGCGGCAGAGCTGGTACTGGGAATATAATCCCGGTTGCTGGCGGCTTCCTGGGTTCCAGAGTGTCGTGCCCTTTTAGGAGGGACCCATTCTTCATCCGAACCATTGCTACTCTCGATCGGCTCAAATGCCGAATTTGATTCGGAATCAGAATGGGACTCTGATGAGAGCTCCCCGGTGCTCTCATCAGTCATAGAGAGGATCTGGAACGCCTCCTCACTTGTATATCCTCTTTTGGACATGGCTGTGTGGCGGGTAGCTGTGCGACGGGTGACAGATGGGTGGCAGGTGACGGTCACTGATGGGCTGTGCGATGGGTGGCAGGTGACGTTCACTGAGAGGTGATGGTGTGATGGGCGATGGTCACAGATAGTTGACAGGCGACGGTCACTGATGGGTAACAGGTGCACCGCTGATGGTCACTGATGGGTGACAGGGCACAGTCACTGATGGGTGACGGGTGAGAGGGCCCGGTCACTGATGGGTGACAGGCCACGGACGGTGACAGGTGATAGTCACAGATTGTTGACAGGCGACGGTCACTGATGGGTGACGGGTGCACCGCTAATGGTCACTGGTGGGTGACGGGTGACAGGGCACGGTCACTGGTGGGTGACGGGTGACAGGGCAGGTCACTGATGGGTGACGGGTGACAGGGCAGGTCACTGATGGGTGACGGGTGACAGGGCAGGTCACTGATGGGTGACGGGTGACAGGGCAGGTCACTGATGGGTGACGGGTGACAGGGCAGGTCACTGATGGGCGACGGGTGACAGGGCACGGTCACTGGTGGGTGACAGGGCACCGCTGATGGTCACTAATGGCAGTCTCTATGTGACAGGTGCACTTTTTATGGGGTGACTGTTGGGTGACAGATGACAATTGGGGGGGGCGATGGGACAGAAGTGGTGTTGGTGCAGACACTACAAATACAAAGATCTGTAACTCACTGCTCCTGGCTCTTCTCTCCTCACACTGGAAACGGTGTGTGAGGAGAGAAGGGCTAGTAACAGCTAGTGACAGCTCTTTGTTTACACTTAGTGATCGGCTGTGAATGGATCACAGCCGATCACATGGTACACAGTACTGGCCAATGGCTGTAAACTATCGTCGGTGACGAGCAGTGTTCCCGGGGAACACGCCGCCACCGACGTGCACGCGCAGCGCGCTCACGATCGCGCGCATGCGCCGTGCAATGCGGGATGTACCATTAGTGATCAGCCGTGACTTCATCACGGCCGATCACGTGGTAAACAGCCATGCCCAGTGGCTGTTCACCCCTGTCGGTGACGAGCGGTGTCTCGGTGACACGCCGCCACCGACAGTACAGGGCTGCGCGCTCACGATCGCGCGCATGCCCTGTTTAAACGGTGGACGTCATATGACGCCCACTCAGAACAATAGGCTTACCGTCCGGCCGTCATATGACAGTGGGCGGTAGGCTAGTGGTTAAAGTGGTGTTCCACCCAAAAAAAAAAAAATACGTGAATGTGCCTAAAAAAAAAAATTAAAAAAAACTATTGGAATTTTTTTTTTTTACTCACCTCTAAATGCTTGTTGCTAGGGGGTCCCTCGTAGTCTGCCTCTTTCAGTGCCTGGGCTGGTGACATCACTTCCCCTCGGCACAGGAAGGGCTCAGCTCTGCTCCCTGCCTCTTGTCAATCATCTGGGACCCATTAAAGGTCCCAGATGACTGAGCGGCCAATCACGGCGCGCGGCGCCGCTCGCGCATGCACAGTGGGTGCCCGGCTGTGAAGCCACAGCCCGGCGCCCACAGTTGCAATGCCAATGACACCAATGGTGGGGCACAATTCATCCCAGTGACACCAGCGATGGGGCACAATTCCTCCTACTGACACTAATGATGGGGCACAATTTCTCCCACTGAGACAAACCATGGGGCATTATTTTTTTTCTCACTGATGTCGGGACCTTTTCTAATCCCAATGGCCACAGTCCGCCCCCCCCCCCCCCCTAAAATCTGATGGACAGTGAACTGGCCTTTTGTTTAGAATTTTTGGAGACCCCCGATTTAGATCAAAGTATATTCATGTGTTAGAATGGCCCTGTCAGAGTCCAGACCTAAATCCAATTGAGAATCTGTGGCAAGACTTGAAAACTGCTGTTCACAGACTCTCTCCATCCAATCTGACTGAGCTTAAGCTATTTTGCAAAGAAGAATGTCACTCTCTAGATGTGCAAAACTGTTAGAGACATACCCGAAAAGACTTGCAGCTGTTATTGCAGCGAAAGGAGGTTCTACAAAGTATTGACTCAGGGACCGAATACAAATGCACGCCACACTTTTCACATATTTATTTGTAAAAAATTTTGAAAACCATTTATCATTTTCCTTCCACTTCACAATGATGTGCCACTTTGTGTTGGTCTATCACATAAAATCCCAATAAAATACATTTACATTTTTGGTTGTAACATGACAACATGTGGAAAATGTCAAGGGGTATGAATACTTGTTCAAGACATTTTATTTTTAGCCTGGTTAACCCATCCATTTGGAACACACCCACCCTTATGGAAACCTCCTGTGGACATTGTTATCCATTGTGTATTGTTTCCCTGATGCATATGCTACCTTATTCTATTTTTTCCCCCGAAATGTTGTACTTTATTATCTTCTGTCTATGATATACAACTTCAAAAAAAAAAAAAAAGTTAAAAAAAATTTTTTGTTCGAAAGTACTTCAAAATTTTGTTTTCTTTTAAAATTCAATTTTGGAATGAATGGACTGAACTACTGAACAAAAAAAAATACATTAATTAAATGTATTTGTTTAATAATAATGTTCTATCGTGCTCTTTTAAATGTTCTCATCGCTTAGGTCAAAGATGAACATTCATTAACAATTAGAAAATCAAACAAATGTTCTTAAAATGAAAAATTTCTAACAAAATTCTACTTGTGTATGGCCAGCTTTAGTCTTTAAAGTGATACTAACCAGAGAAGTGTTAATTGCCATAATTAATTCACATAAATCATATATATCATGCCACTGTAGTTTTTTTTTTCTTTTTAAACCATCTAAATACCTTATTCCTGCACTGTAGTGTGGTCACATGATCTTTCACTGTTCTTTGGCATCTGCGGGGAAAACTCCTTGGGAGGGGATTCTTTTACTCTGCTGATGTATAATCTCTACAGTGTGACTAGGTGTCTGGCCAGCTCTGGTACTGTGCTCGTCACATGACTAAATAAAAACAGTTTCAGAAGAGCAATTCAAATTAGATTATAAATATCAAATAACTGTGTTATAGCTCCCTATAAATCTTTATTGAACCGAGAGAACCGAGCCATCGCGGGGTTCGGTGGCCCGGTTCTCAGTGCAGAGGCAGCGGGGGACAGATGCAGCATCGGACCGATGGATGCTGCATCCACCTAGGTAAATATGATTATGGGGGGAAAAAATTCTCATACTTCTCTACTCAGTAAAATAATATTTTCTAAGATTAGTTTTCCTCCGACTAGTTTGAGGTCATGTCCCCGTGTTCTTGATTTTGACTTTATACTGAAAATGCTAGCACCCTGAACCTTATTCACCCCCTTGATGTATTTAAAGGTTTCAATCATGTCTCCCTTTTCCCTACTTTCCTCCAGACTATACATATTACGTTTCCGCAGGTCTCTCATGATATGTTTTATCCCCCAGATCTTACACCATTTTTGTTCTAACAAGTTATGTGTTTAACAAATTGATAATTTTTGATATATAAACTATAATCTATAATCTAACTGTCTAACTTAATTACTGTATGATTATATCTTTTTGAACAGTACACAATTAAATATCATATACCTAATCCCAAGTTTGAGGTTGTACATTTTATCTTATTCCAGAAAATCCCTTTATTATATCTTTAAAATGATTCTAAAGAAAAGATTTTTTTTTTTTAATAATAAACATGTTATACTTACCTGCTCTGTGCAATAGTTTTGCACAGAGCAGCCCGATCCTCTACCTTTTGGGTCTCCTGCCGACGGTCCTGCTCCTTCTCCCTGCCGAGAGCAAGTCTTTTGCTATGGGGGCACTCAAGCAGGTTCACTTCCGAGCCGCTCTCTGTGTGTTCATTCACACCCAGAGCGTGGCTCAGGCGCCACACCCACTCTGTTCATTTTCTCACTGGCTGTGAATGGCTCCAGCTGCGGTGTGAGCCAATGAGGAGAGATAGGCCTGTGAAAGCCACTGCTCTCGTGCCCATCCCTCACACTGTTGTGTGAGCCAACATGAACACCTTGTGTTGCACATCAAACATCATAACCGTAGACCATCTCTTGCCACACACGAATCAACTGGTCGCTTGAATTCACAGCTTCAACAATTCAATGTCTCAGATCTTGAAGAGTAGCAGACATAGGTGGGACAAACACCCTTTCTTTTATGCACCCCCACAGATACAAATCGCAGGGGGTAAGATCCGGTGACCTGGGAGGCCACAGACGATAAACAAGATCTTGTTGTCCACCTCTTCCAATTCATCGTCCTGGAATGGTGTTGTTCAGATAACACCGGACCTCCATGTAGAAGTGAGGCGGGGCACCACCTTGCATTTAAAATAAGTCATTTGAATCTTCTCGAAGTTGGGGAAACAACTGCCTTCATATGCAGACGGTTTTTGAGAACATGCCATACCATTGTTTGAGGAATCCCAAATCTGGGATCTGTTCAAACGCACCATGGATATGGTGAACATTTTCATCTGACGTGTGAGGGCGACCAGTGCTTTTTCCATTTGCATATGCATCCATCTTCAACAAATTGTTTATGTCACTTGTAAATTTGCTTATGACGAGTCAGCTGTTTGTTGAACTAATGGCGGAATTTGCGTTGCACTTGAACAGTGGATTCACAAATTACAGTGCACAAAATTACTTGTGGCGTCGCAATTTTCCTATAAAAAAGAAATAGCGCTTATGTGTGGCATTGAATGGAACTTTTAGACGGGCTTTTAATGTTGAACCTTCCTCTATCCAGTGATGTGCGGAACGTGCTTCTATTCCTTACTGTTCGTTTGAAATAAAAAGTTGAAATCTACTCCATATTTTTGAATAACCCTGTATAATGATTGTACTTACATACCTGGGTCTTCTGCTTCAGAGTTGCTAGATGTATTTAATTCAACAGAAAATATTCCGTTGTGCTATCTTCTAATATGTTTTTTTTTTTTTTTTTTTTTAGAGATGGAATCCCCTACTGTGAAATGGACTATCATGCTGAATTTGGCATAAAATGTGATCACTGCGAGAAGTTCATTACTGGCCGAGTTCTCGAGGTAAAAAAATAATATGGTAAATGTTAAAAACATGTATAATGCATGCAGAGTTACCCCTGGGCTTTTTAATTATTCACTTATGTAGGACCGTTGCAACTAAAACAATATCTAACCCAGCTATTCTCAACCAGGGTTCCATGTAGCCCTAGAGTCTTCCAGAGGTGGATAGGGGTTCCTTGAGCAATGTATGCCTTTTAGATAAATAGTCACTAGCAACAATGAACCTTTAAAGCTGTAGTTAACTCTCTACAACTCATCCACTAAAAGCATAACAGGAAAAATAAACATACTTTCGAACACATAGGGATAATCCAAAGTGTCATGTAACTGTTCTTACAACTTTTTCTTAGACCGTTTTGTCTAAAGCCGCCGCCATCTTTGTGGAGTCCTTTTGCTCCCTTCCCTGCTTGTACATCAGTGCAGTAATCTCACACATGCGCCGTAAAGTCAAACTAAGGAACTGGTGAATGCTCAGCATTTACATTGCAATGCCGCAGAGTAATGCTGACGGAGACACCGCAATTAGTAAAACCATGCGCATGTGCGAGTGGCGTAATTGTTACAAGATATCTTCTAAATAGCGCACCTGAAATAACTAGTAAGTCTTTTTCTACTGCTTTGCATGACGCTGACTTCTGGGGAGTTTACTACCACTTTAAGTTATCTGTAAGTGGGGTATTCTTCCCAATGACCACAAGTGTAAGGAGCATTCTTCCCAGTGACCATCACACTAATGCAACCTGAGTTGTAGATGTAATAATTAGTAGCAGGGGTTCCCTGAGACTGGAAAGTTATTTAAAGGGTTCCTCCATGTTCAAAGGTCGAGAAAGGCTGATCTAACCCTTTGTAAAATGAGGAGATAAATCACTTTTATCTGAAAACTGACCTGTATGTGGCATGCCATGAAATGTTTTTAATTGTGTATTCAAGGCTTTTTATTATAGAGAAGAACAATATTACAGTTGACCATGTCACCTGCAAAAACAATGGCTTTGGCTATATTTAGTACTGGCTAGAAGAAATAAAAATTAACTATGTAATACTTCTTTGCACGTGGGACTTGATATTTAGCTGTTTGTTTTCCAGACAGTAGGTTTATAAACGTCGGTGCCTTCATTGCTTTGCTGTATTACAGACAGGCCTTCCTCTAACCTCGTAGAAAGAACAGATGTTGTATTATGTTCTGCACACAGAGGTCCTGGCTATTTGATTGAGTTCCATTTATATCCAGTTGGTATGGTGAACACAGGTGTGATTCTTCTATTTATAGATTATTTTGTTATAGGAGAAAAGAACTGGACAGCACTTCATTGCCTGGTTGTAAGTGAAAAACGCACTGGGCGAAGGGTCTAAACCAAGAAATATTTGAACAATCTTTAGCAATTATCAATATATTCCCTTTTATCATTCTGGTTAATTTAGGAGACAAGCTGATTCACACACACAAACATATTCTTACATAAGGTATTGGTATACTATTTGCTCAGCAGCTAGCATAAGGTACAGTATTTTTGGGTATAGAAACATTTGATTCCAATTAGAAAATATTCACTCCTGAAAGTGCAGTATAAAATATACATGTTACCCTTCGCCTGAATGAAAGTGTTGCTAAACCCACAACAGTAAACTCAGTCTGTATATGCAGTAAAACATACTTGTTATACTCACTGTGGAACCTAATGCCGTGTACACACGGGCGGACTTTTTGGCATCAAAGGTCCCACGGTCTTTCCGGCTGACTTTTGACGGACTTCCGACGGACTTTCGAACGAACGGATTTGCCTACACACGATCACACCAAAGTCCGACGTATTCGTACGTGATGACGTACACCGGACTAAGATAAGAAAGTTGATAGCCAGTAGCCAATAGCTGCCCTAGCGTCGGCTTTCGTCCGTCGGACTACCATACAGACGAGAGGATTTTTTGTCCGGACTCGAGTCCGTTGGAAAGATTTGAAACATGTTCCAAATTTAAAGTCCGTCTGATTTTCGACCGAAAAAGTCCGCTGCAGGCCCGATGAAGCCCACACACGGTCGGATTGTCCAACGGATTCGTCCCGTCGGGCCAGTCCGGTCGAAAAGTCTGCCTGTGTGTACACGGCATTAGGGGTTAATATTCTGCACTGTGTAAAAAGGTTGTTTGATCCTGTATGCACAGATCCTCTTCTTCCACTGACTCCAGAACATGTCTGGATAACACAGAGCCTTTGGAGTCAGGCTGCACATGCTCAGTTTGGTGTATATTGCTAGAGAGGTTTTTTTTTTTCTTGGGAGAGTGCATGTGATCAGCACAGGGCCAATCGGCACTGTCCAGACATAGGGTCAGGAGCCCTGCGGCCTCATAGGAAAGCTCAGTGCAGTATAAAAACTCATGCTACCAGCTTCACCGGGAACTGATAGAAATCACAAGACTCTGTACTGCTAATGAGAAAAAGGTATTTAGCAGGTTCTATTTACTAAAATAATTGCATTTCCATGTTCTGTGTACTGTGGGAGACCAGATATAGTTAATGCAGGGTCCAGGGTTTAGTAACGCTAAGTCCTTGACCCTAAACCCATTTAAAAGTACACATGTAATAAAAGAAATATCAAGTCTGTAATATACTGTAATTCTAATTTGCTGCATTTGTCTGACCTCATCAATCATTGGCCTCCATAGGCCTTTTTTATTGGATGTGCTCCCTGACTGCTTTTGACCTAATGTCTCAATAAATAAAACCTGCCATTGTGCATGTTGTAGCATATAAGGAGCTTTGTAGCTCCCGTGTGACAGTAATGAAATTGGGCCAAAGAAAAAAAAAAAAATCAAAAGACCCCCTCCAACCTACATAAATACATACACAGACTATTAGGATGGATGTACATACATAAACACCATTGCACGATGCATATTTGATATCTCAATGCACACCAAAGGTACAGTGCCTTGCAAAAGTATTCACCCCCCTTGGCATTTTTCGTGTTTCGTTGCCTCACGACCTGAAATTAACACAAATTGTTTGAGGCTTTGCATCATTTAATCATTTAATTTACAGAACATTAATAAAAATAAACTGCGCTAAATGTCCTTTACATTATTAAAAACGTTATATATCATAAACGTCTGAAGTAGATATTAAGTAATACAGTCCAAGTATCCCTTTAAGCAAAAAAGGCACTCCGGATCATCCAAATGCTTCAACATACACAAAAAATGATTCACAGTCCAAACGTCATGATAGTAAGTTGCCCTTACCAGAACACCAAATATAGTGGGCGGATGGCTTAAACCCAGCCAGGGCCTTTATTGCTAGACAACCCAAAGAGGTAGCTACCTCTGACCTCACCTGCAGGTGAGGTCAGAGGTAGCTTCCTCTTTGGGTTGTCTAGCAAACACCAGAATGCTCACTGCTGATTGCAGCAGCCTCTGTCCTCTAGGCTCATCTCAGTCTCCAGCTGGTCAATCTGCTACTCTGCTCTGCTCTGATGCAGGAGAGAAAGGAGAAAAAGGAGAGAGAGGAGACTCCGGGTTACCAGAATCTTTGTATGGTCGTATACTGTGGATAAGGATTTCATGACTACAGCAATCAATCTCCCAGTGTGATATAGAGCCAAATGAGTGTAAAGTCTCATGCCGCGTACACACGAGCGGACTTTACGGCAGACTTTGCCCGGCGGATTTTTCGACGTACTTTACGACGGACTTTCTGAATGAACGGACTTGCCTACACACAATCCACCAAAGTCCGTCGAATTCGTACGTGATGACGTACGACCGGACTAAAACAAGGAAGTTCATAGCCAGTAGCCAATAGCTGCCCTAGCGTGGCTTTTTGTCCGTCGAACTAGCATACAGACGGCGGACTTTTCGACCGGACTCGATTTCAACGGATACATTTTAAACAAGTTTCAAATCTAAGTCCGTCCAACTTTTGAGCAAACAAAGTCCGCTGGAGCCCACACACGATCGAATTGTCCGACGAAATCCAGTCCACCGGGCAAAGTCCGCCGTAAAGTCCGCTCGTGTGTACGCGGCATGAGAGTTGGTTAGCACACTCTACAGCTGTGGTGGTGGGATATCACCTTTCGTTTTAAGTGCACAATAGGGTGTTGGTCACGTTTGTATGTCCACACACATTGTATAACAATATTAGACTATGGCCAGCCTTCTTGTCATTTTTCTTCTTCCGGTATCAAACTGAGGGAACTACGCCTGAATTTTGACAGAGCTGATCGGTCTCTATCATAAAGGCCCTGGCTGGGTTTAAGCCATCCACCCACTATATTTGGTGATCTGGTAAGGGCAACTTACTATCATGACGTTTGGACTGTGAATCATTTTTTGTGTATGTTGAAGCATTTGGATGATCCGGAGTGCCTTTTTTGCTTAAAGAGATACTTGGACTGTATTACTTAATATCTACTTCAGACGTTTATGATATATAACGTTTTTAATAATGTAAAGGACATTTAGCGCAGTTTATTTTTATTATTGTTATCTTGTGCTGTCACACTGTTTACTGCTGCTTTATTTTTGTTGCTCCAGCGCAACATTTTTTACTGTAATTTACAGAACATGCCCACAACTTTGAAGATTTTTTTTTTTATTGTGAAGCAAACAACAAATAGGACAAAATAACAGAAAAAGTCAATGTGCATAACTATTCAACCCCCTAAAGTCAATACTTTGTAGAGCCACCTTTTATGTATCACAGCTCCAAGTCGCTTTGGATAAGTCTCTATGAGCCACATCTTACCACTGGGATTTTTGCCCATTCCTCCTTGCAAAACTTCTTCAGCTGCTTCATGTTGGATGGTTTGCGCTTGTGAACAGCAATCTTTAAGTCTGACCACAGATTTTCTATTAGATTGAGGTCTGGGCTTTGACTAGGCCATTCCAACACATTTACATGTTTCTCCTTAAACTACTCAAGTGTTGCTTTAGCAGTGTGTTTGGGTCATTGTCCTGCTGGAAGGTGAACCTCCGTCCTAGCCTCAAATCTCACACAGAGTGGTACAGGTTTTGCTCAAGAATATCCCTGTATTTAGCACCATCCATCTTTCCCTCAACCCTGACCAGTTTCCCAGTCCTGACTGCTGAAAAACATCCCCACAGCATGATGCTGCCACCACCATGTTTCACTGTTGGGATGGTGTTCTGTGATGTGATGGGTTTGCGCCAGACATAGCATTTTCTTTGATGGCCAAAAAGTTCAATTTTAGTCTCATCAGACCAGAGCACCTTCCTCCATACATTTTGGGAGTCTCCCACATGCCTTTCGCAAACTCAAAACGTGCCATTTTGTTTTTTTCCTGAAAATAATGGCTTTCTTCTGGCCACTCTGCCATAAAGCCCAACTCTATGGGGAAAATCTTACAGGCTGGTTGTACAGAAGTCAATTAGTAGGCTGTACAACCAGCCTACCCATACATGGACCGAAATTCGTCCAGCCTCTGCTGAACCGGGCACGTTTCTATCCATGATTGGCCGCTAAAGAGATGAGGGTCAGTTGAGAAGTTTGCATTGTGTACCTGCACGATAACACATAAACATAGGTTTGAACTGAGGTGTGTCATTACAAATTACACCCCAACACACCCATCCAGCACACAACAAGGCAGACAGTATATGTAAACCAACTGTGAATTGTAGTGCGGTGCGTCATGAAAAATGCTGCAGGAATGGTGCAACCTGTGGTATGGCCCTGATAAAAAGCTACAGTTAGGCATCCGACACACTCTTGAGAGTGTTGATAAATGCCCGCTACTCTGCTGTGCGCTGTGGGCCAGCAGATGGAACCACAGAATGTCAGCAGAGGATGCAGGTGTCTGACACAATTGTACTGCATGCTGAAGGTTATTCAGGTGGCTGTAACTCTTAAAGAGAGCCAAGATCGAAGCCGGCGCCTGTCAGAAGGGTATCTATAGCATCTTCTTTTGTAGAAAACTTTAACCCCTTGGCGCCTCTCCGCGGGCAGGCCTTGGCGCCAAGCAGCCGCATATTTGCATGAATTGGGGCAAATAGAGCTGTGCCGAGAGCGCACGCCCTACGCGCTCCCAGCACAGTTACCGGCGGCTAACGGAAAGTTCCTGATCGCTGCTTGCGAACAGGAGCCTTTCTATCATGTGACCACCATGGCAGCCAATGACGGCGGTCACATGATCATAAACCCTGCCTCCCGGCATCCTAAACCTCTTTAAGGCCAGGGAGGCGCCGGCACGAAATAAGTGGGATAGCAACATAGTTATTTTAAAATTTGTCTCCTATACCATCAAGCCATGTGCACCTATCTGTTAAGGACTTCCCTTCAGATTTGCATATTGCTGTGCAGCTATAAGCAGGTTACGTTTTGGCAGAGTTTGGTCTTACTTGCAGTGATGTTTTAAGATGCTGAATAACAGTTGACCATGCAGCAATTAAAGTGGCTATAAAACCTTACATATACTCAGTGAAATGATTTCCTCAGGTGATACACAGAGATGAAACAAATCCTTCTACATAAGTTGTACCTGATTATCTTCAGCCCTCTACAGCCATTCAAAGTGCACAATTTATACATTTTGTCTGAGTTTTCAGAAAGCAGAGGTGAGGAGGTGAAGTTACACCCTGCAGAGCTCAGTAAGAGCTTATTGGAGGGAAAAGACACACTAAATTCACACAGGCCAGAGCTGAGGCTGTCAATCACAGGCTGCGTGCTGGAGCTCCCTCCCATGTCACCTTTTTTCTCTTGGTGTCAGGAAAACTTGTCAGAAGTGATTCATGCTGAAATCAGAGGAATAAGGCAGCAGACAGAAATGCCCCTAGGTGCTTTGGATTGAGTCAAACACACACTATAGAGGGATATGCTTTGTTCATATTACATATCTGAGGCTTGCAAACAACCTAACCTTCTACAACCTAACCTTCCTGTACTACCATGGCAATAAAGCACTTCCAACATATATATATATATATATTTTTCATTTTTTTTAAAATACAATACAACATTCATTATTGAAGAAATTCTTTACAGTGTTTCCTGTAACCTCACTGTACTGACTAGACAGGTATTCCTTAAATGGTAACTATTCTTCTTCTTTTCTTCTTGAATTCACAATTATTGGGAAGTATGGTTAAATACGCTAAACCAAAACCTTAAAAAAAACTTGAAGACTTCAAGGGTAGTGAATGTGAATGTGACATTCACCAAACATTTACTGCAAGTGAAACTTTATAGTGGGTGTGTGTTTTAAAAGATAGTGATTGACTCACCTGCAGTGAATTCTTGGTGAATGTCACATTTGTTGCTTTATAAATATGGCCCTAAATCCCCGTACACACGATCAGATTTTCAGACGAACGGTCATCCGTTTTTTGTGGCATGCTAGTCTCATGTCGATAGTGAAGAGAGGTTACTCACCATACGAAAATTCTCATACGACAAAAATTCATCTTCGGAAGTGACGTAACGTGTTGAATAGTTTTGTATGTATTCTTTCGTTTCTGAGCATGCGCAGTCTTGCTCTTGCGATTTTTTTCAGACGAAAACCGTACTAATTAAATGAAAATCGGACATTGTGTTTACATCTGACAAAAATTTTATAGTCTGCACATCCAGCTTTTGTCGTACGAAAAATAGGAATCAGTTGTTGAAAGCACCATACTAACAATCCGAAAATCGGCAGATCGTTCGTCAGAGGAAATTTTACTTCCGATTTTGGTATCATGTGAAGGGCCTCTAGACTTCACCTAACAGCAATGGATATGTGGCATGATAGCATTGTTTACCAGATCTGCATTTTTGGATCCGCATTACATTTTGGAGGCAGTACTAACTAGCTGCAAATTAAGCAGTAGATCACTGCTGCATAGTTGCCAACACTCATGGATTTGCGGGGGCATTCATGGAGTTTGGTCAGATGTCCCGGCATTTCCTTGTCCCGGCCAAAGTCTCCAAAATCAGACCCGATCACGGACACCGGCCACCACAACTCTGCAGACATTACGTGGCTTCTTATGTGGACAATCAGAGATCAGGACAAATCTCTTCCCCCAGCAGTAACTTTCATTAGCCAGGCTCTGTGTGGTGGAGGTCGGATAGAACATCCCCTAGGCGGAGCCTGTCTTTTCCTTGCTGCCTATGCTGTGTGAGTGGGCGGGGATGGGGATGCAGCCATTCTGTATTATACAGGCTCCAGCGGTGACGTCAGCGGGAGGAAGGTCCAGTGAGAGTCAGTGTACCATTTCCATGGTATTTTCAACCTCCTCTTATGCCTGGCACATGACAACAGTATGGTGGCCAGAGTTCCAGCACAGACTATTCTGCTCTCCACTGCAGTTCTCCCCTCATCTCCCAGCTTGTAATAGAACCATTGTTGTTACCATCTGCCCAGCTCCCTCCTCACCTGCCCTGTAATGTCTGATCTAGAACGTGATGGTCTCTTATTTTCTCCTTTCTTTCCCCACTATGCACAGTTCTAGCACTGTGAGGGCTCTGAATGTAAAGGGGGGCACTGATCGTAAAGGGGGGTTCTGATGTTAAGGGGGGCTCTGAATATTAAGGGGGGCACAGATGGTAAGGGGGGCACTGATGGTAAAGGGGGGCACTGGTGGTAAAGGGGGGCTCTGATGGTAAAGGGGGGCTCTGATGGTAGAAGGGGGCTCTGATGGTAAAGGAGTACTCTGATGATAAAGGGGGGATCTGATGGTAGAAGGGGGCTCTGATGGTAAGGGGGGCTCTGAATATTAAGGGGGGCACAGATGGTAAGGGGGCTCTGAATGTAAAGGGGGGCACTGATGGTAAAGGGGGGCTCTGATGTTAAAGGAGGACTGAATGTAAAGGGGGGACTCTGGTGGTAAAGGAGGACTCTGAATGTAAAGGATGACTCTGAATGTAAAGGTGGACTCTGATGATAAAGGGGGGATCTGATGGTAGAAGGGGGCTCTGATGGTAAAGGGGGATCTGATGGTAAAAGGAGGCTCTGATGGTAAAGGGGGATCTGATGGTAAAAGGAGGCTCTGATGGTAAAGGGGGCTCTGATGTTACAGAGGGGCTTTAAAGGTAAAGGTTTTTTGTCCACAGCACCACCCTGGTCCAAAACATTGGCAATATAGTAAAAAAATTCAATCAGATTAGTCTGACATGATCTGCCCTCAGTAAAGTCATGCTGCTTTGGGTCCAGCAAGTTGTGTATTTTTAAGTGATCAATGATCCTTCTTTTCAGAAGTGATTCCATTAACTTGACTACAACCAATGTAAAAACTCACTGGCCTGTAATTACCAGCTTCTACCTTGCGGCTCTTGTGGATAGGTACAATATTAGCTGTCCGCCAGTCATGGGGAACTTCTCTTGTTAGAAGAGATTGATTAAAGCGGAGTTCCACCCACTTTTGAAAGGTGGTCTTAAACTAAAGACCACCCCTCGTTTTTGGATATTTTTAAAAAAACATTTCTTTAGTACCTTTTTTGAAGTAGTAAGTGTACTTCCGTTCTAGCCAGGCCGCGGCGCATGACGTCATGTCCTCTTGTGTGGTGAGCCCCCACGCTGTCTTCTGGGACCTGTGTGGGTCCCAGAAGAAAAGCTGACAATTCACAAAGCGCCGCGCGACTCGCACATGCGCAGTGAGGCCGCAAGGCTCCATTGCCGATTTCCATTAGTTACAATGGTGGCGCCTGCATCGGATCCGATGGATGGGTCGGCCCCGGGGGCTGACATCGCGGACTCCCTAGACAGGTAGGTGTCCTTATTAAAAGTCAGCAACTACAGTGTTTGTAACTGCTGATTTTTGGAAAAAAAATGTTTGTGGCTGGAACTCCGCTTTAAAAAGATCTGCTAATGGTCCAACAACAATCCTTGAAAGATCTCTTAGAACTCTGAGATGAATACCATCAGGGCCCATTGCTAAAGTAGAACTATAGGCAAAATGTTTTTTTTTTAAATTTTGAATAGAGCAACCATCTGTGTCCCATTGCAGAGATTTTCCTTAAATCCTAAATCCTAAAAATGAACCATCATTACTAGAACCAATATCAATATGAGTCCCCAACTTGTTATTGTTAGTACAGTTCATTTCATTTTTGAACAGAAGTAATTGTTTAAATGGTTTGCTACATGCAGGTCTCCCTCAACACAAGTGTTGTGGCCATTTTTCATTTTAGTGATCTCATTGTATTTATTTCCTCCTATTGCTGGCGTACCTAAGGAAAGTTGCAACTCCTTTCCCAATAGATTTAGCAATAATGATTTAGATAATGTGTTTGGTCTCCTTTTGTCTATTTTTATACTCTTCTCTGTCAGCTACGGCTCCTGTTTCCTTGAATCTCCTATATGCTGTTTTTTTTCCTTTACTATCCTACTTACCTCTTTAGTAAACCATATTGTTTTTTTCTTCCATTTAATTTTGTTAATTTGCCTAAAATTACATATAATCTTGCTGCCTCCAGGATGGTGGACTTTAACAGTGCCCACTGATTACTGAAAAACTGTAAGTTTAGTTTGTGGGTTGTGAAACTTTTCCTGCCCATAATATGTAAATTCATGTTCAGCATTATACTGGAGAAACTTTAGTTTCTACAGACCACTTTAATGCATACTAATGCTGCTAAATTTAATCCGAGATCCAGGTATCAAGACCTCTATTCATGAAAGGGTTAAAATAATATTAAAGTCTTTTTTATATTTAAAAATAACAAATGTGTCATACTTACCTGCTCTGTGCAGTGGTTTTGTACAGATCCTCCTCTTCTCGGGTCCCTCGCTGGCGCTTCTGGCCCCTCCCTCCTGGCGAGTGCCCCCACAGCAAGCAGACAGGGAGCCGTGGCTTGGCCCTGCCCCTTTCTCTCCTCATTGGCTGACTGACTTTGATTGACAGTAGCGGGAGCCAATGCATAGAATGCATTAAGATACAAAAAACTTCTGTCTTTAGAACCACTTTAAATACACCTATACCTGTAAATGGCATGCTGAACAGCTGATATGATAACATATGTACTCACGCCTTTACTGTGTTCTCTTCATCTACCACCAGATGCCCCCAGCTATTCTGTGTTAAATACTTACACAGAGCAAAATATGCCCAGCCCCAACATGAGAGGGCTTGGGTCTGGTGATAGGTGACTGAGGCACGGAAAATAGTAGAGGCAGTAGGTTCAAGAAAATGGAAGAGAGGAGCCTCATGATGCATGCTGTAGGGCTTGCTTTTTACGCTACCTAATAATTGTCATGTAGAGGTGTAGTTTAAACACGCACATCTGTATTGCAACTTCTTTATAATGATGCACTTTACATCTGATTTTTGTAGCAGATCAGAAACAAATCGTACATTCAAGGAGTGAAGGTCAATGAAATCTGATAAAAAAATACCAGCAGAAGGCAGATAGCTGACACATTTGTGGTGTGCACAGGCCTAATTATCAACATGTTTACAACATGCTGCAAAGGGTATTTGCATAGCAAATATTGCAACTTTTTTAGGCATCGGAACGTCAAATAGACTGCTTGACGTAAAGCTGCCGATAACCATACAGATAGGGCTATCCGAGATTACTCAATGGCCAAATATAACTCATACAGTCGATCCTGGTGGGTGCTAACCACTGTATAAGGCTCTGAGAACAGAGGTGACCATTCTGAGTGATTATATATTCCATAGGATTCATTTGACATTTAGGTGTCTTTTCCTTAGAGGTTGTGGAAAAAAAGAGTTTAAATTGACCATTTTGTGTTACTAACCTGCGCATGTAAGGGAGCCATTCGTTTACGCAGCTTGGGGAAAAGAATTTAAACAAATGTGTTTACCAATAATGTTTTGTTCCCTACAGGCTGGTGAAAAACATTATCACCCCACCTGTGCACGATGTGTTCGATGTAATCAAATGTTCGGTGAAGGCGAGGAGATGTATCTTCAAGGTAACCCTTCATCTTTCTGTACGCGCTAACTGAAATGTATTTACTACTTCGTAAAAAATCCTTTGTTGGTAATGACAGCTTCAAGATGCCTCCTGTATGGAGAAAGAAGTTGCATGCGTTGCTCAGGTGTGATTTTGTCCCATTCTTCCACACAAACAGTCTTCAAATCTTGGAGGTTCTGTGGGCTTCTCCTGTGAACTCTGATCTTTAGTTCTTTCCATAGATTTTCTATTGGAATCAAGTCAGGCGATTGGCCGGGCTATTCTAGCAGCTTTATTTTCTTTCTTTGACACCAATTAAGAGTTTCCTTAGCTTTGTGTTTGGGGTTATTGTCTTTCTGAAATGTCCACCCTCGTTTCATCTTCATCATCCTGGTAGATGGCAGCAGATTTTTATCAAGAATGTCTTGGTACATTTTTCCATTCATCCTTCCTTCAAAGATGTGAAGCTTGCCAGTACTGTATGCTGAAAACAGCCCCACACCATGATGTTCTCACCTCCAAACTTCACTGTTGGTATGGGGTTTTTTTTGGGGTGATGTGCAGTGCCATTTGACCTACAAACATTGTATGTATTATGGCATCCAAAGAGTTCCATTTTGGTCTCATCTGACCAGACTTTCTTCTCCCAGTATTTCACAGGCTTGTCTAAATGTTGTGCAGCAAACTTTAAACAAGCTTTAACATGCTTTTGTCCTCAGCAATGGAGTCTTGCGTGGTGAGCGTGCATACAAGCCATGGCAGTTGAGTGCATTACTTTTTGTTTTCCTTGAAACAATTGTACCTGCTAATTCCAGGTCTTTCTGAAGTGCTCCACAAGTGATCCTTGGCTTTTGGACAAGTCTTCTGATAAATCTTTTCACTCCTCTGTCAGAAATCTTGCAAGGAGCACCTGGTCGTGGCCGGTTTATGGTGAAATGATGTTCTTTCCACTTCCAGATTATGGCCCCAGCAGTGCTCACTGGAACATTCAGAAGTTTAGAAATCCTTCTGTAACCAATGCCATCAGTATGTTTTGCAACAATAAGGTTGCGAAGGTCTTGAGAGAGCTCTTTGCTTTTACTCATCGTGAGGTGTTTCTTGTGTGACGCCTTGGTAATGAGGATGATCCTGTCTAAGATGTTTTTCTATGTTGTAGCATCCACCACTGAACTCAGTTATTTGAAGGGGTGTCCACATTTTAAGGATGTTCATCTGTATAATTTAGTTTTAATTTTGAGTCATCTGATCCTTTAACATGAACAAAACGTTTGATTCGCTAAAGCTATAGCATACAGTATGTATCAAATCCATAATGATCATCTTTTCTGCTAGTGTGTGAGAGTGCTTCTTCCGATTCTTATCGTATAAAAATCTTTCTGGCAAGTGCGTGCCATAGCTTAGTGAATTGAGTGTAAAGAATTTTAAACAGCATTTTTGGATTGCAAATGAATGTTGTGCAGTATAAGAAATATCCTGGAATTGCTGTTGTCACTGTCACTATTAAGTGAAGCTCAGCCTCCATGAAATTAGAAATGAAGAACATTTAAATTTTAATGTGAACTTTCTTAGAAACCCCCCATGAATTGCAGCCTCGCTGTGCCCATCAAATTCAGTCATTGTGCCCATCAAATGCAGCTGTTATGCCCATCAAATGCAACTGTTATGCCCATCAAACGCCGCCACTTATGCCCGTCATATGCAGCCATTGTGCCCATCACACGCAGCCACTGTTCCCATCATATGCAGCCACTTGTGCCCATCATATGCAGCCACTTGTGCACATCATATGCAGCCATTGTGCCCATCAAATGCAGACACTTGTGCCCATCATATGCAGCCATTGTGCCCATCTAACGCATCCACTGTGCCCATCATATGCTGCCACTTGTGCCCATCATATGCAGCCACTTGTGCCCATCATATGCAGCCACTGTGCCCATCAAATGCAGCCACTTGTGCCCATCAAATGCAGCCACTTGTGCCCATCATATGCAGCCATTGTACCCATTAAACGCAGCCACTGTGCCCATCATATGCAGCCACTTGTGCCCATCGTATGCAGCCACTGTGCGCATCAAATTCAGCCACTTGTGCCCATCATATGCAGCCACTGTGCCCATCATATGCAGCCACTTGTGCAAATCAAATGCAGCCACTTGTGCCCATCATATGCAGCCACTTGTGCCCATCATATGCAGCCACTTGTGCCCAGTATATGCAGCCACTTGTGCCCATCATATGCAGCCACTTGTGCCCATCATATGCAGCCAATTGTGCCCAGTATATGCAGCCACTTGTGCCAATAAAATGCAGCCACTTGTACCCATCATATGCAGCCACTTGTGCCAATCAAATGCAGCCACTTGTGCCCATCATATGCAACCACTTGTGCCCATCATATGCAGGCACGTGTGCCCAGTATATGCAGCCACTTGTGCCTGTCAAATTCAGCCATTTGTGCCCATCAACTGCAGCCACTTGTGGCCTTCAAATGCAGCCACTTGTGCCCATTATATGCAGCCACTTGTGCCCATCATATGCAGCCATTTTTGCCCGTCAAATGCAGCCACTTGTGCCCGTCAAATGCATCCACTTGTGGCCTTCAAATGCAGCCACTTGTGCCCCTCATATGCAGCCACTTGTGCCCATCATATGCAGCCACTTGTGCCCAGTATATGCAGCCACTTGTGCCAATCAAATGCAGCCACTTGTGCCAATCAAATGCAGCCACTTGTGCCAATCAAATGCAGCCACTTGTGGCCTTCAAATTCCGCCACGTGTGCCCACCATATGCAGTCACTTGTGCCCAGTATATGCAGCCACTTGTGCCCAGTATATGCAGCCACTTGTGCCCATCATATGCAGCAATTTGTGCCCGTCAAATGCAGCCACTTGTGCCCATCATATGCAGCCACTTGTGCCCAGTATATGCAGCCTGGCTCAGAAAGCACTGCCCATTCATTCCAATGGACAGGGCGTTTTGGGAGCGCTAAATACAGGGCTCCCAACCCACCCCAAAGATGCTGCTTGCAGGACTTTCCGTAACGTCCCGCAAGTGCACCGCCCGAGTGTGAAAAGTCATCCTTGAATGAATGGGAGGCGGTTTTCAGGCACTTAGCAGAGGCTATTTCCAGCACTAAAGCGCCTGAAAACCACCCCAGTATGAAAGGGGTCTTAGGAGTCTTCTGGTCATCAAAAGGTGCAGTAGATGATTAACTCATAAAGTGGTTTTATTTAGCAAAGCCCAATTTAATGTATTGTTGAGTATCTGATATTTACCACTTTTTTGTTAACAGGGAACTCAATATGGCATCCAATCTGCAGACAAGCTGCCAAAACAGAAGAAAGAAACAAGGTACTTATTTTAGGACTTGCTTTAAAGTCCCTATCGATTTACCAGTCTACTCCAACCAATGATTAATGTTTTCATTCAAGATACGCATTAAAGTTAGCTTAATTCTAAGCTTAATTCTAAAACTTACGGGTGAGAAATATGTGGGGAAGCACTTTAATTTCAAGTTGTGTTTGGTGTCCAAAGCACTGCACCGAAATCTACAAACAGAAGCTCATCCCTTGCAAAGTAGTCTCTGAATAGTGCTGTGCCAAGTGGCCAACCTCTTGTGTTCAGAACGCAGCATGGCAGCTGCTCAGCATTGGATCGGGAAGCAATTGGAGATCACTGGAGTACCGGTCTATGTAGCCTCCCTGGCGGTTTTCCCAAGTGTGGCTCGGGGTTAAAATTCAGCACCATTAGCGGTAACCCCGAGCCACACTCGGGATTACATCGCAGGATCCTGGTGTGCCTTTACTTACCTTGTCCCCGGGATCCTGCGATGTCCCCCGCAGTGTCCGTGGGCTTCGTCCTCCTCCGAAGCCTCTCTGTGCCAGGCTCCGTTCCCTGCGAGCGTCGCGACGCACGGGGGCGGAGCCTGGCGGCAAATTAAAAAAAAAGTAAAAATCATAACACATACAGTACTGTAATCTTACAGATTACAGTACTGTATGAAAAGATTTTACATCCCATTTGTCCCCAGTGCTTTGTCCAATGCCCAGCATGCAGTTTTACATGATATACACTGTTCTTTCTGCCTGGAAACTGGAGATTGTCCATAGCAACCAAAAAGTGTCCCTTTACGTCAAAAATAGTTTTAGACCAGCTAGAAAACAGCGATAGTAAATTAGAACACTTGCAGAATTGAGCGATAGTGAATCGTGGGGAAATGTATTTTATTACTATTTATTTTTATTTTTTTTAATTATTTATTTTTATTTATTATATTATAATTTATGTTTTTGTGTTTCAAACTTTATCATACCCGGGATATCTACTAGACTCTTGTTTGGACAGATTTAAGTGTGTTATTGTTAAGATTTACAGACCTACAATATAAAACGCCAAATTTCCATGCAAAATAATTGTACCGCTTTCAGCACCTAAAATCAGAAAGAATCATACCGCCAGGGAGGTTAAAGGGATTTCCAGCTTCAAGGGGCATCAGCCGGTTGTGGTATATACATAGTTACATTGGCCCAAGCTGGGTCAATGTGATGCTGGCCATACACTATACGAAAAATCGGCCGAACCCATTTTTGAAAAAAGAAGATTCGGGCGTGAGCGCAAACAAATGCATTTTTTGTTTGTTTTTTTACATATACCTAGTGCAGACAGTTCGGACGGGAAACACATTAACCTTTCAATTTATCGTTCGTTCAGCAGAAAATTTCCAAACTTGTCCTTCGTTTTTTCGGCCCAAAAACGCCCCAACGATTATCGATTTTGTGCCCATTAACTGGCTGGAAAACGAACGAACTGTCTAAATGACCGAATTTTGGCCAATTTTTCGTATAGTGTATGGCCAGCATAACTATATATATAAAATATCTATATCTGAAATCCCTCTTTAAAGTGGTTGTAAAGGCTCTGGGTTTTTTACATGCATAGAATGCATGAAGGTAAAAAACCTTCTGTGTGCACCAGCCCCCCCCCCCTCCCCCCAGCCCGATCTTCCTCTTGCGATGTGCATGAGAGCCTCCCTTCTCTGGGGTCTCTCCCTCCATTGGCTCCCGCTGCTGTCAATCACAGCCAGAGAGCCAATGACGAGAGAGGGGTGGGGTCAAGCCGCGCCTCTGTGTGTGAATGGACATGCAGAGCAGCGGCTCGGGAGTGAGCCCGCTCAGGTGCCCCCCGTAGCAAGCTCAGCAGCAGGGAGGGGCCAGCAAGGGACCTGAGAAGTGGATTGGGGCTGCTCTGTGCAAAACCATTACACAGGGCAGGTGAGTATAACATGTTTGTTATTTTTAAAAAATCTGTCTTTAATATTACTTTAACCACTTGACCTCCAGGAAGATTTACCCCCCTTTATGACCAGGCCATTTTTACTTTAATTGACAGTTGTGCAGTTGTGCGATGCTGTACACAAATAAAATGTGTGTCCTTTGTATCCCACAAATAGAGCTTTCTTTTGGTGGTATTTGATCACCTCTGCATTTTTCATTTTTTTTGCTATAAAGAAAAACAGACCGACAATTTTGAAAAAAAATAAATATTTTACTTTCTGCTATAAAACCTATCCAATAAAAAATTTAAAAAAATCAAATTCCTTTATAAATTTAGGCCAATATGTATTCTGCTACATACACTATATTGCCACCGATGTTGGATGAGAAGGCCTGGCTCACAGTCTCTGCTTTAATTCATCCCAAAGGTGTTCTATTGGATTGAGGTCAGGACTCTGTACAGGCCAGTCAAGTTTCTTCACCTCAAACTTGCTCATCCATGTCTTTATGGACCTTGCTTTGTGCACTGATGTGCAGTCATGTTGGAACAGGAAGGGGCCATCTCCAAACTGTTCCTACATAGTTCAGAGCATGAAATTGTCCAAAATGTCTTGGTATGCTGACGCCTTAAGAGTTCCCTTCACTGGAACTAAAAGGGGCCAAGCCCAACCCCTGAAAAACAACCCCGCACCATAATCCCCCCTTAACCTATCCTGACCTCAACCCGATAGAACACTTTTGGGATGAATTAGAGCGGAGACTGCAAGCCAGACCTTCTCGTCCAACATCAGTGTCTGACCTCACAAATGTGCTTTCCATAGACACACTCCTAAACCTTGTGGACAGCCTTCCCAGAAGAGTTGAAGCTGTTATAGCTGCAAAGGGTGGGCCAACTCAATATTGAACCCTACGGACTAATGCTGGCCATACACTATACGAAAAATCGGCCGAAAAATCGTTCGTATAGACACTTCGTTCGTTTTTCGGCAAGTTAATGGGCACAAATCGATAATCGTTTGTGACGTTTTTGTGGTAAAAAAACGAACGGGAAGGTTGGTAAATTTCTGCCGAACGTACGATAAATTGCAAGGTTAATGTGTTTCCTGTCCGAACTGCCTGCACTAGGTATATGTAAAAAAACGAACAAAAAATGATTTATTCATGTCCACTGAACAATTTATCGGTCATTATATGATGGCACGATCGTTTGCGGTCACGGTCGAACGTTCGTTTTTCGAAAATGGGTTCGGCCGATTTTCTGTATAGTGTATGGCCAGCATAAGACTGGGATGCCATTAAAGTTCATGTGCGTATAAATGCAGACGTCCCAATACTTTTGGCAATATCGTGTATTTTTGGTAAAACAAAATCCCAATAAGTGTATATTGATTGGTTTGTGCAAAAGTTATAGTGTCTACAAACTATGGGATATTTTTATGTATTTGAATTTTTTTTACTAGTAATGAAGGTGATCAGCAATTTATAGCGGGACTGCGGTATTGTGACAGACATTCTGACACTTTTTGGAGGCCAGTGACACTAATACAGTGATCAGTGCTAAAAACAGTGCACTGTCACTGTACTAATGACACTGGCTGGGAAGGGGGTTAACATCAGAGGCGATCAAAGGGCTAACTGTGTGCCTAACCAGTGTTTTTCTACACTGTGGGAGGTGCTTTTACTAGTGGAAGAGATGACATTTATTTGGTGATCTGCCTCTTTGCTCGATCATTGGCGGGTGCCGGGTGACATCGAGTCCACTGTAGCCGCCGCTCGGCTCCCGCTGTGTGTGATCACAGCGGGAGCGATTGACCAGCGACACGCATGCGCGTCCCCTAACAGGAAGAGCCAGATCACATAAATACTGTGTACGTGATCCGGCACAGAGGTGCTGCCCTGTGGCGGAAAAACTGCTATAGGGTGGACATTAAATGTTTAAAGTACAACTGAAGAGTGACAGAGTGAAAATGGATTAGAACATCTGTCAGATGTTATCACTGTGTGTGCCCCTGTTAGGGAGATTCACCCTATTTGTATTGTTTACCATTATCATTTCAATTGAAAGTGAAAGATAATCCCAAATTTTGGGTTGTATCCAGAAAAGTATTGGAGTGGAAATCTTCAAATGGAGATACTAGTTCTGGTGATCTGGTTTGTTCCCAAGGGATTCCCTTTATTTTCTGGGATTTCCTGTTTGGCTACAGGGCAGGAAGTGAAGGGAAATCTCCCCAATGGGACACAGATGGTAAAAAATAAACTGACAGAGGTTATGACCCACCTTTACACTTTCAAATGCCTTACCCCTTTCCAAGGACAGTGCCTTTAACCACTACCCGCCTGCCGGCCGTCAAATGACGGCTGGGCGGCGTGGCTCTCGTTCTGGGTGGACGTCATATGATGGCCCTCCAGAACGACCAATCTTGCGCACCCGTGGGGGAGCGCATCGTGGCGTTCGGGGGTTCAGTGTGTCAGTCTGACACACCGCTACACCACTCTCGATAAAGAGCCTCTGACGGAGGCTCTTTATCGCGTGATCAGCTGTGTCCAATCACGGCTGATCACGATGTAAACAGGAAGAGCCGCTGATCGGCTTTTCCTCACTCGCGTCTGACAGACGCGAGTAGAGGAGAGCCGATCGGCTGCTCTCCTGACAGGCGGGGGTCTGGTGCTTATTGTTTATCAGAGCAGCCCCTCCTCGGATGCCCACCCAGGACCACCATGATGCTGCGAGGACCACCAGGGATTGCCACCACACTGGACCACCAGGTATGCCACCCTAGACCACCAGGGAAATGACAATTAGTGCCCAGGCAGCTGCCAATCAGTGCCCATCCCCAATGCCTGCCAGTGCCATCATTGATGCCTATCAATGCCATCTATCAGTGCCAAGTATCAGTGCCAAGTATCAGTGTCCAGCAGTGCCGCCTATCAGTGCCCATCTGTGCCGCCTATCAGTGCCACCCATAAGTACCCATCAGTGCATCCTTTCAGTGCCCATCAATTTTGCCTATCAGTGCCCATCAGTGCCACCCATGAGTGCCCATCAGTGCCGCCTATCAATGCCCATCAGTGCTGCATATCAGTGCCTCCCATCAGTGCAGCCTATAAGTGCCCATCGTGAGTGCCCATCAGTGCCACCTCATTGGTGCCGCCTTATCAGTGCCCGTCAGTGAAGGAGAAAACGTACTTATTTACATAATTTTATAACAGAAAGAAAAGAAAAACTTTTTTTTTTTTCAAGATTTTTAGGTCTTTTTTTATTTGTTTAGCAACAAATAAAAAAACACAGAGGTGATCAAATACCACCAAAAGAAAGCTCTATTTGTTGGAACAAAATGATAAAAATTCTGTTTGGGTACAGTGTAGCATGACCGAGCAATTGTCATTTAAACAGCGACATCGCTGAAACCTGAAAATTGGCCTGGGCAGGAAGGGGATGTATGTGCCTGGTATTGAAATAGTTAATGACTACATAAGGCCAGTTGTGAGTAGAATTGAAAGAAGTTTACTTTTCAAAGCTTTAAATTAAGTAATACATGCATAATCATGTGTGTTTATTCCTCAGGAAACAAGAACATCCTCAGAGAGCATCATATCAGTCCCTGCATCAAGTACCTCTGGATCCCCAAGTAGAGTTATTTATGTAAGAATGCTTTTTTTTTTTGCTTTTTTTTGCATATTGCCTTAGTGTTATCATTTGACAGAAAATGAGAAAATCAGATTGCCAAGTGTGTACTTAGGCAATACTTAGTGAAATACAGTCTTTTGTGGTTTACCTACCAGCTGTTCACAACTGTTCATCCATAAATGTCATTCACACATCTCTGCAATTCAATATAGCTAGAGAGTGACAACACTATTTAGGGCCAAAGCTTTGCGTTCCTGTGTCACCTTCCCATTCCGTAAGGTTGCCTATATTCACCCTCTAGCCCCCAATGTTTGAAATGCTTTGGTCTGACTGCTCAGCCTTCAGACCCTCCCACTGTTAGCCCAATGGGGTGAGAAGATTGTTAGAAGGTAATATGAAGAAGGATTACTCTAATGATATTTATTAATTCAATAGAGTAAGTACTTTGTGACTTACTCTGCTTTAGGTTCTTTTCAGCTCCGAAGCATAGCCACAGCTCCGAAGCATAGCCACAGCTCCGAAGCATTGCCACAGCTCCGAAGCATAGCCACAGCTCCGAAGCATAGCCACAGCTCCGAAGCATTGCCACAGCTCCGAAGCATAGCCACAGCTCCGAAGCATAGCCACAGCTCCGAAGCATAGCCACAGCTGAGGGACATGACACTGCTGTCAAAGGATGGCATCTATCTGTGTTCAAGCAGAACTGCTGACTGGCTTGTGTTGCCTAGACGCCTTAATTTGAAAGAGCAGAGATGACACTACGGGGCTACTGCTAGGTTAGTATCTACACTGAGCAAAATTATAAACGCAACACTTTTGTGTTTGCCTCTATTTATCATGAGCTGAACTCAAAGATCTATGACTTTTTCTATGTACACAAAAGGCCTATTTCTCTCAAATACTGTTCACAATACTGTCTAAATCTGTGCTAGTGAGCACTTCTCCTTTGCCGAGATAATCCACCCACCTCACAGGTGTGGCATATCAAGATGCTGTTTAGACAGCATGATTATTGCACAGGTGTGCCTTAGGCAGGCCACAATAAAAGGCCACTCTAAAATGTGCAGTTTTATCACACAGCACAATGCTTACAGATGTCGCAGGTTTTGAGGAAGCATGCAATTGGCATGCTGACTGCAGGAATGTCCACCAGAGCTGTTGCCCTTGAATTGAATGTTCATTTCTCTACCATAAGCCATCTCCAAAGGGGTTTCAAAGAATTTGGCAGTACATACAACCGGCCTCACAACCGCAGACCACGTGTAACCAACCACACCAGCCCAGGACCTCCACATCCAGCATCTTCACCTCCAAGATCTTCTGAGACCAGCCACCCGGACAGCTGCTGCAACAATCGGTTTGCATAACCAAAGAATTTCTGCACAAACTGTCAGAAACCCTCTCAGGGAAGCTCATCTGCATGCTCGTCGTCCTCATCGGGGTCTCGACCTGACTGCAGTTCGTCATTGTAACCGACTTGTGTGGGCAAATGCTCACATTCAATGGCGTCTGGCACTTTGGAGAGGTGTTCTCTTCACGGATGAATCACGATTTTCACTGTACAGGGCAGATGGCAGACAGCGTGTATTTTGAGAGAAAATAGGCCTTTTGTGTACATGGAAAAAGTCATAGATATTTGAGTTCAGCTCATGATAAATAGGGGCAAACACAAAAGTGTTGCATTTATAATTTTGCTCAGTGTATTTGACATCTTTACATTCTAGATCAGGGGACTCCAAACTTTCTAAACAAAGAGCCAGTTTAGTGTCCTTCAGACTTTGAGGGGGCCAGACTGTGGCCAGTGTAAGTAGAAAATGCCCTGGTGACAATGGGAGTAAACAATGCCCCATCATTGGCATCTGTGGGAAGAAATATGCTCCATTGTTGGTATTAGCGGAAGGAATAGTGCCCCGTCATTGGTGTCAGTGGAAGGAATAATGCCCCTTTATTGGTGTCAGTGGACGGTATAATGCCCCAACATTGGTGTCAGTGGACGGTATAATGCCCCAACATTGGTGTCAGTGGACGGTATAATGCCCCATCATTGGTGTCAGAATAGTACCCCCAAGGGCCAGATAAAAGCAAGCAAAGGGCCTAGTTTGGAGACCACTGTTCTAGATAATTGATAGGGCAGCAGGAAATGGCCAAAAAGGATCTTAGGATAGCTAGAGACTTGAGGTCCCCCTTAGTGTATAATTGGTTGCATATGAATAGTAAGCTTTTGAGCTACAGGCATCCTTTCTGTAGATGTTTGTGCTGAAAATATCCACCCAATATAGGCTTTTAAAACGGCTTGGATATGGTTGAAAAACGTGTTTTGCATAAAAACTTACCGCTGTTACTTTGCCAGTACATCATTTTTAATCTCTCTGGATGTGCACTATTTATTGGTGGAACCTGCATACCTAAGTCAATCATTGACATTAGAAGCTTTGCATGTACAGGTTTCTGTCCTCCGTTCTTCCCTTAAGAATTTCACTTTTATTTCATTTTACCTAGTAAACGGCTACCTAGTAATCTGTTCTGTCCTCTGTTCTTACCTGTCTGTCTTCTTTCTCTTTCCTGTCATCCTTAGGCAAAGCTTGGCGATGAGATCATTGACTACAAAGATCTAGCGGCTCTACCCAAAAGTAAAGCTATCTATAATATTGATCGTCCTGACATGATCTCCTATTCACCGTACATCAGTTATTCATCAGACGACAGGCATAGTTATGGAGAGGTATATACATCATTAATAAACATTTTTAAGATATTAAAATAGACTAGAAGGCTTTATTTGTGGCATTGTTTCCAAAAGTGTGGGGTGTCCACTCTATAGTGGTACACTGCCCCAAAAACGAACTGTAGGACTAAGCATACAGTAGATGAGTTAAGCAGATACATTCTGTCCTTTCAATCGGTGTGTGCCTTACTGACAGCCACAACTGTGGAAATGTATTCTTTTTGTGCCATTATGGCACCGGCCTGCCACTTAAAAAAAGTTATTTAAACCACAAGGGACCACATTTGTGGGTCTCAGTGGTAGTTATGGAGAACTAGTCTAGGAGTAGCTAAGACCAAGGAAAGAGATTGTCATATTTGCCTTACAACAGTGAAATCCCTGCGCTTGGTAGGAAGGACTTCTATCAGAGGGGTAAGTGGTTCCTGATTTTGGCTGTATACATTTAGCGAATGTCTAACAATTATGTTAGAAAACAATCATGAGTATTATTTTTCACAGCTTATTTATCATTTCATCAAATAACAGGCCATTCACTTTTGACATGCAAATAATCATAGCTAAAAAGTAAAATATATATATAAAACGATGAACCTACCGGTATTGTTTTATATATTGCATTTTATTTAATGTTTAATTTCATTTATTCCATCATGGTTCTAATTTTAATCACAAAGTGGCATGTTGTACAAAGCTACGGGAAGACCAGATAGTTTAGGGTACTGAACATAAAGGGGTGGATTTACTAAGACCGGCCATAGACACAGTGGGGGTTATTTACTAAAGGAAAATCCACTTTGCACTGCAAGTGCACTTGGAAGTAAAGTCGCTGTAGATCTGAGGGGGACATGCAAGGAAAATAAAAAACAGCATTTTAGCCTGCACATGATTGGATGATAAAATCAGCAGAGCTTCCACTCATTTCAGATCTACCCCTTAGATTTAGAAAGACTGCACTTGCACTTGCAACATGGGTTGCAGGAAAGATAATCACTAGATTCCCCATCAACACAGTTAGTGTTGATGGGGGAATCCCTCCTATGGAGCCATTGTTTTCTAGCAGCAGCTAGCAATAATGACAAAAAAAGGAAACCACGTTAGGATTAGTGTAAATTATATCAGAAAATAACATATAGAGAAAAATGTGTGAAAGCAGCAGCTTGAAGTGGGATAAACACAATAAATAGAATAAGAAAAAAGAGAAGCTGCGCTAAAGATCCAAATAAAAAAAAAATATTAAAACATATTAGTAGTCCATATTAAAGAAAATGAATCATCTTCTTAATGGCACCACAGTGACTTCAAACTAAAAAAGAGTGCCCAACCACCATACTAAAGACCAGCTTACCAGATGACAAGCACAAAGGGCGTTTGGCTATAACCCAGCCACGGCCTTGAGCTCACAATTGATGACCAGATCGGAAACCCTGACAGGCAGGCTGGATGGCTGTAGATCTTCCCCTGTGACCATCTATAGAGTCCATGTCTGTATTTATAGCAAATGTCCCAGAAGGAAAAAACTGACCATAGCGTAATACAGTCTAGTAATTTATTAAAAAAAGAAGAATTGCACTTCCATCAAATAGGTTGAAAATTTGCATAATAAAAACAGTGCCGGCCGGCAGATACAATCGGAAGCCTGTTCTCCTAATGAAACAGCATGGTGATGTCAGTACGTACCCTCCTTCAGACGCGTTTCATCATACGTGACGTTGTTAATGAGAATCGTTCCCCATTGACAACGTCACGTATGACGAAACGCACCTGGAGGAGGCTACGTACCGACGTCACCACGTTGTTTCATTAGGAGGACGTGCTTCCCATTGTATCTGACCATAACTGACCATAGCGTAATACAGTCTAGTAATTTATTAAAAAAAGAAGTATTGCACTTCCATCAAATAGGTTGAAAATTTGCATAATAAAAACAGTGCCGGCCGGCAGATACAATCGGAAGCCTGTTCTCCTAATGAAACAGCATGGTGACGTCAGTACGTACCCTCCTTCAGACGCGTTTCATCATACGTGACGTTGTCAATGAGAATCGTTCCCCATTGACAACGTCACGTATGACGAAACGCACCTGGAGGAGGCTACGTACCGACGTCACCACGTTGTTTCATTAGGAGGACGGGCTTCCCATTGTATCTGCCGGCTGGCACTGTTTTTATTATGCTAGTTTTCAACCTATTTGATGTAAGTGCAATACTTCTTTTTTTAATAAATTACTAGACTGTATTACGCTATGGTCAGTTTTTTCCTTCTGGGTCATTTGCTATAAATACGGACATAGACTCTATAAATGGTCACAGGGGAAGATCTACAGCCATCCAGCCTGCTTGTCAGGGTTTATGATCTGGTCATCAATTGCAAGCTCAAGGCCGTGGCTGGGTTATAGCCAAACTCCCTTTGTGCTTGCCATCTGGTAAGCAGGTCTTTATTACGGTGGTTGGGCACTCTTCTTTAGTTTGAAGTCACTGTGGTGCCATTAAGAAGAGGATTCATTTTCTTTAATATGGACTACTAATATGTTTTAATAATTTTTTTTTTGATTGGGATCTTTAGCGCAGCTTCTCTTTTTTTCTTAGGCAAGCAATAATGGCATGTAAAATTCGACAGGCTGGTTTTACAGAAAGTTGATTAACTTGGCACATATTCCTACTGAAACGGCTGAGATTTAAACCGTCTATGGCCGGTGTTCTGTCGAGAAGTGCCCACTATCAAGAAGTGCCCGGATTATACTGCGCATGCGCCGTACAGAACAGCACAACAGCTGATTTTACGATCAGCTGTTGTAAGGGCAAGACGGCGCCTGTGCACAATAGCCGACTTTTTAAAGATGCCCAGTGCTGAAAAACAAAACTTTTTATGCTATTCTTCAAAGAATAGCATAAAAAGTTTTGCTTTGCAGCACTGGGCATCTTTAAAAGTTCCGCCCCCAACTGCCCATAATTTATAAATCTACCCACAACATGTAGAAGTCCGCCCCGCCGTTCATCCGGGGCACCTCTCGATAGCGGGCACTTCTCAACACAACACCAGCTTAATGGCAAATAGGCTGTGCACACTGCAAATGCAGTTGCTCCAGAGCTTAGTAAGAGCTTCACTTTACAAAGAATACCAAATCACATGCAAGGAAAATTAACGTTTCCCCTCATTTATTAAGCTCTGCAGCAACTGCACTTGTAGAGTGCACAGTCTATTTGCCTTTAGTTAATCAACCCCAAAGTGTATTTACTGCGAGCTTGGAAGTCTCAGATATCCCTCTCTTTAGTATTCTTTTATTTTATTAAAAGGGATGCTCGGACAAGCAAAGGTGAGTGGGAGCACCCAGAGCTCCCAGTTGGAGGACAGATTTGGCAGATAAGGCATTGATTTCTCTCTGTTGTAGAAAGAGGAAATACATATAGCCAGGGGTTGTCTCAGCCCACTGGACTCCATCTATACCAAAAAAAATCACTTTATGGAAGATCTGACCATTTAAAAAGACTGTGGGTTTGATTCTCTAAAACTGGAGAATGCAAAATCCGAGGCAGCTGTGCATGGTAGCCAATCAGCTTCAAAACATCAACTTGTTCAATTAAACTTTTACAAAAATAATAAAACCCGGAAGCTGATTGGTTTCTTTGCAGAGCTGCACCAGATTTTGCATCCTCCAGTTTTAGTAAATCAACCCCAATGTGTTGAACATTAAACATGGAGTACAAATGCTCAGCTCTCCTATTAGATGTGGCAGTGACTTGTCTGGTTCTCATACTGATCCAATGGATTCCATACCTTACAGGTCAGTAACATAGATCAAGAATGTAGACCAGGAGTTCAGCGTTTATAGTCTTTTGATGCAGATTTATTTTACCACCACAATAATCATTTAGTATTTGCTCTCTGTCACCCATTTGTGCTTAGAAAAAGTGAGAGAGAGAGAGGAATAAAATATAGTGGAACCTCGGATTGCGAGTAACTCGGTTAACGAGCGTTTCGCAATACGAGCACTGTATTTTTAAAAATCGTAACTTGGTTTGCCAGTGTTGTCTCGCAAAACGAGCACAATTGAGGCCAAAGCGTGTGCAATACCGTGTTTGGCCTGAGGTGGGGGGGCTATTCGGAAATGCACGGAAAGGCCCGAGGACAGCTCGGCTGACCTCGGCAAACCTCGGGAACGGAGTCTTTCCGAGGTTTGTCGAGGTCAGCCGAGGTGTCCTCGGGCCTTTCCGCCCATGTCCGGCGCCCCCCCCACCTCTGGCCGTATGCGGTATTGCATGTCATTGAAGTCAATGCGGAACAAATTATTTTCGTTTCCATTGACTTCAATGGGGAAACACGCTTTGATATGCGAGTACTTTGGATTACGAGCATTCTCCTGGAACGTATTATGCTCGTAATCCGAGGTTCCACTGTAACAATACTTCTGCACATTGGCTTTCTGTTTAGCAGTGATCAGATTGATCTCTGAATTCCCACGTTATTAGATTTTCACTACTGGGTTCTTCTAAAACTTTGGGAATATGGAAATATAGCACACTCACAAATGTACCCAGTACCCAGATGCTCTACATATCATGTATTGGATAATGGCCACAGCAGTTTGTGATGGCAAAGATGGGGACAAGGAGCTCACTGCTGCAGAGATCATAAAAGCTGATTCAACTCTCTGCGTCTCTCTGCCTTTCTGCTAGTAGTCCTCTATGTTCCATGTCTCTTCTGCATGTTCTCTTTTTATAGTATAACAGAACCTAACAATGCTTTTGTGCCTACAGCTCCTAGAATTAATGGAGCTTGCTTGCTTTGTTGCATTCATGAGAAAATATTACCGGAGAAACTGTTTTTAATTTCCTGTACTCCATTTTTATTATAAAATGTAAAAATGTAATATGCATTAAACCCTGTGCACCTATGATACATTTAATCCTATACATCCATTTATCCATTCTTATTCCTTCTGGTCCTGCATTAAAGGCCTACATTCACTACAAGATCTATAGATGTTTACTGCAACCAATTGACAGTCTAAAACACAAAATCATATGTGCATAAATATAAAGTGTGCTTATTACAGTGATCAGTATGAGTGTAGCTTGGTTGAAGGTGCTTCATAACATATAGCACAGCCAATCAATACAGTGCCCCCGTCCTGCTCAATAAGGATCCAATGGTCTGCTATGACCGTACTTACACCGTTGGTGTGCAGCATTTTTATAGCTTAACAGTGTCATGGTGGCAGACTGGAGCTTGTAATGCTAATACCCAGCACAGAGAATTCGGTCTCCCCAGGACCCTTAATGGTGTCTGGAACCACAGCTAGGCCGATAACACTCAAAAGATCTAAAAGAAAATGCTTCCATAGTGCAGTACTTTATAAAAGATGAATTTAATATAATAAGTGGGTAGCACTTGCAAGATGTAAAATGTTCACAAGCGATAGAGCAATGTGTCTCATAATGAAGACTGCAGCGTCCCCACAGGCTTCTCTTCACTTTCTATTTCGTTTGCCCATCAACCTCCTGAGAGGAAAAACGTGATGACGTCACCGTGGTAGGCTCCACCCTGCGCGTTTCGTCACTAGCGGACGTCGTCTGGGGATTGGCCAATTGACCGATTTCCCTGTGTTGGGTGAGACCACTGTTTTATTGGTCATGGATAGCTGGTAAGCAGGCTACTTACTCACTTGGATGTGGAGCTGGAGGCACATTCTTTAGTGATCTTTTACGGTTTCCTCCTCTGCAATCTGACACAGATATCTTACACGGATGGGTGTTGTTTAACCCCTTATTTATGGACTGAAATTTTCACTGGGACTTTGCTTTAGTTTTTCTTTTTATTTCTCATTTTCATTTGAAAATTTGAAATTTTTGCAAAGTTTATTTTCTACTAGCGCTGCACTAATTTTGTAAATATTCATCTATTTGAGTTTGTGTATTAGACTTTACGGTGCTGGCAGCTTAGTCAATTCAGTATATTTTACATATAGTTTTCTTCCTCACTTAAGTTGTTTCTAGCGCAGCATTAGCCTTTGGGCTTCTTTTTTCACATTATCCATTGCATATACAAGCCACATTCCCTGCTTCTCAGCTACACAACATTTGTGCTTTACTGGAAATCTGCCAGTTGACTCATTAAAAACAATGCACCCCGTGTGGCTGATAATCTTATTTCAACAGTTGTTAAGAATTGAGTTATTGCAAACTAAATGTTATTTACCATATGGAAGAGCAAACCGGTAAATAAAGGTGATATTCATATAACATTTTATTTTAGTTGCAGTGACAACTGAATATATGTGCCCACTGATAATACACTATAATTTTCCAACACATTATAATTTTCCTGGAAAGTGAACCTGTTGCTTTGCAAGTGCAGGGAAAAGCAACAGGTTCACTTTAGTTAGCTCACATAATTTGTAATAAAAACATCTTTGCCATTCTGAAGCTTCCCTCCAACCACTTTGCATATTATTTTATATATACTGTGATTCTGTACTTGCTAAATATGCTGCAGAAATCTCTCTCCACTGAGTCTGGTTGGAGCCATTTTAACTGTGGGCAGCTGAAGCTGTTGCCTGTTCACTTCCTGGATTTACACAAACACACAGAAGCACACCTCCAGCTCTGCAGCTCTCATTGGCCCTCTTATGACTCATCCCCCTCCCTTCCTGGCAAACTCTCACAAGAGTGAGAGAGAGAGCTGTGCATAATGTCATACGCCTAGGCTAATGACCAGACAAGAAACATGAAGTGGGCTGTATGATGTATTTACTGGCAGAAAAAAAAAATGTTTTACTATCCAAAATGAAAACAACAAGGGCAGAAGATTTAATATGAAAAAAGGGAAGCCCAGGTGGGCTAACCCTGCGCTAGAAAAGCAAGAATTCATACTATATATGAAATATAGTGAATGTGACAAACTGCCAGCACTACAAAGTCTAATACAAGAACTCCAAATAAATATATATATGAGGTGAGTGCAGCGCTAATAAAACACACATAACAACATGACAAATTTTTCAAATTTGCAAGTGAAAAAATATGTAAAAGGAAAAACGAAGGCAGAGTCCCAGTGAAAAAATTCAGTCCATGAATAAAGAAAAAACAGACATCCATCCATGTGAAATAACGGTGACAAAATGTAAAAAAACGTGAAAGATCCTCCAAAGAATGTGGATCCAACTCCACACCCAAGTGAGTATCCGTGACTACTAAAAAGCAGTCTCACCCAGCACAGGGAAATCGGTCTCCCTAAGACCCTTATAGGGCGTACACACGGTCGGACTTTGTGCGGACATTCCGACAACAAAATCCTAGGATTTTTTCCGACGGATGTTGGCTCAAACTTGTCTTGCATACACACGGTCACACAAAGTTGTCGGAAAATCCGATCGCTCTGAACGCGGTGACGTAAAACACGTACGGGGCAGTGGCCAATAGCTTTCATCTCTTTATTTATTCTGAGCATGCCTGGCACTTTGTCCGTCGGATTTGTGTACACACGATCGGAATTTGTTGTCGGAAAATTTTATCTCCTGCTCTCAAACTTTGTGTGTCGGAAAATCCGATGGAAAATGTCCGATGGAGCCCACACACGGTCGGAATTTCCGACAACACGCTCCGATCGGACATTTTGCATCGGAAAATCCGACCGTGTGTACGGGGCATTAAAGGTGTCTGCAACCACAGCTGGGACGATGCCACTCGTGCACTCCCCGTCTCCGCTGCTCCCCTCCTCTTCCCTGTCAGGCGGGAGCTTCGTTTTTTCTTTTACATATTTTTTCACTTGCAAATTTGAAAAATTTGTCATGTTGTTATTTTATTAGCGCTCATATATAGAAGATTTAATGAATGGAAAGTTGAAATAATGACTGAAGGTCAACTTTAAGAAAAGGCAACCTGGAGCAAGAGAGGGGTCTATGTAAGCTGGAAGTCACCAGAGTCACAGTTCAACCACTTCCTGCCTGCATGACGTCATTGTGTACTTTGAGTGGAGATATCTGGATGATCTCTGCAGCTACAGGCATCATCCAGATATCTTTTCTTTTTCAGCCGGCGATTTCCTGCAATGTTAAAACCATCCTAGCAGCTCATTAGCCCCCACCCTCCAGTGCCTCTCTGGGCTCTCCTGTGCGATCAGGAAGCAGCAGATTACCACAGAGCTTGCCGAGGACCAAATGTTCTCCGGCCATCTCTATGACCTTGGGAGGCCTGAAGGGACATCGTCACTTCCTGCTCTGGCACGTGGAAACACTAACTTTTTTTTTCCCTAGAATGCAGAGATCAATGTTTTTTTTTTTTTTATCTCATGTTTTCCAGGGTACAGGGGATATCTGGGGTCAGAATTAAAGGGACAGTGTAAAAATAAAATAAATAATAAAAAAAAAAAGAAGTTTAAAGAGCTCTCCTCTTCTATACTTGGAAGTGGGGGGGGGGGGGGGGGGTATTCCCTTTGGCTCCTAACCCTCCCAAGGAGGAATGGGGGAGTAAAGCAAATTGATTGCTTTGCCCTAAATGGGTAAAGAACATATTTGCTTTAAAGTGGTTATAAACCCTCACATATACCCAGTGAAGTGACTGGCCTCAGATGAAAAACAGAAATGAAACAAATCCTTCAACATAAGTTATACCTTTCTATCTGCAGCCCTTTCTTCTCTACATGCATTCATAGTCCAGAATTTTTAAAACTTGTCTGAGCTGTCAGAAAAAAGGGGGCAGAGAGCTGAATTTACATTTGCAGAGTTCAGTAAAGAGAGCTCTGACAACTGATTGGAGGGAAAGGACACCCCCCCCCCCCCCCACCTTTTACACAGGACACAGGAACAGAGCTAAGGCTGTCAATCAGCTGGTGGGCCCTCCCCTGTCACCATTTTTCTCTTGGTGTCAGGAAAATCTGTCAGAAGTGACTCATGCTGATAGCAGACAGAAATGACACTAAGGCCCCTTTCGCACTGCCGCGACTTGAAAGTCACGCGACTTTGCCGCAATTTCGTGGCCATGATTTTGATGCAATTCCAGGGAATGCCTGTGCAAACTTGAGGTCTATGTACCTCAACTCGCATTAAAGTCGGACCAAAGTAGTACAGGGACTACTTTGAAGTCGGTGCGACTTGAAGTTGCACAGATATGAATGGTACTCATTGGAAATCATGGGGTACGACTTGCCATGCGACTTTGCAGGCCCAAGTCGCAGGACAAGACGCACAAGTGTGAAAGGGGCCTAAGGCTGCATTCACACCTGAGCATATGGTTTTCAGGTGGAAAGTCACATGTTTTGCTACAATTTTTACAGCGTTTTTGCCATGATTTTGTACAGGTCAAAAGGTCACCAATGTAAAAAGCAGTAAAACGCCTGTAATCTGTCCAGAAAGAAGCTTGTGTACTTTTTTGAGCTTCAGGCGTTTTGCTTCAGGCAGGGGCTAGAGCCCATAGCAGCGTAGTAAAGAAAGTCATACGCTTGGGCGGGCATACACATACATCAGGGTTCCCAGAGAGCCCCCCGTACATTAGGGTCCCCAGAGAGCCTCCCCCTTAAATCAGGGTCCCCAGAGAGCCCCCCTTAAAATCAGGGTCCCCAGAGAGCCTCCCCCTTGCATCAGGGTCCTCAAAGAGCCACCCACTTACATCAGGGTCCCCAGAGAACCTCCCCTCCTCTTAGGGACCCCTGCAGAGACTCAGGGCTATGGGCCCCAGATGCGGGGCTATAGCCTCAAAAGCCACACCCTAGCGACGCCACTGGCTTCAGGCAACAAAACGCTCAGATGTGAACAGGGGCCAAATTGAATGGGATTTTGCTTCTTGGGCGGTTTTGAACTTTTGAGATGATCGTTTTACGAGCGTTTTACGAGCTGAAAATGCTCAGGTGTGAATGCAGCCTTAGGGGTTGGTTTAGTAAAGGCAAATAGACTTTGCACTTTGCAAAGTGCACTTGCCCTCTGCAAGTGCAGTTGCGCCAGAGCTTAGTAAATGAGGTAAGGCTTCACTTTGCAAAGAGCATCTAATCACATGCAAGGGAATTAAAAAGAAAAAAACAGCATTTTTGCTTGCACATGATTGGATGATGTGAGTCGGCAGAGATTCTGCTCATTTACTAAGCTCTGGAGCAACTGCACTTTGTAGTTTTTTTGCCTTTAATAAATCAACCACGAAGTTCTCCTAATTGAGACAAGTACACACTACAGAAGGATATTCTTTGTTCATATTCCATGTCTGAGGTTTACAACCATTTTAAGGAAATGTGCAATGATGTATCCAGTAACTATGAAAATGTTTGAGAATTGTTGCATAGACATACTTTGGATCACGGAAAACGGCACGACAGTGAACAAGGCTTTAAGTGGGATGTAAACCCAGATCACCATTTTTAGTCTTGTCAGTAGACTTCCAGCTTTCCAGGTATGAACCGTCAAACTTCCAGTATTCCTTGTCTACTAATTGTGATAGACTGACACAGTACAGATAGGCCATGGTTATTAGCGGTATTGATTTTACACTCGTGCACATGAATTTTTAATACCTGTAAATGTTATACATGGATTCTCAGAACTGTTGTCATGTCGTTATACCCATCATGCATGGAGCCGTCTCACTAATCTCCTATTTTGTGTTGCTGTTTGCAGTCACCTCAGTTGCTCTCTCCAACACCTACAGAGGTAATTGGCCGTGTCTACATGTTTGTGATTTTTTTTTGTTTGTTTATTATTTTTTTGCCTTTTGCTTCTGTCATGCTGGCATTCTCATCTCGCCAAGGTCCCATAATTCTTATTTTATTTTATATCTGGTGAAAAATAATCCATAGAACTCTGTACAAAGAAGCTGCAAATGCCCCAAGAATTTAACTGTTAATATGTTCTTTTATGCAATGTGTTAGAAATGTACTGTCAGTGTGCAAAGGTCAGTAATTGATGGCCAATCAGCTTTCAGATTACTATAATCAGATGAGTAAGCCTTGGTTCACACCAGCGCAGCTTTGAAATCACGCTACTTCAGCGCAATTTCAACGCCGCAGATCAGTGCGATTCGGACCTCGACTTTTACTGTGGCTTGTGACTTCATTTGCCAGAAGTTGAAGCAAGTTGCAGTGAAATCACAAAAAAGTAGTGCAAGAACCTTTTAAAAAAAAAAAAAAGAGTTGTAATAGTTGTCAAATCTCATGACAAATCACTAAGGGATGAATTTCCAATTGATACCCTGTGCCTTGATACCTTACTGCACTTTATACCTTCAATGTTTTATTGTTTCTCTTTTGCTGTTTGTTGAGCTGTGTGAATTCTTGTTTGAAGCATCCATGTTCCGTTCCATGTAATATCATGCAAAAGATTATGTGAAAGATAGGACTGTAAACTGCAATATATTATTTTTTTCTTGGGTGGTTTTTCTTGGGGTTTTTCTTGGGATTGATTATCCTTTAAGAAATATTTTTTAGCATCCTTAGAAGAAAATCTAGCACGCAATAGGCAATTAGAAGTGTGCTGAATCTGCACCATACCATACTTGGTGCATAAGAAGCTCCCCCACTGAAATTTGCCCAGGAGATCTAGAAATGTTATTAAGCAACAAACAAACTATATGTTTGATGCTTAATAATATCAAACATATATATATATATATATATATATATATATATATATATATATATATATATATATATATATATATATATATATTTTCACACGTGCAACCAAGGGGTTAAGCTGCAGTTTTACTGACCCCTGATTGGTCAGGGCTGTACACATACCTTACACTTTGAAACAAATGGGATTTGCTTTGTTGAGTGTTTTAGATCTTCAAGCAGAAAATCGCTCTGGTGTGAATTGGGACCTGAAATCTCCTAGCTCATAGGTCATCTTGCAGTGTAAAGGTTTTGTATCTTGTAAAGCGGGCAGCCCCAGTTGAACAAAGGCAGTGTGGGGGATACATTGCTTTGTTATTCAGAGGAATGTATTTGAAGAAAACAAAAGCTTTGCTATATTTTCTAATTATGGAACTGTGTAGAACTCTGTTTGACCTACTTTCAGTGGTGTCTGATTTAGGAGGGCTGCTGATATGCAAATCAGCCAATCTCCAGAACTAGACACCCAGAATAAGTTGGTATCTATGGCTGGACATAGACTGAGGGAATTTCTTTGCTGCAACCATGGGTTGCAGGAAAGAAATTTGCATGATTCCCCATCAATAGACAGTGCTGACAGGGGAATCCCTCCCACCAAGACACTGTCTTCTCCCTGCAGAGGGGGAGCAAGGGAAGCCACCCCCGTTGGGAGAAGACAGTAATTATTGCTAGCAGATATACCAGCCACTAGCGATAATCACCAGTAAAATCCAGCAGACTGGTTCGATCAACTTGGTACATTCAGCCTGTCCATACACGGTTCGAATCTTAGTCAGTTCCTGTTGAAGCGGCCGAGATTCGGACCGTCTATGGTTGGCCTATGTCTGCTCTGCTTTTAAAGAAGTTCTCTTGACGAGGGTACCTCCCATCCATCCACTGATACTTGCCTTTGTTGTACTCCCCTGGTCGTCTGTGGGAGCGCCAATAATTACCCATTTCTGGGTATGGGGGAGCATATTACTGTTTCCCCTTTTTTCAATATGTACCGCTCAGGCCTGAGCTGCCATCCATTAGGCCCAAACACTGTCACATGAAAGAGAAGACTTATTCAGAACAGTGGGGGAGTATGAGAAAGGAGAGTATAAGTAGGTGAGAGATGTACACTATCAAGAGATGTAGATCAAAAAACAAACAGAGATTTCCAGCGCTGCCCTAGCTTGTCTGATAAAAGGTACAAAAAGATGGTGAAATGTCCAGAATTGTGGAAATGAAAATAGTTATGCACCTATATTCACCTATATATGAAACATATACTCCGTCTGGATGGAAATGGAAGCCAAAAAGTCAATAAGAAATGTCTGTAGTATCCATTGGAAACAGGCAGCCTGCTCTGGGGTTAGGGAACCCACACTGAAACAGAAGAGGGGAAGAGGAGAGAGGCGACAGGCGACCAATAGTGTAAAACAGTTTATTGAGTAAATATAAAACACAGTAACAGATTCAACTCATAGGGTAATAATGAGAGAGTGTCTGTGCCCAGGTGGGCTGTGTGAAGGATCCCGCATGAGATAGTGGAATAGTCCTAGCCGCAGCGGGGGCTCTGTGAAGACAGGAGGGAGGACACTGGAACCATGTGCTGCAGGGACAGCTTTCAAACCCAGAGTAGAACTGACCAATCAGAACGCGTTTTAGACGCAAGTCACGCCTCCGAAAGCTGTCATTCGGCCCTTTGCAGCTTGTGCTTCCAGCGTCCTCCCTCTTGTCTTCACGGACCCTGAGGCTAAGCCTAGGACTATTCCACTATCTCGTGCAGGATGCTTCACACAGCCCACCTGGGCACAGACAGTCTCTCATTATTACCCTGTGAGTTGAACCTGTTACTGTGTTTTATATTTACGCATTAAACTGTTTTACACTATTGGTCAACTGATGCCTCTCTCCTTGTCCCCTACACTATCAAGAGAACCCATCATTTTGCCCCAAATGGATATGGATGCCATTTTGCCAAAACCAATTTTTGCCACAATGCACTATATTCTGTGCCCTCCCGCACAAATGCTGAGGTCCACACAGCTTCTGTATTTCTCATTTGTTTTACTTGTTCTTGACTGTTAGAGATAAGTGGGCCCCAAAAACAGTAAATGTTTCAACATTTTTGTGCAGATACTATGGGGTTATGTTAAAGGAGAAGTATGGTCAAAGCTTTTTTGGCCATACTTCTATTAATGACAGGAGTGCAGTTCATTCTGCACTCCTGGACCCATTTTAAGCTATTTAGATGTGGATGGCTTAAGAATTAATTTTTAACGTGTTCATTGAGGGTATTTGACTTTTTCAGCAGTAATAGATCAGGAAGCTAGACATCTTTATTGGCTTTCTATGACATATGACAGCCATTATAGCACTTAGAGGTTGAAATCATTGCTGGTGTGATGATGGAATGATTAATTAGGTGAATACGATATGATGGTTTTCATGGCACACTTGTTTTATCTAATTTTTCTACTCCATTCAGAGTGATCTTGAGGATCGATCACTGAAACAATACCGAGCTTCCAGCCCGAGCTCCACCGGCTCCGTAGGATATGGTCGTTATACTCCAACATCTCATTCACCTCAACATTACAGCAGACCAGGTAAAGTAGGAATGAATTGCTTTTATCTTGTTACATTTTCATCGTTGCCACTTATGTACAGAAAAGTGAGACAATTGTTACTCTGTGCAGTGCTTATATTTTCAAGCTCTTTTATAAGAAAAAAAATCATGTTTAAATAATGAATGTACATTTGCAATGCTTCTCATACCAGCCACAACCTGGATAATACAAACTGAAAATATAATGAAAAATTTCAAAAGCAGAAGCTAGGTTCAGGTTAAGCCATGTGTCAAAAGGATCCATAGATCAAAAGATACGGGCTAAATGTATATGTACATTTTAACTGTTCCTAGATTTGAGCTTTACTATGCCATTCACGAGTGCCCCTGTTGTTATTGAGCCCATCACATCAAAGAAAACATTCATAAAAACGAATTGAGAGGCTACTACCAGTGTCAGATGCAGTGGCGACTGGTGCTCAAACTTTTTTTGGGGGGACGCAAACAAGCTGAAAAATTCTGAAAAAAAACCCCCATCAATTGCAGCCTCACTGTGCCATCAATTGCCACCACTGTGCCCATCAATTGGTGCCACTGTGCCCTCAAACACAGCCACTGTGCCCATCAATTGCTGCCACTGTGCCCATCAGTTGCCACCACTGTGCCCATCAATTGCTCCCACTGTGCCCCATCAAACGCAGCCACTGTGCCATATCAAATGCTGCCAGTGTGCCCCCCGCAGGCCCGCCGTTTGCACTTACCTGTCTCGGTGGGACAGCTCCTCGATGTCTTCTCCCGTCCTCTCTTGCCGTCCTCTGCTATAATTGGACGCCTGGTGACGGGTAACAGATCCGAGCACCTTATTGGAGAGAGGCGGTTTAGTGTTAGGAAAGCGAATATTCATTCGCTTTTCTAACACAGCTGAGTGGTCACCTTTTTTGCCGCTTATTAGAGCCTATGGCTCTAATCAGGTGCTTCAAAAACACCCCCAAAATAGGGCCGGGCGCCTGAATAGGGAGTGGCAGCGGCGGCCATAGATAGATTCATGCAATGCATGAATCTATCTATTGGTGCTAGAGGGGGTGGCAGGAGAGGGGGCGGCCATGCACCCTTATGGACGCACCGCCACGGAAGATGGCAGAAGCACCCTGAAGGGAACAAAGTTTTCCCTTGCTGCTCACTTGGCAGGTAAGTATTCACCCTATTGTTTTACAGGGTGCATCTCACTGACTTGTTTTATGATAGCTCCAGGGTCGCGTTAGAGTGAACCTCACATAAAAATGGAACGTCTGCTTATCTTGCAGACTTCCACCCCCTGAACAGACACATTTTATAAAGAAATAGTTAGAAAAAAAGTCAAAATGACATCCCCTGCTAGGTTCTTGCCAATTTGCCTATGCCACACCATGGAATATGGCAGCTCTGTGCAGGAATGTCTCTTTGCAGGATTTTGGATCCTAAGCTTTTACAGAATCCCATGGTGAGGTTGAGTGACCTCACCCTAACCTTTTTAAAGTGTCTGGAATCAGTGGCCAGGCTATAATATCGATATATTCTAAATTGGAATATATGCATAATCATGGCAGTTGAAGATCAAACAGAAGCTAAGATGGCAGCTTCCTTGGCTAAAAAAAAAGGATAATTTACTGCCAATTAATTTTTGTAAATGAATTTTAAAGTAGCCAACATTGACCTCTAACTGCAGGAGCTGTGGGGCAATTCATGTTTAGAGTTTTCCGCAGAAGTTCTAAAGTTCTCTAAGTACATCTCTCAGCAGCTCAGCTCGCTCTCCCAGCAGCTATTCAGCATCTCAACTCCCACAGCTGTACTCTATCAGCAGTGAATCAACAGCTCAGCTCTTATTGCTTCCCTCTACCAACCGTGACGTAACAACTCAGCTCCCTGTTTCAGCAGTGACTCAAAGTTCACAGCAAAAGCACTGAAGCCCTCTAAGTCCTTCTCTCAGCAGTTTAGGTCTCTACAGTGATTCAACAGCTCAGCTCACACCGATCTCCCCACCATTTACTCAGCTGCCTTCTGAGTTACAAATCTCTGATGTAGACACAAATCAATAACTCTGAGAAAGAAGCAGGGTGATCTAAGCTTTTTAGCAAATCATTTTGTTGCTTCCACTGTGAACTTTGAGAATGAATTGCTTCACTGTACCTGTAGCTACTGAGGTAATTGGGGTTTTGCTTTAAAGCTCATTAACTGTTTCTTGAGAATATACAAATAATAAAATGTCCACAGCCTAGCCACAGGTTTACTTTAAAGTATGTACTGTTACTGTACATGTTAAGTGACAGAAATACACTGTACAGTTCTAGAGAAGAGTACAATTGGGGAAAAAACTCTTCTCATATACTTTACCAGAGCACATTATTAAAAAAATAAAAATAAATTCATTTAATGCAGAATGTAGTTATTTTAAAAACTTCTTTCAGCATACAGATTTTTTTGCAGAAAGGGGCCACTTTAGGGAAATCTACTATTGGGAAATAAAAAAAAAATCCCCTATAATACTGACAACATATTGAGAGATGGAAACACATGTTCACACTAATGCCCCGTACACACGGTTGATTTTCCGACGGAAAATGTGTGATAGGACCTTGTTGTCGGAAATTCCGACCGTGTGTAGGCTCCATCACACATTTTCCATCGGATTTTCCGACATACAAAGTTTGAGAGCAGGATATAAAATTTTCCGACAACAAAATCCGTTGTCGGAAATTCCGATCGTGTGTACACAAATCCGACGGACAAAGTGCCACGCATGCTCAGAATAAATACAGAGATGAAAGCTATTGGCCACTGCCCCGTTTATAGTCCCGACATACGTGTTTTACGTCACCGCGTTTAGAACGATCAAATTTTCCGACAACTTTGTGTGACCGTGTGTATGCAAGACAAGTTTGAGCCAACATCCGTCGGAAAAAAACCTAGGATTTTGTTGTCGGAATGTCCGAACAAAGTCCGACCGTGTGTGCGGGGCATTATACGTAATCCAGGATATTTACAGCACCATACAGCAACCTGTCAGTTTGATGTCTTTATTGTTTCCCAGTGGCCCCCACCTGATCGCCTGCCTTTAAAATACCTTGCTATGTTAACTATTTGAGGTTCTTCTTAGTTGTTGGTTCTAAGGAAAACATAATTGCATTTCTTTGTACTTGATTTCCATCTCATATCAACAAAACTTGTTTATGGAGAAGGCTCTGCATGATCTTATATGACGAGTAAGCTGCAAAACATTTGCTTATTTTATTTACAATGCTTTGCAAATTATCTGTTAGTGCATGAGTTCCGCCATGGAGCTAAAACCGTTCTTTTAATTTCCTTTTTTGTTGGCTGATCAGTTGGTACTGAGCCTTTTGGTACCAGCAGCTGCACATCTCTGTCCCAACATACAAGCCCCACATCTACATTAAGGCATCATTACATCCCTTTCTTCAAAGGTAAGGACAGGAGTGCATCTGTGCTGTGATTCCTGTAACTGACATGGCGTTGGTTCAGATATACTGTTCTTCTGGTTTAGCTTTGTGGCAGCATGAACACAAACTATTTTATGTTGTCCCCTTTACTTTTGTTATTCTTTTATGTTTTGTTTTTTCACTCATAACCTGAAGCAATATCTAATAGCATTTACAAATGCAATCTCTAATTTGAAATGATCAATGGAGGTCTTATTCACACTTTAACGATCCTTTGCTGTGCATTAATGCACATGTGTTAGAGCGTTAAGGCACACACTAATGTGCTGCATTAAAGGAAAATTCCACGCCAATACTAAAATCTCTACATCTATAGGCATCCACGATCGAAGGCCCCATACACACTATTGGATTTTCTGCAGATTTTTGTCTTCAGATTTACCAAAGCCATATAGTGCAAGGGCCTGCCTGATTGCATACAAATGGAAACTCTTAAGGTTTGACCTCATATTATATGGTTTTGGTAAATCAGAAGGCAAAAATCTGCAGAAAATCTAATAGTGTGTATGGGGTCTAAGACTAACCTATCTAGCCCTGTACAGAATAAATCACTATACAGTGGAACCTCGGATTACGAGTAACACGGTTAACGAGCGTTTCGCAATACGAGCACTGTATTTTTAAAAATCGTAACTCAGTTTGCAAGTGTTGTCTCGCAAAACGAGCACGATTCAGGCCAAAGCGGTGTGCAGTACCGCTTTTGGCCTGAGGTGGGGGGGCGCCGGAGCCGAGCAGAACCGAACATTGCCGATCGGCGCTGTTCGGAAATGCACGGAAAGGCCAGAGGACAGCACGGCTGACCTCAGCAAATCTCAGGTAGGAAGTCTGGCCTCTGGCCTTTTCGGCCGTTTCTGAGGCTCTCTGGCGCCCCCCCGCCTCTGGCCGCATGCGGTATTGCATCCCATTGAAGTCAATGCGGAACAAATTATTTTCGTTTCCATTGACTTCAATGGGAAAACTCGCTTTGATATGTGATTTTGGATTACGGGCATACTCCTGGAAAGGATTATGCTTGTAATCCGAGGTTCCACTGTACATACGTTTTCTGAAGCCGATCCGGTCCCACGCTGAGCTGTCAGCGGCGGCTCCACTGTGGGGATGGGTGCAGAGGAGGCAGCCGACAACGGAAGCCCCATAGTAACTCTATGGGTGACATCACTTCCCATTCATTTCACAGCCAGCTGTCTCCCCTGCACAGCTTCTACTGCTGGAGACCGGACCGGAGCGGCTTCAAAAAAGGCATGTATACTGATTTCTTCTTTACAGGGCTAGATAAGTTAGTGTTAGATCAGGGATGCCTGTAGATCTAGCAACTGTGGTGGCTGGTGTTTTTTTTGGGGGGGCAGCAAACAACCACCCCCATGGGCGACTGGCGGCGTGGCACTACCCCCCTGGGCGGCCGCAGCACTACCTCTCCCCCCCGTCTGCCCGTTGCTCCTGCACTTAACCTATCTAGGTGGCGGGCAGTGGATTGTGGGCAACGGCTCCCGGTGTCCTCAGCCTGGCGGGCTGCAAGCAGCGGCTGCGATGTCCTTTCCTCCGCGGCTTCCGCCGTGCGTATCCTCTCTCCTCCTCCTTTTCCTAGGCATCCAATAGGATCGCCTGTTATTTTGGCCAATTGGGAAACAGGTCTCAGAGGAGATTTAGTGTGAAAAAAAAATATTTTCATTTGCTATCGTCACACAACTGGGTGGGCTTTAAGCGCAGTGCATGGCCCTTGCATACCATAAGGTATATGCTTTGTGGTGCGTTGTGCATTGGGCTCTACTGTACAGTGAATTGGGGTGCTATTCACAATGAACAGAACAGCAGTGCACTGCACGTAAAGCAGGTACTTTGCCATGAATTGTGGCAAGGCGCATTAATGCACACTTTTTTGCATGCGATGCCACAAAGCACAAGTGTGAATGAGCCCTAAAAAGAACATGAGTAGGCAAAGTGACAGGGTCTCTTAATGATCCCTCCCCACCCTCCTGCTTATGCCTTTGCCACATTCTTCTGCCTTTCTAATCTGTCTGTCTGAACCCTCGAAATTCCCTGGTATTTACAGGTATGGGTGAGCATGTACTTTTGCTCTTCCTTTTAGGATCCCAGGCTTGGTGGCTGAGCAACCAACAGCCAGGCCTTAACACTGTTACATGAGGGTGGGGAGCAAGTCATTAACCCTGTGTGAACTCCAACAAACAGTAATAAGGAGAGCCGGCAAAACTGTAATCCTTGCAGTGTCGTTTATTGGTACATCAAAGTGACAATAAAACAATAAATCTGACGCATTTTGGCAATAGCCTTAGTCGCAGCTATGACTAAGGCTATTGCCAAAACGCGTCAGCTTAATTGTTTTATTGTCACTCTGATGTACCAATAAACGACACTTCAAGGATTACAGTTTGGCCAGCTCTCCTTATTACTGTTGCATTGGAGTGTGTTGGGACACATCGAGCCTCGGCACCTGTGAGTGGACCTGGTGTATGGATTGAGTTATCCCTGCAGAGAGCGCTGTTACCTTTCTTCTTTTCCATGCTGAACTCCAACAAAGATTGACAAAGTGCTTACACAGTGATTAAGCCTTTCATAGACAGGGTTATTTTCTTTATTTAACCACAATCAGTGTTGATGGGGGAATCTCTCCCGTGGAGCTATTGTATTATAATAGCCGCTAGCAATAATTGAATGTAAAACCCAACAGGCTACTTGTACTAAAAGATCAAATTGGGTACAATCAGCCTGCCTATACATAGTTCGAATCTTGACCGGATTTGAACCTTCTATGGCCAAATTAAGATTCAATGCTCCTGAATACGAACAGAGCAGCAGAGGAGTGCAGCAAAGATACGTATCATAGGAAGGGATGGTGGCCAAAGTGACAGGTTTCCAAAAAATAATTCTAATCTGTTTATGGACAGGCTGGTTGTATAGAAGTTGATCTCCCAATCAATTTCTGTACAACCAGCCTGTTTGAAAAACTTTCACTCCATCAGTGCCACCAGCTACAGTATAGCCAGCGGTCCTGATGAGTGTATTCTGATGACCCCATGGGAGGGATTCCCCCATCCACCTCAAGTGTGTGGATGAGTGAATTGATTCATTTTCTTTTGTTCAACCTGCTTGTTGAAAAAAAAAATGAATCATGTGTAGCCTGCTTTAACCTGAAACAAAATGTTAAAATTGCTGCCATTCACTATGTTATTTTCTTTCCTTGCCATGAAGGAGCAACTAATATGAATATTCACCTTTAAGATCACTTCAAATTTTGGTATGTGATCCAAAATGTGCAGCAAATGGTCATTTTTAAAATAGTTTGACTGTAATCAAATTTGATTGGTTGCTGCTCTCTGCCATGTATACTGCCATGTATACTGCTTTGATAAAGTGGATCTCCAGCCCATTTTACTTTACTTTTGTACAGCGTGGGGAAAAGTAGTAACCTTGGTTAGCTTTTTTTCACCTGTATCCTCATTGGGGAGCCTTTCCCCTGCGTCCTGTCCCAGTAAGGAGTCATTTACCCAAAGTAGTCACAGACAGAAGTAAAAACCCTTCCCACTATATTTTGCTTAAAGACAGAGAAAATGAATCACCGCTCAGGAGAACTTGCTTTCAGGTGTGTGTTAGTGAATCCTTCAGAGGAGAGGAGTCCCAGGTGCTGGCTAAATGCAAATTGAAGCAGGGTTTGAAACAGGAAAATCTGGATGCCGCACACCGGATAAAGTTGAAAACATCTTCTTTATTATAGTTCGAGCGCTTACTCACAGCTATGAGTAAGCGCTCGAACTAGAGCGCGAAACGCGTCAGCTGTGTCTGTACCACCCGCCTGATTGTCCTGTTTTTTATGATCCAAGTTTTATAATAAAGAAGATGTTTTCAACTTTATCCGGTGTGCGGCATCCAGATTTTCCTGTTTCAAACCCTGCTTATATTTTGCTTAAGCTAGACATAAATAAGCCCCTGGGCATCTGCACCAACCTCTTCACTGCTTAATGCTGATTAAAGGCAAAAATCAGTGAATTCTCTCATATCATAACGGGAGCTAAGCTACTCAGCCGAGATGTTTGCATGTACAATCCAGTGAATTTTACTGCATTCTCCAGTCTGTAATAAGCCAAAAACCCATATAATCAATCTGCAATTTACTGATAACAAGGAGAAGCAAGGCAGATCGATTGGATCAACTACTTTGCAAGAGTAATTTTTGATTATACCTAATAGAGGCATGAGGATTTGCATGAAATCCCCCATCAGGTCATGGCTATCTTTAATTCCATTTCTCTAGTGTAATAATTTGGGCAATTTGTGCCAGCCAGCTTGTGCTTATTGAGTGTCTGATTCGCTCAGCTTTAGGAAATCCTAGTTTAATAAATCTAGACTCCCAATTTAAAGCAGTAAAGCTGGTATGCCTTATTCCCATTATCATAGGATCCCTGTGAAGACTGTTAGCGAGGCATTACTAATAAGAAGGAAGGTGGAAATTTTGTCTAAGATGTCACCTTCTAATTGGAGCATCTCAGTCTGCCATAGGACTGCACAGCAGCTACAGACAACCTTGTCTGTTAGGATAGTCGTGGGAGATTTACCCTCCCTCCACCTGGGTGGAGCTGATATTAAAGTATAACTAAAGGCAAAACTTTTTTTTAGTTTTGGATAGAATGGAGAGGTATTAGTACACCTGTCAGGTTTTAATTGTGGTGCCCCCGTTAAGGAGATTCACCCTCTCTATTTGTCCTGTTTACCATTATCATTAAAAGTAAAAGAAAATACCACATTTTGTGTTATCCACAGAAAAGTAATTGAAGAGAAATCTTCATGTGTGGACACTAGTGACAACCAGGGATTTCCTCACTTTGGTGGTAATTCCTTTCACTTCCTTTTTTGGCTGTTGGACAGGAAGTGAAGGAAAATCTCCCCAATGGGGCACAGAATGCAAAAATAACCCCAAAAAAACATGACCAGGGTTATAACTCTCCCTTACTCTAATCAAAATGAAAAAAAAATAATTGCCTTTTAGCTCTATTGTCAGCGAGACTAGAGAAGGGTCAGACAGTAGTACAGATCTTCACTTGTTCTTACTGTCCTTACCATATAGAGTTGCTATGCCGCATACACACGACCGGTTTTGCCAACGGAATAAACTCCGAATGTTTCTCCGACGGAACCCCGACGGAATTTCTTTCAATCGGTCTTGCCTACACACGACCAACCCGAAGTCCAACTGTCCAGAATGCGGTGACGTACAGCACGTACGACGGGACTAGAAAAAGGAAGTTCAATAGCCAGTAGCCAATAGCTTCCGTATCGTACTTGCTTCAGAGCATGTGTCGTTTTTGGTTCATCAGAACAGCATACAGACGAGTGGTTTTCCCGATAGGAATTGGTTCAGTTGGAAATATTTAGAACATGTTCTATTTCTAGGTCCGTCAGAATTTTCGAAAAATAAAAAAGTCTGATGAGGCACACACACGATCGGAATAGACGATGAAAAGCTTCCGTCTGACTTTTTCTGTCGGACATTCCGCTCGTGTGTACGCGGCTTAAGAGATACCCCATACTTATTTTGCACAGGCTAAAATTCAGTCTATCTTTGACCAATTTTCCATTATGGTTGCTTCTGATCATGAAATGTGTTCGTCTTGCATGACAATTATGTTGAGATCCATCAGCACAATTTAATGTCTGCTGCACAAATTGTATTCTTAAATTTCACTGTAATCTATAAACCTTAGAAATGTCACTGCACTTAGTATTGATCATGGAAGTAAATGTAAACACAGGTGATGTTATGACATTATGTTTTCATTGTGTTTCTTGTTCTTTGTTGAATTAAACAGTTTACATTCGTTTCCAACATCTGTTCTTCTATGGTATGCTGTTATACGCAAGATCTTACATAAATTAAGATCCAATCTGTCCTCCAGATTAATTGTTTTTTGAAGAGCTGTGCAGGGATTAGAAACATCTCACTAAAGAGGGAGTATTAGTATTAGATACAAATTTTGCAATAAAACAAATCTATATTGTACTCTGTAGTGGTTGGGTCCACAAAGATGTATTTTTTTTTCTTTCTATTTGTGCTGTATGCAATAGAAATAAGATATATTCAAATCCAAATAGCTTACACATATACACCGATCAGCCATAACATTGTCACCACCCACCATAAACATAATATTAGGTAGGTACCCCTTTTGCCACCCAAACAGCCCTGATCCGTTAAGGTATGGTCTCCACTAGACCTCTGAAGATATGCTGTGCTATCTGGCAACAAGCTATCAGTAGCAGATCCTTTAAATCCTGTAAGTTGCGAGGTGGGGCCTCCATAGATTGGACTTCCCATTGTTCATCTTGGTGCCATCTCTGCCCAAGGTAACCGATGCACATCAACATGATGTAAAAGAAAGCATGATTCATCAGACCAGGACACCTCTTCCGGCTCTGTGATCCAGTTCTGATGCTCATGTGCTCAATTTGGGGACTTGTGGCTGTGGACACGGGTCAGCATGGGCACCCTGACCAGTCTGCGGCTATGCAGTCCCATACACAACAAACTGGGATGCACTGTATGTTCTGACACCTTTCAGTCGGAAACCAAAACTTTAACTTTTATTCAGCAATTTGAGCTACAGTAGCCCATTGCCAATATGGGTCAGGAAGACACAGTTGAAGGAAAGCTACAGACTTAGGTCTGGTCACTGACCTGCACTATGCAATAGAAATAAGAGATGTCTGTGCTCAAATCCAAATAGCTCTCACATATATATATATATATATATATATATATATAACCCATCAGGTCCTAAAGGAGGGTGGGGAATATATAGGTTTAAGCTATTTGGATTTAAGCACAGACATATCTTATGTCACGTACCTTGTGGCAGAGCCTGACGTGTAGAAGGAGACCTTTCGTACAGCCCTGGCTCAGGGGCCACTGGTGTTGCGACAGTGGCCGCGAGAGTGCGGTGAGGTAAGAGTGCCTGCAAGATCTTCTGTTTGTTGCAGAAGTGTGTGGCAGGTGCCTCACCATAGCTGGGCTGGATGGCTGAAGCAGCGGACGGCAACAGGAATAGCAGATGCAGACACCCAGCAGATGTAGGACCAGCGTCACCAGGCACTATGCAGAGCAGGACAGACAGATAACTGGATGCAGGGTTAGACAAGCCAGGTTAGTAGCTGAAGATCAGATATGAGCATAAACGACAGGCAGAGAATGGTCAAGATGCAGACAAAGGTTGGCAACAGGATATCAGGCAGATGAGAGATATAACAAAGTCTTAAGGCAAGCCAAGGTCAGGATAGGTGGAGAGCAAGCGTGGTCGGGGTAAGCCGGGTCAAACACAGGAATCAAGCACAGATCACAGGAATAGGTAAATGGGTAAAGCTGCAGATTAGACAGCAATGCACTAGTACAGCTGCTGCCCTTATATAGGCCATTTGGCGCCAGCATCAATGGCTAACAAGCATGCTCATATTTTTGAGCATACGCATATGGGTTCACCTATGCCTGGCAAGGCGGGCACCTGCAGGAGTGTGTCTGCGCATGCGTATCTGCCTAGGGGCTTTGGCTGTGCTATGGCCAGTACATCCCTGACATGTTATTTTTATATAACTGTAGCTCTTCTTCAACTGTGTCTATTTGCCCAATATTGGCTCTACATCCACTTAATTATGCTATAAGCAAGTAAGTATTTTGTAGAGTAGGGACTGGTTAGAGAGGGATTACGTTGACGCAGTTAGCCAGTTTGAACATGTATTGCAATGTACATGAACCAAAAATCCCTTTTTTTATATAAATTTTGTTAGAAATGTTTAAGGATGTACTTCAGTGTGCAGAGGGTTGATTCAAAATTTTTAGATAAGGGCACCCAACACATGTTCCTCATATACATTTAACTCTAGCCTGTTGTTGGGGTTGAATGTCTATGAAACTTTGGATTGTCTTTGCACTTAAAGTGGTTGTAACCCTAAAAGAAAAAAGAAAATGATCCTGATCCTTTAAAACAGGATGCACAGCATAGTGCTTCTGCTGCGTCATTTGTCCCTCTCTATGTTCTAAAAAACTTGGTTGATCCTGCATGTTCCTGTGTCCCCCTTAGTGTTCTGACCACGGTAATCATGGCTCCTGATCCATGAATCCATGGTCAGTTTATGTGCCCTAGTCAGCCCGCTGTTCTCCTCTCTCCCCCTCCCTCCCTGCCTGTCAGCTCAGGAGTCTGTGACTTTACTACTGGGAAATCATGTAATCCCCTCTCTTACGGGAATATAAAATGTGAAGTATCTGTGTTTTTAAAAATGATTCTGCAAAATATCTTATTTACAGCGCCACGTGACCTCCTGCCGCTCTTCTCCTCTCCTTCTGGCTGACGTCACTGGGGAGTCTCGGCCCTCCCGTGTTAGTGCTCGGAGCGGGAAAGGAGAGTTCCGGTAGGTCACATGAGTGCCCAGCGGCGCTGTAAATAAGGTATTTTGGGGAATAATTGAAAAAAAACACACAGATACTGCACATTATGGCATTCTGTCAGAGAGGGAAATGCAGGATTTTTCAGTGGTGACTTTACAACCACTTTAAAGGAGGACAGGCCTTGACTCTGTGGGGTTGATCTACCAAAGGCAAATAGACTGTGCACTTTGCAAAGTGCAGTTGCACTCAGTTGCTCCAGAGCTTAGTAAATGAGCAGAAGCTCTGCTGCCTTCCATCATCCAATCATGTGCAAGCAAAAATTGTGTTCTTTTTGTTATCCTTGCACGTGATTGGGTATTCTTTACAAAGTGGAGCTTTACCTCATTTACTAAGCTCTGGAGCAACTGCACTTGCAGAGTCTGTTTACCTTTAGTAAATCAAGCCCTGTATCAGCTACTGTGGAAGAGTAATGGCAGCTTGATCAGCTCTATACATTTAAAATTTGATCACTGGTTGCTCTGTGAAGCCAACAATCACAGATACAAGCTCTCGATAGATGTTTCATAAAACCATAACTGAACCTAGTACTCCTTTACTTTCCAGGCATTGCTATTGTAATTGCATTGTTAATACTTCCATTGTGCATTTTTGCACGGCTCTGCTAGATACAGATAATTGCTGGGAGGGTCCTAATGAGTGGGGTCTTCGGCAGTTACTGTCACTTCACACCTCCCTTGATTTCAGGACTGCAGTTACAGAAATGTGTAGGTGGAATGGGGATGAGTCAGACTGTCAGTGAGATTTTATTAAAGTTTATTTTCTGAATCATATAGCCATCTTCATGTAATGTTAGAAATCAACTTTACTTGGGTATTTCTCATCAATAAAAAGACAAACTGTAGATACATTTTTTTTTTTTGAGCTCTGGACAAAGTTGAGAAGGCATATAGCAGGTTGTATCTCTATTTTGGAGATACACAGGATATGATGGGAAAGCTCTGCAATGAGGGCACAGACTGTAGAATAACAATCTTTAAAAGAAAAGTATGGCTGAGGCTTTTTTGGACATACTTCTCTTGTGGGTCACAGGAGTACAATTACTTTTGTTCTCCTGTGACCCAGAGTCAGCTGAGTTATTAGCCACTATCAGCTGAGGCGGTAGAGCCACATCGGGCTCTGGAATAATTACAACAATATTGTTGGGATCCTCCCCGCTGCCTGATTGACAGCTAGCTTCTCCTTTCAGCGAGAGTCAGAGCCAGCAATGCCCACCCCCTCCCCTGTCCTGAACTCCAGCGAGTGCTGGAGGAGCAGAGCGTAGAGCGGTGACTACCAGTCACTGCTCTCCACACAAGGAAATCAACGGTTCACGGTCTTATAGTTAATTTGGGACAGCTGCTGCAGCATGGAAGTGAGTATGTATGTAATTTTTAAAGCCCATACTTCTCCTTTAATTAGAATGGGGAATAGTTAGAACCTCTGTCCTGTTTTTATTACTGTCTGTGTCTTCCTGTCCAACGGAATGGTTGGAGATTTATTATTTTCACTTCCTGTAGGCCAGAAATAAGAGGAAACCTCTCCAAAGTAAGAGAAATTACCTCTTAGTTGTCACAACAATAAGTGCCCGAATTTGAAGACTTATGCCCCGTACACACGGTCGGATTTTCCGATGGAAAATGTCCGATCGGAGCGTGTTGTCGGAAATTCCGACCGTGTGTGGACTCCATCGGACATTTTCCATCGGATTTTCCGACACAAAAAGTTTGAGAGCAGGATATAAAATTTTCCGACAACAAAATCCGTTGTCGGAAATTCCGATCGTGTGTACACAAATCCGATGGACAAAGTGCTACGCATGCTCAGAATAAATAAAGAGATGAAAGCTATTGGCCACTGCCCCGTTTATAGTCCCGACGTACGTGTTTTACGTCACCGCGTTTAGAACGATCGGATTTTCCGATAACTTTGTGTGACCGTGTGTATGCAAGACAAGTTTGAGCCAACATCCGTCTAAAAAAATACTAGGATTTTGTTGTCGGAATGTCCGAACAAAGTCCGACCGTGTGTACGGTGCATAAGGCTTCATGTACACTTGACCGTGATGTACCGCAGCCACGGAAAAAAACGCAAAATGGGTCAAAATCCATAAAAGCCTATGTGTGCATGTACACATAGGCGTTTAGCAGAGTTTAGGAGCTGCTGCGGTTAGGTGAGGTTAAGCCTCCCTCAACCCCCTTTTCCTGAACGCAGAAGACTCGCATGCAGGATATGAACGTTTTGACCGCTGACCCCAGGAAACCGCAAAAAACACGCTGCGATTTTGCCACATTTTGCAGTTTCCAGCAGTGAAAACATTCTTATCCTGAATGCAATTTAAATTTTTTCGCTTTCAGGAGAGGGAGGTTAAACCTCACATAACCGCAACAGCTCCTAAACACTGCTAAAAGCCTATGTGTACATGGACACTTATGCCCCATACACATGATCGGATTTTCCGATGGAAAATGTTCGATGGGAGCTTTTTTTCGGAAATTCCGACCGTGTGTAGGCTCCATCGGACATTATCCATCAGAATTTCCGTCACACAAAATTTGAGATCTGGATCTCAAATTTTCCGACAACAAAATCCGTTGTTGGAAATTCCGATCGTGTGTACACAATTCCGACGCACAAAATTCCACGCATGCTCAGAATCAAGCAGAAGAGCCGCACTGGCTATTGAACTTCATTTTTCTTGGCTCGTCATACGTGTTGTACGTCACCGCGTTCTTGACGTTTGCAATTTCCGACCAACTTTGTGTGACCGTGTGTATGCAAGACAAATTTGAGGCAACATCCGTTGAAAAAAATACATGGATTTTGTTGGCAGAATGTCCGATCAATGTCCGATCGTGTGTACATCGCATTAGGCTTTTATGGAAATTAGTTTAGAAGCTTTAGCAAAAAAAAGCCAAAAGCTCATAAACTCACTTTTAGAAGCTGTAGTATACTTGAAGACTTACCCTCTAATCCCATCCCGATAACAACTCAAAATTTTGGAATTGTCGTTGCTTTTGGTTCTGCTGATGATAGCTTCTAACATAAATGGAGGTGGAGGTAGGGGCCAGATCCCTAGCATGGACAAAAACAACAATAAAACATAACAGGCTTGCCAACCCTTCCCTACTCGGTTTAAAACAAAAAAAAAAAAAAAAGGTTTTGGCTTTGAATTACATTTTCACTTTAGAGCCATTACAGAATCTGAAAGTAGCTGAGCTCATACCAAGCATATTCTGTAAGTGCTAAAAGAGAATTTTGCTAATAGCTGCAGTGGTAAGGTGATGTGAAACAAACAGCCAGGATACTCGGCTTTTTGTTAGTACTCGTAAAGAGTTAAATAGCGGATAAATTTGTGTTATTTTTTTTCTGTAATTAAACAAGACTGTAGAGGCCAAGGAAGATGAAATCATTTAATAGCATAGGAAAGAAGGAAGCCACAGGAGGTCCGGTGAACTGCAGACCGAATCCCAATTAAGGTTAAGCATTAATATATAATCAATGTGGCATTTACCAGGGAGAGGGGCACAGACAGACCTCATTTTTTTCCATGTTGTTAGTCCTGGAAGTTCTGATTCATTTGAAATAAACATACTTCTCAATAATCCTATTAATTAATGAAAGAATGATGCTTTAACCACTTAAGGACCAGGAAGGATTTGCCCCCTTAATGACCAGGTAATTTTTTGCGATACGGCACTGTGTCGCTTTAATTGACAATTGCGCGGTCGTGGGACGTTGTACCCACATAAACATTTATGTCCTTTTTTTTCCACAAATTCTTTTGGTGGTATTTGATCACCTCTGTGGTTTTTATTGTTTGCGCTATAAACAAAAAAAGACCGACAATTTTGAAAAAACAGCAATTTTTTTTTAACTTTTTTGCTATAATAAATACCCCCCCAAAGTAAAAAAAAAATTCTTCATCAGTTTAGGCCAATATGTATTCTTCTACATGTTTTTGGCCAAAAAAAAATCGCAATAAGCATATATTGATTGGTTTGCGCAAAAGTTATAACGTCTACAAAATAGGGGATAGATTTATGGCATTTTTATTATTATTATTATTATTTTTTACTACTGATGGCGGTGATCTGCAACATTGTGGCGGACAGATCAGACACTTTTGATACTTTTTTGGGATCATTGACATTTATATAGCAATCAGAGCTAAAAATGGCCACTGATTACTGTATAAATCACTGGCAGGGAAGGGGTTAACACTAGGGGGGCGATCAAGGGGTTAAATGTGTCCTATGGAGGTGTTTCTAACTGTGGGGTGGTGGGACTGACAGGGAGTAGAGAGAGAAAGCTGTTCCTGATTAGAAGAATAATACTTTAGCGCCAAAGAAATAGTGAATTAACTAATGTATGATAATGTACAAATTAATAATTGAATAAATGTTCAAAAAATATATAATAATTCCACCAGCTGCAGTAAGAACTTGCTAAATACAAATAAAAAAAGAAAACAGATCACTGCACTAGGTGATAAGAAACGTGAATATAAAAGTCCTTATTATATCCTAATGTCCTAATTATATAGTCCCAGTACATTTGTGTTTTCATAAGTGCTCGTGCTCAATAATAAACACCCGTGCTCCATTACTAGGAACATCAGATCTCTCTCTACTCTCTACTTGTAGAGTGGCCCTGAGCATCATCTTCTGGGGTCCCTCGGCGGCTCTCACGGCTCCTCCCCACATCAGATAACCCCCTAGGAGAAGCACTCTCCCGGGGGGTTACCTTGCAGGCACGCTCCCGAGTCCAGCATTCGGTGTCCATAGCCGCCGAATGTATGACTCGACCCCGCCCCCGCATCATTGGATTTGATTGACAGCAGCGGGTCAGGTTCCAGGGCTCAGGTAAGTAAAACGGGGGGGGGGGGGCTTGGGGGTCCAGTCACTGCCAGGTGTTTTTTCACCTTAATGCATAGGATGCATTGAGGTGAAAAAACACAAGAGTTTACAACCCCTTTAAAGTGGATGTAAATCTGATTCATGAAATTTGAGCTGCGCACATATATCTGCAGTGTTTTCTTATCTCTCTTCAAAGCACTATGCCCCACAGCTGTCTCCTGCTCTGTTCTTCTGTTATCAGCCTGATAACTTCTGACAAGTTCTCTGTCACATATGATAAAAGCAGCCTGAGTTTTGTGTTGGGGAGGATGCTATAAATAGATTAGCAGAGCCCTGAACCATTCAACAATCAGCTCTGAAAGTCTCTACCTATAAGGAGAGGGGGTGTGTGGCTTTCCTCCAATCATCTGTCTTGGCTGTATGCTCAGACTTCACTGCAGGGCTAACCAGGAAGAGAAAATCTCCTAAGGCGATGTGAACTTTCTAAACAGTATATAAAGCTGAAGACAGCAGATATACATGTAAAACTTATGTAGGGAGATTTGTTTCATCCCTGTGTATCATCTGAGGCTGTTCACTTCACTGGGTATATGCATACCTCCCAACTTTTTGAGATGGGAAGGAGGAACACTTATCAGCAAAAGTATGTAGGCATAGGACACCTCCCTGCCACGCCCCCTTAAAGGAGAATTATTAAAAAAAGAAATGATTAGTTAAATTACAAGTGCTTTTTTTACCACTACTATTCCTTTATATTGGCTTTTTAAATTTTCCAATACAGAAATTTAGAAATTAGATGAAAGGTTTAGCACTGGGAAACACTTTTTGATAGATAAAAAGTGCATTTTATATACAACTATATAGATCAGACCAAAATGAGGGACAAATGAGGATGAAAGAGGGACACAGGGACTTTGTTCCAAATCAGAGACAGTCCCTCAAAATCAGGGACAATTGAGAGCTATGGGTATATGTGAGGGTTTACATCCACTTTAGTATACTTGTTTGCTGTTATTCCCAAATAGAGCTTCAACTTTTCTAAGAGAGCCTCAACTTTTCAACTGTTGTGCAATCTGGATTAATAGTTACTAAAAAACAAAAAATGATGTAGTCTTAAAATGACCACACATGATTTATATATAATACATATTTATTTGTAACTAATGCTTAAAAAAGGAATCCGTACAAATTAAAATGTTATTTGATATGAAGCAGATTACTAAGGTGCATTAACATTAAGAATTGCTTCATTATGCAAATTTGTTCCTGTTCATTTCAACGAAACGAATATCCTTAAAACATTTCTTAGTGGTACGAATGTATAATATAGTGTGCAGAGTTTAGCAGTCTGGAGGATAATACGTATAGCACAGTGTAGTAAGTGTAGCAGTTTGACCCCTTTCACACTGAGGCAGTTTTCAGGTGTTTTGGCGCTAGAAATAGCACCTGTAAAGCGCCTGAAAACTACCTCCCATTCACTTCAATAGGTGCTTTCACACTGGGTCGGTGCGCTTGTGGGACGTTAGGAAAAGTCCTGCAAGCAGCATCTTTGGGGCGGCTTGGGAGTGCTATAAATAGCGCTCCGAAAATGTCCCTGCCCATTGAAATGAATAGGCAGCTCTTCCAAAGCGCTGCAAAACAGATCTTTTTTCGTTTTTCTTTTATTTAAGGTCCCGTTGTCATGTGACCTACAAAAAAACGCCCGCTAGCGCCAGAAAAACACCGCTAAAACGCTGCTAAAGCACCGCAAAAGCGACCAGCACTTTAGCACTGTTTTATCTGCGCTTCAGTGTGAAAGTAGCCTTAGTGGTAACTGGCATTACGTTGGCGATGGTGAGTGTTGGTGTAGTAACTCCTAGTGCGGAGAGTTCCAGGTCAACTGCAGGCTAGTCAATAATGTTTCTGATTTCCTCTGATACCTTTAGCCTGGGTTTACACTGCTGCGTTTCAGACACTGCATGTAATTTGCACAGGAGTCGCAGCACGTTCCTGTGCAAATTACATGCGGTGTCTGTGGGGTGCGATTTAAGCTATGGATTTGTATGGTTCAAATCACATCGCATTGGCACCAAATTGGTGCAGGACCCTTTTTTTGTCCACACCAGTATAGGATCGCATGGGTGTTCACACCCATGCGATCCGATTCTGCAAATCGCGCTGCATTTTGCAAACTGATTGCAGGGTATTGTTGACTTAACATACACCCCGCGATTGGTTCACATTGATGACATGTGATTTGGATGCAGTGTCGAATCCACAGCGAATATGCTTTGAATTCGCACCACATCTAGTGTGAACCTAGGCTAAAGGGTCTATTCCCACTATCACAGTGCAGTAGTGCATACAAACATGTTAAAAATGGTGAGGTGTATTTCAGTCTTATTTTTTTGTTAATGGCATCTGAAAGAAACTAGGAAGTGCAGCACAAAGCATTTGCGTTCTAGCACACCTCAATGCACACAATGCCTGAACTGGTTCCCCCATCCATACATTCAAGGTGGAAGGAGGAATCCTCCCTACTGCGCTATTGTATACTGACAGTGGGGGGAACTGCGCCGCTGCCAGAATACACAGATCAGATCTGCAGCTTTTGGCTGCTGCCTATGATCGAGTGGCTATTATTCAACAAGGCAGTTGAACAGAAGACAATTGGTAGATCAACTTGTGTTCAACTGCAATGGCCACACATGGATCAAAATTTGGTGGGTCCCTACTAAACTGGCTGAATTTTGATTCATATATGGCCAGGTTTATGGGGCAGACACAACCAGGGGATTCTTGCTGGAGCAGTAAACCATGCACAGAACTTGAAGTAAGGAGCTGGGTGTTTAGAGGAGTTTACCATAAAAGCACAGTTTTCCTTTAGGAGATGCCAAGAAGCAGATTGGAGGTTCCTAAAATGGATCTGGTAACCCACCACAGATCTAGCTTCAGATGCAATGGAGTGACTGTAAGGCGATTATTTTAATGTCTGCGCCCTTGTGGGGGATGTCACTCCTTGCCTCCTGATTTATCCACATACAAAGTGAGAAAAAGTCTCTCCAATGGAAAAAAAAAACAGATACGAACAAATATCTGAAAAACTTTTTCTAATCTCTCTCTTGCACTTCAGAGTTATAATAAATCAGATAAAATGCTTTAAAAGGTTTTTCAGCACCTTGTAGAATAGAAGATGGATGAACCATTAACTAGATAAGGTAAAACGCAGAAAGGAGGGTGCAGTGATGCATTAAAACTAATGATATTGCAATGAAAGGCCTGTAGAGCCAGTGGAGGTCTGTGTGTGAAAAGATCTCTCTGTATTGGACCTTCCCCATGGAGTCCTGTATAGCAGTGGCGTCCTCACTGCCTTGAACAAGCCTCACGTCCAGGTAGCTGGAGTTGCTATGGCAACACTTTTCTAGAACTTCTACCCCTTTGTCAAGGCTAACCTCCCTTGGCTCTATAGGTGTTTTACTTAAGTCAATAATTGTGTGTGTACTATCATTATTTCTTATTACACCTTATTGATTTTAATGCACAAAGATCGTTGCGCCCTTCTTTCTGCTTTTTACCTTAAAGTGGTTGTAAACCTCAGTCATGAAATCTGAACAAAGCACATATATCTGTAATGTTTACTTTTCTATCCCGTGAGCTCTAAGGCAGTGGTTCTCAACTCCTGTCCTCAGGACCCCCTAACGGGCCAGATTTTAAGTACTGTATTTATTGGCGTGTCACACGCACTTTTTCACCCTGAAAATCAGGTGCAAATAGTGTGTGCGTGTTATACGCTGATACTGCAATTTGGGCTGTGTAGGATGGAACAGGGAGGGGGGCGGGACGAGTGCCTTCAGATTACATACAGCGGGAATCTCCTGTTTACTCAGCGGCCTCTGTAATAGGAAGTCTCATCTCCTGGGTCGGCATTGGACCAGTGTTTTGTCTATCATAGAAGCCGGTCCAGGAGGTGGGACTTTGTATTAAAGAGGCCGCCGAGTAAACCAGAGATTCTCGCTGTATGTAATCTGACGGCGCTCGTCCCACCCCCCCTCCCTGTCCCCTCCAAGGCAGAAGTAATCTGAGGTGAAGCTGCAGATGGGCACTGATCAGGCTGCATTCAAGGCAATGGTGAGACTGCATATGGGCAATGATCAGGCTGCAGATGGGCATTGATCAGGCTGCAGATGGGCATTGATCAGGCTGCATTGATGGGCAATTGTGAGGCTGCAGATGGACATTGATCAGGCTGCATTGATGGGCAATTGTGAGGCTGCAAATGGCATTGGTCAGGATGCATTGATGGGCAATTGTGAGGCTGCAGATGGCATTGATCAGGCTGCAGATGGGCAATGGTGAGGCTGCATTATTGGGCACTGACCCTTATTTTGCTTCAAAGTTCTTTATTTAAAATTTGAGTTTTTTCCTGAAACTTCCCTCCTAAAATGAAGGTGCGTGTTATACGCCTGTGCGTGTTATATGCCGATAAATACGGTATTACCTTGGGGATATGCAGACTAGTATACTGCAATCACTGAGCAGCAAATGATATGACCTGTGATATATTTCAGTTATCTTGCAAACCTGGCCTGTTGGTGGGTCCTGAGGACAGGAGTTGAGAACCACTGCTCTAAGGTAGTTACTGGCCGAGATTCGAACTGTGTATGGGCAGGCTGAATGTACCAAGTTGATCAATCGATCAACTTGGGTAGAACCAGCATTCCGGATTTTACCTGCGAATATCGCAAGCGGCTGCTATAGCTAGTAATAATCACAGTCTTCTCCCAGCAGGAATGGCTTCCCCTGCCCCCTCCACAGGGAGAAGGCAATGGACCAGCAGGAGGTTGCAGGAAAGAAATGTACTTCGTGTATGGCCAGCATAGGTGGTGTTTCTCTCTGGTGCTTCGTTTCTCTGTTATCAACATGAGTCACTTCTGAGAAGTTTTCCTGACACACGAGATAAATTTGTGACGAGGAAAAGAGCTCAGCACACAACTTGTCAATTCACAACAGAGCTCTGCATGTTCCTTCAATCCTGTGCCTTGTGTGGAGGGGGGCATGTCCCTTTCCTCCAATTAGCTCACACACTGTAACTGCAGCTCTCCACCCCCTCCTCTCTGCTCCTGACAGGTGTAGAGGCATTTCATCACAGCTATCACATATTTATCACAAATCTGCACTTTTAAATTAATGTAGAGAAGAAAAGACTGCAGATAAACAAGTGAAACTTATGTAGGATAATTTGTTTCATCTCTTTGTATCACCTGAGGCTATTCACTTCACTGGGTATATGTGAGGGTTTACAACCACTTTAAAGGTTTTTATATATATATATATATATATATATATATATATATATATATATATATATATATATATATATATATATATATATATAATAACAAACGTGTCATATTTACTTCCTCTGTGCAACGGTTTTGCACAGAGTGGCCCCGATCCTCCTTCTCTGGGGTCCCTTAATGGCGCAAATGGCTCCTCCTCTTCTCGAGTGCCCCCATGGAGAGCCGCATTCCATGGGGGGCAGTCGTGCGGGCGCGCTCCTGCGTCCTGCAGCTGACACATTGACACAGACAGCAGGACTTGGCTCAGCCCCCGGCTCCCGTGCCACTGGATTTGATTGACAGCAGCGGGAGCCAATGGGCTCCCGCCGCTATCAATCAATCCAATGAGGACCCGAGACAGCGGCTGGAGCTGCCGTGCTCATCACCACTGAAACGATCGGGTTCAGGTAAGTAAAAGGGGGGCTCTGGGGGGCTGCTGCACTACAGAAGGTTTTTCACCGAGATGCATAGAATGCGAAAAACCTCGAGGGTTTACAACCCCTTTAAGGAGACTACAAGACTAGCAGAAAAATTAGAACTTTTCCCACGAGTCGTAATATATACTGTAGGTGAACAGGTTGTGTAATAATAAAGTACGGTAAATGATTACAAGTTACAAAGTCTATCTTACTCTTTCACTGCTTGATCCTTATAATATCAAATGTACAATGTATGAAGTATGTGGATGAAGGAGAATTTACATATTAATGCAGCCTTCCACAATTATTTTACCCCAAAGAAGCTTTTACATTTTTTTTAGATCTCAGGGAACCCTTACTAAAACGAATTCATTTGGATCAATGGCAAAAATGCACCTTACATTGATTGTCAATAGGGTGAATGTCCCCCCTTACAGTGATGGTCAGAATGCCACCCTTACATATAGCTAAAAAGGTGATTGATGTCACACTGCTGGCTATGCCAAGTGGTATTGGTCCTGGACCCAGGCACCATCAAACAGGAGGTTAATCAGCCACAGCTCAGGGAACCCCTAGCAACCTCTGGAGGAACCCTAGGGTACCATGGAATCCTGGTTCAGAATGGCTGTGTTAATACATACTAGCTTCCAGCACTTTATAATGTACAGTTGCTGTTTTCACCTTTTCGTTGTTAGGCCTGTTTTGAATGTAGACCACGGTGCTGTGAAGGTGAAGCATATGACTTTGTTCTCAGACTTTGCATTTATTTGTTCTCTTTGTTTTTTCAATGGAGGCAGTGAAAGTGGGCAGAGTACCCCCAGCTTGTCTATGTGCTCAGACACCAAATCCACGTCTTCGTCCTATCAGCAGGCGCCCAGACATTTCCATGTTCCAGGTAGGCACATGTTTTTGCTAATTTGCCATCATTAATTGGAGAAGCCTGTAGATTCTCATGATTTGTTCGCATGCTGTCAATGCATGCCTGATTCATTTTTCCAATTACTGCTGTAAATCTGACAAGTAACTCATTGTGCTGATCAAAACCCTCTCCTTGGAAATCACCAGAAAGCTTTGAACTGCTCTTTGTGTGAGCAAAACTGGGCTAATTATTGCCTCCCTAACAGTGCTAAAAATCGTCCCTTTTGGTGAAGGGTTAGAGACCATGATTTATTTATTGGCTGATACTAGAAAAGTGAAATGACTGAGATGACTTCAGTAGAGAACAAAGTAGAAGTAGGATGGCAATGCTCCCTGGGAAATGTATGCAGATAACCTTCTGCGGAAGGACATCTAGGGCATAGCATTGTCACTTGGCATCTCCAGTGCCCACTCATTGGATGTTTAAGGCTCCGTTCACACTTGTGCGACTCCAAAGCTGTGCAATTTCGAGTGCGACTTTGGAGTGCAACTCTGATCCAACTTTTACACTCGATGGCACTCAATTCGCATTAGAGTCGCAACAAAGTAGAGCAGGAACCTTTTCAAAGTTGCTGCAACTTTAAATCAAATAGATTTGAACGAGTTCCGTTGAAATCAATGGGCTGTGACTTGTCATGCGACTTTATATGTCCAAAGTCATATGACAATTGGCAGAAGTGTGAATGAAGACTTAAGCAACCACATAGGCCAGGGATATGCAAATAGCAGACCTCCAGCTGTTCCAGAACTACAAGTCCCATGAGGCATAGCAAGACTCTGACAGCCACAAGCATGACACCCAGAGGCAGAGGCATGATGGGACTTGTAGTTTTGCAACAGCTGGAGGTCCGCTAATTGCATATCCCTGACATAGGCTTTTGCTGAAGCAGAACACCTACTTGTGGAAAGTACTGTATGGGCGGATATCTACTGGCTCATACTAGAGAAGAGCCACTTGGCACCGCCCGTACCTCTGTCCTCATCTCAAGTGTAATGCTCCCTCCTACAATACTAGTACTGCAAGTAATGTGGGAGGAGAGCATGCCACACTCTTCTAGGTGGTCCAGGGCCAAAAGTCCTCATTTACAAGAATATATTTTGGTAGTTCATCAAGTTTATTATGGGGTGTATTTTCTTTTTGTAAATGTAGGCTTTAATGTGATTTTAATTATTTTTATTTTCAACCTGTACTGATTACATGGCACGTTTGATGTTATGCAGTTAATTTACTAAAACTCAAGAGTGCAAAATCTGGTGTAGCTGTGCATAGAAATCAATGAGCTTCCAGGTTTTATGTCAAAACTTAATTGAACAAGCTGAAGTTAGAAGCTGATTGGCTACCATGCTCCAGTTTTAGTAAATCAACCCCTATGTGTTAAACTGTATCCTAAAGTAATATCCCTTGTGCTGATTTATCTTCTATTTGTAGAAATTCCCCTCAGTCCATGCCCAACCCCACTGCTGTAAAATTCCAGTGCAGTGGGGGTTAACTAAGGGGTTTTTACAGGTTCTCGTCAAGAGAGTCTGACTGCCCGTCCTTTTCACCCAGTTGCTCTATTCAATATAACCATGCTACATCTTGTATGAATGAAATATGATGTATAAATGGAGGGGGCAGACCTATTCATCACCCACCCATCCTCCATTTACAGAGACTGTTCCATTCATAGAAGCTTTAGGCCCCTTTCACACTACCATGACTTCGAAGTCGCGAGATTTTGCCGCAATTTCCCGGCAACGATTTTGACACAATTTTTGTCGCAATTTCAGGGAATGCCTGTGTAACTCGCATCAAGGTCGGACCAAAGTAGTGCAGTGACTACTTTAAAGTCGGCACGACTTGAAGTTGTACTAATATGAATGGTAGTCATTGGAAATCATGGCAAACGACTTGTCATACGACTTTGCAGTCCCAAGTCATAGGACAAGTCGTACAAGTGTGAAAGGGGCCTTAGTACAGCTTCTATAAATGGAGCAGCTGGGTGGAAAGAGCAGGCATAGTTAGGCACATTTGATGAGCGCCTGTGACAATCTGATAGTGGTATAAACTCCTGCCAAAAGATTATGGCAGGACGGGTGGGGGGGAGCAAGGATTGAGGAGGATTTCTACTAATAGAAAAGGAATCAGCACAAGGGACACATCCTACTGACAGCTAGTTATGTCCCTGGTGCTGATTTTGATTATTTTTTTTTATTTTAGCTACACAAAAAAAATGCAATATATTGCAGCTTACCAGTCTTTAAATATGGTGGCTACAATAGTTTTCCTTTTTTAGGCTTTTTTCCTTTATTTTTACCTGGTGATCCGGCCAGTAACAAGCTTCCTGTCTTAGGGTGTGTGGGGTCTCCACTCTGGATAAAGGAGCAATAGAGAAACCATTTGGACAGCAGCATTTTCAGCCTGGATGGAGGGTAGTTGTTAGATGCACTAGCAGATTTAAACTAACAAATTAAATCTGAACTCCAGCTAACTCTGTTTAAGCTGTTAATGCAAAACTTTTTTTTCTTTTGGGATAAAGGTTTTATTAATATTAATTAAACCTGACCATTGTAAGCACCCCTGTCAGTGTTAAATCGATGGCTCCATCCTCTAACTTTGGCTGGACAGCTCGGTGTGTTAAGGAAGTTGAAATATAACATACTTACTAGCCAGGCCACCAGGTAATATTGAAGGGGCTGTAAAGGTTGTTTTGTTTTGTTTTTTTGTTATACTTACCTGCTCTGTGCAGGGGGTTTTGCACAGAGTGACCCCAATCCTCCTTTTCTAGGGTCCCCCAAAGGTGCTCCTGGCTCCTCCTCTTCTCGAATGCCCCCACAGAGAGCCGTATTCCATGGGAGCCCTCGTGTCGGCGCACTCCTGAGTCCTGCTGTGTTCATTGACATAGACAGCAGGACTCGGCCCCGCCCCCCACTTCCCGTGTCACTGGATTGGATTGATAGCAGCTGGAGCCAATGACTCCTGCTGCTATCAATCTGTCCAATGAGGACCCTAGACAGCGGCTAGAGCTGCTGTGCTCCTCTCCGTCGCTGCAAAGATGGGGTTCAGGCAAGTAAAACGGAGGCTGCTGCACTACAGGAGGTTTTTCACTGTAATGCATAGAACCTTGAGGGTTTACAACCCCTTTAAGGGAAAAAAAAGCCTAAAAAGAGAAAAAGAATGCAACCACCCCCAAAGATTTGGTAAACTGCAATATTCAGTCATTTGGGGGTGGGGGGGGGGGTATTTAACATTCTTGCAACTTTGTAATAGCAAAAAGAACAGTGTCATTGGTTGGGCCACTCCCACTTTTTCCATGGCTTATAGAAAGCTTTGACCTCTTTTATGCTTTTCAGATTCACAACAATTTCCTTTAAAGTATATCTAAACCCTCATTGGATGATATTTCGGTTACTAAAGCACTGTGTATCGTATAATACTGCCATTGAAAAAAAAAAATCCTCTTTAATACCTTTTTTTATTTTGCATCTCAGAGCTGCTGATCTCACCCAGCTTAGGCAGGCACTTTCTGTCTTCAAAGCACTCATTCCAGCATAACTCCCAACTGTTTGAGATGGGAACGAGGGACACCGATCACAAAAGTATGCAGGCATAGGACACACCCCCTGCCACGCCCCCTTAAAGGAGAATTGTACAAAAAAACAAAATTGGATAAACCCACAAGTGCTTTTTTTTTACCACTACTATTCCTTTATATTGGCTTTTGGAATTTACAAATGCAGCAATTTAAAAATTGGATGAAGGATTTAGAACTGGGAAACACTTTTTGATGGATAAAAAGTGCATTTTATATACATCTATATAGATCAGACCAAAATGAGGGACAAATGAGGAGAAATCAGGGACAGAGGGACATTACTCCAAATCAGGGACAGTCCCTCCAAATCAGGGACAGTTGGGAGCTATGATTCCAGTGTTGGCTGCATATTATTGTTCTGGCCTGGCTTCCAGATAACGACAAGAGTGGGCCATACTTTTGCAGTGTGTGTCGGCACAGGGCCACTTGTAGTCTTCATCAGGGCAGCATGTGACAGGGTGACAGCAATTGTCATCCCACCTGGCAAAGGATCTTCCTGGCTAAATCATCAGGTATCTTTATTCTTTAATATAGTTGGAAACAACTTCTGAAACTGCAAAAACATTTTAAAACCTACATGGGATTTTAGTATTTGGGTTTAGAACTTCTTGAAATAGAAGATAGGGTCAGATGTACCTGACCTGGAGGATAACCTTTATAGTCTGGACCATTACTGAAGACCTTTCTGGCATTTGTGGTGCTTTTAATGTCCATTATTTAGTGTGTATGAAAGTTTGGGGTTTAAATGATAGCCTTTGTTGGCTAATTTTCCACAGCACTGTTGCTAAGATATGAGGGTATGAGCGTTCCTAATAACACTGAGGCTGTGCTAAACAAAAGTAAGGCATCCACAACGGGCAAGAAGAATCCGCAGTTTTGGGTGGCACAGATCAGGGAAGGATCTGATACAATGTAAGCAGAGGAAATAATGTAACCGGAGCACAGGACTAGAAAACAAGTAGCAACCTTTAATTAAAATATATATCCACTCTTACATCATAGTGAGGGACAAGAGCTGCTTTATTTTACCTTCTTCCTTGTTCAGTAACACTGGGTGTCATTCAACTTGAAAGACTGAGGACATCTTGTGGTGAAAATGAATTACTGTAAGGGAGCTCCGGATTGAAGGTGAGTATTGCAGCTTTTTATTGCAAGCACCTGCTGGAGGACTGTTTTATTTTACAAATATTTGCAATGAGTTGGGCGTTAAATATTAGGCGGAGTGATTGTCTTTCTGCCTACTGCTTGTCCTTTACTACCAAACAGGAAGCTTCTAATACACTGCCTGCTACGCACTAGGGGCTAAATAGCGCACAAGGATATGTGTCTATCTCTCTGTCTATTATGTACATTTTTATTACAATTTCTACCTTTGCAGCTACCAAGAAGGAACCAGTCAGCACCCTGACCCTTTCTAGGAGGTAGTAATTGCAAGCCTGAGACCCGGGGCCCCAAGTGTCAATGCCCCTAAAATATATTTTCATTTTATTAATTTATTTTTTTCCATAACACATAACAAGCCTGTTCTGAAATAGTTTCTGCTTTTATTTGAGGATATTTTGTTCTGCCGTTTTATTTTCTTAACCTTTTACGCTTGCTTTGTGTACTAACTTATTTCTCTGGAAGGTAAACGTGCATTTCTTGACTTGACAGCATTTTTTTTTTACAAAAAGAGTGGAAAGAAAATGTAAGATGTTGCCAGTGGCAATTTGTCAGGTTAAACCTGTCAGTTTTCTAGCATGGATCAAGACATAAAAGCTGACCAGTGACTGATTGTAATGGGCAACTCTGCTTTTTTCTTTTTTTTTTCCTACGCCTGAGTAATCATGAGAGTATATTAGCCTTTTCCAGAGCTGGGCTGCAATCTTGTGGCTGTTTTCTGCAACACGGCGCCCTCTGCTGTGCATAGAAAACAACCACACCTTCATTTGAAATTTATAGATTATGGTCAATCTCTGCTTTTTTCCCTTCTGTTCAACAACTCTTAATTTGCAATCTATATTTTCTCTTTTATTTATTCTCCCTTTTTCTTTTCTGTAGACACTGGAAGTAAAGATAACATCTATAGGAAACCCCCTATCTACAGACAGCATGGTACAGTCCCTTTCTGCTTGCTGCTTTGCCTTTCTTTTGCATGAAGATCAAATACTAAATCCTTTTAGTGACATTTCATGAATCCACATTACTGATTACCAAAATACAATGTGATATGCCTAAAAAATGATTATCGCACTTTTTTTAAATGGTCTCGATGGCTGTATATAGTTACCTATTATATACATTTGTATGTATTCTGACAGCATAGTTCCGTTATATATTAAACACAATAAGGATAGGTAGAATGAGAGATACAAAGAAATATGATGAAATGAGAAAAAGAGGGAATGAAATCGTAGATCTAGATCTGAAGATGACAACTCTTTGTTGCTCTTGTACAGACTAGGTAGCTGCATAATTTTTTCGAATTGCGGGTCCACAATTATATTTCTAATTTATCAGTGGCCTATTACATTATTTACTGAATTGTGATTACACTCCCTTGATGGCTTTATTTTATATACTTGGACAAAGACAGCAGTCTGTTAGGACATAAATGTGGGAGCTATCATTGCTGACTTATATTTTGAAGGTGCAAACCCCTGGCCTGTCATCTTATCCTAACCTAACTACAAAGAAGTCTCTGACCCAAAACCAGCATTTGCATATTTCAGGCTAGTTGCTCAATACCAGGATGACACCCTTAGAGCTTACAACATCATCAGCAGCTGACATAGTTCTATCATGAGGTGCTGATTCCTTAAAACCCTTTCATTCTGAAAATGTACTGATTGGCCAGTATGCCGTGTATTAGTGATGAAATCCCCTTACATTAAGTCCTCATGCACATGAATGCCATGTGTTCCAGGGCACTATCTCACTGCTTTCAGAATGTGCACCCTACCCCCATGGCACTGGTTCATCAAACTGAAAATCACTCAGCTTTATACTAAATTTAATAGGAGACTGTATAAACTAAAAAGCCTGATGCCGCGTACACACGAGCGGACTTTACGGCAGACTTTGCCCGGCGGACTGGATTTCGTCGGACAATTAGATCGTGTGTGGGCTCCAGCGGACTTTGTTTTCTCAAAAGTTGGACGGACTTAGATTTGAAACATGTTTTAAATCTATCCGTCGAAATCGAGTCCGGACGAAAAGTCCGCTCGTCTGTATGCTAGTTCGACGGGCAAAAAGCCACGCTAGGGCAGCTATTGGCTACTGGCTATGAACTTCCTTGTTTTAGTCCGGTCGTACGTCATCACATACGAATTCGACGGACTTTGGTGGATTGTGTGTAGGCAAGTCCGTTCATTCAGAAAGTCTGTCGTAAAGTCTGTCGAAAAGTCCGCCGAGCAAAGTTTGCCGTAAAGTCCGACCGTGTGTACGCGGCATAATGTGTGAAAAATGTCAACCCAACATTCAAAAAAGAAACAAGGTTGTGCATACCCACGCATCGAATAAGCCACAGGGTTAACCTAACTTTTATTAAAGTTAAAGGGCACTATCCAAATAGAAACTGTGTGTGTTTAATAATTATAAGTGGAGGCTGGGGCTCTAACACACAGTACATTAAGCCTTTCATCACTAACTATGGCTCATTATTCTGGTAAGTTTATTTATCTCTCTGCAAAGTAACCCACAAAGCTGTACATCAGTGCTGCAGAGGCAAAAACACAAGGGGCTGGGGCTCTAACACACTCATTGGATAAAGCCTCTCACTACTGACAATGGTTCGTATGTTACAGTCAATTTATTTGCACTAAGGCTTACTTCCCTCAAGCACCAAGTCAGAGCTCACATATAGAGAGGCATAAAGAGTCACCAGTCCATATTCACCAATTTCACCAACACCAAAATCAAACCAGTGATAAATCAAAAAAAAACTAAGCCCAAAGAACCCAACATTTTTCTCTCAAAAGGGAGAGCTTCGTCTGGGCTGCAGCAATGTGAAATAAAATATTTCAATGACCATAACCACATGGTCAAACAGCAAAATGGCAGCCAAACCAACTTTTTCTCTATTTGTAGCCAAAAATGGCTGCTATGCTTGCCCCTTGCTGCATAATAACTGCAGAGACTTCGCCATCTTGTGGACAAAAAGTAGAAGGCTATCTTTTAAGCACTGTGAAATATCCTATATTTTCCACAATATCAGGAGAATACTGAGAATCATCTAAACTTGTAAGATTTTTACACTCAGATCCTCCAGTTACTCAGTCACAATTTTGCCTGTTCCACCCCAAAATAGACCACACAGTATATGGGTTTCCATTATAGGATATAGATGCCCCAGTGCCTTGTGTTTATGCCTCTGTAACACTGATGTACAGCTTTGTGAGTTAATTTGCTGAGATATGAATACATTTACCAGAATAATGAGCCACAGTTAGTGATGAGATGTTTTTTAAAGAGTGTGTTAGAGCCCCAGCCTCCACTTATAAGTATTAAACACACGCAGTTTCTGTTACATAATGCCCTTTTTTTCCAAGTAACTCTAAATTCTGCATTCACACCTGAGTGTTTTGTAGCTCAAAGATTGAAGCTCGAAGATGCTTAATAACAAGCAAAATCCCAGCCATTTCAATGGCCCCTTTTCACACCTGAGAGTGGACAGGGGCCAGTAAAATGAATGGGATTTTCCTTGTCGAGCGTCTGCGAGCCTTAAGCTTCGAGCTAAAATGTTCCGGTGTGAATGCAGCCTAATAAAAATTTGATTTTAACCCTGTGGCCTAATGGTGCGTGGTTATCCGCACCCTCGTTTGTTTTTTGAATCAACAGAGATTGCAGATATTAGTTGTTGCTAATGCAACAGTGCTAGTTCAGTTCTGTTACTTGCCTGAGTCAGCCCTTTTCTCTAGAATAACTCTACTCAGAATCTAATGGGCCTGATTTGCTAAATAATACACGCATTTGCAGTTTAACCTCTTAACCTCTGGAAGGTTTATCCCCCTTCCTGACCAGCCCATTTTTTGCGATACGGCACTGCGTCACTATAACTTATAATTGCGCGGTCGTGTGACGCTGTACCCAAAAAATTGATGTCCATTTTTTCCCCACAAATAGAGCTTTCTTTTGGTGGTATTTTATCACCTCTGCGGTTTTTATCTTTTGCGCTATAAACAAAAAAAGACCGACAATTTTGGAAAAAAAAACACAATATTTTTTACTTTCTGCTATAAAACACATCCAATCAAAAAAATTTAAAAAAATCTAATTTCTTGATCACTTTAGGCAAATATGTATTCTGCTACATATTTTGGTAAGAAAAATCCCAATAAGCGTATAGTGATTGGTTTGCGCAAAAGTTATAGTGTCTACAAACTATGGGACATTTTTATGGAATTTTTATGTATTTATTTTTTTTACTAGTAATGGCGGCGATGAGCGCCGTATAGCGGGACTGTGACAAATCGGACACTAATGCCGCGTACACACGGTCGGACTTTTCGTCTACAAAAGTCCGACGGACGCCAACGGACTAAAGCTGGCTGACAATCCGATCGTGTGTGGGCTTCCCCGGACTTTCAGCAGACTTTTCCAGCCGCAAATCTGACGGACTTTAGATTTGAAACATGCTTCAAATCTTTACGTCGTAACTACGTCGGACCCAGAAATCCGCTCGTCTGTATGGTAGTCCGACGGGCAAAAACCCACGCTAGGGCAGCTATTGGCTACTGGCTATTAACTTCCTTATTTTAGTCCGGTGTACGTCATCACGTACGAATCCGTCGGGCTTTTGTGTGATCGTGTGTAGGCAAGTCCGTTCGTTAGAAAGTCCGCCGCAAGTCCGCCAAAAGTCCGACAAAAGTCTGTCGAAAGTCTGTCGGACGGGCTGTTGGACTTTTGTAGCCAAAAAGTCAGACCGTGTGTACGCGGCATTAGTGACACTTTTGGAGACCAGTGACACCAATACAGTGATCATTACTAAAAAATATGTAATGTCACTGTACTAATGACATTTAACATCAGGGGCGATCAAAGGGTTAAATGTGTTCCTAGGGAGTGCTTTCTAACTGTGTGGGGGATGCGCTTAGTAGAAACACAGGATCTCTGTCTTCCCTACTAGCAGAACGGCAATCTGTCTTGTTTACATAGGCAGACCGCCGTTCTGCCTCTGTCGGGATTGATCGGTGGGTCCCGGCGAACATCGGGTCTGCCGGACTCCGCTGTGTCCAATCACAGCAGGGGCGGGTCGCTAGACCCAGAAGTGCAGAATCATGTACTTGTGCACAGTGCAGCCAGAAAACCCAGTTCTGTACTTGCAGTGTTTACTATATGCATATAATGCTAATGAAGATGTGCAACCATGATAGTGTACATATTGCTAATATATCCATAAATGTAGTTTGAGAAGCAGCACACTTCCAGCTTCTGAACATACAGCTAAGTGCAAAATATATAATAAAAATGCGATCTTTACTTTTTTTCAAGCTAACATACATCTGCTAGCTATTTTGCATTTGCACTTCATGTAGGAACATTACAGCACTGTTGTCATTTAGGGCCCATTTACACTGTTGTATTTTTCTCACTTTTTTTCTGTATTTCAATAACTTTGGAGGCCCATTGATGTCAATGGCTTGTTAATACCTGTTGCCAGTGCATCAAAATGCCCATAACATACATTTTGATGTGTTGGCAACAGGTAGTGACAAGCCTTGTTCAATGGTTGTTAACTCTGTTCACTCCAGATTCGAAATGGAAAAAAAGCTTTGAAAACGCATTGTAAAATGCATGTCAAAGGAAAAGCTAATTCAGAATGTAAGGCAGCACACACGAAGAAGTGCAGGCTGCGGCAAGCATGATTACCTGATTTATTACACTGCTCATTCCAAATGCTTGTTGTAATGATAAACATACATACTTACCCTAGACTGTACCATCAGTATGGCATTGGGGTTTTTCAGAGCTGCTGTTTTGTTTTGCACATACACTTTTTCATACTTTAGTAAGCAGTCGTGGTGCTAGTGTGCTTTTTTTTGTTTTTTTTAGCCATTATCTCAATAAACACAAAGGTGCAAACACAGGGACTGTGACATATGCTTCAGAAAAAGATCATTTAAGGTATATGTTTACTGGCTGTGCAAAGGTCCGTGCACTCATGCAAACCTGAAAGAGAAGTTTGCTTTTTCTCCACATAGCCTGCTTCTTGTGTGTTTTATTTTAGTAAATCAGACCCACTGAGTTTTGCACGAATGTTAAGTACAGTAGTTCTAAAGTCTGCATTTTTCCTTACAGTGCATTCACACTGAAAGTGCTGGCCACTCATTTTAGCAGCGCTTTAGCGCTGTTTAAGCGCCACTTTTGTGCTGCTTTCTGGCCGCTGGCCGGGTGCTTTTAACCCCAAATAAAGGGTTAAAAACTCCCATTTTGCGGTGCTTTCAACACGCTTTTCAGGCCCATTCATTCCAACGGGCAGGGCGTTTTGGGAGCGCTAAATACAGCACTCCCAACCCGCCCCAAATATGCTGCTTGTAGGATTTTTTGGGAACGTCCCGCAAGCGTACCACCCAAGGGTGAAAAGTCACACTGGAATGAATGGGAGGCGGTTTTCAGGTGCTTAGCAGAGGCCATTTCCAGCGCCATAAGCGCCTGAAAACCACCCCAGTGTGAAAGGGGTCATAAGGTGATTCTAAATGCTTATTTTTTTTTTAAATGAATTAAATAATAACAAACATGTCATATTTACCTGCTCTGTGCAATGGTTTTGCACAGCGCAGCCCCAATCCTCCTCTTCAAGCTCCTTGCTATAGGTGCACTCGTGTGCTCTCCAGAGCCGGCTCTGTGTTTCCATAAGACACAAAGAGCATGGCTTGGCCCTGCCCCTTGCTCCCCCCTCACTGATTGTGATTGACAGAAGCAGGAGCTAATGGCTTCCACTGCTGTTTCTGTGCCAATGAGGAGGGAGAGCCAAGAGAGCTTCTGCTTTCGTGCACATCTCTGGATTAAGATCGGGCTCAGGTAAGTATGTAGGGGGACTGGGGCGGCTGCTTGCAAAAGGTTTTTTACCTTATTGCATAGAATGCAGTAAGGTAAAAAAAAAAAAAAAACTTCTGCATTTAGAACCACTTTAATGCATTCCCTGCATTAAGGTAAAAACATTCCAATACTTGCCCCCCATCCCTAAACACTTACCTTAGTCCTCTCTCGATCCAGTGCTGTCCTGGCTGCAGCTCTTCTCCCTTCACTTCCTGGTATCACAGGAGACAGGCGGCAGGGGGAGTCATAGGCTGCTGCTGCTGCTGTCAGTGAAATCATGTGAGGAGGGAGGGGGGCTGTGGCAGAGCCGCGTTGCGTGTGTCAATGGATGCACACAGCCCAGCTTGGGAGTGCGCTCACACTTGTGCCTCCTCAGCACCGTGCTTGCTGAGTGGGCACTCGGAGAAGAGGAGGAGTGGACTGTGCTGACAGGAGACTCCAGAAGACGAGGTAAGGGAACGCTCTGTAAAATATCATTGCACAGATCAGATAAGTATAACATCTTTAAGAAAAAAAAAAATGTCTTTACAATCACTTTAAGCATCTTCACCCAGTTCTCATGTATTCTGGTTTCTTTATGGAGATTATTAAAGCAGCAGTTTTTCAGAGGATAGAATTGCTGATGTTAGGTGGGTGTTTGCCAGTAAAAGCTGTTTTTCGTTATCTTGTTAAGTGTAGAACAACACGATACTCATGAATCACCAGCCCACCTAATTGGGAACAATGTGAGAATCACAGTCTGAGTCATTCCCTCGGTTCCAGATCCACCTATGTCATTTACAGCATCATCTTCCAGTGAATGTTCCTACTTGACCTTGGCTAGTCCAAACGTAGGGGGAGGACAAGGATAATTGGCAAGATAGCAACCAATCGGTTTTCAGTTTCCTGCAGTCAGACTAGTGAAGGATTGTTAAAAGTTATTGCACTTTACACGATGTCAAGTAAGACAACTTTACTGACAAATGGAATGGAGCAGTACGGGGGGTTATTTACTAAAACTGGAGAGTGCAAAATCTGGTGCAGTTCTGCAGAGAAACCAGTTAGTGTCCATTTTTTTTGCCAAAGCTTAATTGACTAAGCTGAAGTTAGAAACTGATTGGCTACCATGTGTGGCTGTACCATATTCTGAGTGCTCCAGTTTTAGGAAATCCAGTGTTTCATGTACACCAAGAGTCCTAAATCTTTACAGGCTTTGTAGCCACATAATAATACAGCAGCTGACTGCCTGTGCTGTAAATAGTAGTCACTGGAACAGGAAATGAGATGAAATCAATCCAACCATGACATAAATTGCAATAATAACCCGTTTGGATGTGTAGTGGGAACGGTTATGCCGCGTACACACGGTCGTACTTTTCGTCTACAAAAGTCAGACAGCCTGTCCGACAGACTTCCGGCAGACTTTCGGTGGACTTGCGGCGGACTTGCGGCCTACTTTCTAACGAACGGACTTGCCTACACACGACCACACAAAAGTCGGTCGGATTCGTACGTGATGACGTACACCGGACTAAAATAAGGAAGTTCATAGCCAGTAGCCAATAGGTGCCCTAGCGTGGCTTTTTGTCCGTCGGACTAGCACACAGACGAGCGGATTTCGGGGTCCGTCGTAGTTACGAAGTAAAGTTTTAAAGCATGTTTCAAATCTAAAGTACGTCGGATTTGAGGCTAAAAAAGTCAGTTGAAAGTCCGGAGAAGCCCACACACGATCGGATTACCAGCCAGCTTTAGTCCGTCAGCGTCCGTTGGACTTTTGTAGACGAAAAGTACGACCGTGTGTACGCGGCATTAGAATCTCAGTTGGTGCAGAATTGTCACTCCGGCCTTGCTGACCATTGTGTCTTGGACAAAAGTTACAGCTCCTTTGACTGACCAACTGCTGCACAGATATCATTAAACCCTCCACGTCTCCACCAAAAAAAAATAAAAATTTTTATTGTTCTTTGTGTTTCTTTTCGGAAGGTTTTTTCTCACTCCTGTCCCCTATAACCAGTATATCTGTGGAAATTACCCCAGCAGATAGAAACAACAACTCAACATAGCTTTTAATCCTTCGACATAAAAGGTGTCCTTACTTGCTCTTGCAATATATAAAACAAAGAAAGTATATAATCTGCCTAGGGTTCCACTTTAAACGTTTGCACTAAATGGCAGTCTACACTTGGCTACATTCTTTTTGGAAGTGCATAGTACAACAGATGTCCAGAGAGGCAGCAAATGAGCACAATGGCCACTGTTTGGCCAAAATGTTATTGGACACCTAATTACCACACTGATATGAGTTTGTTGGGCATAACATTCCAAAAACATGGGCATTATTGTGGAGTTGTGGCTACATCAGCATCTACTCTTTTGGGAAGGCTTTCCACAAGATTTTCTAGTGTGTCTGTGGACACTGGTGACCATTCAGTCAAAAGTGTATTTGAGAGGTCAGGTACTGATGGTGAACAAGAAGGTCTAGCTTGCAATTGGTGTTCCAATTCATCTCAAAGGTGTTTAGTAGGGTTGAGGTCAGGGCTTTGCGCAGGACACCCAAATTCCTCTACATCAAACTTGACAAACCTTGTCTTAATAGCCCTGGCTTTGTGGACAGGAATAATGTCATATTGCAACAGAAAAGGGCCTCCCCTAAACTGTTGTCTCAAGATCGGAAGCATGCACTTGTCTAAAATGCCTTTTTTATTGTAGAAACCTCTGTAAATACCTTAATTCAGTAATTTGAAGAGGTGCCCACATACACTGGTAATTTAGGTAGTTGTGATGGTCAAGTGTCCACAAACTTTTGGGCATATAGTGTTTGACTAGGGCACCCGCCAGGCCTGGAAGCTACTGGCTGTATCAAATCTTCCAGACTTAAAACAGTGGAAGCTACAAGTAGTATCCGAAGTCTACATTAAGCCCCTGTTCACACCGGTGATACTTGTCATGTGATTTGGAACTTGCAAATCGCATGACAAAGTGTACCCTATTGTCAGCAATGGAACTGTTCAAATCGGTGCAAGTCCGACTTTGCGTTTCCTTAGTGGTTCCTGCTTTAAAGATGTCAGGTAAGTTGCACCTGAAATCGCACTGACCCCTGTCTTTTAAATCCTGCTACTTCACTTGAAGTAGCACAATTTCAAAGTTGTTCATTGTAAACGACGCTAAAGAATAAGTTCACCTTTTGAACATGTCACATCCATATTTAGGGTGTACCATGTTCAAGCATACCCCCCTTTCCCACTGAGCCCCACCTTCCCTGTGCCAACGGATAGGGGTTCCTCGCGGGCAGGGCCCCACACAGCCGTGCTGAATTTAAATGTAATAAACGGCTGTGTGGGGCCCTGCCCGCGAATGGCCATGTCATTCATTCACAGAGATGTGTGCATGAATAGACTACAAGTCCTGTTTTCCCCTGCAGCAGTCAACTCGTTGTCCTCAATGGGCTAAGAGTATGCAGATCAATGCACTCTTAGTCCATTGAATCTTCCTCCAGCTTTCTAACTGAAAGCCTGTACAGTGGTATGCACAGAAAGCTGGTGTGCAGGAGCCTGATGTTGCACCCGCGATCCACTAATAACGTGTGCAATACTTTGCTGGCTCCTGTGTAAAAAAATTATAAATGCACATTTTATTATATGCAAAAAATATAATATGTGCATTTATAATTTAGTTAAAGGTAAACATTTTTATAAAGAGTTCTTTTTATTTTTCCCTGTTTCTGGTAAAGACCTATTCCACCCAAAATTAATATTTTTCTTCTGGGATGTCTTTGGTATCTTGAATCATCTATTGGCTTCATATCTCTCTCTAAAGTGATTAGGTTTCCCTACAAAAATTTGCATTTCTTCTCCTCCTACAATGTTGTAATGAAGGTGTCTCTTTTTTGAAGTGGGGCCCTTTGTATTTATTAGTTATTATCAAGACTTCGTAAGGTCAGAGTGAAATCATCTCTTGGCTTTGTGATGGAAGGAACTGGGACGGAACTGAAAATCTCACCACTGAAGTACCCAAGAGATATGAGAATGCATCATCAGCTCAACTTGCCAAGAGGCGAGCAACTATTGGACAGCAGACCATGCATTCCATACACTGCTAATGTTACTAACACACGTCAGCTACTACCATACTATATCCCACCTTTTGAGTTTACTACAAGCTACATTTTTATATGGAATCTAATGAGCACAAACTGAAGCAGGTTTATTTAGAGTTGGCCTCCACTAATTTTACATCATTTCTCATTGCCTTTCAGAGTACAGGAAAAGAGTCGATGGGGGGCCTAGGATTTTAAGTATATGACCTTCTTCTAATGGACAATATTTTCTTTTTCAGCATCCAGGAGATCTGTGGGAGAGGAGCTCAATATGGATCCAGAAACCAGAAAGGTAAACAAGTAGAAGTGATTATACCCAGATAGAGTTTGTTGGAATTTGCTCTAGGAGGCAGAGATGAGACTCTGCTGAGATTATTTAGGCCTCAAAAAATGGGAGAATCCATATACACAGAAAGAGGCTTGATTCCCTAAGCTGTTAATGCATTATCAGGGTTGTTGCTAGACCCTGGCCCCAGGGGACCTTCCCCTATGTCTTCTACTGAGTGTCCTAGGTCTGTTTTGCAGTAACTGTTGTCACAAGCACAACTATGACAAAGGTTCTTTAGTTGTTAAACTATGGTCATCATCTTTTCTCATACTTAAAGTGGTAAAAAACCGCAGTTGGCAAAAAAAAAAAAAAAAAACATCACATCACATACTAGCACATTATAAAATACTTACCTTAAAACGAAGCCCTCCAGCAGCTCGCTGTCACCGATGACAGGTCTTCGATCTTTACCCAGTCTTCATTTCGGGTTTGCAGGCTCCAGCTGTATGAGTGGCCGGAGCTGTGATGACGTCACGCATGTGCAGGAGCCGTCGGCTGCGGCATGGAGCTCTGAATACAGGGTGTCACAGACTTGCCCCCAGAGGGGTCATCACCACAGCACCCTGCTCATACAGTGCCTTGAAAAAGTATTCATACCCCATTGAAATTTTCCACATTTTGTCATGTTACAACCAAAAGCGTAAATTGATTTTATGTGATAGACCAACACAAAGTGGCACATACTTGTGAAGTGGAAGGAAAATGATAAATGGTTTTCAACATTTTTTACAAATAAATATGTGAAAAGTGTGCTGTGCATTTGTATTCAGCCCCCTTTAATCTGATAGCCCTAACTAAAATCTAGCGGAACCAATTGCCTTCAGAAGTCACTAATTAGTAAATAGAGTCCACCTGTGTGTAATTTAATCTTCGTATACATACAGCTGTTCTATGAAGCCCTCAGAGGTTTGTTAGTGAACCTTAATGAATAAACAGCATCATGAAGGCAAAGGAACACACCAGGTAGGTCAGGGATAAAGTTGTGGTGAATTTTAAAGCAGGGTTAAGTTATAAAAAAATATCCCAAGCTTTAAACATCTCATGGAACACTGTTCAATCCATCACCCAAAAATGGAAAGAGTATGGCACAACTGCAAACCTACCAAGACATGGCCGTCCACCTAAACTGACAGGCCGGGCAAGGAGAGCATTAATCAGAGAAACAGCCAAGAGGCCCATGGTAACTCTGGAGGAGCTGCAGAGATCCACAGCTCAGGTGGGAGAATCTGTCCACAGGACAACTATTAGTTGTGCACTCTACAAATCTGGCCTTTATGGAAGAGGGGCAAGAAGAAAGCCATTGTTGAAAGAAAGCCATAAGAAGCAAAACATGTGGAAGAAGGTGCTCTGGTCAGATGAGACCAAAATTAAAACTTTTTGGCCTAATAGCAAAACGCTATGTGTGGTGGAAAACTAACACTGCACATCACCCTGAACACACTATCCCCACTGTGAAACATGGCCGGTGGCAGCATCATGTTGTGGGGATGCTTTTCTGCAGCAGGGACAGGGAAGCTGGTCAGAGTCTATGGGAAGATGGAGGGAGCCAAATACAGGGCAATCTTTGAAGAAAACCTGTTAGAGTCTGCAAAAGACTTGAGACTGGGGCGGAGTGTCACCTTCCAGCAGGAGGACGACCCTAAACATACAGCCAGAGCTACAATGGAATGGTTTAGATCAAAACATATTCATGTGTTAGAATGGCCCAGTCAAAGTCCAGACCTAAATCCAATTGAGAATCTGTGGCAAGACTTAAAAATTACTGTTCACAGACGCTCTCCATCCAATCTGACAGAGCTTGAGCTATTTTGCAAAGAATGGGCAAAAATGTCACTCTCTAGATGTGCATAGCTGATAGAGACATCCTCAAAAAGACTTGCAGCTGTAATTGCAGAGAAAGGTGGTTCTACAAAGTATTGACTGGGGGGGGGGGGGGGCAGCATGCAAATGCATGCAACACTTTTCACATATTTATTTGTAAAAAATTTTGAAAACCATTTATCATTTTTCCTTCCACTTCACAATTATGTGTCACTTTGTGTTGGTCTATCACCTAAAATCTAAATAAAATAAATTAATATTTTTGTTTGCAACATGACAAAATGTGGAACATTTCAAGGGGTATGAATACTTTTTCAAGGCTGTATATTAAATACTTTTATGCCGCGTACACACGGTCGGACTTTTCGTCTACAAAAGTCAGACAGCCTGTCCGACAGACTTCCGGCAGACTTTTGGCGGACTTTCGACGGACTTGCGGCGGACTTTCTAACGAACAGACTTGCCTACACACGATCACACAAAAGTCCGTCGAATTCTTACGTGATGACGTACACCGGACTAAAATAAGGAAGTTCATAGCCAGTAGCCAATAGGTGCCCTAGCGTGGCTTTTTGTCCGTCGGACTAGCACACAGACGAGCGGATTTCGGGGTCCGTCGTAGTTACGAAGTAAAGATTTGAAGCATGTTTCAAATCTAAAGTACGTCGGATTTGAGGCTAAAAAAGTATGTTGAAAGTCCGGAGAAGCCCACACACGATCGGATTACCAGCCAGCTTTAGTCCGTCAGCGTCCGTTGGACTTTTGTAGACGAAAAGTCCGACCGTGTGTACGCGGCATTAGAGTAATGATGCAGAGAGCAGAGCTGAAGTCACTTGATCAGTGCTGCTCCTTGCAGCATGGAGAACCACCGACTGTCTGGAGGGGGAGCACTAGGAGGCGGGGGCAGATCATTTGGTACCTAAGAAAATCTGATATTTTGTTGGGGATCTTTGTGCTTACTTGTACAATAACCAATACCTTTTCACTTAAAATCAAATTGAACCATCTTCACAAAAATTGTTATTTTTTACATTATTCGGTAGGAGAGACTTGCTATGTCTCATCTGTTGAACAACTGCTTGTATAATGGACAAGGATTTCCTTATTAAAACTGCCTGCTGTGTACACTCTTGGCATCTGTAAGATGTTGGAGAGTGAAGCTTAGTGACATGGCAATACAACTCCATCATGCACGTGTGAGAATCACATCAGTCCTGTGTGTCCTATAGTGGTTTTCATCGGCAGAAGAAGAGAAACTGAGCCCCCATTCATACCTCAGCGTTTTGTAGCTTAAAGCTTGAAGCTCCAAAATGCTGGAGGAGAAAAATTCAATTATTCTCTATGAAGATAGTTCACATCTCCACTACAAGTCGCCTGAAGCCAAATGCCCGAAGCTCAAAAAAGTTCTGAAGCTTATTTTGTAGCTTGAATCGGGCAGATTGGTACGTTTTTGAAGCGTTTGTTGTTCCATAGAAATGCATGGCAACCCTCGATTTGTGTGTTTTTAAGCGTTTTATTGTGTTTTTTCATGCTTTTTTGAGGGTTTTTCTGCTCAAATGCAATAGTTAACCTATATGATTATTTCAGATTTTTGCGTCTCAAAGCGGTACAATTATTTTGCATAGAAATTTGGCGTTTTATATTGTAGGTCTGTAATTCTTAGCAATAACACACCTAAATCTGTCCACCAAGAGTCTAGTAGATATCCCGGGTATGATGAAGTTTGAAACACAAAATCATAAATTATAATAAATATAAATAATTAAAAAAAAATAATAATATAATAATAATAATAATAAAATAAATTTCCCCACGATTCACTATCGCTCAATTCTGCAAGTGTTCTAATTTATTATCGCTGTTTTCTAGCTGGTCTAAAGCCACTTTTGACATAAAGTGACACTTTTTGGTTGCTATGGACAATCTCAAGTTTCCAGGCAGAAAGAACAGTATATATCATATAAAACTGCATGCAGGGGATGGGCCAAAGCATTGGGGACAAAAGGGAAGTGAAATGATTTCATAAAGTACTGTAATCTGTAAGATTACAGTACTGTATGTGTTATGATTTTTAAATTTTTTTAAATTTGCCGCCAGGCTCTGCCCCCGTGCGTCGCGACGCTCGCAGGGAACAGGGCCTGGCACAGAGAGGCTTCGGGCAGAGGACGGAGCCCGCAGACACTGCGGGGGACATCGCAGGATCCTGGGGACAAGGTTAGTAACCTGCACCAGGATCCTGAGATGTAATCCCGAGTGTGGCTCGGGGTTACCGCTAATGGTGCTGAAATTTAACCCCGAGCCACACTCGGTAATACCGTCAGGGAGGCTACATGAAGATAAATTATAATAAATAAATAATAAAATACGAAAATAAATAATTAAATAAATACCGTATTTATCGGCGTATAACACGCACCCCAAGTTTAGGAGAGAATTTTAAGGAAAAAAACTTTTAGGAGGGAAGTTTAAGGAAAAGAAACACATTAAAATGCCCATCAATGCAGCCTCATCAGTGTTCATCTGCAGCCTTGTTAGTGTCATTGCAGCCTTTTCAGTGTCAGTGCAGCATTGACCCAGTGTCCATTGCAGCCTTGTCAGTGCAGCTTTGCCCCAGTGCAGCCTTGTCAGTGCAGCTTTGCCCCAGTGCAGTCTTGTCAGTGCAGCCTTGCCCCAGTGCAGCCTTGTCAGTGCAGTCTTGTCAGTGCAGCTTTGCCCCAGTGCAGCCTTGTCAGTGCAGCCTTGTCAGTGCAGCTTTGCCCCAGTGGTCAGTGCAGCCTTGCCCCCAGTGTCCATGCCTACCGCCGCCGAAATACACATAGCTGCATGTAGTTTTAAATATGGCGCCGCGGAGTTCGGAGGGACTCGGCGCCGGCGGAACTGAACGAACGCCGCCGAGATGCACATAGTGTATTCGGCTCTTTCCGGCGCCGCTCACAGTCCCGCCCAGTCCCGCCCTATGATGGACATAACACAGGTCCAATGGCGGGACTGGGCTTGACTGTGAGCGGCGCCGGAAAGAGCCGAATACACTCGACTATGTGTATCTCGGCTCTGTGATTTCGGCGGCGCTCGTTCAGCTCCGCCGAGTCCCTCCGAACTTCGCGGCGCCATATTTAAAACTACTCGCTATGTGAATGTCGGCGGCGATCGCCGCCGATAGCTCACAATTAGCGGGGATCGGCGTATAACACGCACCCACGATTTTCCCCTGATTTTAAGGGGGAAAAAGTGTGTGTTATACGCCGATAAATACGTTAAATAAAATAAATAGAAAACCCTAATCCCAACCCTTAACCCTAATATTAACCCCTCACCCTAACCCCTAACCTAACAGAATAAATAAATAATAAGTCAATTAACCCCTAACCTTTAACACTTAACCCCTTACAGAAAAAAGTAAAAATTTAATAGATAAATAATAAATAAAAGTGGATTAAAAAGCTGAAAAACGCAGCAAAAAATGATGAAGCAGATGATATTTTCCTTTATTTGCTAATTTAAAAAATGCGAAAGCTCAAAAACGCTTTAAAAACGTTTTACAGAAACGCTCAAAAACTTGCATATAAACACTTGAAAAATGCCAGAAAAATGCTCAAATACGTTACACTTTTTGAGGTGTGATTGCAGCCTTAAGCCACGTACACACGAGCGGACTTGTCGACCGGACTGGTCCGACGGACTGAGTCCGTCGGACAATTCGACCGTGTGTGGGCTTCATCGGACCTGCAGCGGACTTTTTCGGTTGAAAATCTGACGGACTTTAGATTTGGAACATGCTTCAAATCTTTCCGACGGACTCGAGTCCGGTCAAAAAATACGCTCGTCTGTATGCTAGTCCGACGGACAAAAACCGACGCTAGGACAGCTATTGGCTACTGGCTATCAACTTCCTTATTTTAGTCCGGTCGTACGTCATCACGTACGAATCAATCGGACTTTGGTGTGATCGTGTGTAGGCAAGTCCAGTCGTTAGAAAGTCCGTTGTAACTCCGTCGAAAAGTCCAACCATAATTTCAAGTATGCCATGCATAAGTGCTCCCTTTTCATTTTCCTTGTACCTTATTGGGTATTCTTTGCAAAGTGAAGCTTCACCACATTCATGAAGCTCTGGGGAGAATTAGTACAACTACACTTATGAAGTACACAGTCTATTTGACCCATAGTGCGTTTTTTCAGGCTTGCCTCCAAAAGTGAAAAAATGCTTTGAAGCATCATCTTTCTACAGGACAAATCAGTACTCCATGGCCAGACCCGATTGGACCACCCATTGTTCTCTAGGGGGCGGCAGATGTCAGCAGACATGTGTCCGCTTTCACCTGCCGGCATCCAATCTGATCCGGTCCACTACAAAACAGATGGATGGTGATACGTCCCCATCCCTCTGGCAGATCAGATCGAATGACAATCGGATAGAAATGGACATGCAGTCCATTTCCATCTGACCGCCCCATAGAGCAGCGGGCTGTGTCCGCTATGCAGAGCGGGGACCTGTCATCTCTCTGCTGATCCCCCGCTGATGAGGTCGATCCACTTGGACCAATTCTACCCCTTGTGAAAGGGGCCTAATAGGAAAGCCCAGCACTACCTTTAAGCTTGTTGCCAGCTGGTGCATATCTGAATAAACTGGATGGTCTGGTCTCTGAAAGAGGTTGTATCCCTCCTATGTGACATCTAATGCAGTCTGCAGTCTCGTGTTCTGATGTGTTCCCATAATAAATGTTTTATTATTTGAGGGGAACGAGGTGAACACAATGGGAAACTATTGCAAATCCAAATTGCTTGGATTTGACCATTTGAAGGCCATGTGCTGCATATTCTGCTCTGTGTGTTTGGACACATTCTGCACGGCTGGAGTGAGCTGCTGCTGGAAATGCTCACCGCTCAGTAGGAGAGGATATAATATGTTAAGGTAAATTTATCACATCTTGTCACCTAATCCCTCACTTTGGATGAAGTTCTTGAAAAATGGAGAAATCAATATGTTATGCTTTCTTACTTTAGGCTAAAACAAGCTGGCTGATTCTGAAGGGAGAGGTTGATGTCAATTCTCCAGATGCAGACACGCGGTCACTCTGCCTCAGTACCAGAACCTACAGAGATTCATCTCAGAGAAATGCGGGAGACCCTTCCTACTCAGGTGAACTATAACACTGTATAATTGCCATATATTATATTGGGTATTACTGTATACAGTATATGAATACCACTGTTCATGAAGAACTCCGGTCTGGTGAAAACAAGCTATCTATACAGTATATAGAACCAATATTGGTACCTACCTTTTATGTCATAAGAGAGAAGGCAGCGTACAAATTTGATCTGATACCCTTAGAAGCCTTCATAAGGGAAACATTTATTAACCTCACATAGGGTGAATATCAGGCAATGGGCTCAATTCACAAAGCCGACACACCAGGATAAGCATTTTTATTTTCAAAAAAAATTACAGTTATTTTAAAATGTGAACATATAGTCCATATAGCGAACTTGGTGAAATTGGTATGGTCTGAACTTGGTTTTGAGTTATTCAATTTACGGGCAACACTGAGGACAAGGGGGCACTCTTTACGTCTAGAGGAAAAGAGATTTCATCTCCAAATACGAAAAGGTTTCTTCATAGTAAGAGCTGTGAATATGTGGAATAGATTCTATCCAGAGGTGGTTCTGGCCAGCTCAGTAGATTGCTTTAAGAAAGACCTGGATTTTTTCCTAAATGTACATAATATAACTAGGTACTGACATTTATAGGTAAATTTGATCCAGGGAATATCCGATTGTCTCTCTGGGATCAGGAAGGAATTTTTTCCCCTGCTGTAGCAAATTGGATCCTGCTTTTCTGGGGGGTTCGCCTTCCTCTGGATCAACTGTGGTTATAGGATTGGGTATATGGGATTGTATGATATTTTTTATTTTATTTTTTTTATTTTATTTTATGGTTGAACTAGATGGACTTGTGTCTTTTTTCAACATAACTATTATATTCACATTCAGCCTCATTCACATGGGTGTATTACAGGGCAACTGCCCCAACCTATAACTGACCTTAACAGCAAGGAGCACATGGAAGAGCAAAGCATGTCAAACAACAACAAAGAAAAATTCCCATCTCAATTTGCCAGCCTGCAACAAATCAAATTGTCCTGTCTAACAGTTCATGTTAAAACAGGGGTATTATAGAGTAATCTGTGCAAGGGATGTGCTTACCTGCACCGGGATGGACAGGTATTATATGCATCCCTGTGCAGGCAGTCCCATTCATGTCAATTGGGACACAGCGGATGCACAGACACAGCCGCCTCTCCCCATTTGACATCCATCCGGGGGTGTGGGTGCATGGCCCTGAACATAGACACAGCTGTGTATCTTTGTGCAGGTAAACATGGCCCTTGCACAGGTGTACACACTAGTATGCCAGTGTGAAGGTGGCCTTAGGGAGCCTTATCCTTGTGTCAGAACTTTGTAAACTGAGCCTTAGGCAGGCCACTGGTTAAAGGAAAGGAAATTGCTTGATGCTTGGAGGCTTTCTTGCTGTCAGAATACAATGATCACTGCTTGCGGCTATAGCCACTGGCAGTGATCGAACAAAAAACCCTGGTTGTACTGAAGTCGATCGATAGATTTATTTCAGCACAGTCAGCCTGCCTATACATGGATCGAAATTCAAATTTCAATCCATCTATGACAGGGATATGCAATTAGTGGACCTCCAGCTGTTGCAGAACTACAAGTCCCATGAGGCATAGCAAGACTCTGACAGCCACAAGGATGACACCCAGAGGCAGAGGCATGATGGGACTTGTAGTTTTGCAACAGCTGGAGGTCCACTAATTGCATATCCCTGGTCTATGACCTTTTTAATGTCTGTACATTCTGTTTCGTTTGTATAATTTTAAAAAGTCTACTTTTTATGTTTTTTGTAACACTGGCTTGAATGCTTTTTTTTTTTTGTAATATAACTAATTAGCAGATATCTTAGGGCTCATGCACACAGGACATTTTAAAAATGCAAGCGCAACAGCAGCACTAAAAACGCGCGTTTAGCCGCGTTTTTACATTAGCGTTATTGCGCGATTTCCTGTGTTTTTGCGCATTTTCACACTTTTCTTGGGCGTTAGCATTTTTATAGTGTAAAAACGCCTAAAAAGTGGTTTTTAATTTTTACAGCTCGTTTTTACTGCTCCTGGAAGCACAGGCTGTCGTTTTTTTCTACTGCCCCTAAACGCTTATGCCTCCAAACACAGTTTATGTGTGCATGAACACATTGGGGTTTATTTACTAAAGGCAAAAAGACTGTGCACTTTGGAAAGTGCAGTTGCACACGGCAAGAGCAGTTGCTCCAGAGTTTAGTAAATGAGCAGAGGCTCAGCTGACTTTCATCAACCAATCATGTGCAAGCAAAAATGCAGTTTTTTTTATTTTCCTTGCATGTGATTGGGTATTCTTTGCAAAGTGAAGCTTTACCTCATTTACTAAGCTCTGGAGCAACTGCACTTGCAGAGTGCAATTGCACTTTCCAAAGTGCATAGTCTATTGGCCTTTAGTAAATCAACCCCATAGGCTAACATGGAGGGGCTTTTAGAGGCAGTTAAAAAAAAAAAACATCAAACGCCCCTAACAGCAGCTGTAAAAAACGTCCTGTGTGCATGAGCCCTTACAGTTTGTAAATTTTTGAGTTTTATAACTGTCCCCCAGGTTGTCTGTGCCCAATCCTTGCATTGTATAATGCTGAATGATAGCACAACTCATGCAGGAGGCAATTATTGAGGAATCCTAATGCATCATGGAAGCTGAATTATCTTTTTACAGCAAACAGCTTTGGCCGGCTAAAGATGAAAAGTGGCCAGAAACATAAAACGTCTTCCCGTGTATCCAACAGAGACTGGTAGCAGTAAAGTCCCTGTAGCGGGTTCATAAAATCATTGCATTTTGTTCTGAGACCTTTATAAAGTAAAATGATCCTGAATCTCAGCAGGTTAAAGACTATATAAACCTAAAATGTACTTCTTAGTGTGTTTGGCATCATGCCCTCCTCCCTATGTACAGTTTTCTTAAGCAAATAGTGTTTTGTGAGTCTGTTGCACAGTTTCTTACCTGGGAATCCTACCAGTACCAGCAGTTTCAGGCTGACAGTGCTGGGCTGAGTGCCTTGCAATCATCAGCAGCCTGGTCAGCCTGTACATTCCTTCAGTTGACCATTGTCTTTCTGATAGACCCGATAAGCAGCCCAACCAGAAATGAAGGAGCACACACAGTAGGGGGCTTAAGCAGGCCACAGATGAGTAGAAATACAAATGAAAATTCAATTAGATAGACCAATCATTCGATTTTTGCATTAATAGTGTGCCCGTTGCGACAGGCGATTTTCGTGCCACCATCGAAACTGAATAAACAAACACACTGGAATTTTTTTCAGAACGAACAATTTTGTAATCATTAATAGGGGACTCGTTCGAGAAAAAAAAAAGCAATGCGTATGAGCTAAAGAAATTGATCGAAAAAAATGACGTGTCTATGTTGACAAAGATCAGAAAAAGGTTGTAATTTTACTGCACATATTCCAATACAATGATCAGGGCTGGTGCTACCGCTAGGCAAACTAGGCAGCCGCCTAGGGCGCAGCCACAGCGCCTGGTATACTGATCACATTATACAGGAGCTCACAATTGCTGTCCCGGATCCCCCTTCCAGAGGAAGCGGACCTTGTCTGGTCTTTTTTATCCTTCAGAGAGGCACTGAAGTCTTCTGGCTCTGCACACCAGCTCCGGAGCAGAGGATCTGACTGCATCCTCGCACAGAGACGCCAGCTTCTCTCCCAGCCAATCCCTGCTTAATGCAGAACACAGAGCCGCGCACTGCACTCTGGGAGATGTAGTTCTCCATGGCCCGCATACTCCTCTGTGTAGGGACAGCCATCACAGCTCCGAACTACATTTCCCAGAATGCAAGGGTTTGTATGGGGAAAACGTTACTCAAAACACCAAAAAAACTTTCCAAAATTTTGTGAGTGAGTTGCTCATCAGAAGGGCAGGTGTGTGAGATGGGTCACATGTCAGGGCGAAGCTACTACATCCCAGATATCACAGAGGATGAGGTACAGAACGGTATATGTGGCCGGGGCATGTAGAGACCCCAGAAAAATTAGGAACGCATGGAGTGTGCTACAAGTGTAGAGGGTGTATGAGGAATGCATGAAGTATGCTGCGAGTATAGGGGGTGTATGGGAAATGCATGGAGTGTGCTGCGAGTATAGGGCTTGTATGGGGAATGCATGGAGTGTGCTGCAAATAAAGGAGGTGTATGGGGAATGCATGGAGTGTGCTGCGAGTATAGGGGGTGTATGGGGAATGCATGGAGTGTGCTGCTAGTATAGAGGGTGTATGGGGATTGCATGGAGTGTGCTGCAAGTGTAACAGGTGTATGAGGAATGCATGAAGTGTGCTGCGAGTATAGGGGGTGTATGGGAAATGCATGGAGTGTGCTGCAAGTATAGGGGGTGTATGGGGAATGCATGGAGTGTGCTGCGAGTATGGGGGTGTATGGGGAATGCATGGAGTGTGCTGCAAGTATAGAGGGTGTATGGGGATTGCATGGAGTGTGCTGCAAGTGTAGAGGGTGTATGAGGAATGCATGAAGTGTGCTGCGAGTATAGGGGGTGTATGGGAAAAGCATGGAGTGTGCTGCGAGTATAGAGGGTGTATGGGGAATGCATGGAGTGTGCTGCGAGTATAGGGCGTGTATGGGGAATGCATGGAGTGTGCTACGAGTATAGGGGGTGTATGGGGAATGCATTGGGTGTGCTGCGAGTATAGAGCATGTATGGGGAATGCATTGAGTGTGTACGAGTATGGAGGGTGTATGGGGAATGCTGTGAGTATAGAGGGTGTATGAGGAATGCATGAAGTGTGCTGCGAGTATAGGGGGTGTATGGGGAATGCATGGAGTGTGCTGCGAGTATAGGGGGTGTATGGGGAATGCATGGAGTGTGCTGCGAGTATAGGGCCTGTATGGGGATTGCATGGAGTGTGCTGCGAGTATAGGGGGTGTATGGGGAATGCATTGGGTGTGCTGCGAGTATAGAGCATGTATGGGGAATGCATTGAGTGTGTGCGAGTATGGAGGGTGTATGGGGAATGCTGTGAGTATAGAGGGTGTATGAGGAACGCATAAGGTGTGCTGCGAGTATAGGGGGTGTATGGGAAATACATGGCGTGTGATCATTTTCTTTTTTTTAAATGTAAGTGTTATTTTTTTTAGGGGTGTGTTTGTGTATGTGGGGGTGTGTGTGGGGGGTGGGTGCAAGTAGCTGATCTTGCCTAGGGCGCAGAATAATCTAGCACCAGACAATGATGCGACTATCGCATGTTAAACCAAACAAAAATTTCTATTTTCATTCAAGCGATCATTCTTTTCTACTGATCTATGGCCTGCCTTAGCGTTGTCAGCCTGTAAAAGAAAGCACTATTTCTGACCAGAACTCTAGGTGAGAATGTTTCAAAAAAGTTCAGAAAATATTGTTTGCTTAGAAAGACTATATACAGGGGGAGCATGGTGATAGACATGACAAATATAAATTTGGGGTTTACCTACACTTTAACTGAGAACTGGAATATTTAAAAAAAGAGCAGGCAATGTCTATGAAATAAATATACTCCAAATATCTTTAGCCCCCATTAGCTGCATAAGACACCAGAAAAAGATGGAGTACAAAATGAGAGTTCCAGTGTCAACTGTCTGCCATGCTGGAGGAATATCTTTTCTCTGCCAGTGTGCTGATCTCATTACATGGATAGCTGTTTATTAGGATTTTAACAGTGGTCTTCAATCTGTGGTCTGTGGGCTTGTGCCTGTGTGCCTTTATCTGGCCCTTGGGGCGCCATTCCTTCCACTGTGATTAGGGTGTAAATTGGAGTTGCGCAGTCTATAGCTTGTATATAATAAAATATATCCTGGTTATGACGCTATGTCTTTTACAGATCCAGAATATTTAAAGCCATAAACCGCATACCATGTATTAGTACTTATATAAGTGAATATAATCCATCACAAATAATATATATAATAATAAAATGATAAAGTGTAAATCTGAATCAAGAAATAGGGGGAGATTTACTAAAACTGGTGCACACAGAATTTGGTGCAGCTGTGCATATTAACCAATCAGCTTCCAGGTTTTGTTGTCAAAGCTTAATTGAACAAGCTGAAGTTAGAAGCTGATTGGTTACTATGCACAGCTGCACCCTATTCGGAGTGCTCCAGTTTTAGTATATCTCCCCCCATAGTGTCCAAATGTAGCTGTGGATACAGCCACATTAAATATTTATATACGGTTAGTTTAGGGTGATATCACAATAGATAGTGTTCTTCCACTGCTGTTGGTCACCAATGTGCTCACAGAACTCTCACCTTAGTTAAGGCTTAAAACCGCCTTATATGAATTTCCATACAGTAGTGTGGTCAGTCAAGGTGGAAGATGCCCTCCTTGTCCTCTCTAATCGGTCCCTCTGGATTGGGGTGATGGTCCCTTTAAATCGCCAAACTCGTATGTGCATATATGTTAGGATAAAAGATAAATGGTGCCTCCCGTAGTGTAATATGTTAAAACCAATGTTTATTAATAATAAGAAAGCCGTTTACATCAAAGCAATTAAAAAACACATAAAAAACTGTCATATACTCAGCAGTGAATGCCTCTCATGTCACTTCCAGGGACGCCCTATGCACAACACGTGACTTCATCAGGGACCTCCTTCCACTGATATGGGGCACTATTCCTTCTACTGACACCAACTATGAGGCACCATTCCTTTAACTGACACCAACTGTGGGGCATAATTCCTCCCACTCCCACTATTCAATGGTGGGGCACTATTCCTTTCGCTGACACCAATATTGGGCATAATTCTTCTCAGTGTCACCAATGATGGGGTACTATTCCTCCCACTGATACCAACGATGGGGTACTATTCCTGCAACTGACAGCAGTGATGAAGCATGATTTTAACTTTTTTTACTCCAACTGATGCCGAGACATTTTCTACTCTCACTGGCCATAGTCCGGCCCCCCTAAAGTTTAAAGGACAATGAACAATGAACTTTTGTTTAAAACGTTTGGCGACCCCTGCTCTGTAACATAAATGGTTGCTGGTCAATAAAACATTCCCTTCCCTTTTTTATTTCCCTTTCACTGTAGACCCCTGGAAAGAGAGACTTTACTTTGGTGGAACCTATATTAAAGAGGGAATCAGTGGTCCTATGTATAACTCATGTGCTACATTGTGTCCAATCTTGTAACCTACCAGTTTATAAGTGATATTCTTTTGTAGGTATATTTGGATTTCAACTATGTACCTTGTACCACTACTTCCCTTGTTAATTATAATAAAATGCTATTGTGTAAGAAACTTGCTCCGCGGGTCAAATTGTTTCCCAAAGTCTGCAGGGTTTTGTAGCTGGAAAAGGGCAGTGGTGCAGTCATGATCTTTTTCATCACTTAGCATGTAGCTTTATCCTATAGTTTCATTTTTCATTGCTCAGACCAAATTTATTCTTTGTCTCCAGTTCTTTGTTATGTGATAGAGCAGATTCTTATTTTAAGGCGTTGTGAAATAAACAATGTAATGTCATTTTGTTACACAGGGCTGCCCTACTCCAAGTCTGCATCACTTCCTGGATACGGCAAAAATGGACTAAATCGGGTAGGTCATGATGGTTGGTATAGTCATCAGAACCGGGGTCTTAGCATGTGATCCCTGCACCTACATCAGTGCTGAACCTATGCTGCTAATCTCTTGCCACATTGCATGTCTATGACTGTAGATGTCCTTGCTTTATCTGCAGCTATCATTTATATTCACAGGAGTGTGTACTTTACCCATTGATAGATGTAGAGCTGGCAGGGAATGAGCCCCACCACTAACTTGCAAAGAGAATGCAGTACATCAATGTAAAACAAGATACACAGAGAAATAATAATACACTTAGTAACAGGTTGGGAGAGTCCACTATACTCAACCTGCCCAATGAGGAGGGTGAGAGTGTCTGCTCTCGTGCACATTGATCATATCAGGTCGGGTTCAGGTAAGAATAAGGGGGGGGGCTGGGGGGAGCCTGCAGCAGAGAAGGTTTTATGCATTAAGGTAAAAAACCTTGAGGCTTTAGAGCCTCTTTAAGGGGAATCAGTAGGATCAGAAATATAGAATCTGATATTGCCCACTTGTTTTTGAAGATGCAAAATCTGGAGGTCATGCTTATCCCTCATTTATAACACAATAAACACTAAGGCTACTTCCACACCGTGCGTTAGGGCTGAAGCGGTGCTCATTTTAGCAGCACTTTAGCGCTGTTTAGGCAGCTCGTTTCGGCTGCTAGTGGGGTGCTTTTAACCCCCGCTAGCAGCCAAAAAAGGGTTTAAAAGCGCCCATGTTGCAGCGCTTCTGAACCGCTGCCCATTCATTTCAATGGGCAGGGCGTTTTGGGAGCGCCCCTCAGATGCCGCTTGCAGGCCTTTTCCTAACGTTCCGCAAGCGCACCGCCCTAGTGTGAAAAGTCACACTGAAATTAATGGGAGGCGGTTTTCAGGCGCTTTACAGGTGCTAAAACACCTGAAAACCGTCTCAGTGTGAAAGGAGTCTAAATCATAGCAATTATGCAAACTAGGAATTCAGACAAAACTGACTTTATACTTGTCCCAGGTCTAGAGTTGCCACCTCATCTCTTTAAAACCAAACATATTAATTACACAGGTTCTGTGGCTAATTAGGGTGGTGATTAAACTCACTTGGTGCCTTATCTGCATTAAATTAGCCACAGAATCTGTGTAATGAATATGTGTTCAGGTTTAAAGGGATGAGGTGGCAACCCTAGTTAGTGAGTGACTGCTGCAGGGGAGAGGAGAGAGCGCTGACAATGGCTGTGCCATGGGAGCCTATAGATGATGTAACGGCTCACAGAATTCACAGCGATTGTCAAGCTCTCCCCACAGAGCTGCAGGATCACATGACCATACCAGAGTGGATTTAAAATAGGTAAGTACACTCTTCGTTTTTATACAAGTTAGGCAAGATAGGTAGAAGGAGGGAGGGAACTTTTGTAAGAAAAGTTAGGGTTTCCATTATGGTTGCCACCTCATCCCTTTAAACCCGAACACACATGAATTACACAGGTTCCGTGGCTGATTAAGATGGTAATTAAACTCACTTGATGCCTTATCTGCATTTAATTAGCCTCAGAACCTGTGTAATTCAAAGGTGTTCGGGTTTAAAGGTATGAGGTGGCAACTCTATCACTAACACAGGGGAGCTGGTGCTATGGGATCACATGACCAGAGCGGATTAAAACAATTTAAGTACACACATCTTTTTTATACAGTTTGGGCAGGATAGTAAAGAGCAGGGGGAACAGCATTTTTAAGCACAGTTATAGTTAGGGTTAGATTTGCATGATCACTGAGTTGTAGAAAGTATTGACCCAAGGAATGTGGCATACACACGATCCGAAAATCGGGCAAAAAATACCGCTTTCGAAGCAATCTTACGATAATTGGATCATTAGTACAGAGCTTTCAAGAGCCAATCATGACTTTGATATTATATATATACTTCATCCGATATTATCCGATCGGACAAGTACAAAAAAAATTTCTTGTACCATACCAGATCGTAAGATTTTTGTTTAATCAATACAGTTGTCGTTCAAAAATACAATACCAATACACTACGACACATGACATCACTTCCGATTTTTTATTCTGCCGTACAAGATTTTTCGTAACTTTAGTAAACTCTTCATGTTCGATATGCGGCTAGTATGCAAAAAAAACTGGACGATCTGTCGTCTGATTTCCGGATCGTATGTATGGGGCTTTCAGTATTAATCTTGAAAATGAGATTTATGGCGCCCCCTTACATTAGTAGTCCATATGGAAGGGACCCCCATTGGTGGTTAGTGGAAAATGACCCCTTTGCATTGGCAGTCAGTGTAAGTGAGATGTCAATTCACCATTGCTCATTGCTTATAGAACCCCTAGGAACTTCTGGAGGAACCCTAGTTGTGAAATTTTTCTTTAATTAATATCCCAAAGCAGCATCTAAAAAAATTGAATTAATTTATAGCAATAATAAAAAATGGTTTCAGAGGAACAGTGAGAATGTCCTGAGGATCTTCATTAGGAGTAATTGCAGCTCTTCAGTTCTAAAATGGTTACAGTTTTCTCAGTTAATTATTCTAGGAAATGAATGATTGTGTCTGTGCACTACTGCTAATGATGAATTCAGCAGATGGCAGAAATTAGTGGATTGATGTTGATATTACAAAGATCCAGAATAATTCCTCCTCAGCATTCACTGCAAACTCATCTGCCTGCTGTCAGATTCCATTAAACGGTGCAATAAGCTCAACATTTGTAGCTCTTATTTATTAAATAGAAATGTGTGAAGAAAAAAGTCTACTACAAATGATTTTCTAACTGTTAATATGCCCATGGAGGGCAAAGCAACATGTTCACTTTAATGCCCAGCCATCCTCCTACATATACTCACCTTACCTTTACTCCCCCACCGCCCTGATCTTCTAGTACCCTGATTACTCACTACCCCTTCCTCCTTTGTGACAAGACTGGTGCATTTTGCCAAAAAAAGATTAAATCTGCTACGAGGGCCAGTTTAAAAGTAAATCTGTTGCTTTGTATAGATAGATTAAAGATTTACTTTATGTAACTAATTTGTGCTACTTGTTTAGCTTACACCTGTGCCTTCCAAACTGTGCCCCGTGGGCCAGATGCAGCTCTTTGCTTTTTCCGGAACTTGTATTACTATTCCTTCCAATTATACATGGCACTATTCCTTTCACTGATACCAACAGTGAAGCATAATTCCTCCCATGATAAGTCACTATTCCTCCTACTAACATCAGTGATAGGGGACACTTCCTCCCCTGACATCAACAATGGGAAACGATTTATCCCACTGACATCAATGATGGGGAAATCTATCTCCCAATGGCACCAACGATGGGTCACTATCCCTCCCGCTGACATCAACAATGGGGAAATATTCCTCCCATCGACATCAACAATGGGGAACTTTTCCTCCCACTGACATCGATGGTGAACTATCCCTCCCACTGACATCAACGACGGGGAACTATTCCTCCCACTGACATCAACGACGGGGAACTATTCCCCCCACTGACATCAACGAAGGGGAACTATTCCTCCCACTGACATCAACAATGGGGAACTATTCCACTGACATCAACGATGGGGAACTATTCCTCCCACTGATATCAACGATGGGGATCTTTTCCTCCCACTGACATCAACAATGGGGAACTATTCCTCCCACTGCCATCAACCATGGGGAACTATTTCTCCCACTGACATCAACAATAGGGAACTATTCTTCCCACTGACATCAATAATGGGGCATAATTCCTCCTACTGATACCATTGATAAGACACTATTCCTTCCACAAATACCAACAATAGGGAACTATTCCTCTTTCTTCTGACCACAAGCGCTATGTATTTTTTTTTACTCCCACTTGCCACCAAGTCTGAGGCATTGTTGAAATCCCACTAATGCTGGGGCATTTTCTACTCTAATCTGCGTGTGCTATTAAAATATCACCAGTGTAGCTGTATTCATAGACATTACATGTGCCCTCAAGTCTTATGTTTGCCTCTAGGAAATATGCCAAGCAGCTCGCATGTGATGTTTTCACAAATGTAGCGATCCCCAAACTACAACCCGCAGGCCACTTATGGATCTGTCTTGTTGCCATCAACTGGCTTCTGCAATGAGAAGGGAGGGGGATTCTTTTAGCATTCTGCTGACAACAATGCCTGGAAGGGGTCCTTTATTACTCTCACTGACCACCGACTCAGAGGCATTGTTTACTCCCACTTACACATTACATATTTTTTTTCAATGGCAAAGGGGCATTTAATATAACTTCTACTGACAACTTACAAAATTACATTTATTACTCCCACTGACCACTAACGTAGGGGCATTTATTATGCCGCGTACACACGGTCGGACTTTCTATCCTACTTGGTCCGGCACACTTTCCGACAGACTTTGTCCGCCAGGTGCGCCGGTCTTTAAAACAGATGGACTTGCCCACACACGACCGGACTTTGCGGCGGGCTAAGTCCGCCCGTCTTTCCGACGGACTTTCACCGGAGTTACGGCGGACTTTCAGAATGAACGGACTTGCCCACACACGGACAAGTCCGTTCATTTTGAACGTGACTCAGGTGCGACGGGACTAGAAAAGGATGTCAATCTTGCCGCTTTTATCGGCGAGATTGACACCTTGCGAGCCCCATCGCTGGTCATACCAGGCCCTTAGGTCTGGTATGGATTATAAAGGGAAGCCCCTACGCCGAAAAAACGGCGTGGGGTCCCCCCTAAAATCCATACCAGACCCCGATCTGAGCACGCAGCCTGGCCGGTCAGGAAAGAGGGTGGGGACGAGCGAGCGCCCCCCCTCCTGAACCGTACCAGGCCGCATGCCCTCAACATGGGGGGTGGGTGCTTTGGGGGAGGGGGGCGCCCTGCGGGCCCCCCCACCCCAAAGCACCTTGTCCCCATGTTGATGAGGACAAGGGCCTCTTCCCGACAACCCTGGCCGTTGGTTGTCGGGGTCTGCGGGCGGGGGGCTTATCGGAATCTGGGAGCCCCCTTTAATAAGGGGGCCCCCAGATCCCGGCCCCCCACCCTATGTGAATGAGTATGGGGTACATGGTACCCCTACCCATTCACCTAGGGAAAAAGTGCAGGTAATAAAACACACTATTATTATTATTACTATTACTATTATTAAACAGCTCGGGGGGGGGGGATCTTCCTCCGGCTTCGGGGGTCCCTCCGCTTCATCTTCTCCCCGCGTCCGGTTGGTTCTTCTCCGCTCTCTTCTCCCGGTGTTCCAGTTCTTCGGCCAGCTCCTCTGCTGTCTTCAGGTAGCTCTCTTGCCAGCAGAGGTCCGGACTTCTGGGCTTCTTGTCTTCTGGGCTTCTTGTCTTCTCTTCTCTTCCCCAGATGTGGACACGACGCTCTCTCCGGCTGGACTGCTCTCTGAGGGCTGCGTTGTGACTTATATAGGCGGAGACCCCGCCCCCTTTTGATGTCACAGTCCCTGGGCATGCTGGGACTGTGACGTTTTAGGGGCGTGGTCAACATCACCCAGTGACCACGCCTCCTAAAACGTCACAGTCCCAGCATGCCCAGGGACTGTGACATCAAAAGGGGGCGGGGTCTCCGCCTATATAAGTCACAACGCAGCCCTCAGAGAGCAGTCCAGCCGGAGAGAGCGTTGTGTCAACATCTGGGGAAGAGAAGAGAAGAGAAGACAAGAAGCCCAGAAGACAAGAAGCCCAGAAGACAAGAAGCCCAGAAGTCCGGACCTCTGCTGGCAAGAGAGCTACCTGAAGACAGCAGAGGAGCCGGCCGAAGAACTGGAACACCGGGAGAAGAGAGCGGAGAAGAACCAACCGGATGCCGGGAGAAGATGAAGCGGAGGGACCCCCGAAGCCGGAGGAAGATCCCCCCCCCCCCCGGAGCTGTTTAATAAAATATTTTAAAAACCTGTGTAGTGTGTTTTATTACTTGCACTTTTTCCCTAGGTGAATGGGTAGGGGTACCATGTACCCCATACTCATTCACATAGGGTGGGGGGCCGGGATCTGGGGGCCCCCTTATTAAAGGGGGCTCCCAGATTCCGATAAGCCCCCCGACAACCAACGGCCAGGGTTGTCGGGAAGAGGCCCTTGTCCTCATCAACATGGGGACAAGGTGCTTTGGGGTGGGGGGGCCCGCAGGGCGCCCCCCTCCCCCAAAGCACCCACCCCCCATGTTGAGGGCATGCGGCCTGGTACGGTTCAGGAGGGGGGGGCGCTCGCTCGTCCCCACCCTCTTTCCTGACCGGCCAGGCTGCGTGCTCGGATCGGGGTCTGGTATGGATTTTAGGGGGGACCCCACGCCGTTTTTTCGGCGTAGGGGCTTCCCTTTATAATCCATACCAGACCTAAGGGCCTGGTATGCCCCGCGCTCGCCGCAATAGGAAAATTTGTTTTTCCTATTGCAGCGAGCGCAAGATGCAATACCCTGCCCTTGTGTCGTATCTGGTCCGTCTGACCAGCATACACACGAGCGGGCTTTCCGTCGGACCAGCACACACACGAGCGGACTTTCCGCCCGAAACTGAGTCCGACGGAAAGATTTAAAACATGTTTCAAATCTTGGTCCGGCGGGCTTTTGGGAAAAAGTCCACCGGAAAGGTCCGCCAGAGCCTACACACGGGCGGATTGTCCGGTACACTCTGGTCCGCTGGACCAAGTATGCCGGAAAGTCCGACCGTGTGTACGCGGCATTACTCCCACTGACCACTGATGTAGAGGCATTTTTTCTCCCACTGACTTCCTTTGCCAAGGCATTTTGTTACACGTAATGACCACATTTGGTCCTGGATAGTGAACTGGCCCTTTGTGTCAATATTTTGGGGACCACTGCACTAATGAATCAGTAAATTAGATAGAAATTCATAGATTGATAAATCACACATTTTTTTGTATTGCACTTGATTTGAAAATTGTAAGAACACACAGTATTGGGGGAAATGTACAACTCTGCATAGAAACCAATTAGCTTCCAGGTTGTATTGTCAAAGCTTGATTGAACAAGCTGAAGTTAGAAGCTGATTGGCTACCATGCACAGCTGCACCAAATTCTGAGTGCACCAATTTTAGTAAATTACCCCCATCGAAATCCTAGGATACTGTCAGTTAAAGTGCCATGGTAGGTTGTTAGGTGCAGTAACACAGCACAATCAATTTGATGTTCTAAAATGGAATCAAGAACATTAGGGGTTGTTACAAACGAAACACATTGTTCAACTCAGTACACCTGCATATGCATGAAAAATGAATGTATTTCAGTGAGCCTATTAAGAATTAATGCCGGTATAACTTTTCTTCTCCAGGCCACCAATTTTGGTCAGTACGTGGATGATGATTCCAGCTGGGGCATGAAAGGTACCAATCCCCAATTTCATGTTTGTTCTTGTTTTATACTGTATGTTTTTATAGATGGGGGAGGGGGGGGAGGAGAAATCTCATTGCTAAGGATCATTTATCAAGGGGGAAAGTTTATTTTTCAATAAAAGTATTCTCTTCTGTGCTGCACCATCTTTTCATTACTTTTCTTTGTTCCTTCCCATGCATTTACCCATGTGATCTTTTTTTTTGGGGGGGGGGGGGTTATTGATTTAAAAGATGCTTCAGTCTGGGATTCATCCAGCTCTATGGGCACACAGCATTCCCTACAACCATTATAGTTCTGCCACTAGCAAGCAGTCATATTCTCTTGCAAGAGGAACAATATCAGCGGCTGTAATAGAGCATTTGTTTCACAATTGGGGCACCTAATTATATAAAGTAGATCATATAGAGCAGCAATTATCTCTAGGGCTTCCATACAGTTCTTTGATGGTGTATATCAGTGAACCACTGGGTCTTCACCTGCTGTGTCTTCTATTTTTCCATATAAACTGAGTAAAGCAGCCATGAAAAGAAATAATTGTAGTATCCGAAAATGTATGTCTGTGTCATAACATGTGACCTGCCATTTTACTTGGAGGGCACTGCTATATCCATTCACATAAAATTTGATTTTACATGTCAACAGTGGGCATTATAATTGCTTGAAAAGATTTGTGTCCGGAGTTTCCAGCCAATGTCCAGAGTTCTACACAGGCAGAAAATCTGTAAGGTAAACACTGGTCCCTGAATCCCCGTGGCTTTCTCTCCTCTTTGCCTGCGGTGACAGGACGGGCTACGTGGATTCTGATTGGTCGGCGCCACCCATGTGACAGCGCCAGAGGCTCTAATAGGCTTCAAAAAAGGTGAACTGCGAGCCCAGAGCATTGTGCTCACAGTTCACCCAGGTGTGTTAGAACAGCGTATGAATATTCATTTTCATAACACTGAACCGCCTCTCGCCAATCAGGTGCACAGGTCTGTTACCCATCACCTGATTGGCTGAAAGGATAGGCACTGCGATTGGACGCCTATCAGGAAGAGGGAAGGAGACACATGGAGGACACAGGAGATGCTGTCTGACCTTTTACAAGGTCTTGCCGCTGTCACCCACATGCCTGAGCCACCAGGGTAGGTGCCGGGCAGACGGCGAGCAGGCGGAGGGGTGTCACGGTGGCAGCATTTTTATGGGGCACAGTGGCACTATTTGATGGGCACAGTGGCAGCATTTGATGGGCACAATGGCAGCATTTGATGGGGCACAGTGAGGCTGCAATTGATGTTTTTTTTTTCAGAATTGTTTGCCACTGACTTAGGACAAATGAGCTCTGCAGTAAGAGGGCATACCCACTCTCCCCTTGCACTAGTGTTCTCTTGGCAGTCCCCCTGCGGAGTCTGGGCAGCATGTCTCAATGCAGGGTGGGGCAGCGGTTGGGATTTCCCAGTGTAAACTGCCGTGAACACTGCGGTCAGTCATCTGCCCCAGGTCAGAAGACACGTCCCGACCAGCACACAAAGCTGCAGATCACTCCACCAGTGGCATCACTAGGGTTGGTGTCACCTGATATGGTAAAATATGGTGTCACCCATCCATAATTACCAATTATCCGATACAACATAATGTATAGAGTACAGGGGTAAGGAGCAAGTAACAAACAAAACAAATCAGCAGTCAGGGCGCAGTGTATGGCAGCCAGAGAGTGAGTATATGGGAGGGGGTGGAAGGCTGCAATCTCCTCATGCTGTGTGTGGAGGACTGGTGGCAGCCCAATCTACTGGGACTTCTAGTCTACCCTAGGCTGTGGGGGGACTGAGGAATCTTCTGTCCCCCACAGAGGGCACTACAGGTCCCAGCATAGGATGCTGCCATATCTCAGTCCCCCACAGAGGGCACTACAAGTCCCAGCATAGTGGGCTGCCATTCTTCAGTCCCCTGTAGTCTAGGGCACTTCAAGTCTCAGCATAGCAGGCTGCTCTGACAGAACAGAAGAAGGAGCCTGGGAAGAAGGAGATCTCCCTACACTGAGGGAGACTCATGCTTGGAGGGATTGAGAGGATTTTTGGAGGCGAGGACAGGTCTACTGGGGGAGGGGGGTGGGGGGAGTAGGATTTGTGGTTGTAGGGGAGAGTTGGGGGAATAAGAGAATTGGTGTAAGAAGTAGGGGTCTGGGCAGGATTTATACCGAAAGGGGGATTTGTGCTGAGAGGGGGATTTGGGTGGGTAAGAGAATTTATATAAGAAAGGGAAGTTTGGGGGATTTATACCAGAAGGCGGGATTATTTGTGCTTGGAGGGGGAAGATGGAAGCAAGGGTTTGTGCTGAGGATGGGGGGGATAAGGAGGCAAGGGTTTGTGCTGGAAGGGGGTATGTATTTAGCTGTGAGGATTTGTGCTGAGAGAATTTCTGAAAGAAGGAAGGATTTGGGGGGAAGTCAAATTATAGCAGCAAAAAAGTAATTTGGAGGAGGCTACGAATAATAGAAGGTACTTTATTGAGTTAATACACACCTGAGACTCTCCATCAGAGACCAATTATACATCTCTGCTAGAGACACGGCGACGTTTGTCAGTGCACTCCTCCGAACTGGGATTCACTGAAATAGGGAGGAGGGCGGAGTCGATATTTGCTCAAGGGGACAAAAATGGGAAGCTTTTTGGCCCTCTTGGCGGCAGATCAAACAATACCTGCCAGTATTCCTGTTATTAAAACCGCTGGGGGGAACATGGTCACTGACCCTTCCGGTATCTTGGAAGAATTTGTGCGGTATTATACTATGCGTTACTCCCCTATACCAGCATACTACAACGGTGAGCTAGATGGGTTATTAAATGAACTCTCTCTCTCCCCATATTGTCAGACTCAGACGTTACCCTTCTGGATGCTGATATTTCAGTTCTGGAAATAGAAGCGGCGATACTAGCTTTTCCGCCTCATAAATCCCTGGGCCCAGATGGCTTCCCGGCGGACTTCTATAAACAATATATGGCACAACTAGCCCCAAGACTCCGTGTCCTTTTTGGCCACTGCCTTAAAAGAGGAGTCCTCCCGCCTTCAATGATGGAAGCATACATGGTTCTCCTATTGAAACCGGGTAAGGACCCACAGGAGTGTTTGTCCTACCGCCCTATAGCATTACTGAATGCGGATATAAATATCCTAACCAAGGTGTTGGCATCACGACTGGCCAAGGTCATTCCTTTACTGGTGGATATTGACCAGACGGGATTTATGCCCGGGAAATCCACGGACACTAACCTACGGAGATTATTCACTCATTTACAATTAGACACTACAGAAGTCCCAGAAAAAGTTTTAGTATCTATTGACATTGAAAAAGCCTTTGATTCAGTTGTTTGGCTATATATACATAGAGTATTGGAGAGTATGGGATTTGGACCTAATTTCCGGCGATGGGTCACTTTATTGTACAGCGACCCTCAGACGGCAATTCGGTTGGGGCTTTCAACCTCTGATCCTTTTATTATTGGAAGGGGCAGTAGACAGGAATGCCCTCTTTCCCCCTTTCCTCTTTGCCTTAATGATGAAGCCTATGGCGAGAGTGTTACATCAATCTAAGGAGGTGGGTGCAATCCAGGTAGGATCTATACAGGAAAGCCTTGCGCTCTATGCTGATGACCTGCTCCTGTTCCTCAGAGACCCGGGACCATCCCTTCAGGCGGCATTGCAAATACTTAATAAGTTTGCCTCTTTTTTGGGTCTTCGGGTGAATTGGGGCAAGTCATTGATATTGCCATTAGGTTCGGGGGCACAGAGAGCAGAGGCTGACAATGTTCCGCTGCAGTGGGTTTCCGTTATCACTTACTCGGGGGTAAAAGTTAAAGCTAACATCCAGGATTAGATACCACTGAACCTATAGCCATTAGTCTCCAAACTTAACCAAAAAACACAGGCGTGGAAACGGTTGCTCCTGTCCCTACTAGGACGTATAAATCTCCTGAAACTGAAGTCCTTGCCAGTAATTTTGTATTTTTTAAGGCACTGTCCAGGCTGGGTTCCCAAGTCATTTTTCCACAAATTGAACAGTATTATCGGATCCTTTCTATAGTCCCCCCAATCACCCTACATAGGCATAAAGGTACTCCAAGAACCATGGGGGCGGGGGGTTAGCACTACCAGATTGGCAGAAGTACTACCTGGCTGGCCAGATGGTTTTTGCACGAAGCTGGCTGTTGGCGGATGATGGAGACTCTGCCACAGTTCTTGAGGGAGCTCAGTTAGGCTCCTATGAAAGTTTAAGACTAGCGCTGTATAGAGGCCCAAAATCCAATCTACCTTTGACTGTGCCAATGAAAGTAACCATAAAAGCCTGTGAAGTAGCTACCAATCTAAAGTCCCCCAGTTACATCAGAACTATGCCCTCTGCTACCCATTGATGAATCCTAACCTGCCTCATTTCTACTCCCTACCAGACCCCTTGGTTTGGGCTAGTAGGGGTGTTAGGGTACTAGGGGACATTACAAGGGAGGGAGAACTCATAACATTTGACTAATTAAAAATGCGACATAACATGCCAAATCCATACTTTTTCCGGTATTTACAACTGCGCCATGCGTTTCAGACACAATTCTCCACCCGAAGGGTAGAGGTGCTGCCCTCTGCCCTTGGGGATCTTTTAACAGATGAAGAATTGTCCAAACCTCTATCAGCTACGTACAAATCCTTCTTGAAAAAAACGCCACTGGCGGTAACTAGATGTCAGGAATGGTGGCTGGCGGAAATCCCTGAAATCCAAGGAGAGGACTGGGAAGATATGTGTGACCACCCTTTTAAACACTTGGTATCCGCTAGGGACCGCCTTATACAGTTTAAGTTTTTACATAGCATTTATTACACTCCGGCTAGGTTGGCACGCATTTATCCCTCTGCTACGGATGAATGCTGGTGGTGTTCCTCCTCGCCTGCGAATGCAGAACATATTTTCTAGAGCTGTTTGTAGATCCGGAGCTTCTGGTCTGCAATCACTTCCTACTTGTCAGAGGTTGTCAGGCTTCCAATCACCACTACACAGATTATGGTGGTTTGGTGGAAGAGGTCGTTCCTTCTCTAGCTCATTGCACCTTACTCAATATAGGGTTGCTCTATGGTAGGAAGGCCATCTTAATGCATTGGAAGAAGCCAAATGCTCCTACAATATCATACTGGAAGGGTCTGATAAACTCCATACTCCATCTTTACAAGGCCACTTATACCTCCAGGGGCTGTAAAAAAAAAATTCTGGCAGCCATGGTTGGACTCTTCTGCAACAGTAGGCTGATTTACTCCTTTTCACCTATTGGACTGTATAGTCTTATGGGATAGGAGATAGGCACTATGAATTCTTGCCACTGATGTGAATAGATTGCTCTACATGTATACACAATCATCCTGAAAATTCTACCCCGAATCCAGATGGACAAGTGACATAACCAAACTCTGATTGTAACTTACTGGTGCTCTATATATCCTGGACTGGTGCTGATGGTTGAGTTAGGGGGGGACATTTTGAGTTTTTTGATTAGTTGAACTATGTTAGTTCTAATTTTTGACCCTGCGAGGCCAAGGGGAGAGTGGGTATGTTGCCTTCTCTGTCCCCTGTGTTTTGAATGTATAACATTTGTGATTTAAACTGAATAAAAAAAAAAGAATACATACTTGAAAACATTTTTTTTTTTTTAAAGTCAAGTGTCCATTTATGAATCACTCTTGATTGACCGGTATCTCACTCTGAGTACACTAAATTCAATGTATTTCAGATTAGATGACAGCCAGTAAAGAGTTAAGGTCAAGCTACTGAGCCCTACAAAATTTCCTGTGTGGTTTTGACCTACCCACATTGTATATGTATACATTTTTCCAGAGTAAAGTATAATGAATGTCCAGAGAATAGATCTCTGTCCACACATGTAAACAGCAACTTCCCCATTTCTAGTGAAACTGTCTTGAACTATATACAGATCAGCTTGTGTTTATTACACCATGCATCACTGGAAATGGATGTCTTCTCATTAAGTAATGTAAATAATTGCTAAAACAAATGTACACAGCAATATATTAACAATAAACGTCGGGTGTGCTAATCATCCTGCTCATATGGTCTGATTTTTCCTATCCTATCTGGGAAGTGAGACATAATTCATTAAGTTATATCATAAACGCATAATATAAAAACACTGGGGGGAGATTTACTAAAATTGGAGCACTTAGAATCTGGTGCAGCTGTGCATAGTAGCCAATCAGCTTCTAACTTCAGATTGTTCAGTAAGGGTCCTTTCACGCGGGCGGTCCGCCCGGCAGACGCTGCTTTGCTCAGCGGTGAATCGATCCGCTGATCCCCACTGAGCAGGCGTATGACAGGTCCGTCTCCACTTACTGTGCATAGACAGACCTGTCAGAGCTCCACTCTCCTCTATGGGGAGATCGGATGAAAACGGACCGCCTGTCTGTTTTCATTCGATCCCATCCAATTTGATCCTCCAGACGGATGGAAAATAGGTTCACCATCCATCAGGATTTCACGGACAGGATCGGATCGGATAGCAGCGGATGTCATCGGACATGTCACCACTGACATCCACCGCCCCATAGGAGTGAATGGAGTGTCCGATCAGGTCTGCCTGAAATACTGACAGATGGACCTGATCGGAAAGCCTGTGTTAAAGGGGCCTTAAAGTGATTGTAAACCTTTGTGTTTTATTTTTTTTAAATAACACATCATACTTGCCTCCACTGTGCAGTTTGTGCTGGGGTCCCCCGGCGGCTCTCGCGGCTCCTCCTCGCATCAGATAACCCCCTAGGAGAGGCGCTCCCCTGGGGGTTACCTTGCGGGCGCGCTCCCGATTCCAACATTTCCGTCCATAGACACGAATGCGGGACTCGGCCCTACCCCCCAGCGCCCACTTCATTGGATTTGATTGACAGCAGCCAATGGCTGCGCTATTATTCTATCCAATCAAGAGCGGGACCCCGTGCAGAGAGGGAGATCGTCTCCGAGGGAAAAACGGGGCTCAGGTAAGTAAAATGGGGGGGGGGGGTGGTCACTGCCAGAAGTTTTTTCACCTTAATGCATAGGATAAATTAAGGTAAAAAAACACGAGGGTTTACAACCCCTTTAAAGCGGTGTTCCACCCAAAAAAAAAAAATACATGAATGTGCCTAAAAAAAAAGAAAAAAGAAAACATTTGGAAAATCAGTGCCTCTTTCAGTGCCTGGGCTGGTGACATCACTTCCCCTTTGGCACAGGAAGGGCTCAGCTCTGCTCCCTCCCTCTTGTCAATCATGTGCGCCGCTCACACATGCACAGTGGGTGTCCGGCTGTGAAGCCACAGCCCGGCGCCCACAGTTGCAATGGCGGTGCCGCCGAACGGAGGGGGAGACAAGCGGGGCTTTGATCCCCCGCATCGCTGGACCCTGGGACAGGTAAGTGTCCAATTTTTTTTTTTAAATGGGAACCCCACTTTAAGCTTTGATGAAAAAAACCTGGAAGCTGATTGGTTTCTATGCAGAGCTGCACCAAATTTTGCACTCTCCAGTTTTAGCAGATAAACCCTACTGAGCTTTGTGAATAATAGTGAAGAACAGCTCTGGTTACTGTAGAAATCAATTCAGTCCTTACATTCACTTTCCTATAATTCAAAAATAAGATTTTGTTGGAAAAATGTGTGAAAGTTGGGTGAGTTCTGGTTGAAAACAAAAATAAATAGAGCCCTAAATATGAAATAAGGAATGTGTTGGTACTATACTCCCTAATGACATAATTTACAAAACAGGTAGAGGCTGTTTGCTTTGTAATGTGAATCTTCCTTCAGTTTAATAAATAAGTTGAAGTTGCACTCACGCCGAAATACCCAATCATTAGATAAAGAAATTGAATGGAAAAAAAAGAAATTTTTCTTGCATATGATTTGATAATTGAAGTGAACGCAATTCACTGTAGTGTATTCACTAAGCTCAGTGAGCAAACATTCAGTTTACAAAGAAAACAGTCCATTTATAAATCAAACACATTGGGGGAGATTGACTAAAACTGGAGCACTCGTAATCTGATGCAGCTGTGCATGTTAGCCAATCACTTTCTAACTTCAGTTTGTTCGATTAAGCTTTGACAATAAAACCTGGAAGCTGATTGGTTTCTGTGCACAGCAGCACCACATTTTGCACTCTCCCGTTTTAGTAAATTCCCACATTGTATTTCTCTATAGCGTACAGTTCTTAGAGTGTCGCTCAACAGAAACTATATATATATATATATATATATATATATATATATATATATATATATATATATATATATATATATATATATATATATATTAAAGATGAATTCCAGGTATGGCCGTGTTTATACAGTACATTGGTCCAGCTTAGACCAATGAAAGTATGTATGTGCCATACCTGTGATCCCCCCATGGATGCTGGAAATCATTGTAGTAATCACCGTTATTACAGTAATCTCCACTTGCTTCTAGGTCCCATGCCAAGCGGCTGCCCTGCTTCTTATTAAACACAGGTCACTCACTCAGCACGGGCACCATTCTGTCAAAATAATGCAAATCGTCCTCTGATTAGAGGACCTGGAAAGGCAATGATGTCACAAACCACTTCATCCAATTAGAGAACCCTTTACATTCATTGATAAAATCCATAGTACTCTTTGAAAGGCACTTGTGCTAAGTGGGCAACCTCCTATGTTCAGTAAGAACAGGGCTGTTTTATCGCACGGGTGCCCCTGCAGACCCCCAAAGAGCGTTGTGAATTTTTTTTTTTTAAATGATTGAAGTAAATTATAAAATTATAATTAAAAAAATAATAATTAAATTAAATATTGTAAAAAAAATTCTGATAATTTCTAGTCAAACTAAAAAGCCACGTCCAAAATGTAGCAGAATTTAGCCACACCCAGTCATACAGCCATACCCATTTCCCTGGTACGGGCCCATTATGCTGTTAACTACTTGCCGACCAGCCACTGTGTATTTACCGCGGCAATGTGGCGCTATTGCGCAAAACTATGTAACTGTACGTTGTTACGTTCAATAGCCACTAGATGGCGCCATCACACCACTGGAGGAGCGATCGTGCTGTGACTGGCTAGCGGGGATGTCAATCATTGGGTCCAGCCGGCCCGATGTCCGCCGCCACCCACATTCATCCCCGGGTGAGGCAGAACGGCGATCTGCCTATGTAAACAAGGCAGATCACCGTTCTGCAAGGGGACAAGATGGAGATTTTGTGTTCCTGTTAAGCAGGAACTCGGATCTTTGTCTTCCCCCCAATCAGTGCAATCCCCTCACAGTTAGTAAGCACCCCCTAGGGACACACTTAACCCTTTGATTGCCCCTGATATTAACCCCTTCCCTGTCAGTGTCATTAGTGCAGTGGCAGTGCATTTTTTTTTAGCACGGATCACTATATTGGGGTCACTGGTCCCCAAAAAGTGTTAAAAGTGTCAGTTAGATGTTTGATTTGTCTGCCGCAATGTCGCAGTCCTGCTAAAAATCACTGATCGCCGCCATTACTAGTAAAAAAATTAAGTAAATAAAAACGCCATAAAAATATTGCATCGTTTGTAGACGCTAAAAATTTTGTGCAAACCAATCAATATACACTTATTGGGATTTTTTTTTTACCAAAAGTATGTAGAAGAATGCATGTTGGCCTAAACTTAAGAAAGAATTAGATTTTTTTTAAATATTTTTTATTGGCTATGTTTTATAGCAGAAAGTTAAAAAAATGTTTGTTTTTTTCAAAATTGTCGCTCCTTTTTTGTTTATAGCACAAAAAAATAAAAACTGCAGAGGTGATCAAATACCACCAAAAGAAAGCTCTATTTGAGGGAAAATAAGGACATACATTTTATTTGGGTACAGCATTGCACGACTGCAACTGTCAGTTAAAGTAATGCAGTGCTGTATCGCAAAAAATGGCCTGGTCAGGAAGGGGGTATAACCTTTCCGGTCCAGAAGTGGTGGCACTGAGTAAGGAGCAGGGTAGCCTCTCTCCACGGGACCTGTAAGTTAGTGGGGATCAAGGAGCGCTTCCTACTGGAGTGATTTTCAGCTTCCACTGAATCCCACAGGTATGGCACATATTTGCTTATACACCTGTGCTGAACCTGAGATTTTTTTACCATTTCCTTTCTTAAGCTGACTGCTAAATGGGAGGATCTACCTTCATTAAAACTACCTCCCAATATTGTAATAGGAAAAGGACCATCATTGGCGTACTGGCCATTCAGACTACGCATTGCATTGAAACAACCAATCACCTTATGTTACAGTGTCCTGTATTAAGGCAACCCATTCATTTTGAGTGGTCCGGCATCATATTTTTAAGGCTACGTTTCCACTAGTGCAACTCCAAAGTCGCGCGATTTAGAGTGTGACTTTGGAGTGCGACTTTGATCCAACTTTACGCTCTCTGAATCAAAGTTGCATCAAAAGTCGCATCAAAGTAGTGCAGGCACTGGAACGGGTGCCATTGAAATCAATGGGCTGTGACTTGTCATGTGACTTTATGTGTCCAAAGTTGCATGACAATTCGCACTAGTGGAAACGGAGTCTTACTCATTGCACAACACATGACATATGATGTATTGTCCGTTGGCCATTACTGTGCAGTGCATTAGATTGCCATGAAAAATAAATGGCACCACACCACATTGTACATATTGTCATGCATTGGAGTAATATGTGGTGTTACAGAAAGTACCTCCACAAATATTGTGATTACTATATTTTGATTTTCACATCAGTGCTGATGCTTGGGAAGAGCACTGAGCCAATCGCACAAACTGTAAGGGAGAAAATGGGGGGGGGGTATAGTATTCCATAATGCAAGCATACAACTGTAAAGCTGAACTACAGGCACACAAATTTAAAAATATTCCTCAATATCCACAGAGGATATAAATACCTTTTCAAACACAGATATTACCTTGTAAAAGTACTATCATCATCACTAGGCTGTACATTGCCCGCGCAGAGAGCAGAGCTGTGGGAGGGGTCCGCACAGGCTCCATCCTGTTCTCTGATGAAAACTACAGGAGGGGGTGGAGACAAGACCAGTCCCCTTGCACCAGGAGAGAGAGCAGCAGTGAGCGGTCTTTATTACAGGAAGCTCCTGCGCAGAGGAGACGTTTCACACTGTATTACTGCACAGTTCTGAAGGGAATGCACAAAGCACACCAAGATTCAAGCAAGAATACACATGACTCTTATATTTAGATATTTACTTATCCTGGAGTTCAGCTATAAGTAGGTTTTAGCACAGACACAGTAATTCATGGCTGACATCAACTGTTCTCTGATCGATTTTACTTGTTCCTGGAGATATTTATTTACAGCTGTATACATTTTAAATGATATCATCAAGCAATATCAGTGAATACAGTTTTGGAAATCACTTTTTAATATTACATTCTCTGTGTATTCTCTCTACAGAGTACAAGGTAAGAGGAGCCACACTCTCCCAGTCTGATCAGCAATGTATTGTATGTATGCATTCAACTACCAAGGTTGTATTCAGTAACCATGTTTGCAGCATCATATATGTATTGTATGTACACATATCTGCTCTGTATATGGATATTATTACTCTGAACACTTTATTTCTATTATTTTTATTACTGTTATTATCATTACTATTATTTTCAGTCTGTGGAGCACTTTACAAAATAAAGGGAGACAGTACAAAACGATTAATACAAGAGGGTTAGGAGGGCCCTGTTCATGAGAGCTTACAATCTAAAGGGAGGGGCAAGAGATGCAAAAGGTGATTACCAGGGCTGCTGTTAGAAAACACGGGGCCCCATACAGCCAACCTGACAGAGCCCCCACCCGAATAAACACAGTTTACTATGCTTCAGTTATGAATGAACACAGTGAGGGATTTGTACCAATCACTCATGTTCATTTAGAAAAAGAAGGGTCTGGTAAATATGACATATTTACCAGACCCTTTCCCCACTCTCAATCCTGAAGAATTCTATCGTGTGCTTGCAGCTGCTGGCAGGAAGAAGAGGAGGAAAGCTGGGGGCACTGCGGAGGTGGGGGGGGGGGCACATAGAGGGGCCTGGGCAGCAGGGGGAAATGTATGGTCCACAGAGAGGGTGATCAGTGTGTAGCGGGGGGAATTACTGGAAACGATCCCATGTATGGCTCTCTCTGCAGCAGTTGAAAGCCGATGAGAGAAAGAGGAGAATAAGCCGCCTTTCAGCTGCTGCAGAGAGAGCCATACAGGTGATCGGTTCCAATAATTGCCCTCCCCTTCACACCGATCACACTTGCTGCCCACATCCAATTCACCCTGCTGCCTGGACCCCCCTGCTGGTTTTGGCTCCTAAAGGAGGAAGAGTGGTACCCTCATATCCACGGCCCTGGTGATAACTGAGGAATTAGAGAAAGTATGAAAGAATGAAGAAAAAGTAATAGTTCAGTTTTTAAGTAGAGGAGGGATAGGCTTCCCTGAAGAGATACATTTTTAGGGAGCACCTAAAGACGGACAGGTAGGAAATAGCTGGACAGGTTTGAGAATGAAAAAGCATGAGAAAGGCTCCATAGAAGTCCTGGAGGCAGGCATGGGAGAAATGATGAGGTGGGTAGAGAACAGGAGGTTTTTGGAGGAGCGAAAAGGGCGTTTTGGGAGCTTTTTTGGAGATGAGGTTTGTGATGTATTTGGGGCAGAGTTGTGGATAGCTTTGAATGCTGTTTGGATTGTATTCCTTTTATTCCTCTGTTTTCCTTTTCCTCTTTCTTAGACCTATCCCTATGAAATGCTGATTGTAACAAACCAAGTGCGGGTGAAGCTCCCAAAAGACGTGGATAGAGCCAGACTGGAGGTAATACATTATGTGTTTACTTACAGGAGACCAATCACTCAATAAATTAGTACACAGTGTGAAACCTACAGCTGGGGGGTGGATCAGCTTTACTAAAGTCCAGTTTATTTGTAGCTTTGTATGGAGTGGGGAAGGGTTCAATCTGTCAGAACTTTATTTCTGTCTGGGTCTTTATCTGGGTGATTTACCTTTCCATCAGATGTCCAAAGTAGAGGAAGTGATGGAATATCTCTCTAATGGGGACAAGAACTTAAAAAAACAGTTCCTTAGTAGAGTTGGGAAGGGTTAGAACAGCCTTTTTTAACGCTTTCTGTGTCTTATTGTCCCGGTAACACCAATTCCCTTATTTCTTGTCTTAGTGGCATCCATTCTCTAATTTCTGGTCCTGGTTACACTTATTCCTTGTCCTTGAGACACCCATTCCCTCATTCCTTGTCCTGGGGATACCCATTCCCTTAGTCTTTGTCTTGGTCACATCCATTCCCTCATTTTTTGTCCTGGTGACACTCATTCCCTGTCCTGGGGACACCCATTCCCTTAGCCCTTGTCTTGGTAAGATCCATTCCCTCCTTTCCTGTCCTGGTGACACTCATTCCCTTAGCCCTTGTCTTGGTCACATCCATTCCCTCATTTCTTGTCCTGGTGACACTCATTCCTTTTTCTGGGTACACTCATTCTCTCATTCCTTGTCTTGGCCACATCCATTTCCTCATTTCTTGTCCTGATGATACTCATTCATTGTCCTGGAGACACCCATTTCCTTGTTTCTTCTCCTGGTGACATTGGGAAAGGAAATAACGGGAAATCTCTTCAATGGTTACACAGAAAGCCTTCAAAACTCTACAAAAGTTCTGAGTCTTCCCCGCTCTGTTGACTGCAGTTGGGCTTAAATGTAAATTATAGTTAGGTTTTAACAAGGTGAGAATGGATGTTGTAACTTACTACACAGCAATATTACCTTACTCTGAACCCAAGCAACACAGTACATTTTAAAATGGACAGATTTTGCCTACTTTTGGCACTCCATTGCTCAATCGAGCTTGACTTCTAAGAAACATCATTGACAAAAATGGGTGTGTGGAGAAGTATGAATGTGTGTTATATCACAGCACTTATCCACCATCTACTCCCCAGGAGTGCCTTACAGCTCAATGTCCGCCCTGGACGTTGCCTGCGTTGGCTGCTATCGCTGGGTTGCCCACCTCAGCTCCCGGCCATAATGTCCCCAGGTGGCTCACGACCTTCAGCTTTTCACCATCAACACATGTATTTTAATACATCACATGCCTGCTCCTGATGAGTGTCTCCAAGCCACGAAACGAGTAGAGATACCAGATGCCGTGCTTTATTCTTGTATTAAATTTTTGTTTTAAGTTCTATTTATCTTTATTTACCATGATAGGACCAGTGAGGCCTTAGGTCATGCAGGTATTACTCTGCAATACATGTATGTATTTATCCAAAATTGGTAGACTGTGGAATTTCATCATGCAATGTCATGTGATACAGTTATTATCATGTTTAATTGTTCCCCATTGACATTAGTATTATGCGTGTATTATATATGTATATGAATTAATAAACATTTCATATGTCCACCAATCTATCGAATTGTAAGCATGAGCTTCATATAAAGTCCCACCCCCTTGTTCCTTTGTTACATTGATAGGGATGGAAATACATGGTATTACCAGGCCAGTCCTAAACCCTCCCTCCTTACACCATCTCACAGCACTGATAAGAACAAACAAAGTGCTATGTTTGTATCACAATTATGTAATCACTATATACTTAAAGCTGAAGTTTAATGATTTATTTTTTTTTTTAAATAAGCACCTGGAACAATACTTACATGAGTGAGCCAAGAGAGTCCCATGTGCTGGTGGCTGTTGTGTTTCTTGAAATGTTTTAAAAGTGGATTTCGAGTGTTTTAGATGTGTATGCAAGCTTCAGGTGTTTTTGTTCTGGCCAAGCACCAGGGGAAGGGGACCAGTTCTTTTTTTTTTTCAATAATAAGTTTTACAGGCCAACAAAAAGCCTGAAAACAATTGTAAAAGTGCTCGATTTGCACATTTTCAGGTGTTCCAATTCAAGGCTATGGGGCCAAAATGCCCAAATCTACTTTAAAAGTAGCTCATTTAGCTTTTGGAGCATCAGATGTCAAGCTACAGGTGCCTGAGCGCCCAGATGTGAACAACCACTATATTTGCAAGTATGAGTCGTTTTAAGTCAGATGTTTGTAACTCGGGGACTGCCTGTACATGGGATTTTGATGTTGAGCATTTTGGAGCTTTGAGATCTGAGCTAAAAAATGCTCAGATGTGAATAGGGCCTCAGTGAGTATTAGGGTCAGTTGTGTGAGCCAGTCAGGACTCTTACTTTGTTCAGTGGTGTTAAGCTGGCCATACACTGTTCATTTTATTTCATTCGGCCTGCTGATTCCTTCATTCACACAATGGATGGAGGAACCCCCCTTTCCCCCTTGGGGCATTGTATCCTAACAATGGCACCTACCACTGCCAGAATACACCAACCAGTGCTTGAAACCACTGATCGACAGAAGATGATTAAATGATTGACTTCTATCAAGCACTGAGCCCACACATTGATCAACACCGGGCCAGCCCCTGCTTGACCAGCTGAATTTAGATCATTGTTTGGCTAGTTTTGGTCTTAACAAGGTGAACTGGTGAACTATTACAGTAGGTGAGAGCACATGGATGCTTTCAGCAGTGCTTCTTCTTTGTCCAGTCAACACATTGGGAGTGGGACCTTGACCAAGCTGGACTGCTTGATTGCATTAGAAGTCAGGGATATGAATATAACCTCTAAAAGAGGTACCTGGATAATTAGGCTTGAAGAACAGAATGACAGATCTTTGGCAGGTCACATGGTTTACCTGCATGTGTTTTAATCGTATTTAGATTTTTGTCTAAGTTGTTTGGAGTTTAGCTGTAATTATATAATTTGTAAATTTGAAAGTCAGAGTGAATTCAGAACTCCTAGTTGTTTGTAAATCTCAAGAACTCTAGACATTGATTGATACATAGAACCGAAATGAATGAAAGAGGTGGGCCAAGGACAGTCTGCCTGGGGAGGAAAGGGCTAGATCAGGGGTCTCCAAATGTTTTTAATAAAGAGCCAATTCATTGTCCTTTAGACTTTAGGGAGGCCGGATTATGGCCAGTGGGAGTAGAAAAAATGTAAAATAGTACCCCATGATTGCTGTCAGTGGGAGGAATAGTGCCCCATTGTTGGTGTCAGTGGAAGGAATAGTGCCCCATCATTGAATAGTGGGAAAAATGATGCCCCACAGTTGGTGTCAGTTGAAGGAATGGTGCCTCATAGTTGGTGTCAGTAGGAGGAATAGTGCCTCATATCAGTGGAAGGAATGGTGCCCCAAGGGCCAGGTAAAGGCAAGCAAAGGGCCGCGGCCTACGGTCCACAGTTTGGAGACCACTTGGCTAGATGATGCTGGATATCCTCCAGCAAGGAAAAGAAGTGGGCTCTATCTGCATTACTATAGCTTCTATTTAATACTGTGAGACGCTCATACTGTAAGAAAGCAATTTCAGTTTAGCAGAGGAGCCTGTACAAGTGTGCAAGACTGAAGGTAAGGCTGGAGTTCAGCTTCTAATCCAGGGGTGCTAAACCTTTTGAAGAGCGAGGCCCACTTAAGTGCTTTGGTAACCAGTCGTAGGCCACAATGAGCTATGGGGTTTTACTGCCCCCCCCCCCCCCATCCAAACCGTAAATGTAAATGAGCCATTACTGTCCTGAGCCCCCTATAAGGCTGTTTTCACTCTGGTGTGTTGTGGTTTACCAAACCTCAGGTGCAGTGCAGTGCACTTGCAGCTTTTCTGTGGGTTAGCTGTGCTTTGCCATAGACTTCTATTATATCTTGCGGGTGTGGTGCACTTTCTGAAAGTGCACCAGACCTACAGGATATAATAGTAAGTCTATGGCTCAGTGCAGCTAACCCACAGGGAAGCTGCAGGTGCACTGCACTGCACCTGTGGATCTGTGTGAAAGCAGCCTAATAACTCCTTTTTTTTTTTTTAAGTGCTAATATGCCCATTGCAAGTGCACTGTATGTGATGTTTAACCACTTCCCGCCCAAGGTACGTCCTAGGATGTCCTTGACTTTATCTGAATGATGCCTGCAGCTACAGGCATCATTCAGATATCGGCTTTTTCAGCTGGCCATTCCCTACACCACAAAACGATCATAGCAGCTGTTCCGTCGCTTAATCGTTCTTACGGGCGGCGAGGGGGACGCCCCCACTCCCGCCGTCCTCTGGTGCTTCTACCGACTCACCGCTTCCATCGGTGAGTCGGATTATGGATCTGCCGGCCCCGGATGGTGACCATAGAGATTTCGGGCGGACCAGATGATCGCCTGAGTTTCTATGATGATTCTGAGGTCGGGCACGATGTTATGACGTCACGCCCGGCCTCTGCATTCAAACCAATGGCGCCACCTCGACTGGGAAGCCGAGATCGTTTTTTTTCATTTATTTATTTCAGCTGTCCCAGCCTAGAGGTGAGATGTGGGCTCTTATTGACCCCATATCTCACTGTAAAGAGGACCTGTCATGCCATATTCCTATTACAAGGGATGTTTACATCCCTTGTAATAGAAATAAAAGTGATCAAAATCTTTATTTTTTTTAAAAGTGTCAAACTAAAAAAAGAAAGGTAAAATTAACAATAAAAGAAAAAAAAAATTAAAGTGCCCCTGTCCCCGTGTGCTCGCACGCAGAAGCGAACGCATGCGTAAGTCCCGCCCACATATGAAAACGGTGTTCAAACCACACATGTGAGGTATCGCCATGAACGTTAGAGCGAGAGCAATAATTCTAGCCCTAGCCATCCTCTGTAACTCAAAACATGTAACCAGTAAGAAATTTTAAATCATCGCCTATGGGGATTTTTAAGTACCGAAGTTTGGCGCCATTCCACGAGCGTGTGCAATTTTGAAGCGTGACATGTTAGGTATCTATTTAGTCGGCGTAACTTCATCTTTCACTTTATGCAAAAAAATTGGGTTAACTTTAATGTTTTGTTTTTTTGAAAGCATGAAACATGAAAAATTGCTGAGCAAATACCATGCGAGATAAAAAGTTGCAACGACCGCTATTGTATTCTCTAGGGTCTTTGCTTAAAAAACATATATAATGTTTGGGGGTTCTATGTAATTTTCTAGCAAAAAAATTATGAATTTTATATGTAGGAGTGAAATGTCAGAATTGGCCTGGATGGGAAGTGGTTAATATACTGACCTTTTCCTCTTCCAGTTTCTGTTGCCATCATTCTCCAGGCTGCTAGAAAGGTGCCTGGCATTTAGTATCACTCCACCTGGGACAGGAGGTGGCGCTACAGAGGAAGCATCGGCTTATGCGACTCCTGCTTCCTCGGCTGCCAGTGCTGGCTCCATGCACTCTGATGCTCTAGGATGGCAGGTTGGCAACTCATTGATTTGCAATCTGGGCTTGCAGACCCACCAGCCCAGAGCATGGGCATGCGCTTCCCTGGTTTGAGGTCGAGGGTCACATCAGAGGGCTCCTAGTGCCACAAGTTGAATACCCCTGCTCTAATCTATCCAAAATTAAATACACAGGAACACTTTAAGAGACCTTGAATGTATACAAATGGCATTCCTGTTGGGAACTGAGCCCAGGACCCCAAGGAAAGAGTGCTAATACTGTAGCAGCATGCTTTGATAGACTGGAGAGATGAAGGAGATAAACACACCGGCTGATGTGGTCAATACAGACCATCTATGAGACATTTTCTGACACCGGGTCCATCATGTTGGAATGCTGTTATATTTTTTTACTGTTTCCATAACATCCCCGGCATGCCGCACGGCTGCTGCGGTCTTTGGATATCAATCACAGGAAACCTTGTTTGCTCAAACCGGTGCTTGTTCTCTAAACACTTCAATATGTTTTTCATGTGATTACTCAGCAAGTGGTTTCGATTTCATAGGATTATTTTTTTTTTAAATGGAGATTATAATAACGCATCACAAATGAAGAGAATGTGAGAGAAGCAGCTCAGTGGAAAGCTTATACATCTGGAATCCATGAATACATATATCCTGCTCTACAGTAACAAAAACCTTTGTTGACAGCCGCCGCACAGTCATTAGAAGCGTGTCGTCTTAAAGGACAACTCCAAGAAAATACATAAACACCGTTTAGTTTCTTTACATTCCTTCAAGCCCATCTCCAGGCAAATTAAAAATTATCCTTTGCAGTGGGACTGTGCCTGCACTGCAAGGGTTAATTGCTTGTTTTGTCTAGGGGAGGAGAAACAGTTTTACTTACCTGATTCTCAGCTTCCCTGGAAGGCAGGACACCCCCACGATCCGGCGGTGGACTGTCCCTTGGCATCCTCACGTCCAGTGCAGGGCTGTGGATCCTGCTCTGCTCTTGATGATGTCAGAACCCTAAAATGGTGGAGTGTGGGGGGGTGCAGATGCTGCAGGGACCAGTCTAACTGCAGAAAGTAGCAGAGAACCAGTAAATCTTTTTTTTTTTTCCCCTAGGAAAAAACGATCAGTTAGCCCTCGCAGTACAGGCACAGCCCCACTGCGAGAGATCATTTTTTTATTCGCCCGGAGTTGGGCTCTAAAACAATTCTTCAGTTCTGCCAAAGCAGATCCATTAAAATGTATTTCCACACGCCAGCTGAAAGTTAAAATCAGCCTTCTAGTGTGGCTGCCTGTGCTGGAAGATATACAGTCAGGTCCATAAATATTGGGACATCAACACAATTCTAATCTTTTTGGCTCTATACACCACCACAATGGATATGAAATGAAACGAACAAGATGTGCTTTAACTGCAGACTTTCAGATTTAATTTGAGGGTATTTACATCCAAATCAGGTGAACGGTGTAGGAATTCCAACAGTTTGTATATGTACCTCCCACTTTTTAAGGGACCAAAAGTAATGGGACAATTGGCTGCTCAGCTGTTCCATGGCCAGGTGTGTGTTATTCCCTCATTATCCCATTTACAAGGAGCAGATAAAAGGTCCACAGTTAATTTCAAGTGTGCTAATTGCATTTGGAATCTGTTGCTGTCAACTCTCAATATGAGATCCAAAGAGCTGTCACTATCAGTGAAGCAAGCCATCATTAGGCTGAAAAAACAAAACAAACCCATCAGAGAGATAGCAAAAACATTAGGTGTGGCCAAATTAACTGTTTGGAACATCCATAAAAAGAAAGAACGCACCGGTGAGCTCAGCAATACCAAAAGACCCGGAAGACCACGGAAAACATCTGTGGTGGATGACCGAAGAATTCTTTCCCTGGTGAAGAAAACACCCTTCACAACAGTTGGCCAGATCAAGAACACTCTCCAGGAGGTAAGTGTATGTGTGTCAAAGTCACCAATCAAGAGAAAACTTCACCAGAGTGAATACAGAGGGTTCACCACAAGATATAAACCATTGGTGAGCCTCAAAAACAGGAAGGCCAGATTAGAGTTTGACAAACAACATCTAAAAAAGCCTTCACAGTTCTGGAACAACATCCTATGGACAGATGAGACCAAGATCAACTTGTACCAGAGTGATGGGAAGAGAAGAGTATGGAGAAGGAAAGGAACTGCTCATGATCCAAAGCATACCACCTCATCAGTGAAGCATGGTGGTGGTAGTGTCATGGCGTGGGCATGTATGGCTGCCAATGGAACTGGTTCTCTTGTATTTATTGATGATGTGACTGCTGACAAAAGCAGCAGGATGAATTCTGAAGTGTTTCGGCCAATATTATCTGCTCATATTCAGCAAAATGCTTCAGAACTCATTGGACGGCGCTTCACAGTGCAGATGGACAATGACTTGAAACATATTGCGAAAGCAACCAAAGAGTTTTTTAAGGGAAAGAAGTGGACTGTTATGCAATGGCCAAGTCAATCACCTGACCTGAATCCAATTGAGCATGCATTTCACTTGCTGAAGACAAAACTGAAGGGAAAATGCCCCAAGAACAAACAGGAACTGAAGACAGTTGCAGAAGAGGCCTGGCAGAGCATCACCAGGGATGAAACCCAGCATCTGGTGATGTCTATGCGTTCCAGACTTTAGGCTGTAATTTACTGCAAAGGATTTGCAACGAAGTATTAAAAAGTGAAAGTTTAATGGATTATTGTTAATCTGTCCCATTACTTTTGGTCCCTTAAAAAGTGGGTGGCACATATACAAACTGTTGTAATTCCTACACCGTGGATGTAAATACCCTCAAATTAAAGCTGAAAGTCTGTAGTTAAAGCACATCTTGTTCGTTTCATTTCAAATCCATTGTGGTGGTGTATAGAGCTAAAAAGATTAGAATTGTGTCAATGTCCCAATATTTATGGACCTGACTGTACATAAAAATAATAATAAAACACAATCATAGCGCTAATTGCCAAACAATGTGTGAAAAACACAAGCCAAAAAGAAATAAAAAAGCACACAGGAAAAGCAGAATATTTGGCCTTTGGCCTATGTGCGTGAAATCCTGCCATTTTCAGGCACCCTGGAGGCATCCAGCCCCACTTCCAGCAGCCTGTCATCAAATCTATGACAGGCTGAAATATACTGCAGCTGGACAATGTATTGAATGTTACTCGCGTGTAGTGCTGTATGTGTTCAAAGACCTACAGTGCCTTGAAAAAGTATTTACGCCTCTTGAAATGTTCCACATTTTGTCATGTTACAACCAAAATTGAAAATGTAAATTATTGGGATTGTGGGGATGCTTTTCTTCCGCAGGAACAGGGAAGCTGATCAGAGTTGATGGGAAGATGGAGGGAGCCAAATACAGGACAATCTTAGAAGAAAACCTGATATGAGTCTGCAAAAGACTTGAGACTGGGGCGGAGGTTCACCTTCCAGCAGGACAACGACCCTAAACATACAGCCAGAGCTACAATGAAATGGTTTAGATCAAAGCATATTCATGTGTTAGAATGACCCAAAGTCCAGACCTAAATCCAATTGAGAATCTGTGGCAAGACTTGAAAATTTCTGTTTACAGACGCTCTCCATCCAATCTAACAGAGCTTGAGCTATTTTGCAAAGAATAATGGGCAAAAATGTCACTCTCTAGATGTGCAAAGCTGGTAGAGACATCCCCAAAAAGCTGTAATTGCAGTGAAAGGTGGTTCTACAAAGTATTGACTCAGGGGGGCTGAATACAAATGTATGGCACACTTTTCACATATTTATTTGTAAAAATGTTGAAAATCGTTTATCATTTTCCTTCCACTTCACAATAATGTGCCACTTTGTGTTGGTCTATCACATAAAATCGCAATAAAATACATTTATGTTTTTGGTTGTAATATGACAAAATGAGGGAAAATTGCAAGGGTGTGAATTCTTTTTCAAGGCACTGTATGCCTGGAACACATGAAATCTGCATTGTAGGCATACGTCTCTGAGCGCACACAGCCGTGAACATGAGTACCATTCAGTAGGCCATGCGTGGGCCAAAGTGCTAGTGTGCATGTGGCCTTAGGCCTCTTGCACACGGATGTAATAATTTACTGATGTTTGTACACAGGATCATGCTGGCAGAGGCTGGCAATAAGATCCCAAGTAAAAAAAAACTTTAAATTCTTTAAAGCGGAACTTCACCCTAAAGGAGAAGTTCTGCTTTATGCCCCCCTCTTCTATTTTTGGCACTTTTTTGAGGAGGGGCAGAGTGGGTACTTGGTTTTGACTGGTACTCACTCCCACTTCCAGTTTTTTTCTTTACAAGTTGAAGTTGCAGGTACTCAGACTGGCCTGGAGAAGGGAGAGATGTCAGGGTGGTCTCCTCCATACTGGTGGCATTTACTAGCTGTCCAAAGATCAGACAGGAGGTGGGGCAGTGGCACGGTGTCTGCAAGCCTGACAGCTCTGAACAGGATAGACGTGACTATTTCAGCCTCCTAGTACTGATGTTCTTCTACATGTAATGCATTCTTGTACACATATAGGAAATGACTCTGCTGTTTGTAAGATGGCAACTGGGAACGGTGGAAACGATTGGCAAATCCATAGCAATGTGCTCAGCAGTTTAGATGAGACAAGGGAAAATCATTTAGGGCAAGGCTTCAGAAAGCATTATTTCTGGCTTGGCAGGAAAACAATTTAAAGTTATTTGAATGGCCACTGGGAATACACACAAGGCAGGTACAGCTTGAGACCACACAAAAGTTGTGTAAAACCTGAGATTATACACAGAGCAAGTATAGCATTGGGATCACACATGGCATGTACAGCCTGAGATCATACATAGGGTATGTATAGCATGGGACCACACACAGAGCATGTACAGCCTGAGACCACACTGAGGGTACATATAGCATGGAACCACACTCAGGGCATGTATAGCCTGGGACCACACTCATGCCTCGTACACACGATCGCACATTCCGACAACAAAATCCATGGACTTTTTACGACAGATGTTGGCTCAAACTTGTCTTGCATACACAAGGTCACACAAAGTTGGTAATTCTTCCGAACGTCAAGAGCGCGGTGACGTACAACACGTACGACGAGCCGAGAAAAATGAAGTTCAATAGCCAGTGCTGCTCTTCTGCTTGATTCCGAGCATGCGTGGAACTTTGTGCGTCGGAATTGTGTACACACTATCGGAATTTACGCAAACAGAATTTGTTGTCGGAAAATTTGAGATCCAGATCTCAAATTTTGTGCGACGGAAATTCCGATGGAAAATGTCCAATGGAGCCTACACACGGTCGAAATTTCTGACAAAACATTTTCCGTCAGAAAATCTGACCGTGTGTACGAGGCATCAGGGCACATAGAGCCTGAGCCCACACAAAAGGTATGTAGAGACTGAGACCATAAACAGAGCAAGTATATCATGAGATCACACACAAGGCACATACAGGCTGAGGCCACACACAGGGCATGTACAACCTGAGACCACACACAGGGCATGTACAACCTGAGATCACACACAGGGCGTGTACAACCTGAGACCACAGGCAGGGCGTGTACAACCTGAGACCACATACAGGGCATGTACAGCCTGAGACCACACACAGGGCGTGTACAACCTGAGACCACATACAGGGCATGTACAGTCTGAGACCACACACAGGGTGTGTACAACCTGAGACCACATACAGGGCATGTACAGTCTGAGACCACACACAGGGCATGTACAACCTGAGACCACATACAGGGCATGTACAGCCTGAGACCACACACAGGGCGTGTACAACCTGAGACCACATACAGGGCATGTACAGTCTGAGACCACACACAGGGCATGTACAGCCTGAAACCACATACAGGGCATGTACAGCCTGAGACCACATACAGGGCATGTACAGCCTGAGACCACACACAGGGCATGTACAACCTGAGACCACATACAGGGCATGTACAGCCTGAGACCACACACAGGGCGTGTACAACCTGAGACCACATACAGGGCATGTACAGTCTGAGACCACACACAGGGTGTGTACAACCTGAGACCACATACAGGGCGTGTACAACCTGAGACCACACACAGGGTGTGTACAGACTGAGATCACGCACAGGGCGTGTACAGCCTGAGACCACACACAGGGCATGTACAACCTGAGACCACATACAGGGCATGTACAGCCTGAGACCACATACAGGGCATGTACAGCCTGAGACCACATACAGGGCGTGTACAGCCTGAGACCACATACAGGGCGTGTACAGCCTGAGACCACACACAGGGCGTGTACAGCCTGAGATCACACAGGGCGTGTACAACCTGGGACCACATACAGGGCATATACAGCCTGAGACCACATACAGGGCATATACAGCCTGAGACCACATACAGGGCATATACAGCCTGAGACCACACACAGGGCATATACAGCCTGAGACCACATACAGGGCATATACAGCCTGAGACCACACACAGGGCATATACAGCCTGAGACCACACACAGGGCGTGTACAGCCAGAGACCACATACAGGGCATGTACAGCTTAGGATCCCACATAGAAGATGAGACCGCACACAAGGCTGTCGCTGTCAAAGAGCCTATGAATAAATGACAAAATGTATAATTTTATTACACAATTGGACAGTGTGTTATAAAATGATGTTTTTGAACATTTATTTGTGGGCTCTCTGACAGTTTAGTGTATGGTTAAAACATGGTGAGCACCCATTGGGCTGTTGTGGTAAGCTTTGTCGATAGGGCATGGTAAATTTCTATTGCAGCCCTTGATGCAGAGCTGATATCTTTCTTACATAGAAGGAATGCATTGATGTACACATATGGGAAGTTTCCCTGTTGTTATCCACTAAAATATGGCACCCAGGTTTGATTGGCACCCAGGCACAATGTGTGCAGCACATGGGTAGAATTGATTGCCGAGATGGCAGATGCTTGCTCAGTCACAAATGATTTAGCAGAAGAGTACAGAAAACATAATTCCTGGTTTGGCTGGCTTGTAGTATGCATACAAGGAAGAACACTACTGTTGGATATATGCTATCTTGGTGTCTTACATTAGAATAGTTTGCTGGTGTGTCTGGTAATGGAATCCTCTGACAATTCTTTGGACTTTTTCACACTGGTGGCTGGGAGGACGGTAAAAACAGGTGACTGAGCTGTGATTTTACTGCCCCCCCCCCCGCCCCCCCGCCCTGGCTGCCCACCGGAATTCTAACATTACAGCCTGACAGGGCTGTACACATGCTGTGGTTGCGATACTTTGCTCCTCAGCTGCTGCAGAGATTGACAGGTGGAAACGCCTGTAAAACTCACTCATCAAGATCAACGTAGCTGCAACTGCAAACCAAACACTTGACTTGCACTTATGAAACCAATGTAAAATTGCCATTCAGCAATAAAAGAAAAAGTAAAAAAAAATAAAAAAAAATAAGGAGATGGCAGTAACACCTCCTGAACGCCTGCCAGGTGCTGCTATATGCCCTCTGAAAGGCAATCCACTGTGGATCACTTTTCAGAGGGCAGAAAGCATTACCGCTAGTGTGAAATATACTTTAACTCCTTGCTTATAGGAAACAGGTACACTTTGCTTTTAGGTAAAGGGTTCACAGCTGAACTTTGCTTGTGTTCCCCAAGTTTATGTCTTCAGATGTCATATCATCATTTTTCATTTCAGCTAGTGTTGTTGCTCTGTATACTGTGGTCTTTACAACATTGCAGTTGAGGGTTGAAATCTGACTATCAGTGAAATATCTGTTCTGTAGGTTGATGATGACCAGAAGAGAGATGTCCATGTATGGGCTTAGACACCCTTCCTGGGTATCATCCGGTGAACAGCAATTTTCAAGTCTTGCTTCAGATTCTCAATTGGATTAAGGTCTGGACTTTGACTGGGCCATTCTAACACATGAATATGCTTTGATCTCAGCCATTCCATTGTAGCTCTGGCTGTATGTTTAGGGTCGTTGTCCTGCTGGAAGGTGAACATCCGCCCCAGTCTCAAGTCCTTTGCAGACTCTTATGCCGTGTGTAGGCTCCATCGGACATTTTCCATCGGAATTTCCATCACACAAAATTTGAGATCTGGATCTCAAATTTTCTGACAACAAAATCCGTAAATTCCGATCGTGTGTACACAATTCCGGCGCATGTTCAGAATCAAGCAGATGAGCCGCACTGGCTATTGAACTTCATTTTTCTCCGCTCATCGTACGTGTTGTACGTCACCGCGTTCTTGATGTTTGGAATTTCTGACAAGATTTGTGTGACCGTGTGTATGCAAGACAAGTTTGAGTCAACATCCGTCTGAAAAAATGCATGGATTTTGTTGTCGCAATGTCCGATCGTGTGTACGGGGCATATCAGGTTTTCTTCTAATATTGCCTTGTATTTGGCTCCATCCATCTTCCCATCAACTCTGACCAGCTTCCCTGTCCCTGCTGAAGAAAAGCATCCCCACAACATGATGGTGCCACCACCATGTTTCACGGTGGGGATGGTGTGTTCAGGGTGATGTGCAGTGTTAGTTTTGCGTTTTTCTTTTAGGCCAAAATGTTCAATTTTGTTCTCATCTGACCAGAGCACCTTGTTCCACATGTTTGCTGTGTCCCCCACATGACTTCTCGCAAACTGCAAATGGGACTTCTTATGGCTTTCTTTCAACAATGGCTTTCTCCTTGCCACTCTTCCATAAAGGCCAGATTTGTGGAGAGCACGACTAATAGTTGTCCTGTGGACAGATTCTCCCACATGAGCTGTGGATCTCTGTAGCTCCTCCAAGGTTACCATGGACCTCTTGGCTGCTTCTCTGATTAATGCTCTCCTTGCCCAGCCTGTCAGTTTAGGTGGACGGCCATGTCTTAGTAGGTTTGTAGTTGTGCCATACTCTTTCCATTATCGGAGGATGGATTGAACAGTGCTCTGTGAGATGTTCAAAGCTTGGGATGTTGTTTTATAACCTAACCCTGCTTTAAACTTCTCCACAACTTTATCCCTGACCTGTCTGGTGTGTTCCTTGATCTTCATGATGTTGTTTGTTCACTAAGGTTCTCTAACAAACCTCTGAGGGCTTCACAGAACAGTTGTATTTATTTGGTAACTTCTGGAGGCAATTGGTTCCACTAGATTTTAGTTAGGGGTATCAGAGTAAAGGGAGCTGAATACAAATGCACGCCACACTTTTCAGATATTTATTTGTAAAAAAATTTGGAAAACCATTTATCATTTTCCTTCCACTTCACAATTATGTGCCACTTTGTGTTGGTCTATCACATAAAATCCCAATAAAATAAATTTACGTTTGTTGTAACATGACAAAATGTGGAAAATTAGTATGAATACTTTTTCAAGGCATTGTATGCATTTAACTGCTTATCCAGCTCAATGCCTGAAATATCTAACAAATGTAGAATAAGAAGTTATACAGTGATGGTCTCAGTAATTGTAACGTGCTTTACAAATAGGGTTGTGCTCGATTTCAAAGTAGATTTTCTTATGTTTTATGTGTGTTATATGTAAAATTAAATTAAATTTTTAAGGATAAAACAGTTTATGAACATAATCTAATTGGACCAGAGTATATTCAAAGTCCATTTATTTTTATTGCCCTTTTAAAACAGTTATGTTTGGATTAGAAGTATAACCTAATACAATTTAATGCACACAATGCACTTTTCGCTCTGATGGTGATGTGACAGTTTGTTATTCTTTATCCTTGGCAAAATAAACTCTGTAAACTCTAAAATTCAGGAAAACCTCTGTAGAAGTTTGGATTTAGGGCGATGCCATTTATTGGTGACATAAACAGATTGCAGTGCAAGCTTTTGAGGTAGACTGACCTCCGCTTCAGGCAATGGACAAGTATTGCTGGAAGAAGAAGCCAATGTGCCTTAAAGGCTTTCACAGCAATCTGTTTATTTAGTCAATAAATGGCATTGCCCTAAATACATACTACTACATTTGTTGATGGCAAATGGGGTACCAAACTCTGCTCAGATCTTTGAGAAAGAATGAGGATAGAGCCTAGACAGAGTGTTACCACCAGTGTTAGGGGATAGAGCCTAGACAGAGTGTTACCACCAGTGTTAGGGGATAGAACCTAGACAGAGTGTTACCACCAGTGTTAGGGGATAGAGCCTAGACAGAGTGTTACCACCAGTGTTAGGGGATAGAGCCTAGACAGAGTGTTACCGCCAGTGTTAGGGGATAGAGCCAAGACAGAGTGTTACCACCAGTGTTAGCGGATAGAGCCTAGACAGAGTGTTACCACCAGTGTTAGGGGATAGAGCCTAGACAGAGTGTTACCACCAGTGTTAGGGGATATAACCTAGACAGAGTGTTACCACCAGTGTTAGGGGATAGAGCCTAGACAGAGTGTTACCACCAGTATTAGGGGATAGAACCTAGACAGAGTGTTACCACCAGTGTTAGGGGATAGAGCCTAGACAGAGTGTTACCACCAGTGTTAGGGGATAGAGCCTAGACAGAGTGTTACCACCAGTGTTAGGGGATAGAGCCTAGACAGAGTGTTACCACCAGTGTTAGGGGATAGAACCTAGACAGAGTGTTACCACCAGTGTTAGGGGATAGAACCTAGACAGAGTGTTACCACCACTGTTAGGGGATAGAGCCTAGACAGAGTGTTACCACCAGTTTTAGGGGATAGAACCTAGACAGAGTGTTACCACCAGTGTTAGGGGATAGAACCTAGACAGAGTGTTACCACCAGTGTTAGGGGATAGAGCCTAGACAGAGTGTTACCACCAGTGTTAGGGGATAGAGCCTAGACAGAGTGTTACCACCAGTGTTAGGGGATAGAGCCTAGACAGAGTGTTACCACCAGTGTTAGGGGATAGAGCCTAGACAGAGTGTTACCACCAGTGTTAGGGGATAGAGCCTAGACAGAGTGTTACCACCAGTGTTAGGGGATAGACCCTAGACAGAGTGTTACCACCAGTGTTAGGGGATAGAGTGCCGAGACAGTGTTACCACCAGTGTTAGCGGATAGAGCCTAGACAGAGTGTTACCACCAGTGTTAGGGGATAGAGCTTAGACAGAGTGTTACCACCAGTGTTAGGGGATAGAGTGCCGATACAGTGTTACCACCAGTGTTAGGGGATAGAGCCTAGACAGAGTGTTACCACCAGTGTTGGGGGATAGAGCCTAGACAGAGTGTTACCACCAGTGTTAGGGGATAGAGTGCCGAGACAGTGTTACCACCAGTGTTAGGGGATAGAGCCTAGACAGAGTGTTACCACCAGTGTTAGGGGATAGAGTGCCGAGACAGAGTGTTACCACCAGTGTTAGGGGATAGAGCCTAGACAGAGTGTTACCACCAGTGTTAGGGGATAGAACCTAGACAGAGTGTTACCACCAGTGTTAGGGGATAGAGCCTAGACAGAGTGTTACCACCAATGTTAGGGGATAGAGCCTAGACAGAGTGTTACCGCCAGTGTTAGGGGATAGAGCCTAGACAGAGTGTTACCACCAGTGTTAGGGGATAGAGCCAAGACAGAGTGTTACCACCAGTGTTAGGGGATAGAGCCTAGACAGAGTGTTACCACCAGTGTTAGGGGATATAACCTAGACAGAAAAAATAAAAATAAACATGTTATACTTACCTGCTCCTAGCAGCCCCAATCCTCCTCTTTTCGTTTCCATTGCTGGCACTCCTGTCCCCTCCCTCCTGCCAAGTGCCCCCACAGCAAGCATCTTGCTATGGGGGCACCTGAGCCATTGCTCTGTTTGTCCATTCACACACAGAGCGCGGCTTCTCAAATAACCATGTGTAAGAGAAAGTGAAAACTTATCAAGAGACAAAATAATTTAAAGTACCCATACCCCAGAAGGATGAGTAAAATAATTTAAACTACCAATACCCACGAAGGACCTTCTTGGGTATGAGTACTTTAAATTATTTTATCTCTTGATACATTTTTACTTTTTCTTGCACATGGTTATTTGAGTGAAAAACTGTTTGTCAAGGTAAGTTGGATTTGAATCTGGTCTACATTATGTAAGCAAAGAGTGCATGGATGGGCAGAGGCTGACAGTGTGGCTTTAGGGAGCTAGATTAAAGGGGTTGTAAAGGTATACATTTTTTCACCTTAATCTATTCTATGCATTAAGGTGAAAAAACTTTTGATAATACCGCCGCCCCCAGCCCCCCCGTTTTACTTACCTGACACCTCAAAAACTCAGCCGCTCGTTCCCGACCTCCATTCAGCCGATCAGCCTGGTCGCTGATTGGCTATAGTGGATGGATTGAAAGCAGCGCAGCCATTGGCTCGCGCTGCTGTCAATCACATCCAATGACACGGCGCGCCGGGGGGCAGGGCCGAGTGATACAGCGAGCGGCTATAGCCGCCGGCTGTATCACGGGAGTGCGCCCGCAATAACTAACCACCATGCGAGGGAGCTCGCATTAAGGTGGTTAGTTATTGCGGGGAGGAGCTGAGACAGCCGCCGAGGGACCCCAGAAAAGCAGGTTCGGGGCCACTCTGTGCAGAACGAGCTGCACAGTGAAGGTAAGTATAACATGTTTGTTATTTTTAAAGAAAAAAAAATTACCTTTACAACCCCTTTAAGCCTTTTAGCATCCACAGTGCCTTGTAGTATAGAGCCAAAGCCCTTATACAGCCTAAGGGGGACAGGTTTGTCCTCTATTATCCACAGTCTCGCTGCTCCTTCAGATGTGGATAATTTAAGACCAGTTATATGAGCCAAAGGTGGGATACCACTATTAGTTGTATCCTTGTGCTACACTTCACTTAATTTGGCATTTTATAGCAAACTATATGGCACTATTTTTGACATTTTATCTGGGTTCAATAAAATTTATGTTTTTAGCCCAGTGTTTTTTTTGGTGAGCTGGTAGGTGCACCCCTGTTCGTGTTAGAGTATTGTTCACTCTTAGTCCAAAGAGGAGTCAAGGGATGGGACAGTGGCACATACAGTTAGGTTCATATTTACTTGGACACAGGCACAATTGTCAGACTTTTGGCTCTGTATGCCACAGAATAAAATTAAAACAAAACAATCCAAATGAATTTGAACTGCAGACTTTCAGCTTTCAAGGGGTTGAACAAAAACTATCAGAGTACAAATTTTAGGAACCATTTTTATACACGGTTTCCCCATTTTCAGGGGCTCAAATGTAATTGGACAAATGAATATAATCATAAATAAAATGTTCATTTTTAATATTTTGTTGAGAATCCTTTACTGGCAATGACTGCTTGAAATCTGGAACCCATGGACATCACCAAAGACTGGGTTTCCTCCTTTGTGATGCCTTGCCAGCCTCTAACTGCAGCTGTCTTCAGCTCTTCTTTGTTTCTGCCTTTTGTTTTGCCTTCAGCAAGTGAAATGCATGCTCAATTGGCTTGAGAACAGGTGATTGACTCAGCCATTGCAGAATATTCCACTTCTTTTCCTTCAAAACCTCCTGGGTTGCTTTTGCAGTATGTGTTGGATCATTGTCTATCTGTACTGTGAAGCACCGTCCAATCAACTTTGCTGCATTTGGCTGAATCTGGGGTGACAGTATATCTCTAAACATTGCAGAATTCATCCGGCTGCTTCTGTCTTCTGTCACATCATCAATACTGGTCACTGGAAGCCATGCATGCCCATGCCATCACACTGCAAGCTCCACAATGTTTTACAGATGACGTGTGCTTTGGATCATGAGCTGTTTCAAGCCTTCTCCACACATTTTTCTTCCTGTCATTCTGGTACAGATTCATCTATCCAAAGAATGCTTTTCCAGAACTGGTCTGGCATTTTTAGATGTTTTTTGGCAAAGTCTAATCTGGCTTTTATAGTCTTCAGGCTTATAAATGGTTTGCACCTTGTTGTGAACCCTCTGTATTTGCTCTTGTGAAGTCTTCTCTTGATTGCAGACTTTGACAATGATACGCCCACCTCCTGGAGAGTGTCCTTCATTTGTCTGGATGTTGTGAATGGGTTTTTTCTTTATTATAGAGAGGATCCTGCGATCATCCATCACTGTTGTCTTTCGTGGACGTTCAGGCCTTTTTATGTTGCTGAGCTCACCAGTGGGTTCTTCTTTCCTCAGTATGTGCCAAACTGTTGATTTGGCCACTCCCAATGTTGCTACTATCTCTCTGATGGATTTGTTTTTAAAGCCTTACAATGGCCTGTTTCACTTCATGGACAGCTCCTTTGAACGCATGATGTAAGTTCACAGTAATAGATTCCGAATGCAAATACCACACTTAAGCTGGCTTATTTTCTTGTTCAATTTTCTTTAGATTAGCCTTCAACTGTGTAGTAAAAGGGCCTGCCTGATTGCATCCAAAATTGAAAATGTTTAGGTGTGACCTCATATTATATGGTTTTGGTAAATCTAAAGGAAAGTTGTAGAGGAAAATTGTATAAGGTATGGCCAGCCTTAAGCCTCATACACACGATCCGACTTTGTACAAACTTTCCCGTGGTTTTTTGTACAAAGGGCGTTGGCCATAAACTAATTAAGCATAAACACGGCAGGACTTTTTTGGCAACAAACACGAACGTAGTGACGTTTCAACGTACTGACGCCCCTTAAAAAAGAGGACGTTCAATTCTCCGGCGCCACCCTTTGGTCAACTTCTGTATTGTTGTCTGATCTTTTGCATTGGTTCTGAGCATGCCTGTTTGTAGTTTGTAAAAAAGTCAGATGGTTTTGTGCACACACGATCGGACTTTGCTCCGTCTGACTATTGTTGCCGGAAAGTTTTTCTGTTCGCACAGCCAACAAAAGTCCAATGAAAACCGAAAAAGTTTGTCCGATGGACCGTACACATGGTCGGATGTTGCCTTAAAACAGCGAATTTGCATGTTTGTTGTCAAAAAGTCTGATCGTGTGTACGGGCTTTTAGAATCAACTCCAGACCTTTTACCTGCTTAATTGATGAAGAAATACTGAAGGAGTAGCCCAAACCTGGCCATTTTGATTCAATTGTCCAATTACTTTTAGTCTCTTGAGAAAGGGGGGAATGGCTAGTCTTAAGAGCTGTAATTCCTAAACCCTTCCTCCGATTTGGATGTACATACCCTCAAATTTAACCTGAGAGTGTGCACTTTCATATATCCAATATTTAACTATAGCTTGAATATGTTTTGGTAAATACTGGAAAAAATCAAAAATGTTGCCTGTTTCCAAATATATATGGACCTAACTGTATCTGGAGTCTGCAGAACTGCAAGGTGTGAACTGGTTTGTTGCAGTCATTATACTAGTGGGACAGTGATGGGGATAGATGGGGAAAGGGTAATTAGACGAATATGTGTGTTATGTAGATAGGAAAAACAGTCCCTACATTATGTCTTTAGCTGTTTGTTGGAGTGGCTCTTTAAATGAGGTTGCTGGTGGAGGAAGCTGCATTTGTTTTGGACTGATAAGTGAACCCTTGGCAGCCTCTCTAAGACATGGAGCTTCTGAAGATCCTTTAGTCACAGTGCTGTTTATGTAGCATTAATTCTGATAAGCTTGGCCTGGGCCAGGTGTGGATTTGGCTTTTGCTATTTTGAAGAGCTCATACAGTTCAAAGACATCCCAGAGTCCATGGGGTGAGAGAAGGGACTGAAAAATAAATCCAGCAGCCATGGAGGGATGAGTGTATGTGAGGTAATGTTAATGTTAAGATCACAGGTCCGGGAGAAGATTTTTACAATGCAAAACACCTGTATCAATATGACGGTCTTAAAGGGTCAGTCCGCCCAAAACTCTCACTTCTGTGTTGATTAGATACTGGAAATCTGGGTTGCCCAATGGCTTCTTCTAAATCTCAGGAACACCAGCAGTGAAATATCCTCACCAGAGTTCCTGACTCTGCCCCTTGCTTCAGTAGACTATCATAAGTCACAAGGAAAATCCTGCAGGCAGAGTGAGACTCCTTCATAATGGATGCTATAACAGGCAGAACCGGGAACCTTCAGAGGCAAAAATATTACCACAGCTGTTCAGTGTCTATTCAAACCAGGAATACCTGGTTTCTGAGTTCCTGGCTGTGCATACCTGTCATGTTCATGAATAGGCCCTACGCTCCCAGCTGGAATATATATTTATATATATTTATTTTATATTATGGGGAAAACTAACATAACTAAAAAGAGGCCGCAGGAGATATAACAAAGGATGAAAAAATGTAAAGAAAGCATTTTATTTAAAAAAAAAATGGAAATTGTTTATAAAACACTGAGTTTTAAACACTTGTCGACCAGCCGACAGTAATTTTACTGCTGGCCGGGGGCTTGAGCAGGCACTACAACATACTAGTACGCTGCACTGCGCTTTACCCCTGGGGCGCGCAACAATGCGATCTGTGACCGGATTGCGGTGCTCGGTATTGGCCCACTGTGATTGGCCCAGATACCACGTGATCTCTGTGCGATCACATCACCTAGTGAACAGCAGTCATAAATGGAATCCATTGATGACATCATCGTTTACCACTGTGTGTGATCTGTGATTTGTCACCAGTGGTCACATGGTACCTGGGCCAATCACAGTGTCCTCTACCATGTGATAGCTGTGGGGATTCACAGCATCACAATAGTAAACTATGTCATGAAGGAAATTTATTTATGACAGTTCAAACGATTGTTGTTACAGTAATCATCAGTGTAAAAAAAAAAATCCATGATCACCATTCCAGAGCAGTACAGTGTCACTATGGTGACACTAAACTACTGTATTTTGTAAAAAAAAAAATAAAGAAGTAAAATGTTTAAAAAAATGGAATAAAAAATCGTTTCATTTATTTAATTTTTATATACTGTCACCAGTCAGTATCCCTGATTACCACCACACCAGTCATATGAAAAAAATGTAAAAAAAAAAAAACATTTTGTTTTCGAAAAAATTGTGACAAAAAATTGCAACTTCAAAAACCCTGCCATGCCTCCTATTAAATACCTTGAATTGTCTGTGTTCCAAAAAGGGGCCATTTGGGGGAGTATTTGTACTGTCCTGGCATTTTAGGGCCTCAGAAAATGAGATAGTCCGTCAGTACATCAGGATTAATCAATTTTCAAATATATATCCAATAGTTTGTAGACTCTATAACTTTGATACAGACTAAATACTATACTGTGATTTGGGTTCTTTTTACAGAAGAAATGTAGCAGAATACATTTTGGCTTCAATTTATGAAGAAAGAATATTTATTTGGACAGTTTTATAACAGAAACAAGAAAAATGTGTTTTTTAAAAAATGTTTGGTATTTTCATGTTAATGTAGCAAAAAATGTAAAAACCCCAGTGGTGATTAAATACCACGAAAAGAAAGCTCTATTTGTGTGAAGAAAAAAATCTAAAAATGACATTAGGGTACAATATTGCAAGACAGAGCAATTGTCATTTAAATCACTTCCAGCCCAAGGATGTCATATGACGTCTTTGACTCTGAGTGGGGATATGTAAATGATGCCTGCAGCTGCACCCCCCCCCCCCCTCTTCCGCCGCCCTCCGGTGCTTCTCCCAGCTCGCCCATACGATCAGTGAGCCAGAGAAGGAATCTGCAGACGCCGGACGTTGATCATAGAGATTTCCGGTGACCAGATGGTCCCCAGCCATCTCTATGACCTTCGGAGGCCCGGGTGCGACGTTATGATGTCATGTCCGGCTGGCAGAAGTAAACAATGTCGAGGACACGGCTGGAAAGAAAGAGATTGCACATTTTTTTTGGATCTCTGTGTTTCCAGCGTGGAGAAGCGATCTGGGGTCTTATAGACCCCAGATCTCTCCATAAAGAGGACCTGTCACGTACCATTCCCATTACAAGGGATGTTTACATTCCTTGTAATAGAAATAAAAGTGATAAAAAAAAAATGTAAAGCAAAAGTGTAAGAAAAAAAAAAAGTAAAATAAACAAGAAAAAAAAAAATTTAAAGTGCCCCCGTCCCCGCGTGCTCGTGCACAGACGCAAATGTATACGTAAGTCGCACCCGCATATGTAAACAGTGTTCAAATCACATGTGAGGTATCGCCGCATGCGTTAGAGCGAGAGCAACAATTCTAGCACTCACCTATGGAGATTTTCAAGTTTGGCACCATTCCACAAGTGTGTGCAATTTTAAAGTGTGACATGTGCGGTATCTATTTTCTCGGCGTAACATCTTTCACATTATGCAAAAAAATTGGACTAAAGCCTCATACACATGATCGGATTTTCGGCAGGGAATTGTGTGATGACAGACTGTTTGCCCAAAATCTGACCATAAGTACGCTCCTTCAGACAATTGTTGTCCAACTTTCCGCCAAAAAATGTTGGATGGCAGGCTAGTAAATTTTCGGCGGACAACGGTCTGTTGTCAGATTTTCGTATCGTGTGTACACAAGTCCAACACACAAAAGTCCAAAGTACAAACACGCATGCTTGGAATCAGTGCTCACCAAACAGGACATTAGCAGAAGGTGCCCAAAGGGTGGCTCTCAAGAGCTGAAATTCCACATAGTACGTCACTACGTTTGTGTTTGTTGGCCGACAATTGTGTGTCGTTAGTATGCAAGACAAGTTCCTGGCACACGTCCTTCGGATAAAAGTCTGACTCTCTTGGCCAACAATCTGATCGTGTGTATGTGGCTGTACTTTACTGGTTTGTTATTTGTTAGTTCATGAAAAAAAATGCGTTTGAAAAATTGTTGCGTAAGTATCGTGTGACATAAAAAGTTGCAACGAGTGCCATTTTATTCCATAGGGTGTCTGCTGTAGAAAACATATATAATGTTTCGGGGTTTTGAGTAATTTTCTAGCAAAAAATACTAATTTAAACTTGTAAACAAAAAGTTCCAGCAAAGGCCTGGTATGGAAGTGGAGTAGCGCAGTGCTGAATAGCATAAAAAAATCCCCTGGTCATGAAGGAAGGTAAAACCTTCCAGAGTTGAAGTGGTTAACAAACTTAAAATAAAACTGTACTGATATTTAAAAATATCTGCCTGGAATTCCTCATTATAGCCATGCAGACACAGAGCGCAGATTATTCTGGATTAGAGTGTCAGCTAATCTGTACTAGCAGCCCTCCCAGCCTTCAGAAACGAAGAAAGAACTGTTAATAGATTCTGTTCAAAGATCTGCTGGAGAAAAGCTTTGCCATTAGGAAGTATAGAAAGGTTATTGTTTAGAGTAGAGTTCTTCCTTACTTCCTACTGTTCAGTGTTGACCTAAATGTTCCTATCTTCACAGGATGGAGGGGAGATCTGCCAGAGTTTTTGTTTTAGAGGAAATACAGACCATACGATGTGGTTACTTTAGCAAGTATGATCTCACCGCAGCAGCATTCCCAGAATATTAATATATTTTACATGTTGACTGAGTTTTCCATACTGCCAGCAAATAGTGTTAGAGTCCACCCACGCATATTCTTTATACAGTAAACACAATGGAGAGGATTGTTTCTGTTGTGTTCATAGAAGGGTGCTCCAGTGTTATCTTCAATGGAAGCTGAAATGCTGTTACCTGTGTCTGGTTTTGGGAAATATTACATACCTCAGGTAACATCCTGCTTTTGTAGGTTTGTGACTACAAACTGACATTCTTGCAAGTATTTCATGTACTTATCTGAGCAGCTTCTTCTCGTTAATAACAGTAATTAATTTAAACCCTTATAGATCTTAAAAACCCAACCGCAACCTGATTAGCAAATGTTAATTGGAGTTGCCTAGCTGGAGGTGAGAAATTTTGTGACACCGCCAGGGCAACGCCTGGTACACACTATACGGTTTTTTTTTATTTTCGTTCAACCCAGCACCCCCCCCCCCACCCCCCCGCCAGAGCACTCCGGTCAGCGCTGTCTGCCATTGGCTGAGAGCGCTGGTCGGCTGCTGGTTTTCCAGCATGCTCATTTGACAGAAGCCAGCTGTACGGACTGGCTGACACACACGCGGGCTGTTTTATTGAGCCAACCTACGTCGCCCGACATTCCGCCAGTGTGTACCAGGCCTAAAGTGATTGTAAAGGCTCGTTTTTTTTTTTTTTTAAATAAAAAAGATGTTATACGTGCCTCCTCTGTGCAGTGGTTTTGCACAGAGCAGCCCAGATCCTCCTCTTCTCCATCTCCTCTTTACTGCTCCTAGCCACTACCTTCTTTGAGTGCCCCTCAGCCAGCAGCTTGCTACAGGGGTCACCCAAGCTGAGTCAGAGCTCCATGTATCCATTCAGACATGGAGCCCCAACCTGGCCCCGCCCCTCTCTCCCCTGATTGGCTGACTGACTTTGATTGACAGCCATGGGAGCCAATAACGCTGCTGCTCTGTCTCAGCCAATCAGGAGGAGTGTACTGGATCACTGAGGGGATCGTGGACATCGCTGGAGAGAGAAAGGGCTCAGGTAGGTAATTTGGGGGGGGGGGGGGTGCTGGGGAGGCTGATACACACAGAAGGTTTTTTATCTTAATGCATAGAATGCATTAAGATAAAAAAAAACCTTTTGCCTTTACAACTCCTTTAAGAGTCGAAGTTGACAGGCTTTTGGGTGCAGAACCTTATCCAAAGAGAACTAGCTGAGAATGAGGTGCAGTGTCAGATAAGCGCAAAATCCCCCAACACATAGGGGTGCGACTACAGAATACAGTGCTTCTTAGCAAAATTTAGATTAAGCACCTAGGAGTGTAAGAATTACAATGGTATTTTATAGTTTAAAATCATTGTAATGCTCATGCACATAATTACTCTAAAACGCTAATGCAAATTTCTATAAATTGGCTTTTTTGTGTGTAGGACAGCAAACATCAGCTTTCATGATATCTGAGTCTAATTGGGGCTTTTAGAAGCCTCAGGAAAACAAAGTTAATTTCGAACTGCTGGCCTGGCTGCACATAAAGCACTAGGGACAATCAAGCTACTCCAAGATGGGGATGATGGCTCCACTGCTAGGACACCATGTAGCCTGTACAGAAGCTCAGAACATTCTGGGGTTGATTTAAAAAAACTGGAGAGGGCACAATCTGGTGCAGCTTTGCATAGAAACCAATCGGCTTCCTCGTTTTTTTGTCAAAGCATAACCACTTGCTGACCGCCTTATACATGAATGACTGCATGAAGAGAGGAGAAGAGAGCCGACTTCTCTAATAGGGACAGTGTCCTGATTATCAGTGCAGCCCCTACAGTGCCCACTAGTGCTGCCAATTTTTACCCACCAGTGCCTCCTCATCAGTGTCACCTATTAGTGCCGCCTCATCAGTGCAGCCTAATCAACACACATGTAAACAGGCAGAAGAAGGGCAGGGGAATGACTTTTAACTATGTGAGACCACTCCATTCTGTACCTCAACCCACAGGTACAAACAATAAACACAATGGCACAACCTTCAGAAAACTGTTTTAAATGGAGGAATTTAACCTGCTCTCACAAGAGTTCTAGGGCTTTGTGAGCACGGTAAAGAGGATTCTTTATGCTGGGGGGGAATTACAGAGATGAAGTCCTTAAGAGGAGTTCCATCCAAGGGGGCCGTCAAAAAAAAAAAAAATTAAAAGTCAGCAGCTACAAATACTGCAGCTGCTGACTTTTAATTGGACACTCACCTGTCCCTGGGTCCAGCGATGCGGGGGATCGAAGCCCCGATCGCCCCCCCCCCTCCGCTCGTCGGCGCCGGCATTTCAACTGTGGGCGCCGGGCTGTGGCTTCACAGCCTGGCACCCACTGCGCATGCTCGAGCGGCGCCGGGCGCCGTGATTGGCCGCTCAATCACCTGGGACCTGTAATGGGTCCCAGATGATTGACAGGAGGGAGGGAGCAGAGCGGAGCCCTTCCTGTGCCGAGGGGGAAGTGATGTCACCAGCCCAGGCTAAGGAACAGGCAGACTACGAGGGACCACCTAGCAACAGGCATTTAGAGGTAAGTGAAAAAAAAAAATATCCAAATTTTTTTTGGTTTTTTTTTTAGAATTTTTCCAGGTAGTTTTGTTTTTTGGGTGGAACCCCACTTTAGGTCTTCGGCTAGCATTTAGGAGAATGGTATTGGAAGAAATTCCTGAATAGCAGAGCAAAGCATTTCAAATGGTCTGAATTAAACAAGCAAACAACAGAGTTTTCTGGTGTTGATTAAGTGCAGACAGAGATCTCTGTAATGGTTGATTTAAAGGTATTGTATCCTGTGGTACTACAAGTAACCGCAAGGTGAATGGAAGTAATGATGTCTGTATACAGTGTCTATGTAGATGGATGAACTTGTCCTGTAGCACTACAGGTAACAGCAAGGTGAATGGAGACAATGGTGTCTATGTAGATGGACGAACTTGTCTTGTAGCACTAAAGGCAACAGCAAGATGAATGGAGACATTGTTGTCTGTATTCAGTGTCTGTGTAGATGTATGGGCAAGTGCCCGCTCACCGATACTGCACTGGATGAAGCTGGTGGCGATGAAAGTGACTTTACAGGCTCTCCCTCAGTGTTTTGGAATGGCGTCCAGCCGCCTCCACATTGCCCCGCGGTCCACCCAAATCAGCTGCAATGTGATCTATATGAAGCAGAAGCAGCCTCCAGGTTGCCGCTGGACAGTAAAGCAATGTAAAGCAATTCTGTCCACAGATACCTCAAAGATACAAGTGTGGTGACTCTTTTTGTGCAGGCCTGCTTGCAGATCCAGGCCGGGGTCCCAAGAGAGCAATCTAAGCCTAGACCAACCCCTTTTATCTTCTCTCCCAGCAGTCTGTTCTTTCTTCTCAGCCTCTTGTAGTATTTTTAAACCAGTTCAGCTGAAAGGGAAATCCCAGCAGTCTAAACTACACGTCCCAGTATGCTTTGCTCTGCTATAGTTATTACATTCCGGTTGTGACAGCACAGAGTCCAAGCTCAACACTAGAGGGAAACAGCTCCACAACAGTAAGGCTGCACAATGTCTCCTGATTGCAGGCACAAATAGCCGGCTCCTGGCTACACAAACTATGAAAACATTTTGTTTTTCAAAATTTTCAGTCTTAATTCATTTATTTAGCAAAAAATAAAAAACCCAGTGGTGATTAAATAACACCAAAAGGAAGCCTTCTTTGTGTGAAAATAATGAAAAAAAATTTGCTTGGGTACAGCATTGCATGACCGCGCAATTGTCATTCAAAAGTGCAACAGCGCTAAAAGCTGAAAACTGGCCTGGTTAGGAAGGGGGTAAAAGTGTCCGGTGGTCAACTGGTTAATTGAACAAGCTGACGTTAGAAGCTGATTGGTTACCATGCACAGCTGCACCAAATTTTGCACTCTCCAGTTTTGGTAAATCAACCCCTGTTTGCTTCACAGAGAACATGAGTGTGTGATGTAACTGGCAGTAATTATGAAGGCTCCTGGGTGTCTGATGTCAGCTTTTCTTCACTGGACACTACAGAGGGGGTCAGAGTAAACTGCAACTTCTCCAACCCTTAAAGCAGTATTAAAACCAAAAATGAAATATATTGCAGCTTACCAATCATTAGATGTGGTGGCTGCCATCGTTTTCCTTTTTTTAGGCGTTTTCCCCCCCTGTTTTCACCTGGTGATCTGCCTAGCAACACACCTCCTGTATTAGAGTGCCTCCACTCTAGCTGAAGCAACAGAGACACCTTCTGACAGCAGCATTGTCAGTCTGGGGGAAGGGGAGTGCTAGATGTACTACCAGATTTAAATACACTAATCTATTGAACCAACCCAAATTCTAGCTCACACTTTATAAGCAGTTACCAAAACCCTATTGTTGCTTTTGGGATAAAGGTTTTACATAAATAAAAGCTGATCATTGTAAGCAGCCCTGCCGGTTATAAATGGTTTGTCTCATCCCTCTAATTGCTACATCTGCAAGAGAGCTTGTTCTGTTGAAAAACAATAGTCTTAAAGCGGGGGTTCACCCACACCGCAAAAAAAAAAAAATATTAAAAGCCAGCAGCTACAAATACTGCAGCTGCTGACTTTTAATACATTGCCACTTACCTGTCCCGGGGTCCAGCGATGTCGGCAGGGGACGCCGAGAACTCGCTCGGTTCTCGGCAGCTGCCGCCGCCATCCTAGGTGAGGGAATCAGGAAGTGAAGCGTTGCGGCTTCACTTCCCGGTTCCCTACTGCGCATGCGCGAGTCGCGCTGCGCATCCCTAGTGGTCCCCGCTCTCTGCTGGGAGCTGTGTGTTCCCAGCAGACAGTGCGGTCGGGACGGGAAGAGGCATAGACTCCCATGGGAGTCTATGCCGGAAGTGGGTGCAAATACCTGTCTTTGACAGGTATCTGCACCCCCCTCCCCCCTGAAAGGTGCCAAATGTGACACCGGAGGGGGGGAGGGTTCCGAAAAGCGGAAGTTCCATTTTTGTGTGGAACTCCGCTTTAAGGCCCATAGACACGATCCAACTTTTTGATAACAAACATGCAAATTAGCTGTTTTAAGGCAACATCCGACCGTGTGTATGCTCCATCGGACAAACTTTTTTGGTTTCCATCGGACAAATGTTGCCTGTGCAAACAGACAAAGTTGGCGGCAACAAAAGTCCTACATCGGCCAGTCTGATCATGCGTACACAAAACCATCCGACTTTAGTCCAAAGTACAAACACGCATGCTCAGAACCAATGCAAAAGATCAGACAACAATGCAGAAGTTGACCAAAGGGTGGCGCCGGAGAATTGAACTTCCTCTTTTGAAGTGTCGTCCGTAGGTTGAAACGTGACTACGTTCGTGTTTGTTGCCTAAAAAGTCCTGCCGTGTGTGCAATACAAGTTCACGGCCAACGCCCTTTGGACAGAAATCCACGGAAAAGTTTGTGTAAAGTCCGATCGTGTGTACGAGGCTTTACCGGTAGGATCACCAGGTGAAAAAAAGGAAACGAATGTAACCATCACATCTAAAGCCTCGTATGTGTGTGTGTGTGTGTATATATATATATATATATATATATATATATATATATATATATATATTTTTTTTTCTTTTTCCCAGAAATTGGAGTTACCCTTTAAGCTTTGACAATAAAACCTGAAAACTGATTGGTTTCTATGCACATCTGCACCAGATTTTGCACTCTCCAGTTCTAGTAAACCCCCCCACAATTGTTACCTGGGAACAGCGCAGATGTGCACTCATTCTCCCCTTGTACTTATATAAATGTATGTATAGCTAATGCTGTTTCACTAAATGCACACGCCAGGGCTTTGAATTGAGTTGCATCTTGATATAGCGCAGTCCTTTACCCTACGGCTTTGAATTGAGTTGCATCTTGATATAGCGCAGTCCGTTACCCTACAGGGTTCCGACGCGCTTACAAACACATACACATATACTAGGGCCAATTTGTAGACAGGATCTGATTACCTAAAAGCATGTCTTTGGAGTGTGGGAGGAAACCCACGCAGGCACAGGGAGAACATGCAAACTGCAGGCAGATGGTGTCGTGGTCAGGATTTGAACCAGCCACTCTTTTGCTGCTAGGTGAGAGTGCTACCCACTAGACCACTGTGCTGTTCTGTTGGTGGATTTCTGAAAAGGTTAAAGAAATGTCAGGGAAATGTATATTGCTGATGCGATTTACATGTGGTCTCTATCTCTATATTTACATGAGGTTCTCTATTACAGAGACACTTGTCACCGGAGGAATTTCAGCAAGTCTTTGGGATGAATATTGAATTGTTTGACCGTCTTGCACTGTGGAAGAAGAATGACCTAAAGAAAAAAGCTTTGCTTTTCTAGCCTCTGCTACACTCCCACAGCCGCCAGAACTACAACCTGCTCCCGCCGTCACCTTGTTGCAGCTCTTTTTTCGGAAGAGAAAGGCAAAACGGATCCCCGGGGCCCGGCAGTTCTCGCACCTTTTTCCAGCCATGCCAACGTCCACTCTTTGTTTGCTTTATTGACAGTATTCTGCGCAGCCCAGGAACACAACTCCACTGATCACTGTAAATGAGGATTACTACATCTGTATGTATAGCTCATGTATTGTGTCATTCAGATTGGTTTGATGTATGTATTGAAGGCCAAAGACTCCCATGTCAGCCATGTTTGCACTTCTATAAATTATTACGCGTTGTCTAGAGATCAACATTTTCCCTGTGTTCTAAAAACAGCATATGCTTGTGGCATCCATGCAACTTTGAAATACTTATTTAGAAAGCAAAGTACACATTGCAGTAGCCAATGAGAATTTATAGATCTGACTTCAGCAATATGTCATTTAACTGTTCTTTACACTGCCAACATTTGTTATTGACAAAGTAATAGAAGAAATGTATTATCTTATTTTTAAAGTGTACCTGTCAGTCATACAAAGTATAGAGAGGAATGTTTGGGGGGTCAAACCTATCTACCCTTCATAAAAACTATTCATTTAAAGTAAACCTGTGCTTTGCTCATATAGGAGAAAGCAATGGGTTTTCTTTACTCTTGCCTGCCTAGCAGTAAATAATCACCTCTCCTTCACTAACCAATCACCAATCAGTTCAGCTGCGAGGAGGAGCATGTGACTCACTCCATGTGACAGCGCCGGTCCAGCCATAGCCATGTGTACACTATGAGTTGCCTGCTCCCAACAGCAAACGCACCACTCCAGGTTAGATGGACTAGCCTAATAGACTCCACACATGGCTGCCCGCCCCCCCCTGGCTCGCCTCCATAAAGCTTACAATCCAAGAAGAGTTGGCTGCACACCACGGCAAGTCCTTGGACCATTTTTTGTGTGATCTCCAAAATAAAGTGACACAAACAGGACACAGACAGCCGTTTCCTCTTGGATTGTAAGCTGAACACAATGGCAGGGGAGTGAAAGAAAGTTACGTATATACTTCAGGGGATGGGGTGATTTAAAGTGAACCTTTTTTTTGTACCTACATAGGTTTGCTTTAAAGCTGGCTATAGATGCATCAAATCTCAGTAAGTTCAGCAAGGACCAGGCGAGATTCAATTCATCTATGGGCAGGCTGGTTGTACTGAAGTCAATCCATCGATCAACTTCTATAACAGCTGGCAGTGATCATTGTGTCCTGACAGCAAGGAAGGCTCCCCGCTGGCAGAACACAGTAGTGCTGTGGGAGGGATTCCCCCAACAACACTGACTGTGTTGATGGGAGAATAGAGTGATTTTTCAAATTGCATTATCTATGGCCAGCCTTAAGACTGGTACACACTACAAAAACTATAAAAACTGACAGTTCCGGTCGGGAGTCACTGTACTAACCATGCGAGGTTAGTCCAGTGATCTCCCCCACTGAGCTGTTGTGTTCTGACAGGGGAATGTCCCTCCCCGCCAGAACACTCTGATCAACACTCTCTGCCATTGGCCAACATACACACGGGCAGAAGGTTTCCCGACATTCTGCCCATGTGTACAGGGCTTTAGGCCCCTTTCACACAGGGCAGACTCTGATTAGATCAGCAGGGAAACTATCCACTGATCCCCTGCTGATCTGGGCAGAGTGGGTGGATGACACATCCGAGTCTGCTCAGTATCTGCAGAGCGGACACAGACCAAGCCCACACAGCTCTATGGACAGGCCCCACTGTCTGTTTACGCCCAACTTTCCTCTGATCTGCCAAGACGGAGGGGAATAGATCCCCTTCTGTTCTTTTTTTTTTTTTTTGGGACTGAATCTGATTGGAGATAGGTGGGTGTAAACTGACGCAAGTCCCTTTACAACCTCCGGTCCATAGGGGTGAATAGAGGGTCTGATCAGGTCCGCCTCAAAAACAGACAGGTGATAACTCTGATCAGACCCTTTGTGTGAAAGGAGCCTTAGAGTACATGGGACAGAACATTTCTTATCAAACAGGCCTTTATCATTTAAGCAACAGGTCCACTTTAAAAGGATCAGTCACAGGCATTGTTGTATCTATGATTGTGCTGATGTATTTGGCAAGTGATTGGCAGGTCTTAGAGGGGCTGCAAACCAAGATCTGAATTCATGTAGGCCCCAATGATTGTAGTGTCAATCATTTAGACTGTACGTAGGTGTGTCCACGGCCCAGCCAAGCATTGACAGCTGCATGCTCTACATTGAACGATTGTTTATATTCTGGGGACTTTGAAATGTTGTATTGTAAGTGGCGACACAATAGCCCTGGGTACGCTCTGGAGCCATCTCATTGGCCACTATCGTTGCTATTTTGATCAAACTAAGACCAAGGTCCCGCCATCAGATCATAGTATAAAAATATGACAGACGGTGGTAATAGAGCTCAAGAGATGATCAAAATGAACTCCAGTTAAATAAATTGGGTTTGTCTTCATGTTTATGTCCACATTGCTATATCATTAGGTGCTATCCCAACACTGGTGATGAAATCTTAGGGTTTTTTTATTTGTTAATGAATGTATTATACATATCTTGCCTTTGTTTAATTATGGGATGAAGGATCTGGTTTGCCGTACATTGTAAACAGAAGAATAATGTGGAGAGATCGGGGTTCAGGATATGTATAAGAGAAGGGATTCAGGATTACTCTAAGGCAGGGGTCTCCAAACTGTGGCCTGAGGGCCATATGTGGCCCTTTGCTAGTCTTTATCTGGCCCTTGGGACACCATGCCTCCCACCGATATGAGGCACTATTCCTCCCACTGACACCAACAATGGGGCACTAATTCTTCCACCGATACCAATGAGGGAATACTAATCCTCCTACTAATAGGGACAGTACTCCTACTTCTATTGACCACCAACTCTAAGGCCATATTTATTCTCACTCATGGCGGACCCGTGACATTTTCCGCCCCTGCTGGCCACAATCCGGCCCTCCTCAGGTCTGAAGGACAATAAACTGGCTCTTTGTTTGAAAAGTTTGGAGACCCCTGCTCTAAGGTAAAGGAGGAGATGGCTGATGAAGGTGATGGTTTTTAAATATAAAATACATGCTTTGTGTAGGAAGAATATTTATCTTTGTTATTCATAAATTTTAGTTGGAGTTCATTTTAGGTTATATCTGTTTATCATTTTGTTCTAACAGAGGCTGCAAGCTCTAATCTGTATCAAAGGAATCCTAGGTGATCGACTGATCCTGCAGTGCTTGGGTAGGATGTCTGCACTGCACTTGTAATTCCTCTAGGGGGGGCTCTTTCTCTTCAGCCATCTACACTGTGCTTCTAAACTTGTCATATTATCTTCTATAAAACTATTGTTAGACCCCCCAAAAACCTATACCAGATATTTATTTGGATATTGTTTTTTATTTTGTTTAATTCCTACTGATATCCTAGTTCCATCCATGTTTCTTGCTTGTTAATACATCTTAATAATGTAAAGTTGGTTAGCATGATAACCATATGCTTTTTGCAACTGGGAGTGCCCACATATTATTAATGTATATATTCCTATTCAGTCATATTTAACTCTCGACCAACTCCCTGGCACCATGACCGAGCATTTTCCATAGAATTTTCATGGTGAATGTTTATTGGAGAGAGGTCACTAGGTCTGTCCATTATCTTCTCCAATTGCTCGACTTGGGATGTGATAGCACATGTGCATAACCAATTTATACACATACTAGGGCCAATTTAGACAGGAGTTCATTAACCTACAAGCATGTCTTTGACATATGGGGGGAAACTGGAGTACCAGGAAGAAGCACACACAAGTACAGGGAGAACATGCAAACTCCATGCAGACAGTGACCTGGGCGATATTCCAACCAAGTGCTGCACTAAGCCCCCACCCCCCTATATATCATACATAAATATAATAATATACCATTATAAATTATATTGGTTTTGTAACATAAAAGTTCCATAAACCTTCAGTGTTTTTTTTTTAACTTAACGCACTGGGGGAGATTTACTAAAACTGGAGCGTGGAAAAAATCTGTTGCAGCTCTGCATGGAAACCATGGAGGGATGAGAGACATCGCACACCACCAGTTCAATAGGTGGAGAGGAATGTGAATGGCTTTAGCCTTGGCTGATGCATTTCGCCCCACCCACCAGGAGCTTAACCTCTATGATTAAGCCCCGGGGGGGGCAGTGTGAAATGGCCAAGTCTGAAGCCATTCACATTCCTCTCCACCTGTGGAGTGGTGTGCCTGAACCCTTAGTGGTTAGTAGGTATTGTGAGTATTTCTGCATAGAAACCAATCAGCTTCCATATTTTATTGTCAAATATTAACCGAACAAGCTGAAGTTAGAAGCTGATTGGCTACCATGCACAGCTGCACTAGATTCTGAGTGTGCCAGTTATAGTACATCTCCCCCTATTGAGTACAATAAAATAAACATTACTCAGTAAACTATTTGGTAAAATTCTAACCCCGGCACTTGCAGTTTACAACTTTTGCTGCTGGCTCCCAGTGCTGCTTCCCTGAACTTCCAGTCTTCACAGCAAACAGGAATTAATAGTAGACAGTGTAGTCCAGAGACAGTCTGTTCATTTAGAGAAGAAAGCGTGAAGGAGGATGCAAGAGCAGGGGAGTGCCTTGACAACCTAGGCTACAGGGCTGTGTGTTTCTGTTGCACACAGTGTAGGGAGACACAACTCCAGGCCCTCCATGCAAAGGTGGCTCCAAAGGATGTTGCAAAAGAAAGGGGCTACCCTGAAATAGGAAACTGGAGGCAGCGGTCATAGCATCAGCTTAAAGCGGTAGTAAACCGCACCTTTTTGAAAAAAAACCCTGCAAAACATCGCATACTAGCCCATTATCAAATACTTGCCTTAAAACGAAGCCCTCCAGCGGCACACTATCAACGCTGACAGGGCTTCCATCTTCACCCGGTCTTCCTTCCGGGTTTGAGTGCTTTGGCCATCTGATTGGCCGAGCCGCGATGACATCACTCCCGTGCATGGGAGCAGGAGTCAAGGCCGCAGCACGGAGCTTTAAAGAGATAGTACAAGCATGCCGTCCCTTCAGAGAGCATGCACCGGTGACGTCAACGGCTGCATGCTGTGTGAATATCTCCTAAACAGTGCAAGTTTAGGAGATGTTCGCTGTACCTACAGGTAAGCGTTTTAATAGGCTTACTTGTAGGTAAAAGTAAAAAAAAAAAAAAGACTTTATTACCACTTTAAATAGGAACGCTGGCAAGGATTAAAAATGAAGCTGTATGCTAGAGCTGCATGATTAATCATTAAAAAAATTGCGATCTCGATTCAACCCCATCACCATCTTAATCCAGTATTTGCGCAATTCATGTAACAAGTTCAGAGCAATTCTCCCACAGCTTTAAAAAAAAGCAGCTGATAAACATTGCTCAAAGAAACATTGTATCCTTCTGTTCTTTTAGAGAGCAAAGGGATGAACTTCGGTCTGCAGATGAGGTCAGTTTAACCACTTAAATCGGTGTTCCGCCCAAAAAAAAAATTAAAAGCCAGCAGCGACACATACTGCAGCTGCTGGCTATTAACAATAGGACACTTACCTGTTCTGGAGTCCAGCGATGTCGGCACCGCAGCTGATGTTTCCATCAGCTGTCAGCTGCTGCCGTCGCCATTGTGGGTAAGGGTGCCCAGCAGTGTAGCCTTACGGCTTCACGCTGGGAACCCTACTGCGCATGCGTGAGGCCCGGCTCCTCTATGCTACTGGCCCGACGGAAGGAAGAGGAGGAGGGAGCCCCGCGGTGATGTCACGGGCCACGGCCCGGACACCCGGAAGTGGAAGCAGGATACCTGTCAAAGACAGGTTTCCATATTATTTAGAACCCCCAAACATTATATATAGAGACCCTAGAAAATAAAATGGTGGTCTTTGCAATATTTTATTTTGCACTGTATTTGTGCAGTGGTCTTTCAAATGCAATTGTTTGGGAAAAAATACACTTCAATGAATTTTAAAAAAAAACTTAGTTAGCCCAATTTTTTTGTATAATGTGAACAATGATGTTACGCCAAGAATCGTGATCTTTATTATACGCAAAGAAATCGTGATTCTCATTTTTTAAAGAATCATGCAGCTCTACTGTATACTCAGTAAGTGATTTAGGGCTCATTTACACTTGCTGCGGCTTTAACACACATTAACGGCTAGTTTACACTTGCTTCTTATTTAGTGACAGGACCTTTGACTGGCGTTCAGAGACCTTTAACAAAGCATGTTCCGAAGACTTGTTTGGAAGCAAGTGTAAACTAGCCGTTAATGTGTGTTGAAGCCGAAGCAAGTGTAAATGAGCCCTTAGAGAGCACAGTATTTGCAGATTCCATAGTTCTGGCACAGCTTTCTCATATCAGTAATGTACCCCGCCTGTCCCAGCAGGATTACGGGAGGAGCACACAACTTCTCTGCCCTACAAGCAAGTTTACTTACACAATTAGCCAAAGTTCAGAGAAGAGCCATGGTGCAGAGTTACTATTATAGGGAGTCATTAATCTGTAGGCAGCTTGTGTCAGTATTTTCACTTAAAGGAAACCTCTGCTGAGAGATACATAGGCTCCCACTTCTTACATCTTCTGAGAATGCTAGTCACCTGCTGATCTAATGGCTTCAATACTTGGCTCGTTAATCGAGAACAAGTATGCAAGTTTAGCCTTCTGACTTCACTGGTTACATACTTGTTCCAGGTCACTCAGGTCAAACAAAGGAAAAAAAGGATCAGCATGACAGCCAGCTAACTAGCATTTTCTGACTGGGGTCTTCTCAGTAAAGGTTCCCTTTTAGGTTTGTATCTCCAAAACTTGTGAATAGATACTGAGCATAGATTATCATATTTGAAAGCCTGTGTTCATTCCATGCGGGGAAGAATGCTGGATTCCAGTGGTATTGTAAAACACATCTGTGTCCTCCATGCAGTCACCATACTATGGAGAGAATGTTCTATCACCATGCAGCTGTGTTTGGGGCCATAGAAGTACAAATACATCATGGAATCTTCTAGTAGTTGTAAAATAAAGTTGCACTAAACCACAAACATAAATTGTGAAAACTATAACAAAAATAATCAAAAAGGAATAAACCAGTTAGTGAAAAAATTTCCCAATATAGAATATCAATCCTTGTTGAGTGATCGGGATTAGGCGTTACACCCACAGTGCAAATCGCGATGATATATATAGAAAATCCAAAAATAAAAATGTCCCTTTAGTGATAATGAGACCATCCAACACCACAAACAAAGTGACACCTCCGCCATAAGAAATGCCTGCTTGCCAGCTTGCATGGACAAGCTGGCTGGACATCACGGGAGGTTTAACACACTTGTGGCTAATACCCAGCCAGGGCCTTTAGTCTTGCAAGGAGATATATATATATATATATAAGGCAATCCCACCGTATATCAACTTCCCACAATGCAGATGTAGTAACAATCACGGCTCAATCTCAGCAGGAACCCTCCACGCAAACCCTTCAGGTAGTCATGCTCATGGAAGATCCCCAAAAGGATAAAGCCTCGCCATAGTGTAAAACCAAAAAAACTTTATTCTACCATAAAAGTAATGCACTTACATCAATTTCCATTGGATAAACTTAAGCCGGCCGGCTATAGCATAAACGCTCATCCTTCTGGGATCTAAGAAGTGCGGTAATGTCAGCACATCGCTCCATCCAATGCATTTGGTCACACACTGATGTCGTGCTGGGGCACAATCTTCTAGTAATTGTGTGCGCTTTGAATCTGCCTTGGTCAGAGTGCAGTCACAGAGTGGTTAGTGTGTCACATGTGACTACATAGAAAGCCCAAGTGGTTTCCTACCTTAGAGAGAAAAATATCACCGCTCTGAAGGAGGTCTGTGAGGAACAAACATTTTCTCCATGCTGGAAGTAACAGGTGCAGGCAATGCTGGTAATTGAGAGGTAAAGGAGAAATCCTGGACAGCCGCACTCAAAAGTAGTCTTCGATCCTTATTTAAGTATAATCATAAAAATACATGCCACAGCATCACAAAGCAGGAAAACTGACGCGTTTCACACTGTAGTCAGTGCTTAATCACAATGCACAATCTTCTAGTAATTGTGTGCGCTTTGACTCTGCCATGGTCAGAGTGCAGTCACAAAGGGTTAGTGTGTCACATGTGACTACATAGAAATCCCAAGTGGTTTCCTACCTTACCCATCTCTCCCCTCTTTACATCTTATAAAAAAAAAGTTTATCATTTATCAGAAGTTATTTATTAAATAAAATTTAGCGATCTATTCGGTATAACATTTTGCTAAATATAAAATAAATAAAAATATTTGCTATATTTAATAAATATATAAAATGTAATACACATTATATATATACAATGAATTGCTTTATTAACTATACACTAAAGCCTAGTTCCCAAAATATAGATATGTTTTATTTATTACCATACGCCTCACCCCATGTTATGTCTTCTACTAACAGAATGTATTGGAAAGCTAATGGCAAAATGATCAAATATATGTTAATATACAATATGTGTGACTGATCTGTGAACAATAATAGTGCAACTTTAGGAAAGCATTATGCAAGATATATAGATTCAAGATGTACAACATTGTCACAATGAGGGTTTATTTACTAAAACTGGAAGGTTCAAAATCTGGTGCAGCTGCACCAAATTTTGCACTCTGCAGTTTTAGGAAAATAACCCCAAAGAGTCTTTTTTTGATGACAAAATATGGACAAACAGGAGGAGCGCTAGACCAAATGGTATAAGAGTCCAAGGTACTTTGATTATTTTTAGTAAGATCACATAAAATATCCAACACTTTTCAACAACCAAAACACTCCTTCATCAAGGCTGCAAAAAAAGTATGAATTTAATTATAAATAGATAATAAAAATGACATAAATGATAAAAAAAATCATAGAGTGTGATCATAGAACAAATTATATACATAAATAAATGATTAAAAAAATCATAGAGCGTAATCATAGAACAAATTATATACATAAATAAATGATAAAAAAAATCATAGAGCGTAATCATAGAACAAATTATATACATAAATAAATGATAAAAAAAATCATAGAACGTAATCATAGAACAAATTATATACATAAATAAATGATTAAAAAAATCATTGAACGTAATCATAGAACAAATTATATACATAGAACAGATTTATATAACTTTTATAGTCTCTATATTTATAACTATATGTGTACTTTTTTGTAGCCCTGATGAAGGGGGAGTTTTTGGTCCCAGAAATATGTTGATCGTCTTATGTGACCTCACTAATAATGATAAACATAATGTATTCCGGCTGCTGCAGTCTTGATGCCTCTTTGCAAGTAGCTATATATAAGAAGGTACATCCTTGAGAACTAGGGGTGAGAAAAATTCAGCTCATCCTCCCAGTGAGTACCAGGACCCACCATAGTTCTATTCTAATGCTGGTGCACCCACCTATATTCTGATGCTCCACTGTTCACCATAGAAAGTGGCTGATAGTAAGAAATCTTGCTGCAGCTCTCTACTGGGTCAGAAACAATTTACTTGTGGTAAGCAACACTAATTGCTAGTCATACACATTTAGATTTAAAAGAGAAGTATGGTCAAAGCTTTTTTTGGCCATACTTCTCTTCTGGGTCACAGGAGTGCACTTAGTTCTGTAATCTGTGACCCAGATTGAACCGACAGCAGGCTTTCGCTGACGTCACAGAGCCGGTCCAGGCTCTGGAAGGATCCCACCAATATTATTGGGATCCACCCAGATTCCTGGCCGACAGCTGGCTCAGCCTTTCAGCGTGGAGCTGAACTGACACTGACAGTTACCAGCTGTCTGCTCAGTGAAGACCGAAGAACTGAGTGATCAGCAGTCATGTGATCGCTCAGTCCTAGAGCCGGTGGCAGAAAGCTGCAGCATCAAACCGATGCTGCAACCATATAGGTAAGTATGTATGTTTGTTTTTTTTTATATCCCACATTTCCCCTTCAATTAGGATTTAATTAACTATTCCCCCATCCATGTAAAACTACGTGTATGTAGGAATCTCTCAACAGCTATTGTATTCAGACTGCAGTACTCGTGGCTGTCTGAATACCCAAGCAGTGACTGCATCTAATTGGCTGCACTCTTACTATTGGTCAACTTTTTTCCACCTGACTCCTGTTTCATTTGACCATTGTCAAGCTAGGTGATGCTGACAGGGCCACTCACAGCTTGAACTGTGTGCTATTGAGCATGAAGCGACAACATTTGATCAATGTATGGTCAGCTATATTCTGTGGGGCTCTGATTATTAAAATAGTTCTGTACATTTAGTGTACTGGACAAGGTGGCAATTATCAGGAAGAGATCTCTCCTCTCTCTAAATGAAAAGTCAAACTCAGACTCCTCCTCTGAGTCCTGCAGCAGCTACTATTGTATGTAGGCCGCATGTCAAAAGACTCTTCATACTTCTATGGGGAAATGGTATTACTGACAGCAGGCCCTGGAACCATAGACTATCAGTCTGGCAGCTCTGATAGAGGCCATAAGGCCTAGAGTTACAGTATGGGATAGCCTTTATAAGCTCTTGCAAACGACTTTACCTTATTCAGCTTTTGTCCTCATAATTCACTGACTCCTATTCAGGTAGTCCTATGTTTCCCCATACTACTAGAGAATGTGGTACTCTTTTATGACCGTGACTGCTCTGTTTCTGTTTATGACCTGTGTTTGCTAATTAATGGCTGCTGGCATGTCCTAAAGTAGTTGTAAACCTCTGAAATGAAAAATGAAAAAAGCATATCCTTTTATAGTGTGCACTTGCCTCTATCCAAAGCACAGAGTGTGATTTCTGTCTCTTCTCTCATTCTTCTGCTATCTGCATGAGCCACTTCTGACAGTCTAAGCCGACACCCGACAATTTCAGGAGCCCCCCTTCCAGCACACAGCAGGAGATTGAGAGCCTCAGCTGTGCATGTGTCCCTATGAGATCGATTTAGTGGGAGGTATTCTTTCCCTCCACTCAGGTCTCAGATTACACTCAGCTCCCTGCTATGCAGTGTGTGAGGTCAGATACCTCCCCCCGAGTTCTGGAGATGAAAAATGCTGTATAAAGTCTGGCTGTGGAGAAGAGAGGGCTGTAGATAAATAGGTACAACATATGTAGGAGGATTTGTTTCATCTCTGTGTATCACATGAGGCCAGTCACTTCACTGGGTATAAATAAGTATTATCCACCCTATGTGCATTGTTGTGTAATGCACATTGATGCAAATTTGACGTGCCTTTTTATTTGCATCCATTAATTACAACAGATCCTTAATGTATGTCATATGGTAAAAAAAAATCTTGAACTTTTGTTTTATACCCTTATATCAGATAGCTATCCCTTACCTTTTATTACATAGGTGTGTACGTTCCTTACATGTCCCCGGCTTAGCACTGACTGAGGCAGACTCAAGGCCACATTACTCAGTAGCTGCACATTAATTTTTCCTTTCAAGTTTACTTGGAAAAACAAATTGCATAAAAGAAGTAACTGTATTCCTGTTATTTGAACTAAATCCAAGCCAGAATGGCAACATGACAACTCTGGCATTTTCTAGAAGGACTGGTGTGTCTGGACTAGTAGAGGCTCCTGTGGTTGGCTTACTTCATTTAGCTCTGTTCTACATATCAAAAGCCATGGTTGGCTATGTACATTCTGCTGTTTGCTGTGTATAGTACTGGGCCAGCAGGGATGCCACCATATGCACACCTTTTAACGTTCTGAAATGGGAAGGATTAAAGCCTTTTAGCACTAAATATTGTAAGTAAACGACAATCCCCTCACGTTCATGTGGACTTTACAAATGAATGCACTAAAAATTATTTCGTCAAACACAATGGGGCTTTTTGTTACCCCCTACTTTTCCTTTGTATACTTGTGTTTGAAAAATAGTATTATATTTTGAAGGCTTGATGAAAATTTTCATGCAAAAAAACTGACTGCAGTTACATAGTACATTTGAATTTTTTTAAACCTCTGTACATCAGATTTTAAAGGGGGTCATTGTAGGCAGAAAGAGAGGCACAGAGATTTGGTTCCAGAAGAGGGACTGTTCCTCCATATGAGGGACAACACTTATTGTCCTCTTTCTGCTAGTCCCTCCACTGGCTTCTGTTCGCCCAACAAATACAATTCAAAATACCTACAACAACATACAAAGTCATCTACAACTCTGCCCCCAGCTACATCATCAACGTTACTCAAAATATCAACCAAACCGCCCTCTTTGCTCCTCCCCAGACCTCCTGCTTCTTTGATCCCTCATCACCTTCTCCCGTGCCTCCAAGATTTCTCCAGATTCTCTCCCATCCTCTGGAACGCCTTACCTCAATTTTGTTTGGATGTATCTCTTCAGGGGGGTCTATCCAACCTCCACATAATAAACTGTACTTTTACTTCCTCTATCAGCACAACTCACCCCTCACAGCTATTACCTTTTATTTTGTTTCAATTTTTTTATTAAAGTTTTCAGATTCACAGGTAAAAACAGTGAAGCAGTTACATGTTATACAAATGATAAAACATGAATGATACCAAGATATTGACATTGCAATGTAAAGTAAACAAGTCTTCATAGAGTGTATAATTACCACTTCATAGGGGTCTAAACTGGTGAGGGTTGGGGTGGTATATTTGGAGCACTCTATATGGGAATTACAGGTAAACCAGGCATGGCACCCAAACACCCCTATTGGAAACTTATTGTGAGTGGGTGGGGGCTCTGAATACTGGTATTTGTTTTCCCATATTTACTGGTTTACTAAGAGGGTTAGTTGAGTCACTCTATGCCTTTGGAGTTCGATTCATATCCAATTCCTCCTTGGGGGTGGACATCTAGGGACAATCCCCAGATATCATGTCATATTATAGCAGCAGGTTTAAAGTCTTGTATACTTCTAAGCTCTACTGGGAAGCATTAATCACTGTTCAGGGGAGGGTAAAAAGAGGGGGGGGGGGGGGGTGTCAGCTTGTATTTGTATTCTACATGTAGGCATACAATGTCTTGTGGGTTTCCCCAGGTCAAGTGATTGTGAGTCAATTAAGAGGTTATGGAAATCTGCTGATTCCTTAAAGTGTAGCCAGTAGGCCCAGGTTTTTTGAAATTTTGTTGGCGTCTCTTTTGCTTGGTGAATTAGGGCCTCCATTTCAGCAATTCTCTCTATGCATTGGAGCCACTCAGAAATATTAGGGGGGTTGTTATTTCTCCAATGTACAGGTAATCATTGTTTGGCAGCATTGATGAGGTGGAGGGCGAGAGATTTTTTGTAGGCCGAATGGGGTATGGATGTGTGGTGAAACATTGAGCCGGGGTGAAGTCCGGAGTTTAGGTTGTTATTTGAGTGGTAAGGCGATGTACTTCTTTCCAGAAGAGTTGTATGAGCGGACAGTCCCACCATATGTGGATCATGGAGCCTTGGGCCAAGTTACATCTCCAGCATAAAGGGGGGACACTGTGGTGGTATTTATGGATCTTTTCTGGGGTCCTGAACCATCTGGAGTAGATTTTAAATCCATTTTCTTGTTCTGATATGTTGATGGACCCTTTATGAATGTGGTCATAGATTTGCTCCCATTCTTCCTTAGGCAGATCTAATACGAGTTCTCTTTCCCAGTGCTGGCTGGTTGTGTTTGCCTTGGGATCGCAGCCTATGAACAGGAGTGAATATATGTCTGAGACCAAGTGTCTTTGGGGTTCTGTGCTGGTGCAGATCGCTTCAAAGGGAGTGTAGTCCCTGTGCCACGTAGAGAGAGGCTTAGAGCTATTGAGGAAGTGTCTGATTTGTAGTTATTACCTTTTATATTCATATGGCAAGGCTACCTTTCCATCCATTAAGTCCCCTGTACCCTCACAAGCCTTCTATACACACAAGACACACAAATATAGAGTGACTCCTAAATTATAACAAACGCCCTTCTTGTTGTGAAACGCAGACAAAAGTATGGCATCCTAGTGCTCATTGGGATGAATCTGCCAGGGTCCAGTTTGCAAACACTTTTGTGAATCAAGTTTGAAGTTTGCAAAGCATGTTAGAGTCTATGGGGGCAGAACTTGTTCTATAACTCTGGTCATCTGAAGGGCTAACAAGGAAGCTACTATCAAACAAAATGCATGGGAAGCTGGGCACTGCCATAGGGAACCAAATCCAAAATTAAAAATACATTAAAAACAAAATTCTCAGCTCTCCCGAACAGCTCCAGCACACAAAATAGCTACTGTGTGAGCACCCTTTAATTATGAAGGGGCTGGGTTATCTCCATGCCATCACCTTATTGGCTATTGTGACTCAGGATAAAGGCAATGCACTGCATTATAGGCTGCCCCTTATTCCTGATGGTGAAAATGTAAATATTTCAACCAAATGTTTGCAATTCACAAACCCTTTGGATTTGCTGTGAACCCAAGGTATAAGCAAATTCAAACCTTATTCCTAACTGCTTATCACTATTAAATACCTATGATCCCTTTACAATATATGACAGATATCCTCTAAAAACCATTTAAAGAGCAGTTGCTAACTGCCAAATCAGTGCAGTGTGTTGGTATTACTCCTATCAGTACCAAAACCGAAGGAAAACAAACAGAGATTGGACATAGCAGGCGTAATAATGAGATAATGTTAGAGGCTTTTGGAAAATAGACAGATGACATCTGGAGCTGGTTATTATGTTTCTAGAAAAGTGCTGAGAGAAAGGAATCGGCGTGTTTTTGAAAGGTGCCCAAATGCAGAAGAAGATATCTTGTTAACTCCCTTAACAGGGTTGAGGTGCCAATATTTGTAATGGCTCTGCCTCTTCGTATTGTATGTGCACACAAGAGATTCCTTTCATGTCACCTAGGAATTAATTCTTCCCTGCATTTCTGTGAATTAATTGAGTACATTTAATTAAATCACTCCACCCAAATTTGATATTTCATGTTCACTGTGGCCAAGTTGAATCACCAATTGAATTCCCACCTTCCTGCCAAGCCTTTTACAAGGAGATATACACTTCCCTTTGGATTTTTGTCTACATTATAAGCACTATAAAACAGAGGTATTGAAGCTTTACAGTTGAGGGGATGGAGCTTGGAACCCTGGTGGCAGGAGTCCACAAGAGACATGAGAGATCCATGAGTGATCTCATCCATCAGCATACAAATATTAGCACTTAAATAAGATACATAAGTAAATGCTGTATGAACAATGGGATAAGAAGTGTTACCAATATGAACCAATGGGATACCAGTAAAAAATACTAAATATAAGTTGCACATTTGATCATTCATTCGGTTACTATAACCAACAACTCAGTTTTTCCCAGTACATTAGCCTCAAGGTACATTGATGTCCAATGTAGAACATACAGAAGACATCACTTTAAATGATTTGAGCTGCAGTGGCAAGTACGGTTTTGCTGGCAAAAGAGTACTTGTATACCAAACTGCTGAATTTCAGGATATATATGTCTGTTGGCATTATATCATGAATTTGTCTTATTTTTGTTTTAGAGTACAAGGGGTGAGAGTTCTGTCTAGTCAGATCTGATTAATATATATGTTGATCCTATTTGGGTAGCGCCAGGTAGCGATCTAACTGTGATTGTTGCTTTGTTTTATGTTTTTGTGATAATTACCTAGCAGAGGCTCTAACCGGCCATTCTCAACCACCACTATAAGATGGGAGCATTCTTCCCACTTTGTTATTGTTGGTGTTCAGTCGTGTCCGACTCTTCGTGACTTCATGGACCATAGCGCGCCAGGCTTTTCTGTCCTCCACTGCCTCTCGGAGCTTGCTTAACTTCATGTTCATTGTTTCAATGATGCTATCTATCCATCTCGTTTTCTGTCCTCCTCTTCTCCTTTTGCCTTCCATGTTTTCCAGCATCAGGGTCTTTTCCAATGAGTCCTCTCTTCGCATTAGGTGGCCAAAGTATTTGAGTTTCAGCTTCAGGATCTGTCCGTTCAGTGAATATTCAGGGTTGATTTCCTTCAAGATTGACTGGTTTGATCTTCTTGCCATCCAAGAGTCTTCCCCAACACCATAGTCCTTCCCACTTACCCCCAATTAATTCAATAATAATAATAATCCAGGGTTCCTCTGGGCAAAAAAGTTGAGAAAGACTGTTCCGACCCTTCCCCGTTATACTGTTTTCAGTCTTTTCTAAATACACAAACCACAAATATAATTGAGATAGGTTATATCCCTTCCCCAATTTTTTCCAAAACTTTAAAAAGAATTGCCTGCAATTAGCCCTAGTTTCTGAAAATGTGTAAGCATGTATATATTTTCAGTGCTAGTCATTGTGTTCCATAAAATATAAAAGTTATTTTATAATTTTGAGAAAACATTTATTGCTTTATAAATGGATAATGAATTTGCCTTTAAGTATGTCATTTCAAGTCAAATTACATAAATCTTTGAAAATGTTGTGGTTTTCTATTTGTAACTATTTTATGCTGCAGTGAATCCCACAAATATTCTGCAGACATCATTATAGATGTGAATAAAAACATTTTATCTTTTTGGCAAAAATGTTGAAATGTAAGGAGCTGTAATAAAGCTCTAATTATTATTTTTCAAGACACAACAAAGGCACAACTTCATCCATACTTGTAACATTATGTACTATATCACTTTAATAAATTACTCTGTAGACTGGAAATAGATAAGCCTTGTTGGAATCTTTACTTCTACTTGAGACTCCAACAGAGAGATCTCTCCCTCCTCCTGACACCCAGTGAAAGGGTGAGACTCTGGCTTTTCAGGTAAACTAAGTGTTTCACAAATTCATTTACACTAGAATGTAAACGAATTTAGAGTGTACTAGAGATCAGTTTTAGTGACAATAAGCTAAGCTCTGAGCCTCTCATGGCTGTAATGAGTAAGATTTCCTTGAAGTGGTCCAAGACAAAAATAAAGCATCTAGTGGGGATGAAATCCTGCTCCGCTTCACCCAAGAAAGTAAAAGATGTTTTGGATAAAAATTGCTCTCTTATTTAGTTATCTTTTACACTGTGAATGTTTTACATACATAATTATACATTTATGTTAAGATATTTCTTTCCACCTTACGCCAGTGGAGGACAAATATCTTTTTACAGTCCCAGCATCTTAAAACAGATATACAGTTTCAGTTAAAATTCCTTATCTGCTTTTCCTTGCCCCATTTAGTAACACATCTTCTGAGAAAGGCCTGAACTTATATCATCTAAGGAAGTCCTGGACTCACATGATCTAAGGAAGGCTTGAACTCCCATCATCTATAGAAGGCCTGGACTTGCATCATCTGAGGAAGGCCTGAACTCCCATCTTCTGAGAAAGGCCTGAACTCACATCGTCTAGGAAAGGACTGAACTCACATCTTCTGGGAAAGGCCTGAACTCACATCTTCTGGGAAAGGCCTGAGCTCGCATCTTCTGGGAAAGGCCTGGACCCACATCTTTTGAGAAAGGCCTGAACTCACATCTTCTGAAAAAGGACTGAATTCACATCTTCTGAGAAAGGCCTGAACTCACATATTCTGAGTAAGGCCTGAACTCACATATTCTGAGGAGGGCCTGAACTCACATATTCTGAGGAAGGTCTGAACTCTCATCTTCTGAGGAAGGCCTGAACTCACATCTTCTGAGGAAGGCCTGAACTCACATCTTCTGAGGAAGGCCTGAACTCACATCTTCTGAGGAAGGCCTGAACTCTCATCTTCTGAGGAAGGCCTGAACTCTCATCTTCTGAGAAAGGCCTGAACTCACATCTTCTGAAAAAGGACTGAATTCACATCTTCTGAGGAAGGCCTGAACTCACATATTCTGAGGAAGGCCTCAACTCACATCTTCTGAGGAAGGCCTCAACTCACATCTTCTGAGGAAGGCCTCAACTCACATCTTCTGAGGAAGGCCTGAACTCACAATTCTGAGGAAGGCCTCAACTCACATCTTCTGAGGAAGGCCTCAACTCACATCTTCTGAGGAAGGCCTCAACTCACATCTTCTGAGGAAGGCCTAGACTCACATTTTCTGAAGAAGGCCTCAGAAGATGTGAGTTCGGATCCTTTTTTTTTCTACAAAACCTGCCAGTGCAGTCTGGATTTGTAAATTCTTCAGTTAAATACTATGTTCCCCGAAAGTATTTTAACAGATGCATCTGCTTCCTCCAAGAAATTAAAACAATATCAGAATTAGGCTTTGTTATATAGATATCCAATTTAAGTTGATTAGACTGTTAACTACTTAGACTCTTTGGATGTACTCCGTACATCTAGAGAGGTATAAGGGATAAAAACCCAGATAGCAAGTATATGTGCTACAAGTTTAAAAATGACTTGCTAAGCTATTGCTAGACTTGCCAAGCTTCACAAGTTTGTTGCACAATTGCAGCAAGTCTGCATTGCATGACTCCAGATCAACTTTCTTTGCAAACATTCTGCAAGTCTGCTGCAAGTTGTGGTTAAGTTATGTTGTGCAATAGTCATCCCACCACAGGGGTCACTGTAGCTGAATGTTCACGCTGTAGACTAGCAGAGCTCTTGCTGTAGACTCACCACTGCAACTTCGCTCTTGCTAGAGACTTGCCACGCAAATTTGCCACAAATTGAAAAAGTGTCAACTAGAACTTGTGCTTCAAGTGCTCTGCAAGTGTACAACTTGCCAATTGAAAATGTGCAGCAAGATAACAGACTTACAATTCAACACTGCCACAAATTTGTGGAAAGTTATTCTTGCTATCTGGGAACAAGCTAATGGCTACAATAGCAGCCATAATCTTGTATTGTTTTTTTTTTTTTTCAGCCCACGGACAGCTGTCATTTGAAAGTGATCCAGGTGCTGTATACCTGCCAGATCACTTTTACAGTGTGGGCAGGTGTACGATCTGTTTGTGAACAGTGTGCAATCAAGCATGATCTGTCCCTGCAAATGCGCACACAGGATGCACATGTGTATGAAAACCACGATTGCACCATACATATATACAGGTATTGCTGCAAACGTCACTGTGAAAGCCATAAATCTAGGGCCATAATTTATTATTAACTGTAAACATGTGTATTGTGAAGGCTTTTAAAGCATCCCCTTTGGAGAACTTTGGGCACCATAGTTTTTTGCGATATGGATGCATGAAATTTTAAGACTAGACATGTTTGCTTTCTATTGTACTCAACGTAATCCCTTCTTTTTTATTTTACCAAAAATTAGGTATTATATTATGTTCCTTAGCACTAAAATGTATTTTATTGTATTTTTTCCTAAAAATATGCATTTGATAAACAGTTGCGCAAATATCATGGGACATAAAAAAAATTGCAACAACCGTCCTTTTATTCTACAGGGCCTCTGCTTTCAGAAAATATAATATGTTCGGGTGGGGGAATTTTGTAATTTTGCAGCCAAAAAAATGCAGATTTTAACGTGTGCAAAAAATGACAACGGGGCTCTAGAGGGGAACCAGGTTAATGGGCTGTGTAAGGTCCAGACACGGCCCAGGTACAGATAGGTCACTGGAACCTATTACAGGTATACTCATGTGTATAATATGAAATAGATAGAGAAGTCCTATAGCCCTATACTAAACCAGAAACACAACACATACATCACTTATGCCGCGTACACACGGTCGTACTTTTCGTCTACAAAAGTCGGACAGCCTGTCGGACAGACTTCCGGCAGACTTTCGGTGGACTTGCCGCGGACTTGCGGCCTACTTTCTAACGACCGGACTTGCCTACACACGACCACACAAAAGTCGGTCGGATTCGTACGTGATGACGTACACCGGACTAAAATAAGGAAGTTCATAGCCAGTAGCCAATAGGTGCCCTAGCGTGGCTTTTTGTCCGTCGGACTAGCACACAGACGAGCGGATTTCGGGGTCCGTCGTAGGTACGAAGTAAAAGTTTTGAAGCATGTTTCAAATCTAAAGTACGTCGTATTTGAGGCTAAAAAAGTCGGTTGAAAGTCCGGAGAAGCCCACACACGATCGGATTACCAGCCAGCTTTAGTCCATCAGCGTCTGTTGGACTTTTGTAGACGAAAAGTACGACCGTGTGTACGCGGCATTAGGCTCGGTTCACACAGGGGCAACACGACTTCAACGCGACTTTGCAACGCGACTTCAACACGACTTGGATCCGACTTTGCCCTGCGACATGTGTCCGACTTTCAATGAACGGGGATCCGACTTGGATCCCTGCCACTGTGTTTGGTATGAATCCAGGGGGAACTCTGCGCCAAATTTTAAATAAAAAACCGGCATGGGTTCCCCCTTCAGGAGCATACCAGGCCCTTGGGTCTGGTATGGACCTTGAGGGGAACCCCCTACGCCGAAAAGACGGCGATGGGGGTCCCCCCCAATCCATACCAGACCCTTATCCGAGCACGCAGCCCGGCCGGACAGGAATGGGGGGTGGGGACGAGCGAGCGCCCCCCCCCTCCTGAACCGTACCAGGCCGCATGCCCTCAACATGGGGGGTTGGTGCCTTGGGGGAGGGGGGCGCGCTGCGGCCCCCCCCACCCCAAAGCACCTTGTCCCCATGTTGATGAGGACAAGGGCCTCTTCCCGACAACCCTGGCCGTTGGTTGTCGGGGTCTGCGGGCGGAGGGCTTATCGGAATCCGGGAGCCCCCTTTAATAAGGGGGCCCCCAGATCCCGGCCCCCCACCCTATGTGAATGAGTATGGGGTACATCGTACCCCTACCCATTCACCTAGGGAAAAAGTGTCAATTTAAAAATAAACACTACATAGATTTTTAAAGTATTTTATTAGACAGCTCCGGGGGTCTTCTTCCGACTTCGGGGGTCTCTCCGGTTCTTCTCCACGCTCTCCGGATCTTCTGCCGGGCTCCTCCGCTCTCTTCTGCTCTTTTGCCGCTCTTTTGCTATAGCGAAGGAGCCCGGTCTTCAATCTTCTGCCTTCTGCCCTCTTCTCCTGATGTTGACACGACGCTCTCTGGGGCTGGAATGCACTCTGAGCGCTCCGCTCTGACTTATATAGGCGGTGACCCCGCCCCCTTATGCCGTCACAGTCCCTGGGCATGCTGGGATTATGACGACATAAGGGGGCGTGGTCATCGGGTGATGACCACGCCCCCTAAACCGTCACAGTCCCAGCATGCCCAGGGACTGTGACGGCATAAGGGGGCGGGGTCACCGCCTATATAAGTCAGAGCGGAGCGCTCAGAGTGCATTCCAGCCCCAGAGAGCGTCGTGTCAACATCAGGAGAAGAGGGCAGAAGGCAGAAGATTGAAGACCGGGCTCCTTCGCTATAGCAAAAGAGCGGCAAAAGAGCAGAAAATAGCGGAGGAGCCCGGCAGAAGACCCGGAGAGCGCGGAGAAGAACCGGAGACCCCCGAAGAGAAGAAGGCTGGAGACCGGGCTCCTCCGCTATAGCAAAAGAGCGGCAAAAGAGCAGAAAATAGCGGAGGAGCCCGGCAGAAGACCCGGAGAGCGCGGAGAAGAACCGGAGAGACCCCCGAAGTCGGAAGAAGACCCTCGGAGCTGTCTAATAAATTACTTTAAAAATCTGTGTAGTGTTTTTTTTTAAATTGACACTTTCCCTAGGTGAATGGGTAGGGGTTCGATGTACCCCATACTCATTCACATAGGGTGGGGGGCCGGGATCTGGGGGCCCCCTTATTAAAGGGGGCTCCCGGATTCCGATAAGCCCTCCGCCCGCAGACCCCGACAACCAACGGCCAGGGTTGTCGGGAAGAGGCCCTTGTCCTCATCAACATGGGGACAAGGTGCTTTGGGGTGGGGGGGCCGCAGCGCGCCCCCCTCCCCCAAGGCACCAACCCCCCATGTTGAGGGCATGCGGCCTGGTACGGTTCAGGAGGGGGGGGGCGCTCGCTCGTCCCCACCCCCATTCCTGTCCAGCCGGGCTGCGTGCTCGGATAAGGGTCTGGTATGGATTGGGGGGGACCCCCCACGCCGTCTTTTCGGCGTAGGGGGTTCCCCTCAAGGTCCATACCAGACCCAAGGGCCTGGTATGCCCTTGGGGGGGAACCCATGCCGGATTTTTATTTAAAATTTGGCGCGGAGTTCCCCCTCAAGATCATCTGAGCACAAGTCGCATGCCGAAGTCGGATCATGCGAGACGGCGATCCGACTTCAATGATAGTCAATAGGCTGAAGTCGGATCAAAGTCGGATCAAAGTAGTACAGGGAGTACGCTCTGAAGTCGGAGCGACTTCAGTAGTGTCTATTAAGACGCTCCCATTCACTGTAATGTGAATCTCTTTCTGGGGCGACTTGGGGCGACTTGAGGGCTTACAAGTCGGATCCCAAGTCGCGGTAGTGTGAACCGAGCCTTAATGCATACTTGCTCTTTTCCCTGTTTGGGTTTGGTACCTAAAATATGTGTGACCCTTAAGGAAAAGAACAAGGATCAAACAGGTACTGGAATGGTCCATTTGGTGCTGAGCGCCTGTTCCAGAACCACTCATAAAGCCACAACAGTGATGAGGTTATTGCATCTACCATGTGAGCATTTGAGCACGGAAATTAAGGGAATATATAGAAACTTTCAAACCAGCTCTAATTCTAACACAAACACTGGGCCAGCAGGGGCAATCCGAAACCTTTCCTCTTATAACAATGATGTAGGGAGGGTTCCAGACATCCAGCAGTGGAACAAAGTAGTAGCTGATGCTTGGTCTTCCATGGGTCCAAAAAATATCATATTACCAAGGGAGAAGGTGCATTCTCTCAAACCAGAACACTGAATGTTGTTAAATGCCCATTTTTAACCTACTTCTAAAAAATGTTTTAACAGGAATATTGCAGATATGAATCATACACAAATGTCTCACCGTATATAAAAACTCTAAAGGCTTCTCCTAGCTGATGAACATTTCACAATGATGCTTCCTTTGGCACAGTAAAAGACTTGGGCCCTTTTGGTATGAGTAGCAATGGCTATTTCTGCTACCTCTATTGCTAGGATTCTGTATATTAAAGCTATTTTTAAAAACCTGTAAACTTAGCATACTTAGAACACCCAACACTTGGGATTTGTCTTACTACAACATAACTGGAGTGCCAGTTCTGCAAGGTTCTATTTGTATTAGAAGCAGTGCATTCCCAAGGTAAGTCACCATTAACCAACTGAGATTTTCAACCAAGCCTTATTTACAGTTATTCCTTATATGTGGTTTGCTGAACCCATGGCCAACTGCATATGACACAGCAACAAAGTCAAAGGTGCACAATCCAGGAGTTCCTGAAAACTAACAATTTATTTGTTAGAGCATACACTACCTTGTTGGAGGTTTTGCCCTTTTCAAAAACAAATGAGCATTATGCCCCGTACACACGATCCGATTATCAGACGAATGATTGGCAGTTTTTTTTTTTTGCATGCTGATCTCACGTCGAATCTGATGAGTTTACTAAAGTCACGAAAATTCCCATACGACAGCATAAAAATTCAGAAGTGATGTCATGTGTTGTAATGCATTTGTATTGCATTTTCGAACGATAGGTGTACTGATGGAACAAAAATCGTACGATCTGGCATCGTACGAAAAAATTTCCGTGCATGTCCGATAGAATAATATCGGATGAACTGTCCTGATCGGCTCTCGAAAGCTCTGTACTAACGATCCGATTATCGTACGATCGATTCGAATGCGGCATTTTTTGTACGATTTTCGGATCGTGTGTACGGGGCATAACTGTAACTTCAGAATAGAATTTGTAAATCGGATTGTACTTCTAGGTCAGTGTTCCTGCAGTATGAGGTATGTGGGTTTTGCTGCCCTCCCATCCACCACTGATGCCCATTAAGCATTGACTATTCTTTTTTCATTGCCCAAGAAATGAAAGCACTTTTCTGATAAATCTGTGTAAAATTCAGAGTTTAAAGAAGATATTCTTTCCCAGCATGCCAGCCAATACAATTGCACATACTTTATGGCACAGAAAGTCCGGGATCTTTGTTCCTCAGCATAATGGAAAACGGTGCATCTCAAGACTTGGGCTGTATCTTTGACCTTGTAAAGGATAGCTCCACAACTCAATCATTTATCAGGGGCCCTCTCCACTGGAACTGAAGAAATGCATATGAATACATTTTATTTTATTAACCTCATTGAATGTACGCAAAACTATTTCATAGTCTTGTTTTGTGAGCATGTGCTCAATGACAAACTGATCTGATATGTGTTGTTTGTACAAGCATCTTGCTGACCAGTACACCATGTATAGAATACGGCACTACTAACATTTTACAACCAAGTTTATTATACAACACTGCAATATGTTACTACTGCTGCCATGTAAGCTGCTTTGTTTCTTTTATTTGTACAGGTAAATGAAAATAGGTTCTGCGTTGATATTTTGTTCTGTGATTTATTATTTTGCAGTACAGATTATTATGAGGATGTGCTACAATAATAAAGATCTTTCAGTCACTAACTGCTTTGGTGTTGCTATATTACTCTTTCCTATTTTAAAGATAATGGCATGTGATAAAGAGCGACTACTCCCACAACATATAACTCGATTTTGCATAGTTGTCACTTTGAATAATGTTCTGACTTCCCCTAAGATAGTGGTGCTCAACGGTGGTGACTGGTGGTAATTTGTTTTGGGGGGGGGGCGGCAAACAGTACCACCTCCCCCCCTCCCCGGTCATTCGGGTGGGTCTGGTGCACTTACCCCATCTATGGTGGGCAGTGCTTCTCCCGGCTTCATCGGCGGCTTCCCTTGCTCGGCGGTGGCGGCTTTCCCTTCCCCTGTTCTCCACAGGCATCGCGGCGATTTCTGTCTCCTCGCTCCTCCTCGGCGGCCAATTGGGACTTTTCTCTTTTCGGTCAATTGGAAAACGGCTCTCCGACCTGCTTTTGAATATTAATTCGCTGTTCTAACACCTTGGTGGACTCCTGACACAATGCTCTGGCCCATGATCCCACCCTATTTTGAAGCCTATTAGAGCATCTGGCTCTAATCGGGTGCTTAAAAAAACACCCCCGCCGCTGTAATTCAGGGGCCAGACACATGAATAGGGGGTGGTGGTGTTCTGCAAAATAGCGCCCGTGGATAGAGCATGAGGGTGGTGGCCGTGGATAGAGGGGGTGGCACTCCGGCGCCCCTAATGGACTGGTGCTCAACCTATTGAAGAGCGAGGGCCACCTAAAGAGGAGCTCCAGTGAGCAGCCACTCACCTGTCCTAGGATCCAGCGATGTGCTCACCTGAGCCGTTCCTCCTTTGCTACTTTGTCACCGGCGCCTGCATCCCAACTGCAGGCAACTGGCTGTGAGCTTGCAGCTTTACAGTCGGGTGCTCACTGGGCATACAGAAAGCTGTGTGAATAGTCCCGCAGTCTTCTGGGACACGCGACATGTCCCAGAAGACTGCAGGGAGGGAGGGGGAGAGGAGGCGTACCAAGCAGACGTGGGAGAAGATACCTGTGAAAACCAGATACCAGCTCCCCCCCCCCCCCCCCTGCACAAAAAAGTACCATAGACTTCTATTACATCTTGTGGGTGTGGTGCACTTTCTGAAAGCGCACCAAGCCCGCAGGATGTAATAGAAGTTCATGGCTCAGTGCAGCTAACCCACAGGAAAGCGGCAGGTGCACCGCACTGCACCTGCGAATCAGGGTGAAAGCAGTCTAATAACCTTTTTTTGCTAACATGCCCTTTGCAAAAGTGCAGTGTATGTGATGTTTATTACACTGACCTGTTCCTCTTCCAGCTTCTGCTGGCATCGCTCTCCAGGCTGCTAGAAAGGTGCCAGGCAAAGTACACTTTGTATCGCTTTTGGGGACAAGAAGAGACGGTTCCACAGAGGAAACATCGTTTTATTTGGCTACGGCTCCCTCTGTGGCCATCTGCTTCCCCACTGCCGGCGCTGGCTCCATGCACTCTGACTCTCTGGAATGGTGGGTTGGCAACCCATTGATCATGATTTGGGCCTGCTGACCTGCCATCCCAGAGCATGAGGTTGCGGTGTACATCAGAAGGATCTGCGGGCCAAATGTGACCCACACGCCACGGGTTGAGCATCCCTGCCCTAAGGGTTTAGCCTGAAAATATCCAGTAGAAAGGCAGAGTTAGGGTCCTGAAGTGTAAAATGAATGTAATGCTATCACACACATGTACCATTTGCCAGGTTGTGAGAGTAGGTCCACAACCACTGCTTGTACTGATTATACAGGTAATAAAAGAAAGTCAACACTCCAATACTTTTACAAAATTAAAGATGACCAATACCGTGGAAACTGTGCCCATGAAAAGGCAAAAAAAGGGCAGAGGACTAGTCTCCAGCATTACCTGTAGGCTTATCATGCCTTGTTCTGCATCGTGTCTCTGTGCGGAGGTGGCCATCCTGGTAGAGATGCAGGGTTTTGCTTCACTTATGTCAGAGCCCTCCACCCCCATACCCCCAACATAACAAGGAAAAACAGGAAAGGTACTAAATTTGAGATCCACAGAATGAATGAAGCATAAGAAGGGAGATACTTGCATTTTTCGATCATTGAGAACAGCTTCCTCTCCAGCACGTACTCTGAGGAACAGTAACCTGCACTGTTAGTGGCATCAACAAATCTCATTTTAAATCTTGTGAGAACAGCAGTAATCATGTAATCAGAGGCAGAAGTGGGTGGGATATGTCTTATGCCGCATACACACGGTCGGACTTTCCGGCATACTTGGTCCGGCGGACCAGAGTGTGCCGGACAATCCGCCCGTGTGTAGGCTCTGGCGGACTTTTCCCAAAAGCCCACCGGACCTAGATTTGAAACATGTTTTAAATCTTTCCGTCGGACTCAGTTTCGGGCGGAAAGTCCGCACGTCTGTGTGCTGGTCCGACGGAAAGCCCGCTCGTTTGTGTATGCTGGTCCAACGGACCAGATACGACGCGAGGGCAGGGTATTGCATTTGCGCCCGCTGCAATAGGAAAAACAAATTTTCCTATTGCGGCGAGCGCGGGTCATGCCAGGCCCTTAGGTCTGGTATGGATTATAAAGGGAACCCCCCCTACGCCGAAAAAACGGCGTGGGGTCCCCCCTATAATCCATACCAGACCCCGATCCGAGCACGCAGCCTGGCCGGTAAGGAAAGGGGGTGGGGACGAGCGAACCGTACCAGGCCGCATGCCCTCAACATGGGGGGTGGGTGCTTTGGGGGAGGGGGGGCCCTGCAGGGCCCCCCCACCCCAAAGCACCTTGTCCCCATGTTGATGAGGACAAGGGCCTCTTCCCGACAACCCTGGCCGTTGGTTGTCGGGGTCTGCGGGCGGGGGGCTTATCGGAATCCGAGAGCCCCCTATAATAAGAGGGCCCCCAGATCCCGGCCCCTCACCCTATGTGAATGAGTATGGGGTACATGGTACCCCTACCCATTCACCCAGGGAAAAAGTGTAAATAATAAAACACTACACAGGTTTTTAAAATATTTTATTAAACAGCTCCGGGAGGGGGGGGGGAATCTTCCTCCGGCTTCGGGGGTCCCTCCGGTTCATCTTCTCCCGGCGTCCAGTTGGTTTTTCTCCGCTCTCTTCTCCCGGTGTTCCAGTTCTTCGGCCGGCTCCTCCGCTGTGTTCAGGTAGCTCTCTTGCCAGCAGAGGTCCGGACTTCTGGGCTTCTTGTCTTCTGGGCTTCTTGTCTTCTGGGCTTCTTGTCTTCTCTTCTCTTCTCCAGATGTTGACACGACGCTCTCTCCGGCTGGACTGCTCTCTTAGGGCTGCGTTGTGACTTATATAGGCGGAGACCCCGCCCCCTTTTGATGTCACAGTCCCTGGGCATGCTGGGACTGTGACGTTTTAGGGGGCGTGGTCACTGTGTGATGTTGACCACGCCCCCTAAAACGTCACAGTCCCAGCATGCCCAGGGACTGTGACATCAAAAGGGGGCGGGGTCTCCGCCTATATAAGTCACAACGCAGCCCTCAGAGAGCAGTCCAGCCGGAGAGAGCAACGTGTCAACATCTGGAGAAGAGAAGACAAGAAGCCCAGAAGACAAGAAGCCCAGAAGACAAGAAGACAAGAAACCCAGAAGTCCGGACCTCTGCTGGCAAGAGAGCTACCTGAACACAGCGGAGGAGCCGGCCGAAGAACTGGAACACCGGGAGAAGAGAGCGGAGAAGAACCAACCGGACGCCGGGAGAAGATGATCCGGAGGGACCCCCGAAGCCGGATAAAGATTCCCCCCCCCCCGGAGCTGTTTAATAAAATATTTTAAAAACCTGTGTAGTGTTTTATTATTTACACTTTTTCCCTGGGTGAATGGGTAGGGGTACCATGTACCCCATACTCATTCACATAGGGTGGGGGGGGCGGGATCTGGGGGCCCTCTTATTATAGGGGGCTCCCGGATTCCGATAAGCCCCCCGCCCGCAGACACTGACAACCAACGGCCAGGGTTGTCGGGAAGAGGCCCTTGTCCTCATCAACATGGGGACAAGGTGCTTTGGGGTGGGGGGGCCCCGCAGGGTGCCCCCCTCCCCCAAAGCACCCACCCCCCATGTTGAGGGCATGCGGCCTGGTATGGTTCAGGAGGGGGGGGCGCTCACTCGTCCCCACCCCCTTTCCTGACCGGCCAGGCTGCGTGCTCAGATCGGGGTCTGGTATGGATTTTAGGGGGGACCCCACGCCGTTTTTTTGGCGTAGGGAGGGTTCCCTTTATAATCCATACCAGACCTAAGGGCCTGGTATGGGGGCTCGCAAGGTGTCAATCTCGCCGATAAAAGCGGCAAGATTGACTTCCTTTTCTAGTCCCGTCGCACCTGAGTCACGTTCAAAATGAACGGACTTGGCCGTGTGTGGGCAAGTCCGTTCATTCTGAAAGTCCGCTGTAACTCCGGCGAAAGTCCGTCGGAAAGACGGGCGGACTTAGCCCGCCAGAAAGTCCGGTCGTGTGTGGGCAAGTCCGTCCGTTAGAAAGTCCGGCGCACCTGGCGGACAAAGTCTGTCAGAAAGTGTGCCGGACCAAGTAGGATAGAAAGTTCGACCGTGTGTACGCGGCATAAGATTGGGAGTCGGCAACCTGTTGATCACAATCTACCCGTCGACCACAGGTAGCTGATGGGTAGAACGTGAACATGTCCCTGCTTTGCCAATCCTTCCCCTCTGCTGCCTCCAACACTCTCATCTTCACTGCAGAGTGGAGAGCGGGAGGTAGCACAGTACCCAAAGGAGGGCAAACTTGTTATGATTATTACAGTGCCTTGAAAAAGTATTCACACCCCTTAAAATTTCCCACATTTTGTCATATTACAACCAAAAACATAAATCTATTTTATTTGGATTTTATGTGATAGACCAACACATAGTGGTACTTAATTGTGAAGTGGAAGGAAAATGATAAATGGTTTTCAAAATTTTTTACAATTAAATATGTGAAAAGTGTGGCGTGCATTTGTATTCAGCCCCCTTTACTCTGATACCCCTTACTAAAATCTAGTGGAACCAAGTGCCTTCAGAAGTCACTAGCAAATAGAGTCCACCTGTGTGTAATTTAATCTCAGTATAAATACAGCTGTTCTGTGAATCCCTCAGAGGTTTGTTAGAGAACCTTAGCGAACAAACATCATCATGAAGGCCAAGGAACACACCAGACAGGTCAGGGATAAGGTTGGGGAGAAGTTTAAAGCAGGGTTAAGTTATAAAAAAATATCCCAAGCTTTGAACATCTCACGGAGCACTGTTCAATCCATCATCCGAAAATGGAAAGAGTATGGCACAACTGCAAACCTACCAAGACATGGCCGTCCACCTAAACTGACAGGCCGGGCAAGGAGAGAATTAATCAGAGAAGCAGCCAAGAGGCCCATGGTAACTCTGGAGGAGCTGCAGAGATCCACAGCTCAGGTGGGAGAATCTGTCCACAGGACAACTATTAGTTGTGCACTCCACAAATCTGGCCTTTTTGGAAGAGTGGCAAGAAGAAAGCCATTTTTGAGGGCATGCGGCCTGGTATGGTTCAGGAGGGGGGGGCGCTCACTCGTCCCCACCCCCTTTCCTGACCGGGCAGGCTGCGTGCTCAGATCGGGGTCTGGTATGGATTTTAGGGGGGACCCCACGCCGTTTTTTTGGCGTAGGGAGGGTTCCCTTTATAATCCATACCAGACCTAAGGGCCTGGTATGGGGGCTCGCAAGGTGTCAATCTCGCCGATAAAAGCGGCAAGATTGACTTCCTTTTCTAGTCCCGTCGCACCTGAGTCACGTTCAAAATGAACGGACTTGGCCGTGTGTGGGCAAGTCCGTTCATTCTGAAAGTCCGCTGTAACTCCGGCGAAAGTCCGTCGGAAAGACGGGCGGACTTAGCCCGCCAGAAAGTCCGGTCGTGTGTGGGCAAGTCCGTCCGTTAGAAAGTCCGGCGCACCTGGCGGACAAAGTCTGTCAGAAAGTGTGCCGGACCAAGTAGGATAGAAAGTTCGACCGTGTGTACGCGGCATAAGATTGGGAGTCGGCAACCTGTTGATCACAATCTACCCGTCGACCACAGGTAGCTGATGGGTAGAACGTGAACATGTCCCTGCTTTGCCAATCCTTCCCCTCTGCTGCCTCCAACACTCTCATCTTCACTGCAGAGTGGAGAGCGGGAGGTAGCACAGTACCCAAAGGAGGGCAAACTTGTTATGATTATTACAGTGCCTTGAAAAAGTATTCACACCCCTTAAAATTTCCCACATTTTGTCATATTACAACCAAAAACATAAATCTATTTTATTTGGATTTTATGTGATAGACCAACACATAGTGGTACTTAATTGTGAAGTGGAAGGAAAATGATAAATGGTTTTCAAAATTTTTTACAATTAAATATGTGAAAAGTGTGGCGTGCATTTGTATTCAGCCCCCTTTACTCTGATACCCCTTACTAAAATCTAGTGGAACCAATTGCCTTCAGAAGTCACTAGCAAATAGAGTCCACCTGTGTGTAATTTAATCTCAGTATAAATACAGCTGTTCTGTGAATCCCTCAGAGGTTTGTTAGAGAACCTTAGCGAACAAACATCAGGGACGTCAACTGGAGCGTGCTCCAGTTATGACGAAACGCGTAGGGCGTGGCCTATTCTGACGCTTTTGCATCATCTCCCAGAGGATCACCAACCTAAATCTGACGCTCTCCTGTTTTGATGACATTTGGTTGCCTATTATAAACTGCTTAAATGTGAGTACCATTCTGTCATCTGCGTTCAATAAAGAGTGTTTTATGGTTTTACGCTATGGAATCTCCTCTTTCTTCTCTTATGCCTAAAACGTCACCGTGACCCAGAAACAGCCTGTGGATTGCCGCACAGTGGCATACACTGTGACTGCGCATTACCCCCGCAGGGATTAAAGAAGCTGCCTAAAACATCACCGTGACCCAGAAACAGCCTGTGGATTGCCGCACGGTGGCATACACTGTGACTGCGCATTAACCCCGCAGGGGTTAAAGAAGCTGTTGAGTGTCCGCATGATCACAAGACACGAGCACCTGGTCACCAAGATTAATACAAATACCTGCCTTGTTTTACAAAGATGTCAAGTTTTTCACTTAAATTGCACTGAGCACTAGTCACAATTTAACCTATGTAATTATTCAGCAATGTTATGTTTGTCAATCACTTTATGGGGTTTTTATGCGGATGGAATAGCTTTGGCTAAAGTCATTTTTTGATTTCATCCCCTGTTCCCCTTCCCCCTCCCCCAATTCAAAGGGGGCCAACCTAGCCGTTAAATTTGCTATATGCGATTTTGTTTATATTTTGTTTATAATTTACATGCGATTTTACATGTGGGATTTGGCTACACACGATTTACAAAGTATTTTTTAAACTAGGACAACGTTACACCTACACACTCCCAAGGGGGTCACTTTGCTGTTTTATGTTTGGTTTTATTCTCGTTGAATTTTTTATTTGCAATTTTGGTTTATACTTTATATGCGACTTTACATATGGGATTTGGCTACACACGATTTACCAAGTATTTCTATGAATTAGGACTGCGCCACACCCACACACTAACCCTTCACTTACCTTCTGTTTTTTCCACCTTGGTGGAAATCACATTTGTGGAGGCAGCAGTCCTTTATGCGATTTCTTCCATTGTTTCCATTTTTTTTCCATTTTTTTCCATTTTCTCCACTTTTTTCTCCACTAGGACAACGTTACACCTACACACTCCAAAGGGAGTCACTTTGCTGTTTTATGTTTTGTTTTTATTTTCGTTGAATTTTTTTATTTGCAATTTTGGTTTATGCGACTTTACATATGGGATTTGGCTACACACGATTTACCAAGTATTTCTATAAATTAGGACAGCGCCACACCCACACACTAACCCTTCACTATTTTTGAAAGAAAGTCATAAAAAGTCCCATTTGCAGTTTGCGAGAAGCCATGTGGGGGACACAGCAAACATGTGGAAGAAGGTGCTCTGGTCAGATGAGACCAAAACTGAACTTTTTGGCCTAAAAGCAAAACGCTGTATGGTGGAAAACTAACACTGCACATCACCCTGAACACACCATCACCACCGTGAAACATGGTGGTGGCAGCATCATGTTGTGGGGATGCTTTTCTTCAGCAGGGACAAGGAAGCTGGTCAGTAGGGATGAGCTTCGTGTTCGAGTCGAACCCATGTTCGACTCGAACATCGGCTGTTCGGTCGTTCGCCGAATTGCGAACGATATGGGCCGTTCGCGCCAAATTCGTGTGGCGCGTCACGGCCCATAATTCACTGCGGCATCGCAGTGCATTGCTGGCTGATGATTGGCCAAGCATGCACTATGACCCGCATGCTTGGCCAATCACAGCGCCGTCAGTAGAGAGAGCTGTAATTGGCCAAAGCCAGGGTGGCTTTGGCCAATTATGGCTCAGGGGATTTAGTACACACCCCACACTATATAAGGCCGCCTGCACGGCGGCCCTGTGTAGTGTGTGTTCCGGTGTGCTGAGAGATAGAGAGAGAGAGAGACAGTGTCATTTGATTTGAGTTAGATAGATTAGGCAGAACAGTCAGTCAGTTAGCTGCACTTACAGTGTATTGTGTATATATATGCATCCCAGGTGTTGCATATATATATATATATACACTGTATTCAGTTTAGCTAGATCCGTTCCTGTTATCTTCTATCTAGACTATTTACATTTAGTGCAGTGTGTCCTGCTCACAGTGTTCAGCTAGATCCGTTCCTGCTATTTACATTCAGTGCAGTGCGTCCTGCTCACAGTGTTCAGCTAGATCCGTTCCTGGTATTTACATTTAGTGCAGTGCGTCCTGCTCACAGTGTTCAGCTAGATCCGTTCCTGCTATTTACATTCAGTGCAGTGCGTCCTGCTCACAGTGTTCAGCTAGATCCGTTCCTGCTATTTACATTCAGTGCAGTGCGTCCTGCTCACAGTGTTCAGCTAGATCCGTTCCTGCTATTTACATTCAGTGCAGTGCGTCCTGCTCACAGTGTTCAGCTAGATCCGTTCCTGGTATTTACATTTAGTGCAGTGCGTCCTGCTCACAGTGTTCAGCTACATCCGTTCCTGCTATTTACATTCAGTGCAGTGCGTCCTGCTCACAGTGTTCAGCTAGATCCGTTCCTGCTATTTACATTCAGTGCAGTGCGTCCTGCTCACAGTGTTCAGCTAGATCCGTTCCTGGTATTTACATTCAGTGCAGTGCGTCCTGCTCACAGTGTTCAGCTAGATCCGTTCCTGCTATTTACATTCAGTGCAGTGCGTCCTGCTCACAGTGTTCAGCTAGATCCGTTCCTGGTATTTACATTTAGTGCAGTGCGTCCTGCTCACAGTGTTCAGCTAGATCCGTTCCTGCTATTTACATTCAGTGCAGTGCGTCCTGCTCACAGTGTTCAGCTAGATCCGTTCCTGCTATATACATTTAGTGCAGTACGTCCTGCTCACAGTGTTCAGCTAGATCCGTTCCTGTTATCTTCCTACTGACAGGCAGGCTTGTCTGGTTACAGTATATAAAGCTACCTGAAGAAAATTACAGGTGTTCTTTTTGATCCTATTAGTACCACGGTCAGGCAGCTAGACTATTTACATTTAGTACAGTGTGTCCTGCTCACAGTGTTCAGCTAGATCCGTTCCTGTTATCTTCCTACTGACAGGCAGGCTTGTCTGGTTACAGTATATAAAGCTACCTGAAGAAAATTACAGGTGTTCTTTTTGATCCTATTAGTACCACGGTCAGGCAGCTAGACTATTTACATTTAGTACAGTGTGTCCTGCTCACAGTGTTCAGCTAGATCCGTTCCTGTTATCTTCCTACTGACAGGCAGGCTTGTCTGGTTACAGTATATAAAGCTACCTGAAGAAAATTACAGGTGTTCTATCCCAGCTTAGTGCAGCTACAGGCCATTAGTATGTCTGGAAGGCCAAGAAGGAGAGGCAGACAGTCACAAGCCAATAAGAGAGGGCAAGCAGGCTCTGTGTCTAGTGCTGGTCGTGGAGACGGTGCATCCTCATCAGCACGTGGCCATGGGACACGCTTGGCCTTTTTTTCGGCAGCTGGCCGTGTTGAGCCGCAACATGCGGAAGACTTGGTCGAGTGGATGACCAAGCCGTCCTCATCCTCCTCATCCTCTCTCACCCATGCCCAGGGTGCTTTGTCTGGCAAAGCAGCGGCCTCTTCCCTCAGCTCAATGTCATCAGTGACTCCTTCCCTAGCTCCACCATGTCCTCATGAGGATTCCCTCGAACTGTTTGACCACAGTGTTGGGTACATGCTCCAGGAGGATGCCCAGCGTTTGGAAGGCTCTGATGATGATACTGAGCTCAATGAAGGCAGTAACATGAGCACGGACAGAGGGGGTGCCCAAGAAGGACAGCAATCTGGCAGTCATGCTCCCCCTGCTGCAGCATACTGCCAGGTTTGCTCCAGTGATGAGGAGGGAGGGGATGATGAGGTCACTGACTCAACGTGGGTGCCTGATAGGAGAGAGGAGGAGGAGGAGGAGGAGGAGGAGGAGGTGGCACATCACCAACTAGGCAGGATGCCCTCCAGGGGCCAGCCTAAGGGCAGCACATTGACTGCATCACACCCCAAAGCTCCACATGTGCAGGGCGCTGCAGTCTCTGCGCGTTATTCAAAAAGTTCTTTGGTGTGGGCCTTTTTTGAGACGAGTGCATCAGATCGCACCGCTGCTATTTGCAACATATGTCTCAAGCGTATCTCGCGTGGCCAAAACATCTCCCGCTTGGGTACCACATGCTTGACCAGACATATGTTGACCTGCCATGCAGTTCGTTGGCAAGCGTATCTGAAAGACCCACACCAAAGAACAAAGACGATCTCTCCTTGCTCCTCATCAGCTGAGATTTCCAACCCCACTAGACCTTCAGTCCTCTCTGAGACCTGCAGTGAGAGGAATGAAGGTGTAGAATTAGGTGTGTCACAGCCAAGTACTTGTGGGCAATCTGCTTTTGGTACACCGACGTCAGATTGTACCAGGCAAATTTCCCTGCCCCAGCTGCTGCACCGCCGAAAGAAGTTTGCTCCCAGCCATCCACATGCCCAGCGGTTGAATGCTAGCTTGGCAAAATTGCTAGCACTTCAACTGCTGCCTTTTCAGTTGGTAGACTCTGCCCCCTTCCGTGAGTTTGTGGAATGTGCGGTTCCTCAGTGGCAGGTACCCAAACGCCACTTTTTCTCACGGAAGGCGATTCCGGCTCTCTACCGGCATGTGGAAGGCAATGTCCATGCCTCGCTGGACAGGGCGGTCAGCGGTAAGGTGCATATTACCGCTGACTCATGGTCCAGCAGGCATGGACAGGGACGTTACTTAAGTTTCACGGCGCATTGGGTGACTCTGCTGGCAGCTGGGAAGGATGCAGGACAAGGTGCAGTAGTGTTGGAGGTTGTTCCGCCACCACGCCTCCAAAATGCTGATTGTGACACACCTCTCTCCTCCACCCCCTCCTCTTCTTCTTCCTCCATGGCCTCTTCCTCGGAACCAGCGGTGCTCCGTAGGCGTTCAAGGGGCTACGCAAGTACGCAGGCCAAAAGATGCCATGCGGTGCTTGAGCTGGTGTGCTTGGGGGACAGGAGCCACACTGGGGCAGAGGTTCTGTCAGCTCTGCAGGGGCAGGTTCAGAGGTGGTTGACGCCACGCCAACTTAAGGCAGGAATGGTGGTTTGCGACAATGGCACCAACCTCCTCTCTGCCCTCCGACAGGGACAACTGACCCATGTGCCCTGTTTGGCTCACGTCCTTAACTTGGTGGTGCAGCGGTTCTTGGGCAGGTACCCGGGCTTACAGGATGTCCTGAGGCAGGCCAGGAAAGTCTCTGTGCATTTCCGCCGGTCATATAATGCCAGTGCTCGGCTGACGGACCTCCAAAAGGAGTTTAACCTGCCCAAGAACCGCCTAATCTGTGACATGCCCACCAGGTGGAACTCGACGTTGGCCATGCTGCAGCGGCTGCACACGCAGCAGAGGGCCATCAATGAGTACCTGTGCGACTATGGCACCAGGACAGGGTCAGGGGACCTTGGTTTTTTTTCCCCACGCCAGTGGGCCATGATCAGGGATGCATGCACTGTCCTGTCACCATTCGAGGAGGCCACGAGGATGGTGAGCACTGACAGTGCATGCATCAGTGACACTGTCCCCCTTGTCCACCTGTTGGAGCACACGCTGCGTGGAATAATGGACAGGGCACTTGAGGCAGAACAGAGGCAGGAAGAGGAGGACTTCCTTAGCTCTCAAGGCCCCCTTTATCCAGACAGTGTTCCTGCGTGCCCGCCGATCACACAGGAAGAGGACGAGGAGGAGGAGGAGGAGGAGGAGGAAGATTGTGTCAGTATGGAGGTGGAGCCTGGCACTCAGCATCAGCAGTCTTTAAGGGATCAGTCCCAAGGAACACATGGACTTGTACGTGGCTGGGAGGAGGTGGCTGCGGACGTTGTTGTCCTTAGTGACCCAGAGGACTCCGGACCGAATGCCTCAGCAAACCTACGCTGCATGGCCTCCCTGATCCTGCAAAGCCTGCGTAAGGATCCTCGTATTCGTGGTATCAAGGAGAAGGACCAATACTGGCTGGCAACCCTCCTTGATCCACGTTACAAGGGTAAGGTTGCGGACCTTATCTTGCCATCGCAGAGGGAGCAGAGGATGAAACATCTTCGGGAGGCCTTGCAGAAAGGTCTGTGCAACGCGTTCCCAGAGACTGGGAGGTTACAAACTCCTGTTTCTGGACAACGTGTTGCTGAGGCTTCGGTCAGTCAAAGAAGGAGCGGTGGAGAAGGTGGCCGTCTGACCGATGCGTTCAGACAATTTTTTGGTCCGCAGCCCCAAGGTATGATCGGTTCCAGCAACCATCGCCAGCGTCTGTTTTACATGGTGCAGGAATACCTAGGGGCAAGATCAGACTTGGACACCTTTCCCACCGAAAATCCTCTGGGTTACTGGGTCTTGAGGATGGATCACTGGCCAGAGCTTGCACAGTATGCAATTGAGCTACTGGCCTGTCCTGCATCCAGCGTTCTTTCGGAACGCACATTCAGTGCTGCTGGAGGCGTGGTAACCGATCACAGGGTGCGTCTGTCCACCGACTCGGTCGATCGGCTGACCTTCATAAAAATGAATCAGTCTTGGATCACCACCAGCTACCAAGCACCTGATGCAGATGTAACCGAATAATTTTTTTTGAAATCTCAGATCCCTTCAAAGACTGCCTATGCTGATGCTGAGTGACTATCCCTGAGTAATTATCCTCTTCCTCATCAATCATCACGCTGATAGCTTGTAAGAACATTTTTGGTTCTGGGCGCCACCACCAGTGCCTAAGGCACAATTTTTCAGCCCCTGTTTAACAGGGGCGTGTAATTACAATTTTTGATGCAATACTTTGCAGCAGGGCTTGTTCCTGCGTTTCAACTAGAGTGTCTGTGAGGGGTTGCAGTGTTGTGGCACCAGCACCAGTGCCTAAGACCCAATTTTTCTGCCCCTGTCTAACAGGGGCGTGTAATTACAATTTTTGATGCAATACTTTGCAGCAGGGCTCGTTCCTGCGTTCCAACTAGAGTGTCTGTGAGGGGTTGCAGTGTTGTGGCACCAGCACCAGTGCCTAAGGCCCAATTTTTCTGCCCCTGTCTAACAGGGGCGTGTAATTACAATTTTTGATGCAATACTTTGCAGCAGTGCTCGTTCCTGCGTTCCAACTAGAGTGTCTGTGAGGGGTTGCAGTGTTGTGGCACCAGCACCAGTGCCTAAGGCCCAATTTTTCTGCCCCTGTCTAACAGGGGCGTGTAATTACAATTTTTGATGCAATACTTTGCAGCAGGGCTCGTTCCTGCGTTCCAACTAGAGTGTCTGTGAGGGGTTGCAGTGTTGTGGCACCAGCACCAGTGCCTAAGGCCTAATTTTTCAGCTCCTGTTCAACAGGGGCATGTAATTACAATTCTTGATCTAATATTTCACAGCAGGGCCCTGTGAGGGCTTACAGTGTTTTGGCCACAGCAACACCTAAGGCCCAAATTTCTGCTGAGTATATAGGGCAGGACCCTACCTTCAAACATCTAACTTACAAACGACTCCTACTTGCAAACGGTAGGAGACAACAGGAAGTGAGATGAAATCTACCCCTAAGGAAGGGAAATTCTCTCCTGTAAGAGTTAATATGGGAAAACAATTTCTCCTTTCCACTGATGCTTTCCAATCCTTGTTCCACAAAAAAACCCAAATTTTCAAAAAACATTTTTCATTGGGACAAAAAAGTGAGGTGAAATCTTCTGAAGAGGAGGAAAGACGCAAAACAAATGTCACAGGGGTGATAACCCTTCCCTATGTTTTCCAAAAAGCTTAGAAAAGATTTTTTGGCTGGAGCTAAACACATTAAAAATGTTCAAAATTACAAACAGATTCTACTTAACAACAAACCTACAGTCCCTGTCTTGTTTGCACCGCCTGTATACTGCTGTTCAGAGTATATAGGGCCTGGTGGCCCCACACCTTTCCTTATTTTAATTTGGGTGTGGGGTTCCCCTTAATATCCATACAAGACCCAAAGGGCCTGGTAATGGCAACCCTCCTTGATCCACCGTTTGTCTCACTGATTTTCATCCATATTGCCATGACCCGACATGACATTAAACCCGCAAGCAGTTTTAAATGAGATTTTTTCCTTTAAAAATGACATTTGGTGCAGGGACTGTTCTAAACATGGGAAACACGCGTCACTTTACAGGCATACTATAGACACCCCCCAGGTACGATATTTAAAGGAATATTTCACTTTTTTTTTTTTACTTTAAGCATCATTAAAATCACTGCTCCCGAAAAAACGGCCGTTTTTAAAAGTTTTTTTTGCATTGATACATGTCCCCTGGGGTAGGACCCGGGTCCCCAAACCCTTTTTAGGACAATACCATGCAAATTAGCCTTTAAAATGAGCACTTTTGATTTCGAACGTTCGAGTCCCATAGACGTCAATGGGGTTCTAACGTTCGTGCGAACTTTCGGTCCGTTCGCGGGTTCTGGTGCGAACCGAACCGGGGGGTGTTCGGCTCATCCCTACTGGTCAGAGTTGATGGGAAGATGGATGGAGCCAAATACAGGGCAATCTTATAAGAAAACCCGTTAGAGTCTGCAAAAGACTTGAGACTGAGATGGAGGTTCACCTTCCAGCAGAACAATGACCCTCTTTTAATACACAAGCTTAATGTATTCTAGTAAAGTTAGTCTGTAAACTAAGGTCTGTTTTGTTAGTTTATAGCAGTAGTTTGTTATTTTATAAACTTACAGCAGGCCGTGGCCATCTTAAGTCTGGGCATCTGAAGCCAGACTGTATTTCTTCCTGGATCTCATCCTTGCAGATCTCGCACATGCTCAGTGCAGCACAAGCAGTGTTTCAGGTCAGGTTTCCATAGCAATGGCAGTGTCAGAGGAAGTTGCCGCCCCTTCCCAGAAGGCATTGCAAACAGGAAATGATGCGATGGGCCGCGGCCAGGGAGGAGGAAGTGAAAAATGAATACAGCAGATATACAGTAAGTGCTGAGAAAAAACATTAAAAAATATCCAATTCATTTACAGTGCACAGTTTAGTGAGGGATGCTGAAGAGTTGTAAAAGTGATTGGAACTCCACTTTAACTCGCCTTCCTATCAAAGCACAACAAAGTCCTTTAACTTTTTTTACTTTATTTGTAAAATAACAGCAGAGAGTTTGTAGATGTTGCAGGGTGTTAAGAGAGAGCTTCTCTATGTGGACTGCTTATTCGGGGAAGGAGGTAAAAACCGGAATGCTTATTGCAAGGTTTGCCAGCTTGTACTTACAGAGCCTTCCATGAGTGAAAAAGAACAGAGGACTGGCGAAACAGGAAAAGGAACAGGGAGAAACTAACTAAAGAATTTAGAGTGGGAGAGTGGGCTAATCCATTCTCTCTACCAGAGAATTGAAAGGTTACTATGGCAACCAGACTGTAGTAGATCAGAAAAGTAAACACTGCAAAAAGAGACACAGGGCAAACAAACTAGGCACTCTTGTTCCATGATAATCCCAATAAAATACATTCTGGTTTTTGGTTGCTGTGGTGGGACTGGGGAGAGGGGCAGGGGGCACTATAGTGGGGGGAGGTGATGTGAGGGGGGTAAAGGACACTGCTATGGAGGGGCGGACGCTACTGTGGGGGAGGGTGATGTGAAGTAGGCAGAGGACACTACAGTGAGGGAGTGGTGTGAGGGGGCTCAGAGGATACGACTGTGAAGGGGGTCAGAGGATACGACTGTGAGGGGGGTCAGAGGATACGACTGTGAGGGGGCTCAGAGGATACGACTGTGAAGGGGGTCAGAGGATACGACTGTGAGGGGGCTCAGAGGATACGACTGTGAAGGGGCTCAGAGGATACGACTGTGAGGGGGGTCAGAGGATACGACTGTGAAGGGGTCAGAGGATACGACTGTGAGGGGGGTCAGAGGATACGACTGTGAGGGGGGTCAGAGGATACGACTGTGAGGGGGCTCAGAGGATACGACTGTGAGGGGGGTCAGAGGATACGACTGTGAAGGGGGTCAGAGGATACGACTGTGAGGGGGGTCAGAGGATATGACTGTGAAGGGGGTCAGAGGATACGACTGTGAGGGGGGTCAGAGGATACGACTGTGAGGGGGCTCAGAGGATACGACTGTGAAGGGGGTCAGAAGATACGACTGTGAGGGGGCTCAGAGGATACGACTGTGAAGGGGGTCAGAGGATACGACTGTGAAGGGGGTCAGAGGATACGACTGTGAAGGGGGTCAGAGGATACGACTGTGAAGGGGGTCAGAGGATACGACTGTGAGGGGGGTCAGAGAATACGACTGTGAAGGGGGTCAGAGGATACGACTGTGAGGGGGGTCAGAGGATACGACTGTGAAGGGGGTCAGAGGATACGACTGTGAGGGGGGTCAGAGGATACGACTGTGAGGGGGGAGTGAAGTAAAGAGAGGGAGAGGACACTACTGTGACATACTATCTGTTCTTCATGCCGTCTTTTAATTGGGGCTTCATTCCTTTTTAAAATAGGGTGCCGGCCCCGGGTATCTTTAATTTTCCCCATGTTGTCCAGGTAGACCTCTGAAAGGTTGCCTACCCCTGTCTTAGATGATACACCGCTGCAGATATACAGCTATTAAAGTGAACAAAAAATATGTGAAAAGTTGCGCAACAAGTGAGTCAAAGTGAAATTGAGTACAAATCAGCAGCTAACGTCAACAACGTGATAAGTTGCTTAAGAGAAAAAAAAAAGAAATATAAAATGCAGCGCTTTTGGAACCTCGGCCCCCCGGGATCACCTATGGGAGTGGACGTTCAACTAGTGAGTCAAAAATGGTGAAAATAGTGGTATGCAAATAAACACTGAGAGTAATATGTGCATAGATACTGACAAGAAGACTCATATGTGTGTAACATAAACGCATGAGAAAATCACATGTACAAGTTATTTACAAACTAAAAATAAAAATTATAATACATCTATGTTAAACAAAGAGCACATCTAAAGCCGTGTACACACGGGCGGACTTTTCGACCGGACTGGTCTGACGGACCGAGTTCGGCGGACAATCCGATCGTGTGTGGGCTTCATTGGACCTTCAGTGAATTTTTCCAGACGAAAATTTGACGGACTTTAGATTTGGAACATGCTTCAAATCTTTACGTCGTAACTCCGCCGGACCCAGAAATCCGCTCGTCTGTATGCTAGTCCAACAGACAAAAACTGACGCTAGGGCAGCTATTGGCTACTGGCTATCAACTTCCTTATTTTAGTCCGGTGTACGTCAATCCGTTGGACTTCGGTGTGATCGTGTGTAGGCAAGTCCGTTCGTTAAAAAGTCAGTTGGAAGTCTGTCAAAAGTCCGTTGAAAGTCCGTTAGAAAGTCTGTCGGACCAGTCCGGTCTAAAAGTCTGACCGTGTGTGCGCTGCATAAGAGCTCCTCTGTGTGGTGCTGTATAGTCTATTCAGAAAAAATATTTTGAAAGATGTTTCTTCTTGTGTTGACAAATATGAGGAAGCAGACTTCTCCATGCAGTAACCATAGGTGTATATGGAACAACAGAAGGAATAGATACTCTTACCCTAAAGTGTGGACACACACGCCGTATGGCGGTGGGTCAAACAGGCATCAAACACTCATCTCCAACGGACTCTCCAAACTGGACCTTTGTGGTACAATGGTGTGTACCTGCGTCCACATCAGACAGGATGGATGATGGATACCTCACCCTGGGGACAACCGCTGGCAGGTATCCTCAAACTGGATTAGGCTGACAAGAGTTTGTAGTCCTCACACCGACATCACAACGACATCCAATCAGCAGCATAAATCATGAAAAAAAGATGGAAAGAAAAGGGCCTCCACATAGTGCAGGTGAATCCAAGGTAAAAAAATATTTATTTATTCGATAAAAAAAGCAAAAAACAAAAAATAAAAACTTACAGACCATCAAATACGATGCCTACATGGAGTGATCACAAAGTATAAAAAGAACAGCGTGGTATAAAAAGCGCAACAGGCTATAAACCCAACATGTTTCATAGTTACATAGTAGGTGAGGTTGAAAAAAGACACAAGTCCATCAAGTCCAACCTATGTGCGTGACCATGTGTCAGTATTACATTACATATACCTGTATATTGCGGTCATTCAGGTGATTATCTAATAGTTTCTTGAAGCTATCAATGCTCCCCGCTGAGACCACCGCCTGTGGAAGGGAATTCCACATCCTTGCCGCTCTTACAGTAAAGAACCCTCTACGTAGTTTAAGGTTAAACCTCTTTTCTTCTAATTGTAATGAGTGGCCACGAGTCTTATTAAACTCCCTTCTGCGAAAAAGTTTTATCCCTATTGTGGGGTCACCAGTACAGTATTTGTAAATTGAAATCATATCCCCTCTCAAGCGTCTCTTCTCCAGAGAGAATAAGTTCAGTGCTCGCAACCTTTCCTCATAACTAAGATCCTCCAGACCCTTTATTAGCTTTGTTGCCCTTCTTTGTACTCGCTCCATTTCCAGTACATCCCTCCTGAGGACTGGTGCCCAGAACTGGACAGCATACTCCAGGTGCGGGCGGACCAGAGTCTTGTAGAGCGGGAGAATTATCGTTTTATCTCTGCAGTTGATCCCCCTTTTAATGCATGCCAATATTCTGTTTGCTTTATTAGCAGCAGCTTGGCATTGCATGCCATTGCTGAGCCTATCATCCACTAGGACCCCCAGGTCCTTTTCCATCCTAGATTCCCCCAGAGGTTCTCCCCCCCCCCCCCCCCCCAGTGTATAGATTGCATTCATATTTTTGCCACCCAAATGCATTATTTTACATTTTTCTACATTGAACCTCATTTGCCATGTAGTCGCCCACCCCATTAATTTGTTCAGGTCTTTTTGCAAGATTTCCACATTCTGCGGAGAAGTTATTGCCCTGCTTAGCTTAGTATCGTCTGCAAATACAGAGATTGAACTGTTTATCCCATCCTCCAGGTCGTTTATGAACAAATTAAATAGGATTGGTCCCAGCACAGAACCTTGGGGAACCCCACTACCCACCCCTGACCATTCTGAGTACTCCCCATTTATCACCACCCTCTGAACACGTCCTTGTAGCCAGTTTTCAATCCATGTACTCACCCTATGGTCCATGCCAACGCACCTTATTTTGTACAGTAAACGTTTATGGGGAACTGTGTCAAATGCTTTTTCAAAATCCAGATACACCACGTCTACGGGCCTTCCTTTATCTAGATGGCAACTCACCTCCTCATAGAAGGTTAATTGATCCAAACACACAGATCTTCCTTCACTGATACACAAGGATACAAGAGAGCATTTGCTTACACGCTGCGGTTAACCATACGGATACTGATTGGAGGTTATCACTTTACCCCCACTGTGTGGGAAAAGCCTACAAGCCAAACACGAGAGTGTAAGGCAAAAAAAGCTGGTGAGTTTGCTCGCTGAAGGGGAGTGGAATCACATTCACAGCGGTGTGGTGGAAGATATTATCATTGAAGATTATCATTCTGATATTGTCACTATTATTTCACTAAGGCACCATCTATGTTTGGACTTTTTTATTGAATTCTTTTGGTGTTATACACAAATGGACTGTATGATGGGTGTTTATTAGAAACACTGTTTGGCATTTTATTATGGACACATAATATTAATAATTTTTTTTTTTTTTTATCACATTGAGCAATCACTGTATATATATAATTTCTTGAATCAGGGTATGTTTTAGGTTTTCAGCGCTGCTATTTGATCACACTATTGGTGAGGGCGAGTACATAGTGTATCATTTATTTTATATCACTTAAGGTTAATAGATTGGTTTGGCAAGAACGATTCTTCATGAATCCATGCTGATTATTGCTAATGATATCATTCTTATTACTAAAATCTTGTATATAGTCCCTTATCATCCCCTCCAAGAGTTTACATACTATTGATGTTAGGCTAACTGGTCTGTAATTCCCAGGGATGTTTTTTGGGCCCTTTTTAAATATTGGTGCTACATTGGCTTTTCTCCAATCAGCTGGTACCATTCCAGTTTCGAATGAGAGTTCTTCTACTGGGGCATATAAACACTCTCAGTGTTTATTGGCATACCACTATTTTCACCAGCTATTAAAGTAGACTTTTACTGCCTTCCACTAAAAGTCACGTCAGCATGCAACTCTGCGTGTGCCTCATTTGGCACATGCAACATAGATTACAATCATGTTCTTGCAAGAATTTTTTTCCCCAGCAGTGTAATTTGGTACATCACATGTGCAAAATGAAGCGCATAACGTCACTGGTGGACTGGCAGAGGAGAAGGAAGTAGTTGGCTGCTGGTGACCTTTCCAACTGTGGGGGCCGAGGTCTGCTAATTGCTAATGCTGATTTTATTAATAGAAGTAGTTTATAGAATATATTTAGGAGTAATTTAATACAAAAAGTAAATATTTCAGGGTATTCATTAGCTACATGTAATCTAGCAAATCTTTATATTTTGGTATAGGGGTGCCAGGGTTGATTTAAAGGTAAACTATACTAGCTTCTTGTTCAGTTTTACATTCATTTTTTTAATGTTTATGAATTTTTTAACTGATCTTTTGTATTAATGTTTTCATGACTTGCATATTAATTATTATTTTTTTACAAATAAATCTTTAACAGGGGGCGCTTCCATGACACAGTGTCCATGCTAAAGCTGAACTCTTTCTCTTAAAAAACAAGCTGAATTCCAGGTATGTATTTTTGCATAGTTACAGCTTGAACCAATGTAAGTATGCATATGGCATACCTGAGCAAGCGATCCTTGTGGAGTTCCAGGTTCCATGCCGAGGGATCAGCCAGATATGGAATATGCATACTTACTAGAGCTACACGATTATTCGTTAAAAGATCAAATTTCTCGATTCAACCCCCCCTCCCGAACCTAATCAGCTGTTTCCGCGATTCTATGTAAACAGTGCAGAGCCAAGCTGTCAAAAAAAAAAAAAAGCAGACAAATGTTTATCAACATTTCTCAGTGCTGAGAGATAGAGAAGAAAAGACACCATATACCACGATATATGTATCATTTGGTTATTTTAGATCAAAGGGATGAACTTTGGTCTGTAAATAAAAGCAGTTTGACCACTAAGGGTCCTTTCACACTGGGGCGGTTTGCAGGCGCTATTGCACTAATAATAGCGCCTGCAAACCGACCCGAAAGTGCCGCTGCTTTAATTTCAGTGTGATAGCCCTCGGGGCTTTCACACTGGAGCGGTGCGCTAGCAGGACAGGAAAAAAAGTCCTGCTAGCAGCATCTTCGGAGCGGTGAAGGAGCAGAGTGTATACCGCTCCTTCACCGCTCCTGCCCATTGAAATCAATGGGACGGCGCGGCTATACCGCCGGCAAAGCGCCTCTGCAGAGGCGCTTTGTGGTGGTTTTAACACTTTCTCGGCCGCTAGCAGGAGGGTAAAACCGCCCCGCTAGCGGCCGAATACCGGCGGTAAAGCGCCACTTACAATAGCGGCGCTTTACCGCCGACAACGCCCCCGCCCCAGTGTGAAAGGACCCTTAAAGACCAAACCTTTTTCTGACACTTGTACCTTACAAGGAAAAATATGTATTTTTTTTGCTAGAAAATTACTTAGAACCCCCAAACATTATAGATATATTTGTTTTAGCAGAGACCCTAGAGAATAAAATGGCGATCGTTGCAATATTTTATGTCACGCTGTATTTGCGCAGTGGTCTTTCAAACCCAATTTTTGGGGAAAAAATGCACTTCAATGAATAAAAAAAAAAACAGTAATGTTAGCCCAATTTTTTTGGATAATGTGAAATGATGATGATGTTATGCTGCGAGAATCGTGATCTTTATTCTGAGCATAAAAAACGTGATTCTAATTATATCATCAATCGTGCAGCTCTAATACTTACAGTACATTGGTCCAAGTTGGAGTTCAGCTTTAATTCACCGTTATGGCAAAAAATGGGTTCCTCGCCAATCCTCCTCTGACAACACCTAAGAAGTGGTGCTGGCCACATGACAGGAAAAGCTCTTTTCTGAAATATTATACTATTTGTATATAGTACAGTATCTTCTGTATCAAATCAAATTTATGCAGGCAGAATGCATACAACTTTTATAAAAACATTGTATCACAACAGGGCAACACAGCGGGGCTTATACAAATATCTCATTGTGTTTAGCTTGGAAGATTTTACAAATTCTTCTGTCTTTGCCATAAACATTCACATTTTTTGTATTAATTGTTAAAAATGTGTATATTTAAACAGTTGAAACATAAGAAAGCATATTCTGGAGGTCGCTGACATGTAGTTATAAATATTTCTGGACGATAATGACAACTGAATATCAGCAGTATATAATTATGATGATGGTTATCATAAGCTGACTGTTATAGGAATATAAAACTGAGAGATATTTAAAGCAGATCTATACTCACATACTACTTAAAGAAGAATTTCAGGTATGGATATTTTATACATTTTTATATTGATCTATCTTGGCTGATGCCCCTGGAAGCTGGAAATCACCACTACTCCAGTCATCTCCACTTCCCTCCGAGTCGCGTAATGAATGGATTTCTTGCTGCATTGTGAACACAGAAGGTTGGCCACTCAGCATGGGTGCTATTCAGAGAATGCTTTGCATTTAGTAAATTTATGCAAAACATTCTCCGATTGGATGGGGTGGGGAGTTGACAGAAACCATGAAATCAGGCCGAGACGGAAGTACAGTTAAATCACACTTGTTTAATAATAAAAGTAAAAAGAAAAAACGTAGTCAAAACATAGCCAAAGTTCAGTAACCGTAACGGATAGTCAGCCAAGCCAGAAGTCAGGGATCAATGTAGTGGAACAGCAAGCAGGATCTGGAGCCAGAAGGGATGTCAGCAAAGCAAGTCTTGAACAGGATCGCAGGAGATAGTTTCTGTGATGTTGACCGAGGCGAAGCCAGAGATCCTCTGGACTGGACAGTTTAAGTAGGCAGGACTGACAAGCAGGATATCATCAACAGCAGAGTAACTGTGGAGAGAGATGGGAGCTAGCAATTAGCCGACAGCTGAGCGGCCAGCTCAGAGAAGGAAGGGCTGAGCCCAGCCCTGACAGGAGTGTGACATCACCATCCTGTCTCTCAATCTAGTCCAATCAGAGAATGCCTTACAGTCATTCAGAAAATGCAAAGCATTCTTTGAATGGTGCCTGTGCTGCGTAGCCAACCTCCTGTGTTCACAATTCAGCAGAGCTGCCACTCGGCACGGGACCCGGAAGCAAGCGGAGATGACTGGAGTAGCAGTGATCTCCAGCTTCCAGGGGCATCAGACAGGTATGGTATAAGGGCTAATACGCAAGCTATTGTCACACATAAGTAGTGGGAAGCTGGGCACTGCCTTGGGGTACATGATGTACCAATGACAAAATTAAAACAAATAAATTCAATATAAAATACAGTATCTCCCTACACAGATTTATCAGCTGTCAATAACACCTCCAACACAAACTGACAATATGGCTGTTGCAAGCCCACCCTTTTATTCCTGGAACCTGGAAAGTGCGCAGATGATCCTATAAAGGAGTATTTCAGCAGAATCTATATTACGTGTTGCATACCATGATAAGTGATTCTATGATGAAACCACTGGACGTGCTGTGCAGTAATTGGCTGAATCCCCAGAAGTGAAGCAAGGCATATGTTAGGGAGAGGTCCTCAGCTGTTTCTTATCGTCCCCCCTCTGCTGTCTGGAAGCCTCCTAATCCTGCAGGTCTCGGGCCTCTCAGCAAGCATTACATTCATCAATGGACAAGATCCAGTCCCTGCTACTATTAAATCACTTGGCTCTCAAGGTAACAATAAAGTAATCTAGCAGAAATGTACTATTAAGCTTGGAGGCTTCAAATCTGTTCATCCAGAGATTATAGCAAGCAGTAAGGCCAACAAAGTATACCTACAGAAGAAGTTCATTGACCTGCAGTGTGTGTTCATCAGGATCCCCATACAGTATTAATGTGCGGGAGCAATTGTATGCAGGGTGGCAGCGGGTGCTGGTAGGAAGAGGCTTCACGATGGTGCCTGTATAGTCCTGACCGGGCCACCATTGAGAGAAGCAGTACACAGGTAAGGCTTATTGGACAACAATGCTGGGGAGGCTTTTTCCATTGAAACAGGAGTACCATTCCTCCTACTGACCACAGACACAGGGACATATTCCTCCTACTGACACAGGAGCACCATTCCTCCTACCAACCACTGATATATGGGTACCATTACTCCTACTGACCACAGACACAGGAGCACCATTCCTACTACCAACCACTGATATATGGGTACCATTCCTCCTACTGACCACAGACACAGGAGCACCATTCCTCCTACCAACCACTGACATATAGGGACCATTCCTCCTACTGACCACAGACACAGGAGCACCATTCCTCCTACCAACCACTGATATATGGGTACCATTCCTCCTACTGACCACAGACACAGGGACATATTCCTCCCACTGACACAGGAGCACCATTCCTCCTACCAACCACTGATATATGGGTACCATTACTCCTACTGACCACAGACACAAGAGCACCATTCCTACTACCAACCACTGATATATGGGAACCATTCCTCCTACTGACCACAGACACAGGAGCACCATTCCTCCTACCAACCACTGATATATGGGTACCATTCCTCCTACTGACCACAGACACAGGAGCACCATTCCTACTACCAACCACTGATATATGGGAACCATTCCTCCTACTGACCACAGACACAGGAGCACCATTCCTACTACCAACCACTGATATATGGGTACCATTACTCCTACTGACCACAGACACAGGAGCACCATTCCTACTACCAACCACTGATATATGGGAACCATTCCTCCTACTGACCACAGACACAGGAGCACCATTCCTACTACCAACCACTGATATATGGGAACCATTCCTCCTACTGACCACAGACACAGGAGCACCATTCCTCCTACCAACCACTGATATATGGGTACCATTCATCCTACTGACCACAGACACAGGGACATATTCCTCCCACTGACACAGGAGCACCATTCCTCCTACCAACCACTGATATATGGGTACCATTACTCCTACTGACCACAGACACAGGAGCACCATTCCTACTACCAACCACTGATATATGGGTACCATTACTCCTACTGACCACAGACACAGGAGCACCATTCCTCCTACCAACCACTGATATATGGGTACCATTCCTCCTACTGACCACAGACACAGGGACATATTCCTCCCACTGACACAGGAGCACCATTCCTCCTACCAACCACTGATATATGGGTACCATTACTCCTACTGACCACAGACACAGGAGCACCATTCCTACTACCAACCACTGATATATGGGAACCATTCCTCCTACTGACCACAGACACAGGAGCACCATTCCTCCTACCAACCACTGATATATGGGTACCATTCCTCCTACTGACCACAGACACAGGAGCACCATTCCTACTACCAACCACTGATATATGGGAACCATTCCTCCTACTGACCACAGACACAGGAGCACTATTCCTACTACCAACCACTGATATATGGGTACTATTACTCCTACTGACCACAGACACAGGAGCATCATTCCTACTACCAACCACTGATATATGGGAACCATTCCTCCTACTGACCACAGACACAGGAGCACCATTCCTCCTACCAACCACTGATATATGGGTACCATTCCTCCTACTGACCACAGACACAGGAGCACCATTCCTACTACCAACCACTGATATATGGGAACTATTCCTCCTACTGACCACAGACGCAGGAGCACCATTCCTCCTACCAACCACTGATATATGGGTACCATTCCTCCTACTGACCACAGACACAGGGACATATTCCTCTCACTGACACAGGAGCACCATTCCTCCTACCAACCACTGATATATGGGTACCATTACTCCTACTGACCACAGACACAGGAGCACCATTCCTACTACCAACCACTGATATATGGGAACCATTCCTCCTACTGACCACAGACACAGGGACATATTCCTCCCACTGACACAGGAGCACCATTCCTCCTACCAACCACTGACATATAGGGACCATTCCTCCTATTGACCACAGACACAGGAGCACCATTCCTCCTACCAACCACTGACATATAGGAACCATTCCTCCTATTGACCACTGAAATGGGGTATCATTCCTCCAACTGACATATGGAAACCATTCCTCCCACTGACACAGGGTCATCATATGACTGGTGCGGCAGTGATGTAAAAAGATACAAAAATTCAACAAATGTTTATTTAATGTTTTAAACTTTTTTTTTAAAGGATTTTTTTCTCGTTGTAAGTTTTTTTTTTTTTCACATACTCCTATCAGAGTAGTTCACTGTCACCATAGTGACACAGTACTACTCTGGGGGGAATCAAGGATTTTTTTTGATATTGATACTGTTATTGCTTATAACAGTGATGATCATTGTTATAAGCAATAGTTTTAACTGTCATTAATGGCTTTCATTAATGACAGCTTGCACATGGTACAGGGTGCCATTCATGATTGTTTTGTTCACATGTAATCATGTGATTGCTATAATTGGTCATGGCGATCACATGATACCCCAGCCACTTACAGCCAGTACGTCGCGGTGCCTGCAGCTGCTTACCGCTCACAGTAAATGTACTGTTGGTGGGTGGCAAGTGGTTAAATATTGATTGAAATGGGGATGTAGTTTTATGTGTTTGATTAAAAGTGAGTGTTACTCTAACACATCGCTTCTGGACATGTAAATACATTTCCACCTTCTGGGTTTAAACCATATCCTTCATTCAGGGAACTATCCTGCTACATCTCCCAAAAGACCCTCTACTTTTAGGCTGGGTTCAAACCATTGCGAATTGGATGTGGGTTCCCCGCATCCAATTCGCAATAGCAGGAGATTTTGACCGTCTCTCTATGGAGCCGGTTCACATATCTCCGCTGCGGGTCCGGTGCGATTTGCGTCTTTTGGTCCGTTTCAGGTCAGAATTCAGCCAAAAATTTGGGCTGAAATCAGACCTGAAACCAGGACACACCGGACCCCTGCTGTGAGCCGCATGCAGCTCACATGTGAACTCAGCCTTAAAGGGGTTGTAAACCTTCCTGGTTTTTCACCTCAATGCATTCTATGCATTGAGGTGAAAAACCTCTTGCAGTGCATCAGCCCCCCCAGTCCCCTCGTTTTACTTACCTGAACCCTCTTTTTCTCGCACCGGGGACGAGCACACCAGCTGTAGCCGGTGTCTTGTGTCCTGATTGGCTAGATTGATAGCAGAGCAGCCATTGGCTCAATCAAATCCAATGACGCGGGCGCCGGGGGGCGGGGCCGAGTCATACTATGGACGGTAATCCCCTCGGGGAAGCGCTTCCCCGAGGGGGTAATCTGATGTGGGGAGGAGCCACAAGAGCCACCGGGGGACCCCAGAAGAGCAGGTTTGGGGCCACTATGTGCAAAACGAGCTGCACAGTACAGGTAAGTATGATATGTTTGTTATTTTAAATAAAAAAAAACCCTTACAATCACTTTAATCTTTGGTTAATGGGACAAACAACTCCTGATCTGGTCATCCAATGCTAAAATCTTCAGTTTCTTGTTCCCGGCCGGACTGACAGGAAGTGCACACACTGAGTGCTCACTTCCTTTCAGTCCATCCGGCCGGGAACAGAAAACGGAATCTCCTGCCGCGCGGTACGCGGTAGGGAGGGGGGTTAAAAAGAACAGGGGGGGAGAGTAGTAAGGGGGGAGGCAGTCATCAAGACCCATTTAGTAATAAAAATATGGTAGCTTGCTGACCATAATAAAAACACTTACCATAGCTTTCTTTCCATTTTATTCTTTCTTTACCATCCCATTTCCATCCTATTGCTTCTTTTTTGAATCAGGTAATATTTATTAAAGCTTTTTGCAAAAATTTACAAAGCAGAGAAAAGACTCTACAAAAGTGGAGTTCCACCCAAAAATGGAACTTCCACTTTTTGGATTCCTCCCCCCCTCCGGTGTCACATTTGGCACCTTTCAGGGGGGAGGAGATACCTGTTACCTGTCTAATACAGGTATTTGCCCCCACTTCCTGGCATAGATCACCGCGGCGCTTGCAGTGACCTACGCCACTTCCGGCGCCTACTCTGTCCTCCTCCACCGCTGTATTCTGTGAGACACAGAACACAGCAGGGACCAGAGAGGACACGCAGCGCGACTCGCGCATGCGCAGTAGGGAACCAGGAAGTGAAGCCGCACGGCTTCACTTCCTTATTCCTTTACCGAGGATGGCGGCGACATCACGGGCTCCCTGGACAGGTAAGTGTCCATATATTAAAAGTCAGCAGCTGCCGTATTTGTAGCTGCTGGCTTTTAATATTTTTTTTTCAGCGAACCTCCGCTAAATGTTCAATTGTTGAAAATGTTCAAATTTTATGCACATTATATGCAACAGCAGTATTTGTACTGTAAACCTTTTTTATGTATATAAAGTGTTGGTGAACGTAAACTGTATCGCTATGATGTGATTCCTGTAGGCTTTGCGTGCGTGCGGGGGGGGGGGGGGGGGGTTGGGGGGCCTCCATGTCCATTTTGCTTGGGGTCCCCAAATTCCTTCAAACGGCCCTGACCACAGGGTACCAGGGTACAATGAATATATTTTCATTTTGATGCATTTATCTCCACTGATAAAATGTCTATTTCAGGCGACACGGAGTTCCTTCTGTCGTTCTCACCATACATCTGTACCACGTATTCTTCAATAAGTTCTTTTGAAAAAAAAAACTGAGCGTGGTCAGCAGGATGTCCCAAGATTTCATTTTGAAAATCTGGTCAGTTTACCCTACAGGGGTTGAGTAGGAAAACCAAAATAACATAATTTCTTGTACGATTCCCAAAGCTTACCATTATGGTTGGAGATACGCCGTACCCATCGGGTATAAGCACACAGAGCTCTGTACGTCTGTCAATCACATCCTGTTAGCTTGGCAATGACACACAACATAATCTCAAGGAAGACTTGATGGCAGATGCACTGAAGGTCAACGGCACGGACACAAATTTTTGATGGCGTCAGACACCGGACTTCACAAAAGTCTCTTTCCCTTTACAACAAAGAGAGGAAAGGTGTTAATTGATTGTATTTCCACTTTATTTTCAAACAACATCCTTCCATTACACTGCAAATCTCCTTTAAGCAATTATTTGTTGGAAACGTCTCCAAAAATCATTTGAAGGGTTTCATTCCCCTGAAAGAAAACATAAGAGCGGGTAATGACTTGTGAGCTCACGGCTATTTGTCTTTGTGTTTTCAGCGCTCTTTCATGTAAAATGCCAAGCTTTGATTAAGTATGCATAGAGCAAGCACACAACTTCATCCAGCTATATTATGACTATACCACCCATAACATCTGCAAACATCTGCCTATTCCCTGCTCTCCCGGGTCTCCTGATTACTCCCTACGCACACAGGAAACTCCATCGTATGTCAGAAGAGAAAACTGATTATTGTACCATTATTTACAGTCATCTCAGCTGGGGGAACCACTTGGCCTAATAAACCGCTCAGCCCGTCCTCCCAGGATACTTATGTGGGCGGAGCCTGGCGGTTATGAGTCACAGATGTCATTGTGCAAAATGTTTAGAATCTGCAGGATTTAAATTGCAGCATGTCTAACGTTATCTATGGGACAACAATTGCTGACGTCTTATTCAGGGCTGCTGTAAAAAATCACAGGGCCCTGTACAGCCTACCTGACAGTCCCCCCCTCCCCCCCCCCCCCCCCGAAAATATCAAACCGTTATCTTCACTACAAATACACTAAAATTATTATTAGCATACACACATAACATAACTTACAAAATTCCTGATAAATGTAAAAGATAAAATTGTATTGATTTACTATGCTTCAGTTATGAATGAACACAGTACTGATCTCTCACTGTGTTCATTAAGAAAAGGAAGGGGCCAGTAAATTACATATTTACCAACCCCTTCCCCAGCTCTCCACCCCCCCGCCCCCCACCCCTGTGTGCCTGCAGCAGCTGGTGGGAGAGGGAAGCTGGTAGCACCTTGGGGGCACACAGCAGGGAGAATCAGATGTGAGAAGGACAGGGAGGAGGATGATCTGTGCAATGCTGGTACAATTACAAGAATGATGTCCTGTGTTTCTCCCCCTGCAGCAGCAGAAAGCAGGCTGGTAGGAGAGGGGTAGAAACTGGCTTTCAGCTGCTGCAGGGAGAGACACACACAGAGTATCATTCCTCTAATTGCACCAACATCGCACCGATCATCCTCCCTGTCCTGCTCACTAATTCCCCCTTTTGCCCGGGCCCCGTGCAGGAGGATTGGTGGTACTGCCTTATCAGCGGCCCTGGTCTTATTCAACTTTTTATGTAAATTGGTTGTAAACCTCAGATATGAAATATGAACAAAGCATATCCCCCTAAAGTGTGCACTTGTTTCAATCCAGAGCACCAAGTGTCATTTCTGTCCACTTCCTCATTCCTCTGCTATCAGCATTAGTCACTTCTTACAAGTTTTCCTGACACCAAGAGAAAAAGGTGACATGGGAGGGACCTCCAGCAGATTGACAGCCTCAGCTCTGTTCCTGAGTGCTGTGTGAAGGGGGGTGTGTCCCTTCCCTCCAATCAGCTCTCAGAGCTCTCCTCGCTGATATAACTTTAGCTCTCCGCCCCCTACTTTTCAGAGATGAGAGATCCTGTGTAAATTCTGCACTTTAATTGGATGTAGGGGAAAGATGGCTGGAGATAAATAGGTACAACTTATGCAGAAGGATTTGTTTCATCTCTGTGTATCACCTGGGGCTAGTCACTTCCCTGGGTATATGTAGCCTTTTAGGGTCCATTTACAGTATAAGATAGACATTGCTATCTACTTTCTGTTATAGTGTGCAGGGCTATGCACACGGCAGCTCATTCATAAAATGCAGGCCACGCTTGGAGCCTATGGCTCCCCATAAAGTTCTCTTCTCTTAAACAAGATCTTAAAGTATAACTAAAGCCAAAACTTTTTTTAGTTTTGGGTAGAGTGGAGAGGGATTGAAACACTAGTCAGTTTTTATTGCCGTCTGTGTTCCTGTTGGCAAGATTCTCCCTCTTTATTTGTCCTGTTTACCATCATTGAAAGTGAAAGTAAAAGAAAATACCAAATTTTGGGTTGTCCCCAGAAAAGTAATAGAGGGGAAATCTTCCAATGGGGACACTAGTTCTGGTGACCTAGCGGTCCCCAAGAGATTCCCTTAATTTGCAAGGATTTCTTCTCACTTCCTGTTTAGCTATGGGACAGGAAGTGCAGTTAAATCTCCGCAATGGGACACAAATGGCGAAAAAAAAACTGACAGGGGTTATAACTCTTCCCTTCCTTATCCATTTTTTTTTTAAGTTGTGTCTATAGTTCTACTTTAAGTCCCCCTGAAAAAATGAATACTGCAGCTGCTGACTTTTAATGAAAGGACACTTACCTGTCCAGGGATCCAGCACTGTCCTCATCCAGGCCATTCTTCGTCGGCCTTTGGGTCCCCAGTGCTGCCATGTCTAGTGTGGAAAGCCAACTGTGACTCCTTGCAGCTTCACAGCTAGCTTCCCTCTGCTCATACACGAGTTGTGCTTTGTAAATGGTCCTGCAGCCTTTTAGGCCCTTTGACATGTCCCAGCAGGCTGCGGACAAATGGGGGGGGGGGGGGCTTCCGCTCAGATAGCCTATGAGATCTAAGTGAAAAAGGGAGCGGGTACTTGTCAAAATTAGGTACTCCCCCCCCCCCAAAAAAAACGTATCCAAAAGTGATAAAGGAGGGGGGAGGAGGCTGAGAAGTGGAACTTACCCTTTAGGTGAAGCAAAACAGCACACGGTTGTTTTCCTTCTAGGATAAGGGTCCTTTCACACTGGGCTGGTTTGCAGGCGCTATTGCGCTAATAATAGCGCCTGCAAACCGACCCGAAAGTGTCGCTGCTTGCATTCCAGTGTGAAAGCCCCGAGGGCTTTCACACTGGAGCGATGCGCTGGCAGGACGGTAAAAAAAGTCCTGCCAGCAGCATCTTCGGAGCGGTGAAGGAGCGGAGTGTATACCGCTCCTTCACCGCTCCTGCCCATTGAAATCAATGGGACGGCGCGGCTATACCGCCGGCAAAGCGCCTCAGCAGAGGTGCTTTGCTGTGTTTTTTAACCATTTCTCGGCCGCTAGCAGGGGGTAAAACCGCCCCGCTAGCGGCCGCATACCAACGGTAAAGCGCCGCTTACAATAGCGGCGCTTTACCGCCGACGCCGACGCCTGCCCCAGTGTGAAAGGGCTCTAAAGGTTTTGCAATAAATAAAAGCTGATCATTGTAAGCACCCCTGCCAGTGGTAAATGGTTTGTTTTATCCATGTAACTGCAAGAGAGCTTTCGTGTTGAAAAATAACAGATTTATTGGCTGGATCACCAGATGAAAACAGAAGCAAGAAAGCCAGAAAAAAGGAAACAAATGCAGCCATCACATCTAAGAACTGATAGGCTGCAATATAATAAATGTTTGCTTTTTGGTTTAAATACTGCTTTAAAGTGTAAGTTTGTTTTCAGCAACATTTTCCAAAATTCCCCTTATGCAATTCCATAGTGCATACTAACACTTCTCCTGTTTCATGCTTACCAACAATCCCTGATTTTCCGGGACAGTCCTTGATTTTCCGGGACAGTCACATTTGTCAGTCATTGTTCCATTCACCAGTACTGTGTCCTGTGAAATAGACAGCTGTTGTGTTAATGTCCTAGATTCAGTTGCTTCTCATCCTCCATCCACTCACGATCTACTGCCCCAGCTCCTTAACCCGGTCAGACACTTCTCCCACCCTCTCTCCACACAAAACCTGATGTCAGCAAAGCTGCGACTCAACCTCTGCCTCTGATCTCCGAGTTGCTACCAGTCAGCCTTGAAAGTAATCACACACATAGTCTGTGTTCTGCAGAGTGCTCCTTGCTGTGTGTAGTGATGCACCTTGTGCCCAAAGCTGTTTAGTTGCTGGAGGTGGTAACACTAAGCTACTTCTTGCAGGCTCCTTAAATGGAGGGACGCTGACAGCTCGCGATTGTGTCAGCACTATATTGTGGAACCAAACGTGACTACATTAATAAAAAGTCCCAAAAACATCCAAAATGTCCATAATTTTTTATCAAACGTTCTCCAATTGTAGTGTAAATATCTTGCTTTCAATAATGTTTTTATGCTTTCTGCCACCATATAGGTAAATCACTGAAGCATTCTTTCACCATGTGATATCCACAACTCTTCAGCAGCACTTCAATACTAGCCTTATACTTTTGACTCAATCAAGATTAGGTCTCATGCGCTTTCCCTTTAAACAGGGTGTCATATGCCAGGAGTGTTGTTTCCCTCTGTGCTGTCCAGACATCCTTCAATCCAACTCCATCCTGAGAAATCTTTCAGTTACTAAACTTCAAAATCTCAAAAAAGAAAGGGCAATAAAGTGCTCTCTGTACAACCACCATTGTTTTTTTTTTTTTTTAAAGCCCAAAGTATAAAAACTCAACTTTAAAAGTACACATATCCTGGTGCACAACAGTATACATGCATTAGCGTAGGAAAAGTCTCACGCAAAATGGCCACCCACTCACTTGCAGTCTACAGCGTGACATCATGGGCTCCCCCCAACGCGTTGTGTCACAGAGTCACGTGGCTTCATCAGCTGATTTATTCAGAGAGCACAATATTTCCCCCTTCATTTTGAGCTTTTGAAGTTTAATATCGCACGAGCAAGGTAGAAATTCGTACATCTGAGTAAAATTTCCCAACAGTGTATGTGGTTTTCGTTCGGTAAAGTCCATTCATTCCAAAATCAAATGTTAAAAGCAAACTAAATCTTGGAACTACTTTCAAAAGGACATTTGAATGTTCTGAGAATTTTCATACAAGTTTTTGTTTGAAATTCTACTAGTGTATACCCATCTTAGGGCCCTTTCACACTGATCAGTTTTTGATGAGATTTTGGTGTTTAAAAAGCTGAGACAAAATAGTATGAAACATTTATCCCTTTAAATTCTATGAAACTCTTCACACCATGCGCTGAATGCTGCATTTTTGGTGCATGTTTAAAAAGCGCACCAAAAGAGCCCCTCCCCCTTGAAGTGAATGGAAGTCCTATCTAAGGGCCCTTTTACACTGATCAGTTTTCAGTTAAAAAAAGCAGAAGAAAACTGCATCCCTTTAAATCATGGGTGCTCAACCTGTGGGCCTCCAGCTGTTGCAGAACTACAAGTCCCATGAGGCATTGCAAGCCACTAACAGTTACAAGTATGACTCCCAATGGCAGAGGCATGATGGGACACATAGTTCCGCAACACCTGGAGAGCCACAGGTTGAGCACCAATGCTTTAAATCCTATAGAACTCTTCACATCGGTCAGTTGCGTTTTAGCTGTGTTTTTAAAAGTCCTGCTTGATACATTTTTGGTGCAAGTTTGGTGCAATTAACCACTTCCAGACCAGCCGCCGCAGTTTTACTGCGGCAGGTTGACTTGCCTGGGCAAATCAGCGTTACCTTACGTTGATGTTCCTTTTGGCCACTAGGGGCGCGCATGCCCGCAGCGTGTGCCTGGAGCCGATGCAAGTGCTCGTGGACCGCCGGGCACCCACGATCGCTCATTACAGAGCGAGAGCCAGGATCTGTCTTTCAGGGGAGTAGAGACAGATCGTGTGTTCATACTAAGTATGAACACCGATCTCTCTCTCCTCCTAGACAGTCCCATCCCCCTTAAGTTAGAACACACCTAGGGAACACAGTTAACCCCCTTGATCGCCCCCTAGTGATATTGCAAGTGATATTTATACAGTAATCAGTGCATTTTTATAGCACTGATCGCTGTATAATTGTCAATGGTCCCAAAATAGTGTCAAAAGTGTCCAATTTGTCCACCGAAATTTCTTGGTCCCGATAAAAATCGCAGATCGCCGCCATTACTAGTAAAAAATAAATAAATAAATAAAAATGCCATAAATCTATCCCCTATTTTGTAGACGCTATAACTTTTGTGCAAACCAATCAATATACGCTTATTGCGATTTTTTTTTACAAAAAATATGTAGAAGAATACATATCGGCCTAAACTGAGGAAAAAATTATTTTTTTTGAAAAAAAAATGTGGGATAATTATTATAGCAAAAATTAAAAGATATGGGGGTTATTTACAAAAGGCAAGTCCACTTTGCACTACAAGTGCAAACTATAAGTGCAAAGTGCACTTGAAATTGCACTGAAAGTGCACTTGGAAGTAAAGTCGCTGTAGATCCGAGGGGGACATGCAAGGAAAATAAAAAACAGCATTTTAGCCTGCATATGATTGGATGATAAAATCAGCAGAGCTTCCCCTCATTTCAGATCTACCCCTCAGGTTGACAGCAACTGCACTTCCAGTGAAATTTCAAGTGCACTTTGCACTTGTAGTTTGCACTTGTAGTGCAAAGTGGATTTGTCTTTCGTAAACAACCCCCATTGTGTTTTTTTTCAAAATTGACGCTCTTCTTTTGTTTGTTTATAGCGCAAAAAATAAAAACCGCATAGGTGATCAAATACCACCAAAAGAAAGCTCTATTTGTGGCAAAGTCAGTTTTGTTTGGGTACAGCGTCGCATGACCACGCAATTGCCAGTTAAAGATGGAGTGCCGTATCGCAAAAAATGGCCTGGTCATTGAGCAGCCAAATCTTCCGGGGCTGAAGTGGTTAAATAAAAGCACCAAAAACGCAGCCTCGAAACGCGTCAGCTTTCAGTGGACTTTCATCCCACCCAAGTTTATTGGCCAGCAGATCTTGCTGGATGATGCATATGATGGACTTTTCATGACTTGCATTCGTTTGTGAGAATGTCATTTTACCTATAAATAAATGTCAGTGTTACAAAGGTAATGCGCAAGGCTGGTGTGCCCTCTGTTCTTGTTTTCTTTTAGCGTTTCTTCTGGGTTCCCCCTGACCTGTTGAGAGTGGCAGCACAGCCGATGCGGCGGTGGTGTGATTTGTGGAGATCTTCTTTCCTACTTACCCCACGGCAATCTTTTGAGCGCAGTAGCATTTGTTTCTTTTTGTATTGAGCTCCAGCTGATTGACAGGCTCAGCTCTGTTCCTGTGTGTTGTGCAAAGGGGGGGGGGGGGGGGTCCCTTCCCTCCAATCAGCTCTTAGAGCTCTCCACAGTGAACTCTACATAGTGTAATTTCAGCTCCCTGCCCCCTTTCTCCTGACAGCTGAGAAAAGCTTTATAATTAAGCACTTTAAACAGATGTAGAGAAGAGAAGTCTGCAGATAAACAGGTACAACTTATATAGGAGGATTTGTTTAATGTCTGTGTAGACCAGTCACTTCACTGGGTACCTGTAAGGGTTTACAACCACTTTAAGGCGCAGGACAAGTGTGCCGCTTATATGAACCCTTACTACTCAGCACATATGGCGGAACAATGGCACGATGAATCCCGGTGTCCGTATTGTAATTAGGGTCAGTGAACTTGTCCTCGGAGATGAAACGCCTCTGCAGCTGACATTGGGGGGGGGGGGGGGTCAGGATTTCTCAATCTGTGATCGGAGGAGCCGGTCATATAAAGCAATTCCCAGAAGAAAGCCTTACTGAAAGATTAAGTTGTAGCAGACCCTTTAATTGCCTGCTCCGTGCTTCATAGAAGTGGAGTCATTATCAGGGGTCATTATGAGAACTTGTCACTGACTTCAAATCATTTCCAGAGCTCTCTGCGACTCCCTCCATGTATCAATGCTACTTTCCTACTTGTACTGAATGAATGTATGAACCGTCTACGTATCGCTGCCATGAGCAGTAGTGTCTCCCCGGGGTATATAATATGTCCAGCTAGAGACCTGAAACCAAGCAATGACCCATCACTGCAATATTATCTTATCAAACCCATGACAACGGTCTACGTGAATTAGAGGCTGTGGTCACCGCAATTCATCACAACCTGATTTCAGTTTAGTAATGTCCTCCGGGTATGTGCACTGGGTTACCCCTCCCTTTGTCAGATGATTTTTTATTTTCAAGTAAGGGTTAAAGTATAACTGAAGTCTAAACTTCTTTTCTTTTTAGGTTTGGATAGAATGGAGCAGGATTAGAACACCTGTCAGGTTTTTATTGCCCTGGTAGGGAGATTCACCCTCTCTTATTGTCTTATCTACTGCTATCACCAAGAGTGAAAGAAAATCCCAAATGTTGGGTTGTCACCAGAACAGGAATAGAGGGGAAATGTTCCAATGGGGACACTAGTTCTGGCGACAACCAGAGATTCCATCACTTTGGAGGGATTTCCTCTCATTTCCTGTTTTGGCTATAGGACAGGAAGTGAAGGGAGATCTCCCCAATGGGACACAGATGGCAAATAAACTGACGGGGGTTATAACCCTCCCTTACACTACATAGAGCAAAATAAAAGTGTTGCCTTTAGCTCTACTTTAATGGCTTTAGATAATAAAATTGGTATTATATATGGTCAGTTCAAATGCATCTAATGACTTTTTTGGCTACTTCTTGAAATACCACCAGTCAGTTCAGGTCACTATTAAAGTGTTACTTAACCCACAGCAGTAGAATCAGTCTGTATAGGCAGTAAAACATGCTTGTTATACTCACTGTGGAACCTAAGGGGTTAATCCTTTGCATTGTGTAAAAAGGCTGTTTGATCCTGTCTTCTCTCCTTTTTCCACTCTCCCCAATCCATCTCCTGATTCCATAGACTCAGGCATGTGCAGCCTGAGTCTATGGAGTCAGGCTGCACATGATCAGTTTGGTGTGTATTGCTAGAAAGTTTTTCTTGGGAGGGTGCATGTGATCAGCACAGGGCCAATCAGCACTGTCCAGACAGAGGGTCAGGAGTCATGCAGCCTCATAGGACTGTCAAAGTACAATGTAAAAGTAAAAAAGTAAAACTTTTCCTACAAGCTTTAACCAGACACTGATAGAATCACAACACTGCTCTAACCGCTAATGAGAAAAGGTTTTTAGCAGTTTATATCTACTAAAATGATTGCATTTCCATGTTCTGTGTACTGTGGGAGACTAGATATAGTAAATGCAGGGTCCTGGGTTTAGTAACACTTTAACCCCTTCCCAACCAGCCACCACAGATGTACTGTGGCAGGTTGACTCCCCTGGGCAAAATTACTTTACTTTTCATCGCTTCGCCTTTTGATGCGAGTGCCCGGCGGGCACGATGACCGCCAGACACCAGCGATCGCTTGTGACAGAGCGAGAACCGGGATCTGTGTGTGTAAACACACAGATTCCGGTTCTCTCAGGGGAGAGGAGACAGATCGTGTGTTCATACTAAGTATAAACACCGATCTCTTTCTCCTCCTAGTCAGTCCCATCCCCCCACAGTTAGAACATACCTAGGGAACACAATTAACCCCTTGTTCGCCCCCTGGTGTTAACCTCTTCCCTGCCAGTGACATTTATACATTGATCAGTGCATTTTTATAGCACCGATCGCTGTATAATTGTCATTGGTCCCAAAAGTGTGTCAAAAGTGTCCGATTTGTCCGCCGCAATATCGCAGTCCCTATAAAAATTGCAGATCTCCGCCATTGCTAGTAAAAAAAAATGAATAATAAAAATGCCATAAATCTATCCCCTATTTTGTAGACGCTATAACTTTTGCGCAAACCAATCAATATACGCTTATTGCGTTTTTTTTAACCAAAAGTATGTAGAAGAATACTATCGGCCTAAACTGAGGAAAAAATTTGTTTTTGTTTTTTTAAATTTGGGATATTTATTATAGCAAAAAGTAAAAGATATTGTGTTTTTTTCAAAATTGTCGCTCTTCTTTTGTTTAAAAAAAGATATGTTGAAGAACTACCTGTAGATACAGTACTAAGCTGGCAACCTAAGCCACATCCCAAAATGCAGAGAAAAGACCAGAGGAGGTGCCCCAGGGATTTTATGGGCAAAAGGATGAAAACCAGATAAGAGAGTAGAGGACGTATGTAAAAAAGTAATACAAAGTTTATTGATTACAAAAAGCATATAAATACACAAAATAAATGATTATAAAAGCAAAACAGATAGTTATGCTAAGATAATACATACAATACAGCTAGGTTCTGGAGCACATGGTTGGTCTCATAGTAGGAGGCCAACCAGGGTGCATGGGTTCAGAAATGCCAACATATTTCGGAATATATGATTAAATGTTTAATTCCTTCTTCAGAGGCTGATTTGGAGCAAGCTGTATTATCTGGTAACACAACAGCAAAAAAAAGTATATATGTATACAGTGGTACAATATAGGTATGCGGATATATAAACAGAAATAGGGGACAGCATGGTGCATATAAGGGGGCGGGGCAGGCATTTAGAACCTGACAATACTTACAAGATGACTATCTCAAGTGAATTGTAGTACACATCAGGATTCACTTTAGGTAGGGTTTGCATCTCCGTATCATCCCATCGCACACTGGAAAACTCTGGGGGTATATGGAGCATATGTAGATATCCTCAAGCCACTAATGGCGTGTGGTTCACCGTAGTAAAGTTTTGATTGAATGCATCGGGGAAGAGCAAGTAGGACATAAAGCACACCTGCCAACTAGGCAGCGGAGCCCACGGGGATCAGTGAAAATGCAGACGACCCTGGACGCAAAAAATGTATATGAATATATGTATAAAAAATGGTAAGAAATCCAATGCCTGGTGCGAATAGGCGTCAGGTGACCGGAGGGCTCATCCTGAAATTGACGAGCCTCTGCCGATCAGCTGTGTCGCCAACATGTCCAGGAGTTCGTCTGTTAGACAATCCCCTGGCCAAGCAGCGTCCGTCATCACCGTGCGCGTGGCGAGATAACGTCAGACGTCGCGAGGCCTTCGACATGCAAGATGGGTGGTACGTCCCGTCAGAGTGGAGAAGACAAGCTGCGGATGCGCAGATCGGCGTAAAGACGCCAGTCCATAGCGCAGTTATGGGGCTGAGCCCAGAAAGAGTGCCCCAAGGCACCAGGGGGCCCCCGCGTGCCGGGGGGCTCCAATGCAAAAAGTATAATGGCAGGACTGGTAACAAGTGACAACACAAAGTTGTTAAAATATCCAAAGAACCTGTGCGAGGGGACATAGACTGAAGGGATGACGCAAAACCTAAATGGTATAAAACAGAGATATAGTTAATAACAACAAGGAATGGAATACACATGTAGTTTCAAATGAAAAATAATAAGTAAAAAATATTAATGAACACTTATGTTTGCATACTATAAAGAGGACATTTGTGGATACATGGCAATAACCTGTAGAGCCAGGAAGACAGCAGGAAAGTGGGATAGAATACAAAAATCCCTAAAAGGTGGTACAGGTGGGGGGTAACATGAAATGACAAATATGCAAAGGCACTATAGAAATATGGAGATAGACATGATGATACACGTGTCTCAAGATATAGGTATCATATGAAATGTGAGGATATGTAGTCACATATCCCTCTCAAAACCTCCAGATGAAAAGCCCTGTAAGAATGGTTTAAAACTGAGGGCCTCATTTAAGCCAGGTGGTGAGGTGGCGTTCAAGTCCGAGATCCATATTAGCTAATGATGGAGGGGGAGTTTGTTAAAATCACCTCCCCAAGAGTTTGGATGTACTCGGTCCAGCACCAAGATTGTGACTCTAGGGACACAGCCATTATGGACCTGTGCCACATGTCTCCCCAGAAGCAAATCCGGGTTGCTGGTTTTCATGACTCGAATGTGACGGTAGAACAACCAGCATCGTCTGGCAATTGGCAAAGTGCCTAAGAGTAAAGGTCCAGCCATTGGGCAATCGTGTACTTTTCCGAGTGTCCATGTATCGGCAGTAGGCGCATGAACCACAAGGAAAAATACAGAGTAGTTTGCATGGGTCAGCTCGAGTTGAACCCCTGAATTCACTTTTAACCACTTAAGGACCGAGCCTCTTTCTGAGATTTGTTGTTTACAAGTTAGAAATGGAATGGCGACAAACGTTTACCCTTAAAAATCTCCATAGGCGACGTTTAAAAATTCTACAGGTTGCATGTTTTGAGTCACAGAGGAGGTCAAGGGCTAGAATTATTGCTCTCACTCTACCGATTGTGGAAATACCTCACATGTGTGGTTTGAAAACCGTTTTCATATGCGGGCGCTACTCACGTATGCTTTTGCTTCTGCACGCGAGCTCGCCAGGACAGGGTGCGTTTAAAAAAAAATTTTCTTATTTATTTTACCTTTTATTTTTTATATTTACAAAGTTTAAAAAAAAAAATTGTGTCACTTTTATTCCTATTACAAGGAATGTAAACATCCATTGCAATAGAAAAAAAGCATGACAGAACCTCTTAAATATGAGATCTGGGGTCAAAAAGACCTCAGATCTCATATTTACACTAAAATGCAATAAAAAAAAAAAAAAGAAAGAAAGAATTTTGTCATTTAAAAAAAAAAAAGGCCCTTTAAGAGCTATAGGTGGAAGTGACGTTTTGACATTGCTTCCTCCCTGCATTGTTATGGAGATGGGTGGGGGCCATCTTCCCCTCACTTGTCTCCATGCCCAGCAAGGGTGAAGATTCGATCGCCTCCGCCGCTGCCGACGGCTCCGGTAAGATCCAGCAACTGGAGCGCGGCGGGAGGGGGGGGCCCCTCTTCCGCCGCCGATAAAAGTGATCTTATGGAAAATCTGCCGCAGAGACCACTTTTATCTGAAACTGGACCGCTCACTGAAGAAGAGGATACTGGGGTTATGGCAGCTGGCTGCTGCCATAACAATGATATTTCTCTTCAAAGTACCGACGTATAACGACGGTGGGCGGTCTGGAAGTGGTTAACTAGGATGTCATCAACAGAGGTGGCTCGTCTCTAGGTGACAGGTGGAACTTGAGCAATGAACAGTCCTATTGTGGAATCTGAAGCTAAGACATGCCAGTATTTACTAAAAAATTGTCTAACTTTATGATGTTCATTGGAATATGTAGTGATGATTCTTGTGTATTAGAGGTAGATTCATCCTTTTTATTGGAGAATAGTAAATCATGTCTATTTATGTTGGCTAACCGATTAAATGCCTTTTTAAGGCATTTGTGACTGTAGCCTCTTTCTAATAGGCGTCGTCTGAGTCCCTTTGCCTCATGTTTGTAGTCCCTGTCATTAGAGCAATTGCGCTTGGTTTGCAAGTACTGGCTGTAGGGAATCGAGCTAACTAGGGGCCTAGGACGGAAACTAGATGAATGTAGAATAGTATTCCCTGCGGTTAATTTTCTGAACAATTTACAGTATAACACATTATTAGGGTCTTTATAAATTTTAACATCCAGGAAAGTAATTGTGGAGGTGCTGGATGACATAGTAAATTTTAGGTTGAACTCATTTTGATTTAGGGCAGCCAAGCACTTGTGTAATAGGTCCTCTGGACCATCCCAAAGGACGAAGATGTCATCTATGTACCTGTACTACATAATGACGTGGCACGGGTACATGGAGAGATCCTCGCCCTCGAATATGGTCCGCTCCCACTCCCCCAGGTACAGGTTGGCGTAGCCAGGGGCACAGCAAGTACCCATGGCCACCCCCTGCATCTGGAGGAAGTGTCGACCCTCAAACGATAAAGCATTATGCTTGAGTATATATTCAAGCGAGAATAATATGAACTTGTTGAAGGATTCTTCATGATGACTGGTTTGGAATAATATTTTGCAAATACATGCTAGTCCCTTGGTATGTGGTATAGAATTGTAGAGAGCCTCTACATCTATAGTGACTAGAATGGAACTCGTAGATACCTGTGTGCCATCAATTATTTGTAGAAGGTGAATTGTATCCCGGACATAAGAGGGTAAGGAGAGGACAAAGGGTCTCAAATGTTCGTCTACCACTCTCAACTGATTCTCCATGATTGCACCATTCCCTGATATAATAGGTCTGCCGGGGTCCGAGTTGTTTTTGTGGATCTTAACGAGTGAATAAAATTTGGCTTTTTGGGAAGGCGGTGCAGACAAAATTCCATAGTTGTTTGGAAATGACATTATAAAATGCACTATTCACAAAACAAGTAAAAATCCATATTGAAGGTGTCAGAAATCTCGGGCCTTATTGGTCAGTACCAATCAGCATTATTTTGAATTTTGGTACACATTAACACATATTTGTCATTGTCCATTAGGACAATGTTGCCGCCTTTGTCTGAAGGCTTGATGGTTATGTTGTGGTTCCTAGATAGGTTTTTCAAAGCTGTCCTGTGTGATGGGACGATACGGAGACGCACACCCTACCTAAAGTGAATCCTGATGTGTACCACAATTTACTTGAGATAGTCATCTTGTAAGTATTGTCAGATTCCAAATGCCTGCCCCTTATATGCATCATGCTGTCCCCTATTTCTGTTTATATATCTGCATACCTATGATGTACCACTGTATACAGATATACTTTTTTCTGACTGGATTTTTTTGCTGTTGTGTTACCAGATAATACAGCTTGCTCCAAAACAGCCTCTGAAGAAGGAATTAAACATTTAATCATATATTCCGAAACATGTTGGGATTTCTGAACCCATGCACCCTGCTTGACCTCCTACTATGAGACCAACCATGTGCTTCAGAACCTAGCTGTATTGTATGCAGGGCTTTTTTCAGCAGGAACTAGGGGGAACTCAGTTCTACCACCTCTGGCTCAGTTCTTCTGCTCCTTGCTCACCACTATCACTTGGTAACACTGAAGTCCAGCTTCTGCGTTTACAAGTGATAGCTTATCTCCCAGTAGCTCCCACAGGTCAGATCTCCTGCGCAGATCCCACTGCGTCCTGGACAGGAACAAGGGAGATACAGAACAGGTGCACCCTAGGTGGTCTTCATTTTTTCTCTAGTGACCAATTGTTGATGCTCCTACTGCATGATCTCACTTGCAAGTGACTGTAGTATAGTATAGTATGCTGGGAGGTACTACAGCCGGATAAGTGCTTCAGCTTAATATTGCAACAAAGGTAAGACATATGACAGATGGTGGAGCTTTTAAGGAGGGGGGAAGATGAAGTCAGTGGAGGGAAGGGTTGTATGCAGAGGGAAGAGCTACTGTTTGATGCCATTTGGCAGGTATGCGTGTGTGGTGGGCATGGTTGAGTTCCTGCACCTTTTCTTTGAGAAAAAAAGCCCTGATTGTATGTATTATCATAGCATGACTATCCGTTTTGCTTTTATTATCATTTATGTTCTGTATTTATATGCTTTTTGATCAATAAACTTTGTATTACTTTTTTACATACGTCCTCTACTCTCTTATCTGGTTTTCATCCTTTGCCCATAAAATCCCTGGGGCACCTCCTCTGTTCTTTTCTCTTCTTTTGTTTATAGCGCAAAAAATAAAAACTGCAAAGGTGATCAAATACCACCAAAAGAAAGCTCTATTTGTGGGAAAAAAAAGGATGTCAATTTTGTTTGGGTACAGCGTCGCACAAAACACGCAATTGTCATTTAAAGCGATGCAGTGCCGTATCGCAAACAAATGGCTTGGTCATTGAGCAGCCAAATCTTCCGAGGCTGAAGTGGTTAAAGCAGATCTCCTGGCAATTCATTTTTTTAATTTTTTTTTACCTGCATTGTAAATATAAAGTAATCTCAAGAAGTGTATGCCTATTTAATTTGGTTGTCCTTGCTGTAATATTTAGGCCTCATTCACACTGACTCTGTCCCACCTGCATTTATATCCATTTAGAGGACATTTCTAAACACATAAAAATGCATATAAACACTATCTGTGTTCAGGGCATATGTCTTTGTGTATGTGGGTGCTTTACCTTACCCCTGGTGCATAACCACATACAGTGACATCTATTTCATCCAACTAACTAAACTAAATGCTTATACTGCTAGCATTAGTAAACAGATAGGAAGCTAAATTATATTGACTAAGCTTTACATTTTTTCAGTTACTTCCTGGTTTCCAGGCCTAGGCCACAATGATGTCATACATCCAAGGAGTCTTCAGGAAGGAAGGAGGGGTTTTCTCAGCTAAGCACATCCTCCTGCCTGCATGCCTGTGCTAAGGCCCCTTTCACACTGGAGCGGTTTTCAGGCGGTATTGCGCTAAAAATACAGCCTGAAAACCGCCCCTAAACAGCCTCCGCTGTTTGTTCAGTGTGAAAGCCCGAGGGCTTTCACACTGAAGCGGTGCGCAGGCAGGGCGGTGAAAAAAGTCCTGCAAACCGCTTTTTTGGAGCGGGGAAGGAGCGGTGTATTCACCGCTCCTTCACCGCTCCTCCCCATTGAAATCAATGGGACAGCGTGGCTATACAGCGGCAATACCGCTGCTATAGCCGCGCTGTACGAGGGATTTTAACCCTTTTTCGGCCGCCAGCGGGGGTTAAAACCGCACCTAGCGGCCGAATACAGCGGCAAGAACGACGGTACAGCAGCGCTAAAAATAGCGCTGTTGTACCGCCGACGCCCCCACCGCCCCAGTGTGAAAGGGGCCTAAGGGTAAATGTAATCCAGGAAGAAAATGCTACATGAATCAATCTGGCCTTACTCAAAATGGTCATAGCTAAGGGGATGTTTTTCAAAGCGATTTCTCAGTGAACTAAAACTTAGAGACATGGATAGACATGGATAGATTGATTATTCAATATGAATTAAATAGCATTTCCAGTTTGTAGTGCTCCAGTTTACAGTTTAGTTCCAGTTTAATCCCCCCAATATATCTCAAACCACCTACAAATTGCTTTAGTAAAAGCAGCCTGTTCATAATGATTTGACTGAATCTTAGAGCAACGCACATAAACATGCTCCACAATGCAGATTATGCATATAATGTATATTAACACACTGCAACAAGATACATTAGTATGAATGGCCCTTATCATACTGTGTAGATCTACAGGCAGCAAACAGGATAGAACTCATAGTACTTCTGCTCTGTACTGGAAATCTGAGGGGATTCCAGGAACACAAATATCCTGGGAGTGTTGTAGACGGTGACACAGGTATAGCTGTGAGTGACAAGGATGAGACTACTCAGAGATCAGGGTGCAGAGCTCATAGGGATCAGGGTGCAGGCATCAGAGATCTCAGGGGGTCAGAGCTGACAGGAATCAGAGATCAGGGTGCAGAGCTCATATCATACGTGTCAGAGATCAGGGTGCAGAGCTCATATCATACGTGTCAGAGATCAGGGTGCAGAGCTCATAGGTGTCAGAAATCAGGGTGCAGAGCTCATATCATACGTGTCAGAGATCAGGGTGCAGAGCTCATATCATACGTGTCAGAGATCAGGGTGCAGAGCTCATAGGTGTCAGAGATCAGGGTGCAGAGCTCACAAGTATCAAAAATCAGGGTGCAGAGCTCACAGGAATCAGAGATCAGGGTACAGAGCTCATGGGTGTCAGAGATCAGGGTGCAGAGCTCACAGGAATCAGAGATCAGGGTGCAGAGCTCATGGGTGTCAGAGATCAGGGTGCAGAGCTCATAGGTGTCAGAGATCAGGGTGCAAAGCTCATATCATACGTGTCAGAGATCAGGGTGCAGAGCTCATATCATACGTGTCAGAGATCAGGGTGCAGAGCTCATAGGTGTCAGAGATCAGGATGCAGGCATCAGGGATCTCAGGGGGTCAGAGCTCACAGGAATCATAAATTAGGGTGCAGGGAACTCAGGGGACCAGAGCTTACAGGGTGAGCTCACAGGAATCAGAGATTAGGGTGTATAGCTCATAGCTATCAGATATGAATGGGCATCAGATATCAGGGATCTCAGGAGAGGAATCAGAGATCAGGGTGCAGGGCACACAGGGGATCAGAGCTCACAGGAATCAGAGTTTACATGGATCACAGGAAGGTGCATGGATCAGGGAACATGGATCTGCAGGGTTCAGAAATCAGAAATCACAGGGTCCATAGATCACAGAGGTCATGGATCATGAATCTTGGGAACTGAGGAGCAGAGATGATGGGATCACAAGGATCAGAGATCAGAGTGCAGGGATCATGGATCTCAGGTGTCCAGCGGGGTGCATGGATCTTGGATCTCAGGGATCAGAGATCATTGAGCTCAGGGATGATGGGTGTCAGGGTCTAGGGATTATGGGTGTCATAGATCAGGGGTGATGGGTGTCAGGGTGTAGAGGTGATGGGTGTCAGGATTTAGGGATGATGGGTGTCAGAGTGTAGGGATGATGGGTGTCATAGATCAGGGATGATGGGTGTCATAGATCAGGGATGATGGGTGTCATAGATCAGGGATGATGGTTGTCAGGGTGTAGAGGTGATGGGTGTCATTGATCAGGGATGATGGGTGTCAGGTGATGGGTGTCAGGGTGTAGAGGTAATGGGTGTCAGGGTGTAGGGATGATGGGTGTCAGAGATCAGGGATGATGGGTGTCAGGGTGTAGAGATGATGGGTGTCATAGATCAGGGATGATGGGTGTCAGGGTGTAGAGGTGATGGGTGTAGAGGTGTCAGGGTGTAGAGGTGATGGGTGTAGAGGTGTCGGGTGTAAAGGTGATGGGTGTCAGAGATCAGGGATGATGGGTGTCAGGGTGTAGAGGTGATGGGTGTCAGAGATCAGGGATGATGGGTGTCAGGGTGTAGAGGTGATGGGTGTAGAGGTGTCGGGTGTAGAGGTGATGGGTGTCAGAGATCAGGGATGATGGGTGTCAGGGTGTAGAGGTGATGGGTGTCAGAGATCAGGGATGATGGGTGTCAGGGTGTAGAGGTGATGGGTGTAGAGGTGATGGGTGTCAGAGATCAGAGCCCCTTTGTTTGTATACACACAGCATTCTCTGACTGTCAGCCTCTGTCTCCTCTTTGTTCCTGAGGGCCCGCCCCCTGGCTGTGCCGGGCTGTGATTGGCCACTCGGGGTGTCAGTCCAGGCCGGAGTGGGACATGCGGGCTCTATGTAGGATTGCTGGGTTGGGATCACAGCTGTCGCTCGGCTCTCCGGATCTGCGGGCTTTGTTAGCGGCTCCGGGACCTCTTCTTCTCCCAGGGACCCCCTCTCCTCTCCGGGACCTCTTCTTCTCCCAGGGACCCCCTCTCCTCTCCGGGACCTCCTCTTCTCTCCTCCCCGGGCGGACGGCTGGATGAAGCGGAGCAATCATGCAGAAGTACTGCAGAGGTAAGAGAGAGGAGATCCCCGGTGTGTCCGATCATCACCCGGGGGGACAACATTCATCCGGGTCACCACATGGCTCCTACACCATCACCTACAGGACTGTCCTCATCACAGCATAGTCCCAGCATTATCCCCAGCATAGTCCTAGTATTATCCCCAGCATAGTCCCAGCATTATCCCCAGCATAGTCCTAGTATTATCCCCAGCATAGTCCCAGCATTATCCCCAGCATAGTCCCAGCATTATCCCCAGCATAGTCCCAGCATTATCCCCAGCATAGTCCCAGCATTATCCCCAGCATAGTCCCAGCATTATCCCCAGCATAGTCCTAGTATTATCCCCAGCATAGTCCCAGCATTATCCCCAGCATAGTCCCAGCATTATCCCCAGCATAGTCCCAGCATTATCCCCAGCATAGTCCCAGCATTATCCCCAGCATAGTCCCAGCATTATCCCCAGCATAGTCCCAGCATTATCCCCAGCATAGTCCCAGCATTATCCCCAGCATAGTCCCAGCATTATCCCCAGCATAGTCCTAGTATTATCCCCAGCATAGTCCCAGCATTATCCCCAGCATAGTCCCAGCATTATCCCCAGCATAGTCCTAGTATTATCCCCAGCATAGTCCTAGTATTATCCCCAGCATAGTCCTAGTATTATCCCCAGCATAGTCCTAGTATTATCCCCAGCATAGTCCTAGTATTATCCCCAGCATAGTCCTAGTATTATCCCCAGCATAGTCCTAGTATTATCCCCAGCATAGTCCTAGTATTATCCCCAGCATAGTCCTAGTATTATCCCCAGCATAGTCCTAGTATTATCCCCAGCATAGTCCTAGTATTATCCCCAGCATAGTCCCAGCATTATCCCCAGCATAGTCCCAGCATTATCCCCAGCATAGTCCCAGCATTATCCCCAGCATAGTCCCAGCATTATCCCCAGCATAGTCCCAGCATTATCCCCAGCATAGTCCCAGCATTATCCCCAGCATAGTCCCAGCATTATCCCCAGCATAGTCCCAGCATTATCCCCAGCATAGTCCCAGCATTATCCCCAGCATAGTCCTAGTATTATCCCCAGCATAGTCCCAGCATTATCCCCAGCATAGTCCCAGCATTATCCCCAGCATAGTCCCAGCATTATCCCCAGCATAGTCCCAGCATTATCCCCAGCATAGTCCCAGCATTATCCCCAGCATAGTCCCAGCATTATCCCCAGCATAGTCCCAGCATTATCCCCAGCATAGTCCCAGCATTATCCCCAGCATAGTCCTAGTATTATCCCCAGCATAGTCCTAGTATTATCCCCAGCATAGTCCTAGTATTATCCCCAGCATAGTCCTAGTATTATCCCCAGCATAGTCCTAGTATTATCCCCAGCATAGTCCTAGTATTATCCCCAGCATAGTCCTAGTATTATCCCCAGCATAGTCCTAGTATTATCCCCAGCATAGTCCCAGCATTATCCCCAGCATAGTCCCAGCATTATCCCCAGCATAGTCCCAGCATTATCCCCAGCATAGTCCCAGCATTATCCCCAGCATAGTCCCAGCATTATCCCCAGCATAGTCCCAGCATTATCCCCAGCATAGTCCCAGCATTATCCCCAGCATAGTCCCAGCATTATCCCCAGCATAGTCCCAGCATTATCCCCAGCATAGTCCCAGCATTATCCCCAGCATAGTCCCAGCATTATCCCCAGCATAGTCCCAGCATTATCCCCAGCATAGTCCCAGCATTATCCCCAGCATAGTCCCAGCATTATCCCCAGCATAGTCCCAGCATTATCCCCAGCATAGTCCCAGCATAGTCCCAGCATTATCCCCAGCATAGTCCCAGCATTATCCCCAGCATAGTCCCAGCATTATCCCCAGCATAGTCCCAGCATTAGTCCCAGCATTAGTCCCAGCATTATCCCCAGCATAGTCCCAGCATTATCCCCAGCATAGTCCCAGCATTATCCCCAGCATAGTCCCAGCATTATCCCCAGCATAGTCCCAGCATTATCCCCAGCATAGTCCTAGCATTATCCCCAGCATAGTCCTAGCATTATCCCCAGCATAGTCCTAGCATTATCCCCAGCATAGTCCTAGTATTATCCCCAGCATAGTCCCAGCATTATCCCCAGCATAGTCCCAGCATTATCCCCAGCATAGTCCCAGTATTATCCCCAGCATAGTCCCAGTATTATCCCCAGCATAGTCCTAGTATTATCCCCAGCATAGTCCTAGTATTATCCCCAGCATAGTCCTAGTATTATCCCCAGCATAGTCCTAGTATTATCCCCAGCATAGTCCTAGTATTATCCCCAGCATAGTCCTAGTATTATCCCCAGCATAGTCCTAGTATTATCCCCAGCATAGTCCTAGTATTATCCCCAGCATAGTCCTAGTATTATCCCCAGCATAGTCCTAGTATTATCCCCAGCATAGTCCTAGTATTATCCCCAGCATAGTCCTAGTATTATCCCCAGCATAGTCCTAGTATTATCCCCAGCATAGTCCTAGTATTATCCCCAGCATAGTCCTAGTATTATCCCCAGCATAGTCCCAGCATTATCCCCAGCATAGTCCTAGCATTATTCTCAAGATAGGTTCAGGGTGGTCCTGCATAATCCCAATATAGTTCTAGCATAGTCCTACTATAGTCCCAGCATTGTCCCAATATAGTCCTACTATAGTCCCAGCATTGTCCCAATATAGTCCTACTATAGTCCCAGCATTGTCCCAATATAGTCCCAGTATTGTTAGAGTATAGTTCTTCTATAGTCCCCAGGACAGTCCCAGCATTGTCCCAATATAGTCCCAGCATTATTCCTAAGATCGTCCCAGGATGGTCCAGTATTATGTCCAGTGTAGTAGTCCCAGGATGGCCCCAGGGTTGTCCCAGGATAGTCCCAGGATGATCCCAGGATGGTCCAGTATTATGTCCAGTGAAGTCCCGGGATAGTCCCAGGATGGTCCAGCTACATTAGTTCCTGGAAGGGACTGATCCTCAGATATAGGATATCATTCAGGCAGAGGTCAGGGAGGATGGAATGACAGTGATCAGTGACAGGACATGTCAGGGACTGTAGGGCTGGGGTCACATGACCTGACATTGATGCCCTGTATCTTGCATTGCTCTGATGTCAGTACCATGCATTGTCCCAGGTTGGGTGTGTTACAATGACTTCCATCCCAGCACACTATATATACCTTACCTGCAGACGTGGATTGGAGCTCAGTACACTGACATGCGTCGTGCTGCCAGAAAAGATGGTGGTCATTTTTTAGGGACGTTGAGCTGCACTGCCATCCCATTCATTTTGAATGGACCACCTAGTGCAATGTGAAAACGACTCACACCAACACACACACACACATGTACGTTGTTATAACAACACCCCCAGAAGCAAAGTGTGGATTTAGCCTAATGGTGGCCACACACCCAATGATCCGATCAGACGATTCTTCACAATATGATCAGAAAGATCTCTACTGTCATCAATCGATTCTCTACTGTCATCAATCGATTCTGATCAAAGCCGATTGATTTAATCAAAATGATTCTGCTCTGTCTGGATGGAAAATCCGATCGTAGGAAGCTAGATATATCCATATGAACATTTAGCATGTAGTGTATTGAACAGTCTTCAGATTCTATGTTACCCCCAAACAGTAAATCGATCGTCAATACAATCCTATAGAAAATCATTCTATGTATGGCCGCTCAGGAATTTCAAACACACAAATATTGATGATTGAAGAGAGATGAGAGACTAGATCCTGTGGGTACATGTCCGCTCTTCATTCATACATTGTACCTTCCACATTGATACATTGTGAGTGTTCCAGATCCCATGTTCACAGGGTGACAACAACCCTCCTATGTTCTGCAGATTATGTCCCCCCCCAGAGGTATATAGATGATATCTAGTTATATGAGCGCACAATGCTCAGAACAGGGAAATCTCCCACCTTTGTTCTTCAACACTTTCTCAGATGTGGTTGTCAGCAGGCGGTGTCATACGTTGTCACCATCCCTCGTATTGCTTTCTTTACCATCTGTCATTGTATGGGCGGCTTCATGGGATTGGTGTATTCTCTGCAATCTACAATCACGGATGTTATAGAAAGGCGGAGGATGCTATGTATAGAAAACGATCGTTTGGAGGATTTTGCTGATGTCTTCTATTAGGCCTCATTCACATGCGTTCATAGGACATTTCTAAATGTATGGGGTGGTTTCTAGATTGTAAGCTCTAATGAGCCGGGCCCTCTGATCCCTCCCGTATTGATTTGTATTATAAGTGTAATGTCTGCCCTCATGTTGTAAAGCGCTGCGCAAACTGTTGGTGCTATATAAATCCTGTATAATAATAATAATAATAATAATGATTGTCAATGGTATAAGGCAGGACATGATAAATTTGCTTTGAACCTAGGAGCCAATTTGTGCATGTGCGTGGCGATATCTAACGTGTATTGCAATTGATGTTTTCATGCGTAGGTGCCCCAATGCGTGTGTTCACGTTTGTATGGGCATGTATTTGGGGGTGATGTTTTCCATCACATAGGGGACAAAAAGTCCCCTATGTAATGATTTTTTGGGTGACCGGTTCTCTTTAATGAGACATGCAGGGTCTAAAAGACCTTGCATGTCTCTTATGTGCTCCACTGAATGGAAATGCAAGGCACATCGCACATCGCACTGCATTACATTCACTCCCAACTCGCCAAAATCTCCAATCATGTCACTTCCAGTGACTCTCAGTCTCCAGCAGCAATAATTGGAGACGAGTTGGCTGTTTTCACAGAACACCGGCAGCATATACACTACGGTACATGGCGAATTGGCAGTTTTGACAGAACACCGGGTAAGGAGGAAAAATGTCACCACCATGGAGGCGGCCATGTTGTTGGTTATTAGCGGGCGGACTAACTATGTCCACTCATTATATCGTCCACTGAAGTGTATACGCTGCCGATGTTCTGTGAAAACAGCTACCTCGTCCAAATCTCCAATCACTGCTGTAAAATCACCGGAAGTGACGTGGTTTGGAGTTTTTCCGGCAGAACACCAGCCATGCCCGTGGAAACTGACAACAAGGACCCGGAAGTGACATCATACACGTCACTTCCGGGTCAGAAACAAGATGAGGAAGAGAGCAGACACACGCTCCTCCCTCCCCCTCTACCCTTCGGCGCCTGCTATGCCGGTCCTGGGTTTGCAGTTGGGCAAGCGGAGCCCGGGATACATGGGGGGGGGGGGGGGGGGGCAAATTACCAAAGTGTGTGGAGACAATTGGGTGGCAGCAGAGCCGCCCAAATGCTTCTACAGTGAACCCTGCTGCTTGCCCGCTAAATGGGCTAAATGCAGAAAAAAAAGGGGCATCGGGCGATTCAAGTTGTGCATCCCTGGGCTGACAAAATTGGGGTGTAGATACCCCCTAATTCACACTGTGTGTTTACCTGCGTTTAGATGCATTCAGCTTGGCTGTGTTTAGACAAAAAGAGAAATCTGTGCGTCCAGATTGGCTATTCTGAGCGCATCTAAATTATTATTATACAGAATTTATGCACGCCATTGCACGTGAACGCAGTTAAGAGCATGTAAGCATACATTTAAAAGCAGAAAAAACTTGATCTGGGACACTTAATTTAGACAGCCGTCTGCTGGCGGGAATGTGCGATTCTTGCTGACAGAGAAACTACCTCCATTTGTACAGCCGCAGCCAGATTTGTAATAATAAAATAAAATAATAATGATAATAATAATGGTGGGGCATTCGTTACATTGGATTGGGGGCTCTGGCCGGCACCTAGATGCAGATAGTTTGCGTCCAGGGTCGGCGGTTCTGCCCGCACGCAAACTGGACGCAGCTACATATTCAGTTTGTATGTGGCCATAATATTCTGCATTCAGATTTGGCATTTAGTTGCGTCTGAATGAGCCCTAATGATTGATAGTGTGTGTGTGTAGTTTACATCCGTAATGCTATGTAGTCTTATCCAAGAACAAGGACTGTTCCTTTAAATAAACATAAGATTCTGTACACGAGCCTGCAGCTAATTATCTCCCCCATCCTTCACGCCCGGCGTGCCGCCCCAGCTCCCTGGCACAGTCAGTTCTGTGAGCGGCTTCAGTTGCTCTCACACTGTAACGTTCTTATTTTTCCTGTGAACGCGGCCGTCCCCTCTGATTGGTGGAGGCCGGGGCTTAGCTCACTAAAACGTAATTCAATTTCTTCCTGTGGGAATTTTCTCCTCGTTTTCAAACCAGAAAACAGCAACTGAATGAATTGTGTGACGGCGCTCTGCCGCCAAGCCATGTCCTGCAGAGGTCTGGCAGCCAAGCGGTTAACCCAATATGTGGTGTCTAATGTCATTAGCAGCCTCTGCGTTTACCTCACATTTCATTTCTTCCATTACATGAACGCTGGTCACGAGAATATTGTTGCCGTTTTAATAAAGTGCTTTTATCCTGTCCGAGTTTTCCGCTGAATGATATTTCTGGTCATTAGTATTCTCCGCTCAACCTTGTGCCTCACAACAGTTATTTATTCCGGGCAGCCATCTTTGTTTTCTGTGGAGTCACAGGAAAGGACATGTCAGGGTTCCTTTGTGGTACATTAAATGTGGAAATTCAGCCAAAAGTTAAAGATGCCGTTGAAATCCACACATGTGAAGGGTTCACTTCCACAACATTTACAAATGTATTCATTTTATTTATTACAGGTGCTTATATAGTGCCACCAATTTACACAGCGCTTTACATATATATTCCACATTCACATCTCTTCATTCACTACTGTGATTACCAGGCACAGGGTGACAACACCATTCAGAGTCTGCAGTTTGCCTGTGTCACCTCCAGCCTGCTCACTGGACCATAAGGCCTCATCACATAGGGCAGTATATGGCCAGGAATCTGCGGATTTATGCGGCCGGGAGTCGCAGGTGCCTGCATTCAGCCGCGGCCAGCAGCCTCAGTCACACCACAGCTGTATGACTGTAACTGCAAAAAAATGGGCGGGTTAATGCAAATAGGGACAGATGAACGGTCCTCGAAGCAGACAGTCTGCAGCCAGGGCTGCTCCTCTATTCCTAACCACCAGGACCACTCATCTGTTACTAGCCACATGTAACTGCTTGGAAAACCACCATTTTATTCTCTAGGGTCTTTGCAAAAAAATAAATAAATATATATCATGTTTGAGTGTTCCAAGTAATTTTCTAGCAGAAAATAATGATTTTTACTTGTAAGCAGCAAATGTCAGAAAAGGTTTGGTCTTTAAATTGTTAAACTTCCTTCATTTTAAATACTGGAGTTCTTTCCTTTGATGAAAGAACAAAAAGATACTTTGTTTCTACTTATTCAAGTGTTGTGATTAAACTTGGCAGACTGCCTGGATTTTTTTTTTTTATTCCAGCTGTGAGAACTCTCTGCACTTGTTAAAAAGAATCGTGACATGCTTTTTTGAAGATCGGGGAAGGGAAAAAATTTTGCAATTTTGATTCTTTACAATTAATCATGCAGCTCTAGTGCGCAGGCATGTTGAAACAGGAAGGGACCATCCCCAAACTGTTCCTACATAGTTCGGAGCATGAAATTGTCCAAAATGTCTTGGTATGCTGACACCTTATTAGTTTCCTTTACTGGAACTAAGGGGCCAAGCCCAACCCCTGAAAAACAACCCCACACCATAATCCCCCTTCCAACAAATGATTTGCACCAGTGCACAAAGCAAGGTCCATAAAGATGAGCGAGTTTGGAGTGGAGGAACTTGACTGACCTGCAGAGAGTCCTGGCCTTAATCTGATAGAACACCTTTGGGATGAATTAGAGTGGAGACTGCAAGCCAGGCCTTCTCATCCAACATCAGTGCCTTACCTCACAAATGCGCTTCTGGAAGAATGGTCAAACATTCCCATAGACACACTCCTAAACCTTGTGGACAGCCTTCCCAGAAGAGTTGAAGCTGCTATAGCTGCAAAGGGTGGGCCAACTCAATTTTGAACCCTACGAACTAAGACTGGGATGCCATTAAAGCGGAGTTCCACACTCTTTCACAAATCAAGCAGGCATTATAGACATTGACAAATTAGAAGTTTTTTTTTTTTTTCCTAAGGGTTACCTTGTTATTGATTGTTGAAGTGGCGCTTCCTGTTCTAGCCACCTACGGGTATTGGCGTCAGACTGGCGGCGCAATGTCTGCTGGGGCGGCGCACCGACTCCTGGGAGCTATGAATCAATCTTCCCAGGAGTCAGTGTGGCTAGCCGCCGCTAATCATCGCGAGATCCCGAAACCATCACAATGGGGCGGGCACTTCCTCTTCCGATGTTGCCATCACAACGGGCGTTGTCATCGAAAGCTTACGGCGTTGCGGCGTGGATTCAATGCGCATGCACGGGAACGGGCATTGCACGCTGGTAGCTCAGCTTCACCATATCCTGGAAGTGGCTGCTTGTGGGCTTCACATGCCCACAGGCAAGATGAGAACTTCCATGAAGAAATTGTATAAGTTGCTTTTGCTTTTAGAGAGGAAAACGGACATCAGGGGATATTATGCAGAAAAAAAGTGAGTAGTAGATTTTGATTACATGAACTTAGGAATTTAGGAAAAAAAAAATGCTTTTATACGTTGGAACTCCGCTTTAATGTTCATATGCGTGTAAAGGCAGACATCCCGATACTTTTGGTAACATAGTGTAGCATTGTATATACTAACAGACCCCTTAAAGAGACCTTGTCACCAACTTAGAAAATTGCAGGTACAGCTGGTCGTACAAGGATTGTTTTTTTTCCTCCCGGCTGTGCCATTGTATTGTGACAGTGGGGACTCTCTGCTGTCAGAATACACTGATCACCACTGCAGCTGATGTCCCTCAAATGGGAACGGCCAAAGACAGATCAAAGTATGGCCGGTCTCCGCTCTATGGCCAGCCTAAAAGTACAAAAAATCAATCGTGTAGATACTCTACTCAGACCGCTTTTCCTTTTCGTATTTGACTTTTTATTGACTTGAAATGTGGCTCCGAATTACTTCTGGAAGTGTCCAATTACTGTCTGTGCTGGCCCAGCTCCTCTTCCTTCCCTACCTTTTTATGTAGCAGCCGTGGAAGCGGCAAAGGGGAATACTATAGAGCAGTGGTTGTCAACGTATAAGCTAAAGGGGGGCTCAAATGTGGCCCCTGAGATCACCAAAGGGCTACAAATAATGTTCAATATTTATGATGCTTGAGGTGACTGTCTGAAACTGCAGACCTAATAGAGGAAATGAGGGTCAGAGAGTGAGGACATCTGACTTTTTTGGCTGGGAATATGCTGCAGAAGACAATAGGAAACTGGGAACATCTTACATGAGGCTAGTAGAGATCAATGCTATTACCCTAATCAGTGTTCTCACTACAGACTGCTCAGGACCAAGGGCCACACATCATATAACAAAGGGCCACATGCAGCCCTAGGGCCACAGGTTGGGCACCAGGGCTATATAGTTTCAATTGAGGTACTGCTGGGGCTGCTGACATCACATCCAAGATGGCAGCACCCAGTGACAGTCTCTGGGCTTTTGGATGTTTACAGGTAAATGCCATAATCTTTTGTTGTTGAAATGAATGGTCTAGTGACAGGGTCTTTTTAACCACTTCCGGACCTCCCACTGTCATTCTACGTCGGTACTTTGAAGAGGATTATCGTTGTTATGGCAGCAGCTAGATACCATAATCCCGGTATCCTCTTCTTCAGCAGGCTGTCCGCTTCAAGATAAAAGTGGTCTCTGTGGCGGATTCGCCGCAAGATCACTTTTATCGGCGGCGGAAGAGGGGCACCCCCCCTGCCGCCGCACTCAGGTGCCCTCCACCTCATACCGGAGCCGTCGGCAGCGGCGGAGGCGGTCGGATCCTTCTCCTGGCCAGACATGGAGACAAGTGAGGGGAAGATGGCCCCACCCGTCTCCATATCATTGCAGGGCGGAAGCGATGTCAAAACTTCACTTCCACCCATAGCTCTTAAAAGGCCATTTTTTTAATTTATTTTTTCATTTTTTTAAATGACAAATTTTGTTTTTTTTTCTTTATTGCATTTCAGTGTAAATATGAGATCTGAGGTCTTTTTGACCCCAGATCTTATATTCAAGAGGTCCTGTACATTCCTTGTAATAGGAATAAAAGTGACACAATTTTTTAAAAAAAAAAAAGGACAGTGTAAAAATAAAGGTAAAATAAATAAGAAACAAAAAATGTTTTTTAAATGCGTCCCTTCCCGCCGATTTTGCGTGCAGAATTTTTTAAACGTAGCCTATGCAGATTTTCAAGGATAAAAGTTTGTCGCCATTCCACGAGTGTGACATGTTAAGTATCAATTTGCTCTGCGTAACATTATCTTTCACAATATAAAAAAAAAAAATTGGGCTAACTTTACTGTTGTCTTATTTTTTAATTCAAAAAAGTGTATTCTTTCCCAAAAACGTGCGCTTGTAAGACCGCTGTGCAAATACGATGTGACAGAAAGTATTGCAACGACCGCCATTTTATTCTCTAGGGTGTTAGAACCCCCAAACATTATATTTATTTTTTTCTAAGTGATGTCTAGCAAAAAAAAGAACTGTTTTTAACTTGTAAACAACAAATCTCAGAAAGAGGCTCGGTCCTTGAGTGGTTAAGGGTCCCTTATGATCTGATCCATTGAAGCGTGTTAAATGGATGCTCGTTAAAAGGCTGTATTTCATGCGGCATTATGCATTAATGCAGATCATTTATTTAGAACCGGACGTGACCCTCTTTTGTAGTGAAGTGTACCTGTCACAGGCTGGGAGTGCAGGTGTGTTGGTTTCTGTTGAGAGTCGAGGTGGCATTGCCAATGAATGTCAATGCACTGTGCCAGCTGGTATGTGTTAATGCAGCACATGGGTCTGGAGGGGGCCAAAAGGTACAGGGACAGGAGAGAAATTCAAATTTGCAGGTGACTTAAAAATTTATGTATTTTTTTTTATGTAAAAATTATGTAAATGCAGCAAAAATTTTTGTATGTATGTATGTGATATATAGTTTACTAGGTTTCTGTGGCCATTAGAGTTGAATAACTAACTAATTCATGGGCTGATCCATATGGTAATATAGGATAGGCCATTATTCCCACACTAACATATGTCATCCCTTGGGGTCTGCTCGGGTTGTGATTGTCTTGAGGACAATAAAATCCATGTCTGCCAACTGGGAGGATTGACTGAACGAAATCACAACATCCCCCTTAATACCAGAGGCCTACTGCTGCCTGGGGTGTAATCGTGTGTGCTGAATATTTCATTGAGTGTTTGTTTATATGCACATTGTTGTTTTATGGCATTATTATGTCTTTCATTCTTTGATTCTATTATTTATTTAGTACCTGTTATTCATACAGTGCCAGCCTACTCCACAGAGCATTCATTTGGCCATATATGGGTTGATTTTCTCATTCATTTCTACTCGTATTGTCCAATTAATTGATCACTACACATCTGAGCCCTCCGGAGATGTACCATTTTGCTGCAGTCACAGGTAATGCATTATTCACTTTTCTCTGGGATGAAGTAAAAGATCCTTAATTGGCGAATATTTTTTCATCGATACTGAAGATGATTGGGAATGACGGTTTTTTTTTTTTTTTTTTTTTTTTTGCACCCCCTTGGTGCTTTCTATGTTATCATATTGATGCTGGAATCTGGTCAGGACATAGTTGGGAGAATTTGCAACACTTTTCTGGCAGTATGGTCCGTTTAAAATGTCCAGCTCCAAATGCATAAAAGCCTTGCAACAGTTTTAGGCTTCATTTACACGTGAGGATGGTGGTGTATCCATACCATGAACACGCAGTTGAGTCATGTTTTTACTCCCTCCTAATCACTCCCCCTTAAAGTGATTGTATAGTCCTTCTTTTTTTCTTTTTTTTTTTTTTTTTTTTTTTTTTTTAAATAACAAACATGTTATACTTACCTGCTCTGTGTAATGGTTTTGATCCTACTCTTCTCAGGTCTCACGCCTGCGCTCCTGGCTCCTCCCTCCTGCCAGGTGCCCCCAGCTTGCAATTGGGGCATTCAAGCAGGCGTGTTTCCAATCAGCAGCTCTGTGTGTCCATTCACACACGGAGCCGCTGCGTAGCCCCGCCTCATCCATCTGCTGATTGGCTCACTGGCTGTGATTGACAACAGTGGGTGCAATGTCGATAAAGACATGGATGAGTGAGTTTGGGGTGGAGGAACTTGATTGGCCTGCACAGTCCGGACTTCAACCCAATAGAACACCTTTGGGATGAATAAGAGCGGAGAGTGCAAGCCCGGCCTTCTCGACCACATCAGTGCCTGACCTCACAAATGCGATTCTGGAAGAATGGTCAAACATTCCCGTAGACCAGTGATGGTGAACCTTGGCACCCCAGATGTTTTAGAACTACATTTCCCATGATGCTCAGCTACACTGCAGAGTGCATGAGCATCATGGGAAATGTAGTTTCAAAACATCTGGGGTGCCAAGGTTCACCATCACTGCCATAGACACACTCCTAACCCTTGTGGACAGCCTTCCCGGAAGAGTTGAAGCTGTTATAGCTGCAAAGGGTGGGCCAACTCAATATTGAACCCTACGGACTAAGACGCCAATAAAGTTCATGTGCGTGTAAAGGCAGGCATCCCAATACTTTTGGTAATATCTTGTACATTCACATCAGTGCCTGCTCTCAAGGGGCCTACAGTCCAAAACTCACATATGCGTACTAGGGCTAATTTAGATAGGAGCCAATTAACCTACCAGCATGCCTTAGAGTGTGGGAGGAAACCAGAGTACCCGGAGGAAGCCCATAAAGGCACAGGGAGAACATGCACACTCCATGCAGGTAGTGTTTAAAGTGCCTAAAGGTGCTCCAGAGGTTGCTAGGAGTTTCCTGAGCTGTGCCTGAATGACCTCCCATCTGATGGTGCCTGCCTCTGACCACCACTGTAAGGGCTCATTTACACTTGCTTCAACTTCCACACACATTAAAGCGCCTACCACTTCAACAGGCTTTTTTGATGTGTTTTTGATGCTTCTGCGATGCTTTGATGCTTTGGTGGTGTTTCGATGATGCTTTGGTGGTGTTTCGATGATGTTTCAGTTGTTCTTTTTTGAAGCTTTAATGAACCTTAGCAGATGCTGTGTGTGTGTGTGTGTGTGTGTGTGTGTGACATCTCATAGCTGCAATACCTTCAAAACAAAGTGAAGCTAAGGGCTCATGCACACAGGACGTTTTTGCAGCTGCTTTTTTACTGCCTCTGAACTCTCCTCCATATTAGCCTATGTGTCCATGTACACATAAACTTTCAGAGGAGATTGGAGGCATAAGCGTTTAGGGGCAGTAAAAAGAAGAAAAAAAACGCCCACCAGTGCGTCCAGAAGCAGAGGCTGTTTGGCTGTAAAAACGCAAAACACCAAAAATGCTTCTAAACACTTAACGAGCTTTTAGATACATTTAGCTGCTTTTGGTGTTTTTAGGCCTTTTTACATTTATAGGGAGTGTTTTACTGTAAAAATGTCAAAAAACGCTAACGACAAAGAATGTACATAAGTGCTAGTCAAAAATGCGGCTAAAAGCGCATTTTTACAGCTACTTTTTCCTGGCAGCAGCGCTGTCGTTTTTTTAAATGTCCTGTGTACATGAGCCCTAAAGCTGAATTAAAATCTCTCAACCTGTAGGTGCTTCACGCGAGCTTTGTCATAGACTTCTATGGAGGCTTTGAAGACGCTTTGAAGCACCACTAAAGCAACATGGGGTATAATTTTTGAAGCAAGGGGAAAGCAAGGTGTAAACAGGACTCTGAGCTAACCGTTTTATTTAGTGGCAGGGGCTTTGACTAGCATTCAGAGAGCTTTAACAAAGCGTGTCCGATGTCATGTTTTGAAGCGAGTGTAAATAAGCCCTAAGGGGGGGCATTATGACCCCCGATGAACTAATTTTTGAAGGGAATCCCAGGGAGCTAACATTTATTACAAGGGCTCCTCTGGGGTAAAAAAGTTGAGAAAGGCTGGCCTGTGGTAAAATTGGGACTTACAATATGCGTATTTGGTGGAGGTCCTCTACAACAGTGGTCATCAACCCTGTCCTCCAGGGCCCACTGAGACCCCATTCACACAGGGGCAACACGACTTGCAGGTCGCCTCACCGAGGCGACCTGCACACGACTGCCCGGGCGACTTGCAAAACGACTTCTGTATAGAAGTCTATGCAAGTCGCCCCAAGTCGCCCCCGAAGTCGTACAGGAACCTTTTTCTAAGTCGGAGCGACTTGCGTCCCTCCCCTTAGAACGGTTCCATAGCACAGAACGGGAGGCGACTTGTCAGGCGACGTCCCTGTGTGAACGGGGTGTAACAGGCCAGGTTTGCAAGATAACTGAAATACATCACAGGTGATATCATTTGCTGCTTAGTGATTGCAGTATTCTAGTCTGCATCTCCCCAAGGTAATACATAAAACCTGGCCTGTTAGTGGGCCCTGAGGACAGGGTTGATGACCACTGCTCTACAACGTAGTTGGGAATGACAACTCCTATATTTCTGCCCTTACAAGTTCCCTTTAATATATCATCTTGATTTTGAAAGGGTTTGATGGCCCTTATGAAATGCATGCAGACGTTGACCAGTATACAGATGGTGACCTAGCTTGAACCCAAGGCCACCACAATTCTGATCATTTATTTCACAAGCTGAACAAATCTATAGAAAACTGGTTTCAGACTTAGGCAATGTCACTAGGCCCTAGTCCTTTTGGTCTGGCTGGCACAGCATCTGCACCCTTTTTCATCATGGCTGAGGGCTATACTTGAAAACATTCTGTGTCTCCCTGGTCCTGCCAATGCACTCCTAGACGTTGAAGGCTCCAGTTTCTGTAATTCAATGATTGGAGGGTGGTTTGGGAAGGAATGGCAGTGAAAAGAGTTTAACCTTCAACCCAGAGGAGAAATCACCTGCCTAAAGGCAAGACTGGGAATGAGGAACAATGGGGAGTGTTATTACGGCTGTCTGCAAGGCATGATAAGCATCTTAATTCAGAAATGTGCACTGCTGAAACAACACAGGATCCTTCCTGGTGCAGTTTGTTTGTACAATGAGGAATATTGTGGCGTCTTTACACTTGTGGAGGGATATTGTGGCGTCTGTACACTTGTGGAGGGATATTGTGGAGTCTGTACACTTGTGAAGGGATATTGTGGCGTCTGTACACTTGTGGAGGGATATTGTGGAGTCTGTACACTTGTGGAGGAATATTGTGGCGTCTGTACACTTGTGGAGGGATATTGTGGAGTCTGTACACTTGTGGAGGAATATTGTGGCGTCTGTACACTTGTGGAGGGATATTGTGGAGTCTGTACACTTGTGGAGGAATATTGTGGAGTCTGTACACTTGTGGAGGGATATTGTGGAGTCTGTACACTTGTGGAGGGATATTGTGGAGTCTGTACACTTGTGGAGGGATATTGTGGCGTCTGTACACTTGTGGAGGGATATTGTGGAGTCTGTACACTTGTGGAGGGATATTGTGGCGTCTGTACACTTGTGGAGGGATATTGTGGCGTCTGTACACTTGTGGAGGGATATTGTGGAGTCTGTACACTTGTGGAGGGATATTGTGGCGTCTGTACACTTGTGGAGGGATATTGTGGAGTCTGTACACTTGTGGAGGGATATTGTGGAGTCTGTACACTTGTGACTGCTCTCTGCTAAGCTGATCCTTATCCTGGCCATACTCTAGTAAAACATTTTTTATTTGAAATGTTCTGTTTTAGGCCCCTTTCACACGATCGGACTGTTCAGGTCCGCCTGTCAGTTTTGACGGGGGACCTGAACGGGCGCTCCATAGACGGATGTCGGCGGAGACATGTCCGCTGACATCCGACCCGCGGATCGGATCGGGGGAGATCTGACGAAAACGGTCACGCTGTCCGTTTTCGTCCAATCCCTCCATAGGCGGCAGCGGCGCCTGACAAGCCGCTCCCCGCTCAGTGAGCAGAGAGGGACCTGTCATCCGCCGGCTCAGCGGAGATCAACGGACTGATCTCCCGCTGAGCCGGCGGACCGAGGCGGGCTCCGTAGAAACGGAGCCCGCCTCGTGTGAAACGGGCCTTAAGAACTTTTTTTTTTTTTTTTTTTTTTTTTCTAATCCTTAGTGGGGTCAAATCGATGGTAATTTTTGACCACAATGATGAGAATTTGAAGGAGCAGGATGGAAATTTTTTTCTTGGAACAAACGAAATGTGTTTTTTGTTTGGGAAATACCATTCATTCTAAAATAGAATGTTAAAAGCAAATAATATTTTGAAGCACTTTCAAACAACACTAATCAAGTTATTGAATGTACCGAGACTCTACTACCGTGTTTCCCCGAAAGTAAGACAGTGTCTTACTTTCTTTTTATCCCTAAAAGCCCCACTATGTCTTACTTTCGGGGTATGTCTTATATTGGGAAAAAATTGTCGAATTTTTTGTTTTAACCATAAAATTAACATTTATTAACAACCTGAACAGTATTGTATTCACCACAAAACAGGTTAATAAAAGGAAGTGCCAAGAATGTCTTGTTACAACATTGCATAACATGTAAAACAATGAAAAATGGTAAGAACGAACAGTGGAATACTGGAAGATAAAACAGATTTATTCCATGACAACCATGTCATCATTCTCAGGGATATCATCATAAACATCCGCACTCTTATGCCGCGTACACACGAGCGGACATTACGGCGGACTTTGCCCGGCGGACTTTTCGACGTACTTTCCGACGGACTTTGTGAATGAACGGACTTGCCTACACACAATCCACCAAAGTCCGTCGAATTCGTACGTGATGACGTACGACCGGACTAAAACAAGGAAGTTTATAGCCAGTAGCCAATAGCTGCCCTAGCGTGGCTTTTTGTCCGTCGAACTAGCATACAGACGGCGGACTTTTCGACCGGACTCGATTTCAACGGATAAATTTAAAACAAGTTTCAAATCTAATTCCGTCGAACTTTTGAGAAAACAAAGTCCGCTGGAGCCCACACACATCGAATTGTCCGACGAAATCCAGTCCGCCGGGCAAAGTCCGCCGTAATGTCCGCTCGTGTGTACGCGGCATAAGGTTCCTGTGGATTTTCTTGGGACTCTCGGGACGACATTTCTTGCCGAATCATTGGCCCATATTTCTCATGGGTAGCAACGGCACTGTCCTGAAATGAGCAGGCTTTGTCCAGGTAGCCAGCTCGCAGTGCATTTGCAACGCAGGTGTTAGTGATCTTATTCCAAGAATTCTTTACCCAGTTAACAATCTCTGGCAGTCTGGGCTTCACAAAGTTCCCACGTACATTTCTCTCCATTCGGTTTTCAATGTAGTCATTGATTTCCACACGCAGATAGTCCTTGAACGGCTTGTTAATGGCGATATCGAGAGTCTGAAGATAAGCCGTCATCCCTGCAGGAATCATGATTTGGTCAATTCTCCGCTCATGAAGGAAGTTTTTCATGGTTTTGGCGCGGTGTGTGCTGGCTGCATCCCAGATCAGCATCCCTCTTTTGTTCCCGCGCATTACAAGCGGCAGCATTAAATCAAGCCACTTTCTTATAACATCTTGTGTGGCCCAGGCTTTTTCAGTTTCCAGCACATAAATGCCAGAAACCCGCTCAATCTTCTCCTTCTTGCCCTTTGCAATGAGTAGCGGTGTTGCTTTAGTGCCATCCAGACGAATCGTCAAAATGCAGGTGACACGTGCACTTTCATAAGCGGTGGAGGGAACGTACACTGAGGAGGTACCTCGTTGATCAATGGTGGTTTGAGCCGCTTGGCCCATGAACACGGCAGTTTCATCCATGGCGATCATGTTGCAAAGACTGTATTTAGAGAAGTCAATGTCATCCACAAACTTCTTGTAGGCTAATGCACGTTTAACAATCTCAGCATCTTCCAATCTAAAGAGGGTTGTGGATCTTCTCAAAGACAGGTCATTGCGTTCAAGAAAGTTATCCACCCAGTGCTGTGATGCCTTGAATTGTTCAGGAGAAATGTCAAACTGTGGCAACACTGCAAGGGCATATTCCTGAATCTGAGCCCTGGTCACCACCAATGTCTTTGCTCTCCTGTCTGCAACCCACTCAGAGACCAGGCTTTCCAGCTCTGTATACATTGGTTGCCGACCACATCCAATCTTGCGCTTTTTAGCCATTCCGCTCTCCACTTTTTCACTCAGGTTAGTGTGTTCTGCACGCCATTTTTGGACCAGTCGGTGATCCAACATTTTCTCCTTGCAGAACTGCACTACATTTTTGCCCCAAGATTCTTCAACAATCGCTTTTTTATACTCCACGGTGTAACTCTTCCTTTTACCACTGGAACCGGAAGCGCTCATGTCTAGGGGCTATATAAAACATATGGTATAAGCACTGCTTGTGGTTCCGTATCAGTCTCCCATAAGGTTACAGCCCCATACAGTATCCCACACAGCGTGTTTTGTATGTTGTCCATGGTCCTGATGGACCACGGAAAACATTATTGCTGCTCCAGCAGAGGAGAACTGTAAGCCCACACAGCCCGGTATGTTGGGACTTGTAGTCCTCCTCAGCTGCATCTTGCGGTTACAATAAGAGCTGCAGAGAATCTCTTCACACCCCCCCTCCCCCTCCTTGGTCTCTCTCTGTATGACCAGCACTGACCTTTTTCCGGGAGGACACAGAGCCAGTGACACCTGTCGGCAGACTGATCAAAACTGTCTCTTCAGTCGGAGGGGGAGGGCACCGGCCTGGCACCCCCCCCCCCCCCAGGGTGCGGCCCGCACCCCCAGCCCCACTCTTTGTACCGCACGTCACTGGAGGCAAATCCCCCCCGTGTTTCCCCGAAAGTAAGACATATGTCTTACTTTCGGGGTACGGCTTATATTAGCTGACCCCTCTGAAACTCCCGATACGTCTTACAATCGGGGGTGTCTTACTATCGGGGAAACACGGTAGTATATAGACAGTTTTAGTATAACCAGGACTCTACAACCAAGGCATTCTTTATGTCGGTTTTTAGGCTTCTAGGCCGGACTTGATGGAGAGGCCTGAAAGACTTCTGATTTCAAAACATTTACAGTGATACCTCGGTTCACGAATGCTTCTGTTCATGGACAACTCGGTTCATGAACAAAAGAGTTCACAAAAATTTGCTTTGGTACATGAACTCTGCTTTGGATCACGAACACGAACCGCGGGCATATTCACTGCCCTGAAACGTTCATATTGAGAAGAGCAGTGTAAGATGAGAGTTTTATGCAGCGTACATACGGTTAGACTTTTCGAACGGACTTGTCACACGGACGGACCAAATCCGGTGGACAATCCGATCGCGTGTGGGCTTCACCGGACCTTCAGCGGACTTTTCCAGTCGCAAATCTGACGGACTTTAGATTTGGAACATGCTTCAAATCTTTACGTCGTAACTCCGCCGGACCCAGAAATCCGCTCGTCTGTATGCTAGTCCGACGGACAAAAACCCGACGCTAGGGCAGCTATTGGCTACTGGCTATCAACTTCCTTATTTTAGTGTGGTGTACGTCATCACGTACAAATCCATCGGACTTTGGTGTGATCGTGTGTATGCAAGTCCGTTCGTTAAAAAGTCTGTCAAAAGTCCGTCGAAAGTCCGCTGGAAAGTCTGTCGGACCAGCCTGGTCGAAAACTCCGCCCGTGTGTACACAGCATTAGGAGAACCAGTCCACTCAGATAGGGGTTTCTGCCCCCGGACTACCATGAGGGTGGGCTCACTTGATTGGGAATCATGGAAAAACAGTGCATATGAATTCTACAACTTTATCATGCCCTCAGATGATCTTTTCCTGGAAGCACAGTGATGTTTTCTGGCCCCTAGATTAGTTATTTCAATTGGCGTTTGGGATTGTTTCAAACAAGGATTAAAGAGGAGCTATAGTTTTTTTTTTTTTTTTTTTTTTTTTAGATGAAAGGTCAGCTTAATGTAAAAGACTGTATGTAATATATGTTTAAAAATCCCTTTTTTGTACATACATTTCATATTTTTAGATATAAACAAAAAAAAGGTTCAGAACGGATTAACCTGCTTTACATAGAACACTATGGGCAGATTTGCCCCGGTTCACAACCAATTCGATTCGCAACCAATTTGGTTCGCGACCAGAGTCGTTTCACGAATTAAGTCCGTGAACCGAGGTATCACTGTACTTATCAATGTTCATTTGAATTCAGTGCACTGTTATATTTTAACATCTATTTTTTTTTTTTTTGTTTATCAGGTAACAAAATTATAGTGCCACACTCTGCTATAGCGTAAAGCGATCCTGTCAGGTTACAAATTAAATCAGGTAAAAGTTCTGCTGCAAGGGCAGAAGTGTTAAACACTAAGGCCCCTTTACAAGGGCGCCTCCATGTAGCAGATTCTGCTTGCTCAGCGGAGATCCCTCCGGTGATCCCCGCTAAGCAGGCGGATGACAGGAAATTTCGATCCATGTATAGCCATTGAGTTGCCTAGATATGTTCTCAGTTATCTGCAATGTGAGTAACATTTGATTTTATGGCAAAAAGAAAAAAAATCCTAATAATATTGGCGATCAGTGGCATTTACTGATCAGGCTGGTAAAATATCAGACAGGTGGTAACCCTAAATGTAAGGCATCCTGCATGGACCCCCTTTTAACCACGTGTGCAGCATGTTAGAGAAACACAACGTCTAATGCTGGAGGGTAAAAGGATCTGTACTGTCCCTAGGGATTTCTACATGCAAGCCTCTGTTTGTTCTGTATAAAGAAAAGGTAGATTATGTTCAGGAGAAGGCATCATCGAAAATTTGTAGTGGTGCATATCCCAAATTCTGCATTAGCATCTGTGCTCCATAACAGCTGCTTGGAGATTTCATACATCTTTGTGTTGGGGTGGAGGACATGTGGTGTAAGTGGCTTACAAAGACATCATTATAATAAAACTTACTTACTCAATTTGACTAGAGTTTCCATGTCAGACATTTACAGAAAGATTTATTTAGGTGTGAACTGAGGAGGGCTGTGCCCATAGCTATGGAAGGTGCAACAAGTAACAGTTGCTAGTCATAGAAAATAAAGGCCAACCAAAACATATTTGTTTGGGTTGGGTAAGTCGAGACCCAATCTTTCTACTAAATCTTTACCTTGTGAAAACGTGTAACCTGTGCCCGTCATCCTCACATTGCCTAACGCAGCCTTAGTCCTACCTTTTACCTAAAATAAATTTTAGGAAACTGAAAAGATAATTGGTGTCATGCAGCTGGCTTTGCCAAGTGGCATTGGTCCTTTTGGTCCTGGAACTATGCATTCACCATCAAATCAGAGGTCAATCAACTACAGCTCAAGGACCACTAGCAACCTCTGGAGGAACCTTATGCCGCGTACACACGGTCGGACTTTTCGTCTACAAAAGTCAGACAGCCTTTCCGGCGGACTTTCGGCGGACTTTCGACGGACTTGCGGCGGACTTTCTAACGAACAGACTTGCCTACACACGATCACACAAAAGTCCGTCGAATTCTTACGTGATGACGTACACCGGACTAAAATAAGGAAGTTGATAGCCAGTAGCCAATAGGTGCCCTAGCGTGGCTTTTTGTCCGTCGGACTAGCACACAGACGAGCGGATTTCGGGGTCCGTCGTAGTTACGAAGTAAAGATTTGAAGCATGTTTCAAATCTAAAGTACGTCGGATTTGAGGCTAAAAAAGTATGTTGAAAGTCCGGAGAAGCCCACACACGATCGGATTACCAGCCAGCTTTAGTCCGTCAGCGTCCGTTGGACTTTTGTAGACGAAAAGTCCGACCGTGTGTACGCGGCATTATGCCGCGTACACACGGTCGGACTTTCTAGAAAGCTAGGTCCGACGTACTTGCCGCCAGACTTCCGGCGGACTACCGCCGGACTTGCCTACACACGGCCGGACTTTCCGGAATCCGGTCTTCCCGACGGACTTCCGCCGGACTTTCAGAATGAACGGACTTTCCCACACACGGACAAGTCCGTTCATTTTGAACGTGACTCGGGTACGACGGGACTAGAAAAGGAATTCAATCTCGCCGCTTTTTTTGGCGAGATTGAAACCTTGCGAGCCCCGTCGCAGGCCCTTAGGTCTGGTATGGAACTTTAAGGAGAACCCCCCTACGCCGAAAAACCGGCGTGGGGGTCCCCCCAAAATCCATACCAGACCCCGATCCGAGCACGCAGCCCGGCCGGTCAGGAAAGGGGGTGGGGACGAGCGAGCGCCCCCCCCCCTCCTGAACCGTACCAGGCCGCATGCCCTCAACATGGGGGGGTGCTTTGGGGGAGGGGGCGCCTTACGGTGCCCCCCCCACCACAAAGCACCTTGTCCCCATGTTGATGAGGACAAGGGCCTCTTCCCGACAACCCTGGCCGTTGGTTGTCGGGGTCTGCGGGCGGGGGGCTTATCGGAATCCGGGAGCCCCCTATAATAAGAGGGCCCCCAGATCCCGGCCCCCCCACCCTATGTGAATGAATATGTGGTACATGGTACCCCTACCCATTCACCTAGGTAAAAAGTGTTAATAATAAAACACAACACAGGTTTTTAAAATAATTTATTAAACTGCTCCGGGGGGGGGGGTCTTCTTCCGTCTTCGGGGGTCCCTCCGCTTCATCTTCTCCCGGGGTCCGGTTGGTTCTTCTCCGCTCTCTTCTCCCGGTGTTCCAGTTCTTCGGCCGGCTCCTCTGCTGTGTTCAGGTAGCTCTCTTGCCAGCAGAGGTCCGGACTTCTGAGCTGCTGGGCTTCTTGTCTTCTCTTCTCTTCTCTTCCCCCAGATGTTGACACGACGCTCTCTCCGACTGGACTGGTCTCCGAGGGCTGCGTTGTGACTTATATAGGCGGAGACCCCGCCCCCTTTTGATGTCACAGTCCCTGGGCATGCTGGGACTGTGACGTTTTAGGGGGCGTGGTCGACCACGCCCCCTAAAACGTCACAGTCCCAGCATGCCCAGGGCCTGTGACATCATATGGGGGCGGGGTCTCCGCCTATATAAGTCACAACGCAGCCCTCAGAGACCAGTCCAGCCGGAGAGAGCGTCGTGTCAACATCTGGGGGAAGAGAAGAGAAGAGAAGAGAAGACAAGAAGCCCAGCAGCTCAGAAGTCCGGACCTCTGCTGGCAAGAGAGCTACCTGAACACAGCAGAGGAGCCGGCCGAAGAACTGGAACACTGGGTGAAGAGAGCGGAGAAGAACCAACCGGACCCCGGGAGAAGATGAAGCGGAGGGACCCCCGAAGACGGAAGAAGACCCCCCCCCCGGAGCAGTTTAATAAATTATTTTAAAAACCTGTGTTGTGTTTTATTATTAAGACTTTTTACCTAGGTGAATGGGTAGGGGTACCATGTACCACATATTCATTCACATAGGGTGGGGGGGCCGGGATCTGGGGGCCCTCTTATTATAGGGGGCTCCCGGATTCCGATAAGCCCCCCGCCCGCAGACCCCGACAACCAACGGCCAGGGTTGTTGGGAAGAGGCCCTTGTCCTCATCAACATGGGGACAAGGTGCTTTGTGGTGGGGGGGCACCGTAAGGCGCCCCCTCCCCCAAAGCACCCCCCCATGTTGAGGGCATGCGGCCTGGTACGGTTCAGGAGGGGGGGGGGGGGCGCTCGCTCGTCCCCACCCCCTTTCCTGACCGGCCGGGCTGCGTGCTCGGATCGGGGTCTGGTATGGCTTTTGGGGGGACCCCCACGCCGGTTTTTCGGCGTAGGGGGGTTCTCCTTAAAGTTCCATACCAGACCTAAGGGCCTGGGATGCCCCCCGCGCTCGCCGCAATGGGAAAATTTGTTTTTCCTATTGCAGCGAGCGCGAGATGCAGTAACCTGCTCCTCCGTCGTATCTGGTCCTTCGGACCAGCATACAGACGAACGGGCTTTCCGTCAGGAACTGAGTCCGGCGGAGGTACGACGTAAAGATTTGAAGCAGGCTTCAAATCTAAAGTACGTCGGATTTCCGCCCGAAACGGTCCGTCGGAAGTCCGATGGAGACCACACACGGTCGGATTTTCCGCCGGACTTGGTCCGGCGGCGTCCGTCGGACTTTTGCAGGTGAAAAGTCCGACCGTGTGTACGCGGCATTAGAGTTTCATGGAAACCTAGTTAAGAATTGAATGGCCTTATCCATTGATCTTCGCATTGCTTAGTCACAGTAATATACTGTCATAGAGGCCAATGACAACAGTAGCTCGGGTTTTACAGGCCTCTGAGTCAGTCCCAGTTGCGCCAGGTGTGGAAGGAGATCCACCGGAAGTAGCCCCCTTTCCAACGGCTCCAGGAAATGGAACAAAGTCTTTTGGATGGAACTGTTTGATTTATTGTTAGGTTTGGTTTGGCTCTACCCAATGTCAAATGCACACCTTGGTCTCTTATTCCTGGACTCTATAATATATTACAATATTTCTACTAAAAGGTAGTTTTGCTGTGAATCTTTGCTTCTATTCTGCAGTAGTCTTCAAACTGTGGCCTGAGGGATGGATGCGGCCTTTTGCCTGCCTAGTGTATATCTGGCCCTTGGGACACTATTACTCCCAGTGACACCAACAAGGGGGCACAATTCCTTCCACTGACACCAGTTTATGGGGCATTATTCCTTTTCCTGACACCAATAATGGGGCACCATTCCTCCCACTGATACCAATGATGGGGCACCATTCCTCCCACTGATACCAAAGATGGGGCACTATTCTCCCCCACTGATACCAATGATGGGGCACTATTCTCCCCCACTGATACCAATGATGGGGCACCATTTCCCCCACTGATACCAATGATGGGGCACTATTCTCCCCCACTGATACCAATGATGGGGCACCATTTCCCCCACTGATACCAATGATGGGGCACCATTTCCCCCACTGATACCAATGATGGGGCACCATTTCCCCCACTGATACCAATGATGGGGCACCATTTCCCCCACTGATACCAATGATGGGGCACCATTTCCCCCACTGATACCAATGATGGGGCACCATTTCCCCCACTGATACCAATGATGGGGCACCATTTCCCCCACTGATACCAATGATGGGGCACCATTTCCCCCACTGATACCAGTGATGGGGCCCCATTTCCCGCCACTGATACCAGTGATGGGGCCCCGTTCCCGCCACTGATACCAGTGATGGGGCCCCGTTCCCGCCACTGATACCAGTGATGGGGCCCCGTTCCCGCCACTGATACCAGTGATGGGGCCCCGTTCCTCCCACTGATACCAGTGATGGGGCCCCGTTCCTCCCACTGATACCAGTGATGGGGCCCCGTTCCTCCCACTGATACCAGTGATGGGGCCCCATTCCTCCCACTGATACCAGTGATGGGGCCCCATTCCTCCCACTGATACCAGTGATGGGGCCCCATTCCTCCCACTGATACCAAGGATGGGGCACCATTCCTCCCACTGATACCAAGGATGGGGCACCATTCCTCCCACTGATACCAAGGATGGGGCACCATTCCTCCCACTGATACCAAGGATGGGGCACCATTCCTCCCACTGATACCAAGGATGGGGCACCATTCCTCCCACTGATACCAAGGATGGGGCACCATTCCTCCCACTGATACCAAGGATGGGGCACCATTCCTCCCACTGATACCAAGGATGGGGCACCATTCCTCCCACTGATACCAAGGATGGGGCACCATTCCTCCCACTGACACCAAGGATGGGGCACCATTCCTCCCACTGACACCAAGGATGGGGCACCATTCCTCCCACTGACACCAAGGATGGGGCACCATTCCTCCCACTGACACCAAGGATGGGGCACCATTCCTCCCACTGACACCAAGGATGGGGCACCATTCCTCCCACTGACACCAAGGATGGGGCACCATTCCTCCCACTGACACCAAGGATGGGGCACCATTCCTCCCACTGACACCAAGGATGGGGCACCATTCCTCCCACTGACACCAAGGATGGGGCACCATTCCTCCCACTGACACCAAGGATGGGGCACCATTCCTCCCACTGACACCAAGGATGGGGCACCATTCCTCCCACTGACACCAATGATGGGTAACTAATTCTCCCACTGACGCCAATGATGAAGCACTATTCCTTCACCTCTGGGACCAACTATAGGGCATTATTTTTCCCACTGACAGCAATCAAGGAGCACTATACCTCCTAATGATACCAATAATGGGCCGCTATTCCTTCCAAGGATAGCAACGATGGGGCACCATTCCTCCCATGAATACCAATGATGAGGCTTTAATTCAAATGAATGGAAGTGCCTAGTTGCTATGGGCAGCTTCAACAGTTTTCCTTAATGATTTGCAGTGTCATTTAATTTTACTTATTGTCTATTAAGCCTACGTGCCAAACATTCCATATAAATATGTTCTTGGCTTCACTTACAACAACATGCAGTTATTATTACATCAGATTGCACATAATTGACCTTGATTACAAGCACCTGCATGCTTGGTCCTGTCATTGCCAGTGTTATTTGTGTTAAGTAGTGTTCTATATTGTTCTCACCACGTTCTGTAGGCTGACTGTGAAGTGTCTACAGCTGTTCTTGTGAGTCCCTAAATCTTACATACTGATCTATTCTGTGTCTAGAATACTGATTTCTCTGTTGAATACATTGACATTTACTGTGCATGGATGTGGAAGTGTTTAGAATTTTTCAGTCCATAAAAACAAAAAAAGATTTATTAAGGGCTCATTTTAGATGAGAGTTGTCTTTAGACGCAGTAGGTCCCATTGCAGGCGAAGCAAAGTGCATTTGTCTTTAGTAAATCCACCCTGTGTCTCTCTCTCTAGTCTAATGAGATTTGCATTGCAAATTGAAGATGTACTGCTCAGTGTTCTCCTTGCTGGAGAGGAAGCTGTTCCTGAGGACATGCAGTGCAAGGGTCTCCGTGCTTCTGCTTCCTACTTTCTGTGGGTCTGTGCTTTCTCTACTTTTTTTTGTTGCTTTTTGAACATTACCCTGGCAGTCATCAGATCACCACTCTCCACTCTCACTGAAATCTTCTTCTTTTTTTTTTTGGAAAATGGAAAAAGGCTTAGGACCTTTTGTCAGTTTATCCTACCTGTCATCAGGGTAAGAAGTAACAGAAAGTCTCTTTAATGGAAATACAGACAACAATAAAGCATTTTTTCCATGGAATGGGAAATGGTCAGGGTGGTATTGCTATGTCCCTGTTGTGAATACTCCCCCTTAGTGACAGGAAGCAAGGCTAATTTCTCTCGATGGAAATCTTGTTTGAACCCTTCAGCATTCTATCCAGAATTAAAAAAACATGATCATACTTGAAAATCTCTTTGTTAATAGCCCTATTAGTAAGGAGATTATAGTTTATATCTGTATTAGTGTACTTGTAACAACAAAGCAGAAACCTGTACCCAATACTTCTTTTTCTTAGTTGCCCTGACAGTACAGATTTTAGGACATGCTTCTTCTGGTCCAATCGGATTGCAGAAAAGAAGATTGTGCGATTCCCTCATCTAAACAGTCATTGTTGATGGGGCAATCCCTCCGACAGCACTATTGTGTTCTGCCAGCTGGGAGCCTTCCTGACTAGCAGAACATAATGATTACTGCTAGCGACTATAACCACTAGCAGTAAGCGAAATGTAAATGACAACCAACAGGCTTGGTATTACCCAAGTTGATCAAAGGATTGACTTGGGTACAATAAGCCTGCCCATACATGGTTTGAATCTCGGCCGGTCCCTGCTGAACCAGCCGAATTTCGATCCATGTATGACTGGCTATTCCCCCCCCCCCCCTCGAATTCCATATCCCACCACTTCTTATCTGGCTCACTTTTATTCTTCTGAATTATTAATTTCCCTTATGTTTAAAGCGGAGTTCCACACAATTTCCTATATTCAGCTTATTAGCAAGCTGGCATAATAAACATTATCAAATGGCAATCATTTTTTTCTTTCATCTTATTTTCTTCTCTCATCATATCCCGCGGCGCATTGTCTCCTGGGGCGGCGCACTGTCTCCTATGCTATGAATCAATCTTCCCAGGAGTCAGTGTGGCTAGCCTGTGCTTTTGTTTTTCTTCGTTACCATCACAATGGGGTGGGCACTTCCGACGATGCCGCCCATTGTGATGGCAACGTCGGAAGCTTACGGCGCTGCGACGTGTAAATAATGCGTGGGAACGGGTGGTGCATGCTGGTAGCTCAGCATGCACCATATCTCCGGAACTGTCTGCTTGTAGGCTTCACATGTCCACAGGCAAGATGACAACTGCCAGTAACAAATAATATAAGTTATTTTTTTATACGAAACGGGACATCAGGGGGTAATTTTGAAAAAACAAGTTAGTGGGACATTTATATTATATGAACTTAGGAATTTAGAAAAAAAAAATTGATTTAAAGGTGGAACTCCGCTTTAAAGAGAAGCTCCAGTCTGGAAAAAAAAGTTATAAGTCAGCAGCTACAATTATTGTAGCTGCAGACTTTTAATATAAGGACACTTACCTGTCCAGGGATACCGTGATGTCGGCACCTTGGGCCGATTCGTCTATTGGCTTTGGCTGCAGGTGCCGGCATTGTAAGTAAGGGAAACCAGCAGTGAAGCCTTCAGGTTTCACACCCGTTTTCTTACTGTGCGCATCGCGCTGCGCTTTCTGAATGGTCCCGCCATCTTCTAGGACCTGTGTGTGTCCCAGAAGGCAGCGGGGGGAAGGAGGAGGGGCCTGAAATGCTTGTAGATCATCGATCAGCAATCTTACCCGGAAGTGAGAGTTGGTACCTGTCAAAACCAGTTACCCACTCCCCCCCATCCCCACTTTGGGGGGGGGGGGGGGTGCAAGCAAGCGGTAAAAATCTTCAACAAACATTGTTAAAATCCCTGCAAAAGTGGAGTTACTCTTTTAGCTTCTCTTCCATATTCTTGCTTCTCCCAGATGCAGCGAGCTCTCAGCTGTGTGGCCTCCTCATTACCATTTATCAAAAACATCTATGCTGGTCTACACAATCTTTACTTATTCCTACTGAGTTTTTTTTTTTTCTTCAAATGGTTTGCAGGAAGGCCTTCTAGAGATGGGGGAGCAGCTCAAGAGAAGTCCAAAGAGCGAAGTTCTTGTCTATTGAGTGCTTACGGACATTTGTTGCTAAAAAAATGAGTGCTGTGCCATGTTCCACCTCTGTCAAGGCACACGTCTCACTAAAGACCCAATAACGACAAATGACAGGAACCCAGTATGTTAATGAAAGGGTGCTCATTAGCTGCCTTTCACACAAAGCACAAAAACATTTGTTCACTCTGTCACCAAAGAGTGCTTCCTTATATTGATCAGTCACTCACAAAGCCTTTCACTGTGTTGACACCTTTTAGAAAAGGCAACGCGTGGAGCTTCTAGTCAAATGAATGGAGTCACAAAAGAACATCTTTGGTGATAACAACTGCTGACATCGGGGAAAATCTGACTTTTTCTTGAGCTGCACATGTCCAGGTGTTACCTAGAAATGCACACACTTTCCAGCCTCTGTACAGTGTCCGCTCTATACTTGACATGCATGGACTGAAGAGAACTGCTTTGTGAATATATGCATTGTAGCCGGTGTTTTCATGGTTTTTCTTTTCTTATCCATGTCCCTACTCGGTATATGTATACAATTCTCTGTCTTAATAATCACATCATAAAGGTGTCTTAAGCTTGCCAGTAAACTTTTGCTCAAAAATGTTTTCCTTTTTTGGAATGTTGGTTCAATTTTCTAATGGTTAGTTGGGTAAAGTTGATGTTTGTTTTCAACTGTAGTGAGAAGACAATTCGAAGAATCAGGATAGAAAATTTTTGTTCAATTTTCTAATGGTTAGTTGGGTGAAGCCGATGTTCATTTTTAACTGTAGTGAGAAGACAATTCGAAGGAGGATAGAAAATTGTAAAACAAAATTTGTGAATTAGTTTTTTGTTTGAAAAAAATCATTGTAATGAAACCTGTTTAATGTGTCTGGGGTGCCATTCAAATAGCAGGTCTGGATGAAGGGCTTTGAAGCTAAATTAGGCAATTCAATGATGGCAAGGAATGATATTGTAACAAATTTCTGTACGAGCATTTGAATAAAAATCTACCAACACCAGCTGGCCTAACAAAAGTCAATTTAAAAATGCTGGGTTGAAAGCGATCGGCTGATATAGGATGCAGTCACAGTTCGAAGTTATATTCAGGTATCCTTGGGTGTAGCAGCTGCATGAATACAATAGCCGTTAGTGGCAATTCATTTTAGCATGGATGGGGGAAACCATTGGCTTTCTGTCACCGAGGCAGTGGGCTGAATGAGAGAAAATCAAGTTGTCTGTGGCCAGCCTCAGCATTAAAGAAGCAATAAAAATTTTTTTACAGCATTGTTTTAAAGCATAGCAGTTCTGATTGGGCTGCAACACCTTGTAATTTCAGGGCTCATGAGCACTTAAAGTAAACCCGTGGGCCCATAAAATAAATTGCAGGTAACAGCATGTGTTTTCTGGCTGGGCATACAAATTCTCAAAATCATTATTTGAATAATTCAGTAGCCCCCTTGCCCATGGGACAGTGTCTAGGGATAGGTCCTTCATGCACCTGGCAATGTATTGAGTGAGAAGTGGCCACGCCAGCGCTCTACAGTCCAATACACTTCCATTGGGGCTGTGTCTCAAGGCCTACAACAGCTTTATAGATGTCTATGGAGTTGTAATGCAGAGGTGTGGCCAGGATATAAACAATCACCAGGGGATACGGCCCCCGGATCTAGGTAATAATGCATCTGTGAAGGAGAAGAGGGGGTTAGTTTAGACCAGGGCAAGTGGGGAAAAATGATAAGCACACTTTGTCTTAAATATAATTTACACTAAACTAGCAAAAATACCTAAACCTTTCTTGATATTAGCCTCCTTATATTAGGAGGAAGGGCAGCACTCGCAATCAGGACCTGCTTTGCACACATACATCAATCAGCAGTGTAAATTTGTCTGTTGGACAATTTATACCGCTAGCTCAGGTGGCTGCCTCCTCAAATATGTGGCCAGCTTTACTTCCAGTTCTGTTCATTATGAAGGCACAGTGATATCTATGGCTCCCAATGATGTGTTTTTTCTACCATCTCCGTTGGTCCTGCCAGCTGTGGCCTGCACTATCCTGAAGCACTGAGGCCAATTATCGTTAGCAATTATTCTTTCCTGTAGTGTATTTCACAAATTGCCTGGTTTATTTTTCTTAGATAAATGGTACAGGACAACTCTGCGTTCGTGCGTTTGTTTCGGTTTGTTTGTAGCGGTAACGCATGTTTATTTGTTCAAACATACCGTTTAATATGAGTGCCATAACAAACTTGTGTGCCTGATAAACAACAAATGTGGTGTCATTAATCATATACGTGAATGTATGTCTTATTTCTTGGTCCATAGAAAGTCCTCGTTCCAGAAATGTAATTACAGGTCGTTTGTCTTTGCCGGTAATAGCCCCATTCCCATCATGTCAGACTGAACTTGCTCTAAATATAGGTTTTAGTGGAACTCAATAAAGCCATCAATAATTCAGGTTCAGGAATTGTGTACCAATGTAGAGATGAGAACACGTGTAGACATAAAAGCTGCACTTTTTAAAGGGTGTTCATCATCTAGCTAAGATCCAGTTGAAGAAGACGCCATTGTCTGATTCCCATATTGCATTCTAATTGCAGAGCAATAATGCCCTGAGTTTAAAGTGTTACTAAACCCAGGACCCTGCATTCACTATATCTGGTCTCCCACAGTACACAGAGCATAGAAATGCTATTATTTTAGTAAATATAAACTGCTAAATACCTTTTCTCATCAGCAGTATATAGCAGTCTTGTGATTTCTATCAGTTCCCGGTGAAGCTTGTAGGAGGAGTTTTCATATGGCACTGAGCTGTCCTATGAGGCTGCAGGGCTCCTGACCCTCTGTCTGGACATGTCTGGACAGTGCTGATTGGCCCTGTGCTGATCACATGCACCCTTCCAAGAGAAAAAAAACCCTCACTAGCAATAAACACCAAACTGAGCATGTGCAGCTTGACTCCGAAGGCTCTGTCTTATACCCTTGTCCAGGGGGACAGTTCAGGGAGGGGAGGATCTGTGCATACAGGATCAGGCAGCTTTTTTGCACAATGCAGAGGATTAACCCCTTGGTTTCCATAGTGAGTATAACAAGCATGCTTTACTGCATATACAGACTGATTTTACTGTTGTGGGTTTAGTAACACTTTAAAGCCAGTATGCAACTTCAAGGAAATGGCAGTTTCCTGCAATCAGCTTTTCATCTTAAAGTGTATGTAAACCCTAAGGATGGTCTGTTAATGCAATTGAAAGCATTTTGCTATTTCTGCTTGTGAAGTGCAAAATATTTGTTGATCCTGCCAGAAATTGAGATCCCGTGAGCTGATAACTTCCTGCTCTCTACATCTGCTGAATAGGGATGAGCTCAGGCAGAGTCATTCTCTGCCCCGCAGCTGCATGTATACATGGGGTGTGTGTGACTGCTGCTGCAGAGAGACGTGAAGCCTATTCTTCCGTTAAAGTAGTATTAAAAATTTAGCTTAAAGGAGAAGTATAGCCAAAGCTCGTTTGGCTGGACTTCTCCTATGGATCACAGGAGTGCAATTAGTTTTGCACTCCTGTGACCCATTTTCAGCAGAGAGCAGGCTGAAGTCAGTCCAGGCACCACATCATCTCGACAATGGAGTCAGGATCCGCCAGGTGCCTGGACTGACACCCAGCTCAGCCTCTCAGCGAGCTGCTGAGAGACTGAGCCAGCCGCCCCCGCTCCTCCACAGCTCAGCGCTCCAGAGAGCTGTGACTCGGGGAGCTGTAAGAACCGAGCGATCGGCAGTGTTCAGTCGCTTGGTTCTCAGTGCAGAGGCGCCGGGGGGGACAGATGCACCATTGGACCGATGCTGCCTCCACCTAGGTAAGTATAAATCTAAAAAAAGCCCACAACCATACTTCTCTTTTGAAGTGTTACTAAAGACACAACAGTAAAATCAGTCTGTATATTCAGTAACACATGCTTTTTATACTCACTGTGGAACCTAAAGGGTTAATCCTTCGCCTTGTGTACAAAGGCTGTTTGATCCTGTCTTCTCTGATCCCCCCCCCCCACCTTTTTACTGTCCCTAATCCATCTGCTGATAACACAGACCCCTTGGAGGCACTCTGCACATGCTCAATTTGGTGTGTACTGTATTTCTAGAGTTTTTGTTTTGTTTTTTTTCGGAGGGTGTATGTGATCAGCACAGGTCCAATCAGCACTATCTAGACAGATGGTCAGGGGTCCTGCAGCCTCATAGGGCAGTCAGAGGAGAATGAAAACTGGTCCTACAAGCTTTAACCAGACACTGATAGAAGTCACAAAACTGCTATGTACTGCTGATGAGAAAAGGTATTTAGCAGTTTATATTTACTAAAATATAATTTATTAAACCCAGAACCCTGCATTCACTATATCTGGTCTCCCACAGTACACAGAACATGGAAATGCAATTTTTTTACTAAATATAAACTTCTAAATACCTTTTCTCATCAGCAGTATATAGCAGTCTTGTGATTTCTGTCAGTTCCCGGTGAAGCTTGTAGGAGGAGTTTTCATATGGCACTGAGCTGTCCTATGAGGCTGCAGGGCTCCTGACCCTCTGTCTGGACAGTGCTGATTGGCCCTGCCCTGTGCAGATCTTGTGGCTTCTATCAGTTCCTGGTAAAGCTTGTAGGAGGAGTTTTCATATTGCACTGGGTGTCTTATCAGGATCCAGGACCCCTGACCCTCTGTCTAGACCAGGAGTCTCAAACTGGTGGCCCTCCAGCTGTTGCGAAAACTACAAGTCCCATCATGTCCCTGCCTGTGTGAGTCATGCTTGTAACACTCAGCTTTGCAATGCCTCATGGGAATTCTAGTTTCACAACAGCTGGAGGGCCGCCAGTTTGAGACCCCTGGTCTAGACAGTGCTGATTGGCCCTGTGCTGATCACATGCACTCTCCCAGAAAAATAAAAAACCTCTCTAGCAATACACACCAAACTGAGCATGTGCAGCCTGACTCAAGTCTCTGTATTATCCGGACATGTTCTGGAGTCAGTAGAAGAAGAGGAGGATATGAGCATACAGGCTCAAACAGCCTTTTTACACAATGCAGAGGATTAACCCCCTAGGTTCCACACTGAGTATAACAAGCATGCTTTACTGCTCATACAGACTAATTTTACTGTTGTGGGTTTAGTAACATTTTAATGCTGCTGACTCCTGCTCTCTTAGTGCTGCTTCCCTGAACTTCCTGTCTACACAGGAAAGAGTTAAACCAGTACTAAAGCCAAAAGCAAACCTTCATTATTTAAATAAGGCAGGAGGAAGAGAATAAATCGAATTAGTAGTGCATGAACCAGGAAGAGAGGACTTTACATCACCATGAGAGTTCTAATTGCCAGTCAGTACATGTATTGCCACCTTTTTGCACCTTCATTGATCCTCTGCTGGTAAAAAAAACAGAACATCTTTTCTTTGGTTACTATCTTCCAGCTCACTGCTCCTCCTCTGATTGAAGCCCGATTTGTGGGCCGGTCAGTGCTCAGTGCGTCCGTTAGCAGATGTCAGTCACATACCCCAGTAGCGGAAGCACTCCTGCATGTTTGAGCTGCACAGGCAGAGCTCTGCTGTGAGCTGGACTGTGTTGTGAAGTGTCTGACCTGCTCTTTCCCCTGTATTCTTAGTGACGACACTCGTCTTGGGCTAATGCATAATAGTGCTAGAGACAAGCGCTGTCAATCAAGCCTCATTAGATGTTTGTTCATTCCTGTATGGTTGGACAGCATTGGTGGGGAGAGGGGCGAGCTGATGACCACGCGATCTTGGCTTGTACAGCGCATAGAACAATGAAACAAAGTGCATTTTGCTTTTTCCCCTAGGGGACTGAAGCAGCAGGAGGAAAAGTAAGTGAGACTTCTTCTTTAAGAAAGCCCTCCTTACCCCACCAGAGTATTGTTTCCCAAGACTGTATATTTCTTTATTAAAAGGGACGATAGACCACCCAGTGTCTGGAACTCATGTCTCCCAATTGTTTTCCTTGACTTGACATCACAATTATAAATTGCAAAGCTAGCATTCCATTTAGTAGGTACTGTTACCCGGAGTCACCGCACTGGTCAGCGCCAGAAGAATCTGCCCAGTCGGCATTCCTCTACAAACATGGCACTCTAAAGCCAGAAACCCACTTGGTTTACCACCTTGTTCCTGGTCTTTTCCCATGGGAGTGTCGGGGTTTCATAGCTATCCTTGGTCATTTTCTTTATAAAGGATTACCTGTCCACATTAAAGAGAGGCATTAGGCTGAGGCAAGCAGAAGATTTGGGTCATACACACATCCTATCATTGAGGCCTCCATAATTGAAGGTGGACTGAGACCAGCCAGAGCTAATTATTTCAGCAGCAGCTGCTTAGTATGGAGGGGGTGAGGAGTTCCCTTTCCTGTGTGTGTCGGGTAGGTCTATTTATATGTATATACACACATAGCCTGTGTCCAAAAATCATTAAAAAGCTTTTTTTTTTTTCCCGTTAAGATATTTTTAGCAGCACAAAGAATGTCCTATCCACATTTAGATCTTAGTGTGCTCTTAGACCAAGGCCATCATTGTATATGAAGAAATATGTAAGCTTGTTAAACATTAAAGTGGTGACTGCACTTAGAATGTAGAGTGTTCTCATATTTATTTGAACATGTAGTCTATGTATGAGAAAACTGTATTATAACCAGGTTCTCTCAATAGGTTCATTGGGCGTAAAATATATTTAAAGTGTATTTATAAAAAGTTTACTTCTGCAGAAAAAAAATTTATTTCAAAGATGAAAGTGATTGTAAGCTTTTTTTTGAAAAAAACAAAACAAACATGTCATATGCTCTGTACAGTGGTTTTGCACACAGCAGCCCCGATCCTCTTCTTGTTGGGTCCACCGCTGGCGCGAGTTCACACTGTGGCAAGCCGCTTGCTATTGGGGCACTCGTGCGGACTCCCAAGCCGTGCTCTTTGGCTCCATTGATACTCAGCGTGGCTTGAAACCGATCCCGATTCCTCCTCACTGGCTGTGATTTACAGCAGCGGGAGTCAGTGGCTGCTGTCTCTGAGCCTTTGAGGAGGGAGAGAGACGCTGCTCTCGTGCACAGTGCTGGGTTGAGATTGGGCTCAAGTAAGTATGGGGGGGGGCTGCACTCAGAAGGTTTTTTACCTTAATGCAGAGAATGCAAAAATCTTCAGCCCTTATAAACACTTGAATAGAGGTCGATCGATATGGGTTTTTCTCTGGCCGATGCCGATATTTAGAAATCACGGTGGCCAATGGCCGATATGTGATGCCGATTTTTTTTGGGCCGATATATTAGGCCGATTTTTTTTTTTTTTTTTTTCCCTTCATCTCAAAAAAATCTAACAGTTAGACCCCTTTCACACTGGGGCTTTTTTTAGGCGCTTTTTGGCTAAAAATAGCGCCTGTAAAACGGCTCCCCTACAGTCTCAGTGTGAGATCCAGAGTGCTTTCACACTGAGGCGATGCGCTGGCAGGATGTTAAAAAGTCCTGCAAGCAGCATCTTTGAAGCGGTGTATACCACCACTCCTGCCCATTGAAATGAATGCGCACCGCTGCTGAAGCGCCTGCAAAACGTTTTGGCAGCGGCGCATTTAACCCCTTCCTCGGCTGCTAGCTGGGTTAGAAGCTCCCCGCTAGCAGCCGAATAGCGAATACCGAAAATGACGGTAAAGAGCCGCTAAAACTAGCAGCGTTTTACCGTCAACGCATGCCCGCTGCAGTGTGAAAGCAACCTAAAGTGATACAGAACATTTTTTACATTTTAAACATTTATTAAACAAAACAAACCTCCAATCAGTTCACTTGTATGTAGAATTTAGATTAAAAAAAAATATAAAAAAAACTATATCTTAAAAATAAATACACAAAAACAGGTAATCAAAACTTTTGGACGAAAAAAAATGGGCTAACTTTACTGCTTAGTTTTTTTTAAATTTATTAGTGTATTTTTTAAAAAAAAAATTGCGTTTGAAAGACCGCTGCGCAAATACCGTGTGACATAAAATATTGCAACAACCGCTATTTTATTCCCTAGGGTCTCTGCTAAAAAATATATATATAATGTTTGGGGGTTCTAAGTGATTTTCTAGCAGAAAATACAGGATTTTTACTTGTAAGCAACAAGTGTCAGAAAAGATTTAGTCTTTAAATGGTTAAACTGAGAACTTCTACACAGGGAATTTAGTTCATTCATAAGTGTAAACATTGTATCCTTCAGGTTCTTTTTATCAGATTTGGCAGGCTGCCCAGAGAGGGGGAGAAGTCGCTTCAGAGAAGAATACAGGCAACTTGTATTGACTTCAAAGTCATTTGCGATGCCGATTAAGTAAAAAACACCAAATATCGGCCGATATATCAGTCGACCTCTACACTTTAACTCCGGGAATGGATTACACACAGACAGCCCACACTGATTTGCACTGGTCCAAATCATTTGGTGGAGGGGGGATTTTGGTGTGGAGTTGTTTTTCAGGGGTTTGGCTTGGCCCCTTAGTTCCAGTGAAAGAAACTCTTAAGGCGTCAGAATACCAAGACATTTTGGACAATTTCATGCTCCCAACTTTGTGGGAACAGTTTAGGGATGTCCCCTTCCTGTTCCATCATGACTGTGCACCAGTGCACTAAGCAAGGTCCATAAAGACATGAATGCGTGAGTTTGGAGGAACTTGACTGGCCTGTGTAGAAGAAAGAAAGTGGCCGCACACTGGAACGAGATGTTTGCTTTACAAGAATCTTTATTGTTGCATGCCAGACAGATGATACAGGACCAAAGTTAACATTTCACATGGAAAAGCACGGTATATCCATGTGAAATGTTAACTTTGGTCCTGTATCATCTGTCTGGCATGCAACAATAAAGATTCCTGTCAAGCAAACTTCTCGTTCCAGTGTGCGGCCACTTTCTTTCTTCTACACAATCCGGTTATGGTGGTGAGCCGGGGCGAGCACCTGGAGGGATATTGCACCTCGTTCTCCTGAGAGGTGCATGCTTTGTGTTACTTGACTGGCCTGCACAGAGTCCTGGCCTCAACCAGATTGAACACCTTTGGAATGAATTAGAGCGTAGACTGCGAGCCAGGCCTTCTTGTCCACATCAGTGCCTAACCTCACAAATGCGCTTCTGGAAGAATGGTCAAACATTCCCATAGACACACTCCTAAACCCTGTGGACAGCCTTCCCAGAAGAGTTGAAGCTGTTATAGCTGCAAAGGGTGGGCCAACTCAACATTGAACCCTACGGACTAAGACTGCAATGCTATCCTTTTTTTCATGTGCGTGTAAAGGCAGGCGTCTCAATACTTTTGACAATATAGTGTATGTTGCCAGGACACCATGGATCCTTAACCTATAATGCAAACATATATTGAAGCAATCACATCAAATTTAATTTCAGTGCAATATTTTGATGTCATGTAGGACCTCTGCTTGATGAAGGTGCCCTGTGTGGCTTTGAAATGGAAAACTGATTGTAAAGATTTTGCTTCAATATATGTTTGGACTATATATGTTAAGGATCCATAGTGTGCTTGCAACGTATGTTCTCCTCTGGCCTCTTAATAGGAAAGTCCTAATATCTGCCCTCGCCTTTTGGTTAGTTTGCCAATATGTTTTTAGTATCGTGCTCCTCAACCAGCTGCTCATGAATCTTTATGGCTCTCACCTCCTTATGAAGTTTTATGCTGTAGCTACTCAGTTGGAACTCCGTCTCTTGGAACACCTGCAGCATTCTACTCTTCCAGGAAGGAAACTCAGCGAAGCTTCTAATGTAGTGATAGTGGGTAATAAATTATTACTAATAATGACTCTCTTCAACCACTGGTATAACTCTTTAGAAAAATATTCATTTTCAGAATTGTTCCTCTATTTTAAATACAATGACCTCAGTCTAAATCATTTTTAGAGAGACTGGCTCCCTGAGCGTTGATTCATCCAGGAAATCTTTCTTGGACTGGAGGTATAAGTAGTGAGCACCATATCCGGATGAGTCTTTGCCAAAGATATAAATATATGACTATATTCACTTTGGGCATGTTTTATTTAATGTGCTTTTTAGAACAGTGAATTAAGTAGGCAACTGAGTACAAGCCTAGAGCAATGATCAGAAATGGACTTTTATAAGCTTGACTGAAACTGGTTTCCGGTAGTCATGAGGCATGAGTTAAAGGAGCTAATGGCCCCACAAAAGCCGCAAGATATTCGCAACAGTCGCCTATATATATATATATATATATATATATATATATATATATATATATATATATATATATATATATATATATATATATATATATATATATATATATATATATATATATATATATATATATATATATTCATTGTATGCTCACATGCTCTATCACCTTAATAAAGGTGCCTTGGTGGCATTATTTTTCTATGGGGGACTTCAGTAAACTTTCCAAAAAAGTTTACTGAATTCCCCATATCAAAATAATACCAACAATTCAAGGGCACAGGGGAATTTTTATGGTCGTCCCCCCCCCCCCCCCCCAAAAAAAAAAGTTCATATACAGTATGTATTTCATCTGTGTATTTAGCCGTCTGGAGTTCAGCTTAAAGTAAGGTTTAGAACCACTGTAAGGTCTGGGCGATTCGTAGTAGTTGTGCAAGGCTCCCGATGCTAGAGCTACACGATTAATCGTTAAAAAAATCGCGATCTCGATTCAATCCCCCTCACGATCATAATACAGCATTTCCTCGATTTAGTGCAGAGTTCTATGCTCACAGCTGACAGCTGTCATAAAAAAAAAAAAAAAAAAAACAGGCAGCCTGCCAAGTTTATCAAACACTGTCAGCACTGGGAGATAACTATAAACAAAGTATCATTCAGTTCTTTTAGATTAAAGGGATGAACTTCGATCTGTAAATGAGGTCAGTTTAACCACTTAAAGACCAAACCTTTATCTGACACTTGTTGCTTACAAGTTAAAATCAGTATTTTTTTGCTAGAAAATTACTTAGAACCCAGAGACCCTAGAGCAGGGGTAGGTAACCTCGACCCTCCAGCTGTTTTTTTGAAACTACAAGACCCTGACAATCACAGGCCTGACTCCTAGAGGCAGAGGCATGATGGGATTTGTAGTTTCACCACAGCTGGAAGGCCAAGGTTACCTACCCCTGCCCTAGAGGATAAAATGGCGGTTGTTGCAATATTTTATGTCAAACTGTATTTGCGCAGCGGTCTTTCAAATGCAAGTTTTTTGGAAAAAATATGCTTTAAAGCGGAGTTCCACCCAAAAATGGAACTTCTGCTTTTCGGAATCCTCCCCCCCCCCCCCATTTCGGTGTCACATTGGGCACCTTTCAGGGGGGAGCAGATACCAGTCTAATACAGGTATTTTGCTCCTACTTCTGGGCATTGATACCCGAGCCACCCGCGGGAATCTACGCCACTTCCGGCGCCTTCGCCGTCCCCTCCCGCTGTCTTCTGGGAGACACACAGGTCCCAGAAGACAGCAGGGACCAGTAGGATTGCGCAGCGCGAGTTGCGCATGCACAGTAGGGAACCAGGAAGTGAAGCCACAAGGCTTCACTTCCTTATTCCCTTACTGAAGATGGCGGTGGCAGCACCCGAGAGCCGAGGGAGAAATCAGCTTCGGGTGCCGACATCGCGGGCGCCCTGGACAGATAAGTGTCCTTATTTTAAAAGTCAGCAGCTGCAGTATTAGTAGCTGCTGACTTAAAAAAAAAAATTTGGCGGAACTCCGCTTTAATGAATAAAAAAAAAACAAAAAAAAACGAAACAGTAAAGTTAGCCTAATTTTTTTGTATAATGTGAAAGATGATGTTACGCCCCGAGAATCGTGATCTTTATTCTAATGAAAAAAATGGTGATTCTCATTTTAGCCAGAATCGTGCAGCTCTACCCGATGCCTTTTTTTACCTTCCTCATTCTTCCCTAATCCCCCTTACCCCCAGCGGTTAGGACCCGTTACAATAATACTAAAGCAAATTATTTCCAAGTAAGGAAAGACCGATCTGCGACTGGTGAAGAAACATCTGCAGAAGGTTTACAATTCAGGAAATGTTTTATCTACAGAGGACGTTCACAAAGGGAACCTGTGATTATGGCTTATAAATAGACGGTGAACTGTAGAAGAACAGAAGGGATTTGAAGAGAAGCCTTTATACTGGAGGGCGAAAGAGAAAAGAATGAAGCAAATGCATGGAACTCGGTGCATAACTCACGGTATACTGTATAGCTTCTTCTTCCTTTTTTTTTTATTTATTTTATTTTTGGGGGAACGGTTATACTAGTTTAAGAAGTTGAAGTAACAATTGTACATATTCTGATATTTTATGGGTTGTTTGGTCTAACGCTCTTATGATCTTGTTCTGGCAGTCTTCTTCCTTCTGTGCTGCCCCTTGTCTTGGAGGTATTGCAGATTTTTATATTTGCTCTAGAATTGCTCCTGGGAATTCAGAATATTCCTTTGTTCGTATATGTACAATACTTCTACACTTATCAATTTCTTTTTAAAGGAAACCTTTGCTGAGAGGAATACAAAGGCCGTCATTAATGAACTATGGCAATTGTCAAGCAGTTTTCTGCTTTCAGAACTTTCTGGATGACTTATCTGATATGTGCCAGAACTTGTGATTGCATACGTGTCCTGGGTCAGTGACAGTGGAATTATGGAAGCCATCAGATCAGGATGAGAGCCAGTTTGTTGCTGCTTGTCTGCTTTGCACTGTAGTACATTTTTATATGATCTGAATATTAAGGCCTCATGCACACTGGACGTTTTTATAGCCAGGGTGGATAAAAATCAATGATTTAAAAAAAAAAAAAAAAATCAGATTTTTTTTTTTTTTTTTTTTATTTAAATCAGATTTTTTTTTTATTTTTATCAAATTTTATTTTAATAAAATGCTTTTGGAGTAAAAATCTATTTAGGATACAGTAATCATTTAGATTATTCAGCATGAAATGGAGCTTAGTTATGTAGCATGAGGCTGTATATTCTGCAATGTTTACATTTTTGGTGAACTCGTGCAGTGAATCCAAGCTCTGCAAGCTGAGATAACATGCACTGGATTGATGCATTCACACAATGTCACAGTAACCATGAGATAAAACAAAAAGCTCATGAATATTCCTTTATCCCATTGTTTTGCAAGTCTACAGTATGTGCACTACAAGCTGTATGACTGAATCGGTTCGGATATCGCAGTTTTATTAACTTGACAGCTTATTATTCTAAATAGGAAACCTTCATTTTGTTTGCAAATATTAAAGATTGTAACTACCAGCAAGAAGAAGTCCTTACATTTAAAGAGCACCTGTCATTTCAGATCCATGATGGCAGTGCTTGTTAGCGGGCATCCACTCGCCTGCTGCCGCCACGTCCCTCACCTTGTTGTGTCACTGCCGCATCACCAGCCATCCCATTAAAGTAAATGGGACTGTCGGTGAGTCAACAGCGGAGGAGCCACTGTGGGACAGAGATGACAGTTGCTCTTTAAAAATTATGATTGAAATTGAGTTGATTTAAATCAAACAGTTTTACTAGTGATTTAAATCAACTTGATTTAAATCAAATCCACCCTGTTTATAGCTGCTCCCCCCCCCTCCCCCTCCTCTAAACTCCCCTGCATGTTTAGCTTATGTGTCCATACACACATAGACTTTTAGCAGTGTGTAGTGGCAGGCGAGTTTAAAGGCAGGAAAAAAAAAAAAAGAACGCCAGTGCGCCCAGGAGCAGCAGAGTTTTGGCAGAAAAAAACGCTTGACGCTGCTAAACGCAGATGCTAGCCGCATTTAGCACTTCAGCGTTTATTCATAAGCCAGAATAAAATAAATAATTCTGGCCAATGAAATTAATAAATGCCTGGTGGGGACGCACCAATGAACGAGTGAGGATATTTTATTTGTGCAGTCATATATTGCCCAGCAAGTGGCGTGACAATGTTCACATACCGGCACTGTAATATTGTAGTGCTAAAGGGCTAAAGTAATATTTGATGTAATGTTTTCATGTCATATGTTTACCATTGCTTCATTTGCCATTAGAGACAGCCCAGGGCGTTCTCAGTGGCGTAAAGTGTATCCTTCACACAAGGGAGTACATGGTGTTCAATGAGTTGGCTGCCTCGTAGACTTGCATTGTGAGAAGGAGCAGTAAGGACCAACTATCAAGTCAACTTGTAAAGAGCCTGTGTATGAAATGAGCAAATATGGCTGCTCATCTGTACGTGTATATGGTTTAAATCAGTGTTTCTCAAGTCCAGTCCTCAAGGCACCCCAACAGGTCAGGTTTTCAGGATTTCCCTCAGATGAAACGGCTGTGGTAATTACTAAGGTAGTGAAACTGATCAAATCACCTGTGCAAAATAATGGGAAGCCTGAAAACATGACCTGTTGGGACTAGAGTTGCCACCTCATCCCTTTAAACCCTAACACATATGAATTACACAGGTTCTGAGGCTAATTAAATGCAGATAAGGCACGAATTGCGTTTAATTACCACCTTAATATGCCACAGAACCTGTAATTATTATGTGTTCGGGTTTAAAGGGATGAGGTGGCAACCATAGTTGGGGCGCCTTGAGGACTGGAGTTGAGCAACACTGGTTTAAATATTATTTGTTCCAATGTGATTTTATCTAGGGGGAAAAAAAATGTAAAAACTATAAACCTCTCAGCGTCTCCCACACCTCTCTGCCAACCCCTCCACTGGCTTCTGCTTGCCCAACAAATAAAATTCTAAATACTAACAACATCATACAAAGTGATTCACAACACTGCCCCAGTTATATCACCAACCTTGTCTTAAAATATCACCCTAACTGTCCTCTTCATTCCTCTCAAGACCTCCTGCTCTAATGGCCTCGTCCCCTCCTCACATGCTGTCCCCTGGGACTTCTCCAGAGCTTCTCCCATCCTTTGGAACTACCTACCTTAGCCTTTCTCAGCCTTTTTTTAACATGGAGGAGCCCTTATTAGTATATCTACACTTAGTTCACTGTACATCAGCATACCTCCAAACTTTATGAGATGGGAACGAGGGACACCTATTAGCAAAATATATAGGCATAGGACACGCCCCTGCCACGCCTACTTATTATAAAAAAAAAAAAAAAGTTAGTTAAACCCACAAAAGCTTTTTTTTTTTTTTTTTTTTACACCACTACTATTCCTTTTTACTGGCATTTGAAATGTACAAATGCTGCAATTTAGAAATTGAATGAAAGGTTTAGCACTGAGAAACACTTTTTTTGAAAGATAAAAAGTGCATGTTGTATACACCTATATACTGTAGATCAGTGGTTCTCAACCCTGTCCTCAAGTACCCTCAACAGGCCATGTTTGCAGGTTTTCCTTTGTTTTGCACAGGTGTGCTTTAAATCAGAGTCAATGGGTTGCTATTTTATCTAAGAGAAATTCCCAAAATGTGGCCTGTTGGGGGTACTTGAGGACAGGGTTGCGAACCACTGATGTACATCAGACCAAAATGAGGGACAAACGAGGAGGGACAGAGGTACTTTGTTCCAAATCAGGGACAGTTGGGAGCTATGCATTAGTGTGATGGTCAGTAGGAAGAACATTTGTGGTCAGTGGGAAGAATCCCCCTTACAGATAGCTAAAAAAATCACTTAAGTCAGTGGTTACTAATCTCAGAGGCAGAGGCTGCTCTTTGCTCAAGAACCTCCGGAGGAACCGTAGGGTACCATGAAGCCTTGGTTGAGAATGGCTGCCCTACCACAGTCTGTCCTTCTATCTCCTACTCTGTCCACTTTTAGGCGATCCCTAAAAACTCATTACCTGACAACAACTGGAAATTTTCATTAGTCCATCTGCTCATCCCTCACAGTTATTACCTTTTGTATCACTTGCCCCTCCCTTTAGATTGTAAGCTCTCAGGAGCAGGACCCTCCTAACCCTCTTGACTTGGATTGTATTTTGCCTGTACTGTAAAGCGCCTCGCATTCTGTTGTAGCTATATAAATCCTGAATAATAGTAAATGATGTGGCTTAGGTTATCGGCGGCCCCTGCACAATATTTACGTGCTTTTGACCCAGATGTGAAGCCGGATTCGATATGGGACTCATCAGTGAGTTCTCAGGCTAAAGTTGATCTGTGGGGATGTTGATACATATGCATAGTGTTAATAGAAGGAGCCATCATGTGGTGCCCTTAGTCTGGCATGTGACGGTAGAGTCGTTGTGTAGAGAATGAGGGATGACAGCACAGGCGTTGAGGGAACAGCTGCCCCCGGGCTGTGCTGGAGATGGCAGTCATGGGTTCCCTTTATAAATCCGACTGGTTAGCAGCTGCAAACACAAGGCAGTGTGGAAGGGATAGAAGATTTATCTTGGAATGTCAGTGTTTTCTCTCTGATGTTACTGTATGACAGATCAGCCATTTGTGCGGGCCAAATCAGATGATCTCATATTGCAGCTATGAAGATTATGTTATCACTCTTACACATTGTTTCAGAAGTTCTGTCTCCATTTCAAAAGCACTAAGCACTTAGAGCTGTGTTGTATGCAGTTTTTGTTTTCTATTTTAAATAATTGTAAAGCTGAATTCATGGTATCATTTTTTTCTTTTTCATAGGGAGATTGGACCTATGTAAAGTGTGCTTCCACGTGGCTGATCCACGTGGAAGCGGAGAACTACTGTAGTAGTTGCCTCTACTACGGTGATCCTCGCTGTCCTCTGGATCCAGTTGCCTACCACAGGGGGTTGCTTGCATGAGAGCCATTCAGAGAATGCCTTGTATTTTTCTCAAAGAATGCAAGGCATTCTCTGATTGGGCGAGGTGGAAATCATGACATCACAAAGTGTGCGCTGCATTCATTGAGAAAATCCAAAGCCTTCTCTGAATAGCGGTTGTTCCAAGAAAGTGAGTGTGTGGGGAAAAAGTATTACCACATTCATACATCTGCTTAGCCTAAGGCTGGCCATATATAGATCTATATAGAATTTTATATATATTATTAGATTGACTCTTCTGTTGAGTGCTCTGTTGGGAACGACCATGGGTGGATAAAAATTTGGCCAGTCCCTGCTGAACCAACCGAAATTCCATTCATCTATAGCCAGCCTAAAGGGGAGCTTCAGTCACCTGTGGGAAAATTAAACGTCAGCAACTACAAAAAGTGTAATAAACAGACACTTACCTGTCCCAGGATCCAGTGCTGTGCTCACCCAAATAAGTTTCTTTACCAGTCTTCAGTCCTCAGTGCCGGCATCGTAACTGTGGACATGAATGGTCCTGCAATCTCCTGGGACATGTGATGAGTCCCAGAAGGCTGCGGGCAGGGAGGGGTGAACGAGAACTTTCCCTAGGTATTGGATAGAAAGATCTGGATGGGGGGCGTGGTCCGGACATGGCCGAGTGAAGACGCGTTTGCACGGAGCTCCCGGCCTCTCCTAACCCATCTTGGCTATTTTAGCTCTTTTCTCGCAGAATGCTCTCAACTAAGAAGCGCACATACAGGAGGAACAAGAAGAAGCCTGGCTAGACACCCGGTGCACCCGCACTGGCGGATTTACAGAGGCTTTTTGGCAGATCTCTCCCCAGCTCCCCAGACCTTAAGATGGCGGACCCCTGTGCCTCGTGCTCACAAACCCCCGACCTCATGGCGACCCCAGCCCTCCTGGAGGAGCCCCGCAGTCCGATGTTCTACTCCAACTCCCCCGGCTTATCAGAAGTAAACTTTGATGAGACTCCCCGCCAGTCATTCATGGTCGGAGCGGATGCTGAACTGAAAGCTCTCCTACGGGCATTGCCGACCAGAGCGGACATTGAAGCCCTCGTGGGGAAGGTGGAAGCAGCACATAGGAAAGAGCTGAACGTGGTGAAGCAAGAAGTGCACTCGCTTAACACGCGGCTGACATCAGGCGAGGCCTCGCTCGTGGCCCTGGAGCGGAGAGTCTCCTCCCTAGAGACGAGCCAGGTGGATCACAGTTCCTCAGCGGTAGAACTACAGCTCAGAATGGAGGAAATGGAGGACAGAAGCCGCAGGAACAACTTGCGGCTCCGAGGCCTCCCAGAAGCTACGGGACAAGCTGACCTCCAGGCCACAGTGACGGATATTTTCCGGAGGGTGACGGGAGACCATCTACCGGAGCAGGTCGAAATCGACAGGGTACATAGAGCCCTGTGCCCCAGATCGCCGGATCCGACTAGGCCCAGAGATGTGATCTGCCGCCTTCATCATTACACCCATAAGGAGACCATTGCACGAGGAGCCTGGGAGACGGGTGAGCTGGAATTTGATGGCGCACATGTGAAGATACTTCCGGATATTTCCAGATCGACCCTCATCCGCCGAGCCATACTGAAACCTCTACTTGATCTGGCTCGGCGCTGCAACGCTACCTACCGATGGGGCTTCCCGCTATCAGTAACCTTCACCAAGGAGCAGAGATCATTCCTGCTACGCTCTCCGGACTCTCTACCGGCCGTGTTTGACTTCCTGGGCACGGACCCAATTGAAGTCCCCAACTGGCTAGCCTACCTGCCTAGAGCTCCAGGGCGCCCTAACATAATGCGACACCAGGCGCCAAGACCGCAGAGAACACAGAGAAGCGGACGCCGCCCCCGATCCCTCTCCCAGGAGAGCCAGCGGGAAGTGTGAGTACATTTTCGTTACCTCTCCTCTCCCTCACACTGCGGCCGATACTACTTAGCAGCTCTACGGACTGTTGCTGAGTAATCCCCTTTGTTACCCCCTTGTGGAGATCCTCATGGACACTGCACACTTACCCTCCCTCAGTAGGCCCGGCCCTGAATGAGCCCCCTTTGTCCCCTCATATTGCAAGGCTCCCGTGTTCAGGTATGACCCCATGAACTAATCCAACTACCTAACTGAGCCGCTCTGTCCCAACCCACAGCGCCAGAAGTTATACTATCCCTATTTCAGTCAGGAGGAGACCCCTGGAGATTTTTCCCTAACCCTCTACACGTTGAACAGAAAATCTTCTGAGGGCCAAGTTGGTTCATTACCTGCATTTACATCGGTCCCTCCGGAGGAATTTTTTCGATTTAAGGACACAACAGAGAATGAGCCAACCTATCCTGACCAGAACTACCCACTATATATTTAGCCTGAGTTGTGGCTTGCCGGTCAGGCGTGAGGTAACCGCTGCTTCTCAACTGCTGGACTTCCCCTTCTAGGTTTACATTCCGAATGTTATGTTGTTTTTCTGTTGGACAGGAGGGGATGTCTGGTTGGGGTGCATATGACTAAGCTGACTCTTATTATGCAGTGAACTGCAGGTTCACATAGGAGAACATGCAGTTCAGTGAGGGAGATACTTGGCCGTGGAGGAGGGGGAGTGGTAGAGGCTGCACTGTAATACTTGTTTTTTGCAAATGACGGTTCTCCTCTCCCACCTGGTGACGTTGGCAGCCGGAAAACCCGGATGGGCCTACCAGCATAAGCTTTGGCTGGAAGCTAACTATGGGGGGAATATTCCAAATCCACACTAATGAAGTGGGGGTGCACCCTGTATGCGTTTGGCTATAAGCCCGTACATTCCCCCTCCGCGGTTCACTGATCAATAACAGGTGTCGGCCGCAGGGTGGGGAGAGGAGACCCCTAATCCGTTTCTCCGTCTAGGTATATAAGCACCGGGATCAACCGGGGCAACCAGTTTTCTTCTGTATTTGGTTTTTGTTTATATTTTCGTTATACTATATTCCGATTACAATATAGCTTCTTGAGTTCACCAAGATGGGTGGGAGTATCGGGACCTCACACACGGGCGATATCCATCCACACCCCACGTAGGCCTTGCATGTACCCGAGACTTTAAGGGTATATGCACTTTAAAGTAAGTTCTATCTTACTAACTTAGATTGGTACTAGGTGAGACAGCTAGAGTGTGTGAAGTCGCTGTCCCACCTCCTTTCTGTTCCTTTTCTTTCCTTACCCCCTTCCTTCCTTCCTTTCTCCCTCCCCCCTCCTTTCCCCATACCTGACTGTAATTTGAGACAGTTTTTTTTTCCTAATTTTTGAAGACATGGCGGTGGACTCTTTCAAGGTGACATCGCTTAATGCCAGGGGTCTCAACACCCCTGAAAAGAGACGCATGCTTCTGCATGATCTCAAAAAATCACGCACAGACATTGCGTTCATACAAGAGACCCATTTTAAAACAAACAAATCCCCTGCACTCCAGAACAGATCTTTTCAACACGTTTACCACTCCACAAACTGTAGTAGCAAATCTAGGGGCACATCTATCCTGATCTCCAATAGGTTGCCTTGGCGTTTCCAGGATATGTTGGCAGACCCTGAGGGACGCTATTTGTTCCTGAAGGGCCGCTTGGGAGAGGCCCAGTTCACGCTGGCCACCCTTTATGCACCCAATGAACAGCAGGCAAATTTCATCAGGCGCATAATGAGGAAACAGCATACAGGGAAGGCCAACTGATTCTGGGGGGTGATTTTAATATGCCACTGGATCCCTCAGTGGACACATCCTCAGGCACCTCCTCTTTATCGCAGTCACACCGAAAATGTATCAGACAATCTATACATGATGCTCATCTACTTGATGTATGGAGACTCCAACATTCGGGAGAGAGGGACTATACCTTCTTCTCTTCCCCTCATAAGGTATACTCCAGAATAGATTTCTTCCTCGTCCCGCATGACCAACTACATCTAGTGGAAGCGTCCACAATTGGTCAGATCACATGGTCAGACCATGCGCCAGTTCACCTCACGTATACGCTTACTGAGAGACCCTCGCCTAGATCTCTCTTCTGGCGACTGAATGAGAGTCTGCTACAGAACCTGGAGGTGCTGGGGGATGTGTCCAAAGCCTTAGAGGCATATTTCCAGGAAAACGATACCCAAGACTGCGACCCCGGTATTTTGTGGGAAGCCCACAAGTGTGTGTTAAGGGGGGTACTTATTAAACAGGGGGCCACCATTAAAAAAGAGAGGAACAAACAGCTTGCCGGATTGCTCGCCGAACTGTCTACCCTTGAATCCCAACACAAACAGTTGCCCTCTAGAGACCTAGAGGTGAGACTGGGACACTTGCGAACACAAATTAATGACCTACTCCTCTATAAAGCAAAGGCGGCTCTGCAGTTCTGCCGTAAATTGTCTTACGAGTCGGGGGAGAAATGTGGCAAGCTGTTGGCTAGATCAGTGAGGGAAATTAAAGCAACCTCGTACATCCCACAGATAACATTGCCAGACGGTAAGAAGGCCACCATCCCAAAACAAATTGCAAAAGGTTTTGAAGACTTCTACTCTGGCCTGTATAATCTCCCCCCCCCCCCCCTCTAGCCCAGCACATATTGACAAATACGTGTCCGAAGCCCAAATTCCCTCTCTATCTGAAGAAACTAAAGGCATATTAGATGAACCAATTACATTAGATGAACTACAAAACGCAGTCAAAGCCATGAAAATAGGCAAGGCACCAGGGCCGGTATCCAGTACTATAGGACTTTCCTCCCGGTACTGGGCCCACGTCTTCTGACATTTTTTAACACATTAGGAGTAGACTCTGCCTTCCCCAACGAAACTCTCAAAGCCCATATCTCTTTAATCCACAAGGAGGGGAAAGACCCATCCTCGTGTGGAAGTTATCGCCCCATATCTCTTTTAAATGTCGACCTCAAAATATTCTCTAAAATTATAGCAACTAGATTAGCGACACATCTCAATTCTCTGATTCATCTGGATCAAGTGGGGTTCATCCCATCCAGAGAAGCCAGAGATAACACCATCAAAGTCCTCAACCTTGTCCATCTAGCAAAGTCCAAGAATATCCCCAGTATTTTCGTTAGCACTGACGCGGAGAAGGCCTTCGATAGGGTGCACTGGGATTATATGTTCTCAGTGCTCCGCCATGTTGGCCTAGGTGACAGAATGCTGAAATGGATTGGCAGCATCTACTCGACTCCATCGGCACAAGTGAAGGTCAATGGTATACTCTCAAGTCCTTTTCCCATCAGAAATGGTACACGACAGGGATGCCCTCTGTCCCCCCTGCTTTTCGCTCTTTCTCTTGAGCCCTTTCTTTGTAGGATCAGATCACACCCAGACATCACAGGTCTTCAAGTGGGCAATACACACTGCAAAATCTCAGCATATGCTGACGACCTCCTTTTCTCCCTCACAAAACCTAAAATCTCCCTCCCTAACCTAATGCGAGAGTTCAAAACATATGGGGAGATCTCGAACTTGAAGATAAACTTCACTAAGTCAGAGGCAATGGGTGTCTCGGTCCCCCCTGGTGTTTTGATTGACCTCCAATCAAACTTCAAATTTAAATGGCCCTCATCAGCACTTAAATACTTAGGCACGTTTATCCCCCCAGATGTGGCACGGACATTTGACCTAAACTTCCCCCCACTGTTGACAAAGACCCGGATTTTATTAGATAGATGGCATACAGGCTTCCATTCCTGGTTCGGGAGATGTAATCTGCTTAAAATGAGTATCCTACCGAAATTCATCTACCTGATTCAAGCTTTACCAATCCACATCCCGCCCTCTTTCTTCAAGCAGACTCAAGCTCTTTTCACTAAATTTATTTGGGCACACAAAAGGCCGCGACTGCGCCACGCACAACTGACCCTACCCAAACACTGTGGGGGACTGGCAATGCCCGATGTACGCTTATACTACATGGCCGCTCATTTGGGGCGTGTACTGGATTGGAGGAGAAATGGTGCTTCCAAATTGTGGATAAATCTGGAGCAATCACAGTCGGTTGTGCCTTTGGGGAGTGCGTTATGGTGCGTTGATGATCTCCCGGGCTCCCTGACAACGCATCCTCTTATAGGCACCACCCTGAGGAATAGCCACCGAAGCACCTCCCACCCAGCTTACACCTCAAGGACATCTCCCCTATACCCCATTTTGGGCAACCCTAAATTTGAACCAGGCATGGAGGCAGCGGAATTGACATCTCTTAGAGAGACCGGAAGGGACTGCGCAGTGAGGTTTATTAGTGAGGGGAAATGGCCGACTTTAGAAGATCTTTGCAATCCAGCGGGTCTGTATCGACTGACCTTCTGGAGGGCATTGCAACTACACCACTTTTTCCACTCACTCCCAGAACCACACAATTTCACTCGTGAACTAACACCATTTGAGACATTATGCTCTGAGGACACCCCATTGGCTCATATCTTGTCACAAGCGTATCTCTTGCTGAACACGCCAACGTCGCAACCGCATTTGACTTGTCTAACCAGGTGGGAAAGAGACCTGCAGCGCACCTTCTCTCCTTCACAGAAAGCTCGGATCGTTTCCCTCTCCCTCAAATCCTCGCAATGCGCTAAAATACAAGAATCTAACTTTAAACTGCTCACGAGGTGGTACATGACACCTTCCAGACTAAGAAAATGTTACCCGGATTCTTCCGGGCTATGTTGGCGTTGCGAGGAGGAGGAGGGAACTCTGATCCATGTCTTTTGGACATGCCCTAAGCTACAGACCTTCTGGGGCGAAGTTAGGCGAATCACACAAAAATTCACGGAGTATGAGGTCCCGGAAGACCCCGCTTTTTTCCTCCTCCACCTTTCCTCTATACCCATCAAAACATATAAAAAATCACTGGTTCGACATCTTCTTAATGCAGCGAAGGGTTGTATTCCCATTTTTTGGAAGCAGACCCTCCCTCCTCCCATAAAACTCTGGCTTAAAAGAGTGGAGGAAATTAAGCAGATGGAGGATCTGATACTGACGGCACAACACAAGCAAGAGATGTTTAAGCAGACTTGGGATAATTGGAATATGTTTATATTTTCTGATGAGGGTCAGCGTCTCTTGTCCTAACTGAACGTACCGCGCCCCCTTGGCCTGGTATGGCGTAAGCACCCGCCCACCGCCGTGTCTTCCTCCCCCCTCCCCCCCCCCCCCCCCTCTCCCTTCTTCCCCCCACTCCTAGCACCTTCTCCCCCCCCCCTTTTTTTTTTTTCTTTTTCTTTTCTTCTTTTTCCTTCTCCCCCCTTCATATTTTCTTCCCGCTTATCTCTGTTTCTCCTTTCCACTTTTTCTTTTCTCTTAACTACCTTATAGATACCTTAGCTTCCTTTCCTTCTCTCCCTCTTTCTTTTTAAAGTAAAGTGGAAAGTCGGGCGAGGAACACCATTCATAGGCATCCCCATGACAAGATGTAGATTATCTCAGAACATACCCTAATAGTTGACGAGGCATATATCTGTGAACTCTATGTTATTAAACCTGTAATACCTTGCATTGTACACCTCTTCTATAAGCATTTCAATTGTAACATGGTTTTTTCTCAAATGTAACTGTCAGCATTGGGGGTTTCCCCGCCCTTGTATGGAGTTTAATAAACTTTATATTTGAAAAAAAAGAAAGATCTGGATGCCGCACATTGGATAAAGTAGAAAACTTGTCTTTATTGTAGAGATAGGACAATAAAAAGTACAAGACAATCATGCAGGATGTACAGGATCAACTAACGCGTTTCACACTCTGAACTGAGTGCTTACTCATAGCTCCCTAGAACTTTCCCTAGGCGATCGGAGCGGAAGTTGAAGCGGGTACTTGTCAAAACCAGGTACCTGTTGTCTCCCCCCCAAACAACAATATGTACCAAATGTGTTTAAAGTGGTGTTCCGGACGAAATGATACTTTTTAAATAAAAATACCCCCATAATACACAAGCTTAATGTATTCTAGTAAAGTTAGTCTGTAAACTAAGGTCTGTTTTGTTAGTTTATAGCAGTAGTTTGTTATTTTATAAACTTACAGCAGGCCGTGGCCATCTTAAGTGTGGGCATCTGAAGCCAGACTGTATTTCTTATGGGATCTCATCCTTGCAGATCTCGCACATGCTCAGTGCAGCACAAGCAGTGTAATAGGTTTCAGGTCAGGTTTCCATAGCAACGTCAGTGTCAGAGGAAGTTGCCGCCCCTTCCTAGAAGGCATTGCAAACAGGAAATGATGCGATGGGCCACGGCCAGGGAGGAGGAAGTAAAAAATGAATACAGCAGATATACAGTAGGTGCTGAGAAAAAAAAAATTTAAATATCCAATTCGTTTACAGTGCACAGTTTAGTGAGGGATGCTGAAGAGTTGTAAAAGTGGGTGGAACTCCACTTTAGGGAAGGAGGAAGAAGAGCAGAATTTTCCCTTTTGGGTGAAGTTCCAAGGTATTGGCCTATGTTGCATGGCAGGTAACGTAGTTTTGATTGATATGCACCTCATCCAACCAAAGATCTGTATTTGTTTGTGCTTTATCATTGTGCTTTACAGTGTTTACTATTGGTCTTCTTGTTTATGGTGTGGGTAGTTGATAACAATACATCTGCAGCACGTCCCTATTAGAGAAAATTTTCCAAGGAGAGTAAGTCTGGGACTTTTGAAGTGCTTACAGACAAACACATAATCTGTTAAAAAATAGTTTTTAATAATCCCAACATGTTTCGCCCTCAGGGGCTTTTTCAGAGGGAGATGATACTTTAGAACTGTTTTAAACAAAACTCCAAAACAATTTGACAAAATCAGAAAAGCTAATAATTGGTCTTCATTATATACCTTGTAACTTTTCTTTTTTTTTTTTCTCTTTTCTCTCTTCTCTCTTTTTCCTGTCCCACATAAAAATAGAACAAAATGTTCTCCCTTATTTTCTTTCCCTCATTGGATTTAATGATAACTCACTGCTGGGATGTCTGCTCTCATATCCCAGGGTGCGCTTGGTAAATCTGACTTCAATTAACAGTGAAGTAACGGGAGAGGACAGCGTGATCACATTGCAGAAAATCCTCCCTTGTCTTTAAACTTGTGTATCATTCTGTTAAATTAGTATAAACCCTCTGTGTTTTTTAGTTTAAAAAATTGATCATAAGAAAAAAAAAAAAATCCCCAGTAAACTATTTGTTAAAATACTTACCCCGCCACTTGCAGTTTGCAACTTTCAATGTTGCTGGCTCCTGCTCTTCAGTGCTGCTTCTCTGAACTTCTGGTCTTCAAAGACACATGTGAATTCGCATGCCAAATCGCAGCAGTGTGAACCAGGGCTTATGTCGCGTACCCACGACCGGACTTTCCGGCAAAAAAAGGTCCGACGGAATCGTTTCATCTGATATTCCGATCGTGTGTGGGCTTCATCTGACTTTTCCTTTAGAAAATTCTGACGGACCTAAAAAATAGAACATGTTTTAAATCTTTCCGACGGAATCAATTCCTATCGGTAAAACCGTTCGTCTGTATCCTATTCTGACGGACCGAAAACGACGTAAGGACAGCTATTGGCTACTGGCTATTTTAACTTCCTTTTTCTAGTCCCGTCGTACGTGTTGTACGTCACCGCGTTCTAAACGATCGGACTTTGGTGTGATCGTGTGTACGCAAGTCCGTTTCAGCGGAACTCTGTCGGAACTCCGTCAGAAAAATCGTCAGAGTTTATTCTGATGGTAAAACCCGTCGTGTGTACGCGGCATTAGTGTCACTTTAAAGCACGATGATACTTATGTCAGCTCACAGGAGGTGACAGGGGCACTGCATTTCTGGTGATTTCTGTATTTGCTGAAAATATTATTGGCCTAAAAACGTAAGCAGCCAACACATCTAAGGACTGGTAGTAATATAAAAGGCCTGGAAAAAGAGGTCCGGCCATTGTATGTAGTGCTGGGAATATGATGTAGCTTTCTTGTAGAAAAAAATGCGTAAGGAATGATGTCTGTTATCACTGGAGAAGAGGGAGAATTCCCAGAGTATGGATGACTACAGAAACCTGTCGGTGCATTTTCAGACATGTTTCCAGAGATAAGAGGCCCTTTGATGTTCTGCATCCCCCTTACATATGATTGTTATGCGGTTTAAAGAGTATATATATATATATAGTGCATAGAATGGACATTTTTGGTATCGAAAATTCAGGATGCACTTAAAGCGGAGTTCCACTCGGTTCTGTGTTTTATTAAAAGTCAGCAGCTACAAAAAGTGTATAATAAACACACACTCGCCTGTCCCATGATCCAGCCATGCGGGCGCCCTAAGCCTCGCTCCTCTCCCCCGCCGGTCCGTGGCACTGGTGTTCTATCGAGAAGTGCCTCCCGTCGAAAACTGCCTCCGATGGGTCTGCGCATGCGCAGTACCAAACGTCGCTCCCGCTGATATGTCGGTCGGCTGGCATGACGTCATGCGCAGATCGTCTGAGCCATTTAGTCTACGGGGAGAGGAGTAGTCGCCTAGGTGGCAGTGGGAGCTGGGTACCTGTCAAAACTAGGTACCCGCTCTCCCCCCCCTCCCAAAAAAAAAATGACATGCCAATGTGGCAGAAGTATTTAAAGCGGAAGCTCCACTTTTGGGTGGAATTCCACTTTAACCGAAACTGAAAATGACAGTTTTTTAAAAAAATATATATTTTTATATATAATTGTAATATATTTGACTTTTTAATTAATATCATGAATTTAGCACAAGAAAATCTCATGAAAAATACTTCCCTTTAAATTCTATTTATGTCTTCAACTCTTCACGCTGGTCCCTTGCTCTTCCGTGGTGGTGTTAAAAATCCTGCTTGCTGCAAAAACCCACCAAAAATGCACCTCCCTGCTTGAAATGCATTAAAAATGGAGCAAGGGCGCATCAATAACGCACCCGTGTTACGTTCTTGATGCGGTTTTTGAGTCACATGGCCTATGAAAAACATAGCATAAGCACAGTAATATTGTGGTAAAATCGTGGTCAAATTGCGTCAAAAATCGTGTTTTCTGCGCCATTATCTGCACCCTTTTCTCTATCGGCAAAATTCCATAAACACAATTTTCACCCGATATGTTTCGGCCACAGAAATTTCGGTACATCTCTGTTGGTTACTGTTTTGAATGTAGAGATTTGTAGATCAGCTAGTAGAGGAGATTTAGTTACTCTAAAGCCGCGTACACACGGGCGGACTTTTCGACCGGACTGGTCCGACGGACTTTCAACAGACTTTTGACAGACTTCCGACTGACTTTTTTTTAACGAACGGACTTGCCTACACACGATCACACCAAAGTCCGACGGATTCGTACGTGATGACGTACACCGGACTAAAATAAGGAAGTTGATAGCCAGTAGCCAATAGCTGCCCTAGCGTCGGTTTTTGTCCGTCGGACTAGCATACAGACGAGCGGATTTCTGGGTCCGGTGTAGTTACGACATAAAGATTTGAAGCATGTTCCAAATCTGAAGTCCGTCAGATTTTCGACTGGAAAAGTCCGCTGAAGGTCCGATGAAGCCCACACACGATCGGATTGTCCGCCGGACTCGGTCCGTCGGACCAGTCCGGTCAAAGTCCGACTGTGTCTATGCTGCATAAGGCGAAGTCCTAACTATCGCTATGTCATTGAATGTACTGATGAGAATTTTCGTATAAATGTTTGTGTGAAAATCTACCAGTGTATGGGTAGCTTAAAGTGTAAGTTCACCTTCTGTAAGGTGAACTTACACAGGACCCCCTCCTTGCCCCCCATTGGTCCCGCTGATCTGGACCGTGAATCTCCCGTTCTGAGCCCCGGTATGTCCGTGTCAGGAGTCCGGGGCTTAGAACCCCCCCTCGGCATCCATTTTCTTCATAGCTGACAGGACGGGCTATGTGACTGCTGATTGGTTGGCGCCGCCCATGTGGTGCTCTAAAACGTCTCTCCTGTTGAGGTAAGTTTTGGACATTCAGCTGAGGGGATTTCTAAGCCCCGGACTCCTGACGCGCATATACCGGGGCTCAAAACAGGAGATTTCCGCGGTCCAGGTCAGCGGGTCCTGTGTAAGTTCACCTTACAGATTTTCTTGTAAAGGTGAACTTACCCTTTAAAGATATGAGATTTTTTCATTAGCACAGATAATCAGACTTTTCCTGGTTTTTCCATTATTGCCACACATCATATTTAGCACATTTTTCTGCAGACCACCTCATAGATGAACGGCCGCCAGAGCAGGATTTTTACTTCCTCAGCGTTTTCTGTGTCTGTGTCGTCTTCAGTATTGTGTATCGCAGAGCAGCCCGTGGGTTGTCACTGTGTAATCACAACTTGTGCTCCTTCACAGAAATGAGACGTTTTTAGAGAGAATTCACCCAGCATGACCACAGTATTCTTGGTCATTGTTGCAGTGATTAGACAGAGTCATAAATCATACTTGTAATATTACTCCTCTGTAGTTCCTCTGTGAATACATTGTGTGGTTGGGTTCACATAGTAATCAGGCTAAGAGTAAAATTAAAGGCCTTGGAGCTCAGTCTTTGAGCTGTTTATTCCTCGTGGTGTTGGTAGGGACCACCCTGTTTTTGTACATATGGGCTTATTTAAAGTGTTACTAAACCCACAACAGTAAAATCAGTCCGTATATGCAGTAAAGCATGCTTGTTATACTCACTGTGGAACCTAAGGGGTTAATCCTCTGCATTGTATAAAAAGGCTGTTGATCCTGTCTTCTCTGATCCTCCCCTTCTCCCACTGTCCTCAATCCATCTCCTGATAGTACTAGGGCTGTCCCAATACCGATACTAGTATCGGTGCCGATACCGAGCACTTTCCCGAGTACTTGTACTCGGCAAATGCTCCGATGCTTAATCTGATAACTGGACAGTCAGCGGTGATCGGTGCGGCACGGGGGAGGAGTTACAAGCACCGATCTCCCTGTATAAATTTCAATAAAGCAGCTGACAGCCCCTTTTCCTCCTCTCCCTCCCGTGGCTTTCAGCTGCTTTATTGAAATCTATACAGGGAGATGGACTCCTCCCCATCGCCGCACCGATCACCCCTGACTGTCCCCCATATCCTCCTCCAGTCTCCCTCCGTGTTCCGGTCCCCCTCCGTGCTCCTCGGCCCCCCCCTCCGTGCTCCTCCGCCCCCTCTGTCTTCAATCTGTCAGGATGGAGAGCGGAGGAAGGAGCCGGTAAATATGTCATTTACCAGCTCCTTCCTTTTCTAAATGCACAGAGTCAGTGATCACTGACTGTCCATTCATAACTGTCACTGAGCATCGTAAACGCGATGGGCTTACGATGCTTCAGTTTATGAATGGAGAGGGGCCTCTATCTCCTGTCCATTCATCTTCAGTGCAGCTGGGGCTGCAGAGAAAGGGAGTGGGGAATCTGTCCTCAGTCCCTTTCCCTGTCTCAAAAGGAAGATGTCAGGGGTCTGTTAAGACCCCTGATATCTCACCAAAGCCACCCCTCAACAGGGCTAATAAAAAAAAAAAAAAAAGGATTGTAATAAATAGATATTAAAGAGGTTAAATTGTAAAAATAATAAAAAATAAAATAAAAAAACACACTGACACCGTCCACTCCCCCCCCCCCCCCCAAAAAAAAAGCATTGTAAAAAAAAAAAATACTGACACAGTCCACATGTCATCAGTGCTGAATATTAGTGCCACTGTTACATGACATTAAAATAAAGTATCGGTATCGGCGAGTACTTGAAAAAAAGTATTGGTACTTGTACTCGGTCCAAGATAGTACAGTACAGAGCCTTGGGGGCACTCTGCACATGCTCAGTTGGGTGTGTATTGCTAGAGATTTTTTTTTTTTTTTTTTCTTGGGAGATTGTATGTGATCAGCACAGGGCCAATCAGCCCTGTCCAGACAGAGGGTCTGGGGCCCTGCAGCCTCATAGGGGGAGAATAAAAACTCCTTCTATAAGCTTTAACCAGACACTGATAGAAGTCACAAGACTGCTATATACTGCTGATGAGGAAAGGTATTTAGAATTTCCATGTTCTGTGTGATATGGGAGACCAGATATAGTGAATGCAGGGTCCTGGGTTTAGTAACACTTTAAAGTCTATCTCGAGATAAAAGTTAGCAACTTAAAAAAAAAATAAAAAAGAATTATAATCTGCTAAATTTAGGGTTTGGGTTCTTCGCTCTGGTGCTATTTCTGGGTGCTAGGGACTAATAATCCAGAGCTGTGGATGTGCATGCTTCGGTTCTCATGCGCTGATGTCATTGCCTACAAGCTCTCCTCCTCTCCCCCTGTACTCTGAATCCTGACACAGTACCAAGACAGGGTGCTCCAGCGCTCAGAGCAAGGATCCAGAATTGCATCCCTTCCTCCACTGTTAATACATGCTGTAGAATAGGCGTACCACCCTTCGTCTATTCTTTGCCCCCTTGCTTCACTGCCCCTGGGGCAGCTGCCCCTCCTGCCAACCCCTAGTCCTGGCCATGACTGAAACTGATGGCAATCACGAAGGCCTGCTAAAAGTTTGCATACAGAATAAAACATCTATGGTCAGGAGTCTACAATGTGCTTCTAATATTGGGTATACCTATTCCCCCCCCCCCCCCTTCCTTTACTGCACCCAGGGCAGCTGCCCCTCCTGCCCACCCCTTGTCCTGGCCCTGACTGGACAGCCAATAAGAAGTGACCATGGTGACCGCAGATTAAAGATCAAAATGTGAGCTGTGGCTGTCCATGCAAGCACCATCCGGTTTGACAAAATTCAATGTATAAATAAACATAGCCGGGTGGAAAATCAGTGAACAGTGACTATGTTCTGTCAGATGCAGTTACCGTTCAGGTATTCTATAGCCAGCAGTGGAGACACCTCTGTTAGTGTGTATATGGGCCAATCTATTGATTTTGCAGGCTAAAGAGAGAAAATCGAGCTGCGAATGGTGTCCATTCGGTGAGTAAACGGGTTATTTAGGTTTTTTCATTTTATGCCAACAGTTATGCCGCGTACACACGAGCGGAATGTCTGTCAGAAAAAGTCCGATGGGAGCTTTTCATCGTATATTCCGACCGTGTGTATGCCCCATCGGACTTTTTCCGTTTAAAAATTCGACGGAAAATAGGAAACATGTTCTAAATTTTTCCAACGGAACTAATTACTATCGGGAAAACCGATCGTCTGTATGCTGTTCCGACGCACCAAAAACGACGCATGCTCTGAAGCAAGTACGAGAAAGCAGCTATTGGTTACTGTCCATTGAACTTCCTTTTTCTAGTCCCGTCGTACGTGTTGTACGTCACCACGTTCTGGACGGTCGGACTTTGGTGTGATCGTGTGTACTCAAGACAGCTTGAGTGGAATTCCATCGTAACTCAGTCGGAAAAACCTTCAGAGTTTATTCCGACAGCAAAACCGGTCGTGTGTACAGGACATTTGTTTTAGAAAGGAGTGAGGGATGGAATGAGCAGCCCGCAGAGTAGCTTTAGGCAAGCCTATACTGTATATTGGTTCTCAAGTATGGCAGCATCAGAATATACTCTTTCACGATAAATGCAAGAAATGTCTGAATCAGGCGGCAGCACTAACAATGCGGATGTGTCATATTTAGTTAAAGTCTTTATTTGAATATTATTTGAAGTATCAAGAAACTCTCCATTGGAGATGATTTCCTACCAGCAGGTATGTTTTCCATGGCTGTCTTGTAGTGTAGGCAGTAATCTCCCTGAACTCCTTCTGTAGAATCTTCCAAGGCCTGAAGATCAGTTCTTTATTTCCTGAGAACAAATCCTCCCCTAAGTATAACGTTCTTTCAACCTAATTCATAAAATGTGGACGCCCAGAGCAGAAGCACACGGTGTCTCTACCTTGATAACATGTTATGGGATCTAACAGAAAACCACAGCAACCCAACATCATAATTGAAGACAATTTCTTTGTACTCTTAGGCGAAATCTACCATCCGGGAGACATCTGGCTTGAATCTGGGGAGAATTTAATTTTACCGACTTTAATATTAGTTCAGTAGCCAGTTAGGGAGTCTGAGCCTAGCACACACATTTAAAGGGTAAGTGTATTGTTATCCTAAAATCACGTTAAATCCTTTCCTTTCCGTATATCAGTATTGTAGTCTCTGACGTTAGATCAGAAGAAACCCCGGTCCACACCGCCTGGCGGACTTAGTGTTTAGTTCTACTAATGTTCTGTATACTATGCAGAAGAATGGATGTTGCCGTCTTTTCATTTTCAACTCAAGAGGAAGGGGGGCAAAGCTGTTGCCTTGCCTAGGACCCTGGTTTCCTTAAAGCATATGTAGACCTCCCAAAAATATATAATTTCAGCTTACGAGTCCTTGGATGTGGTGGTTGCATTCGATTGCATCCTATGCATTAAGGTGAAAAAACACCTGTCATTGACTGGCCTCCCAGCCCCCCATTTTACTTACCTGAACCCTCAAACTTGTCCCACGGGGACGCGCTCTCTCTCTGCCCGGGGTTCCTGGCTCTTGATTGGATAGATTGATAGCAGCGCAGCCATTGGCTCTAGCTGCTGTCAATCAAATCCAATGAAGGGGGCAGCGCCGAGTCCTGCATTCGGCCTCTATGGAAAGCTGGACTCGGGAGCATGCCCTAAGGTAACCACCCGAGAGAGTGCTTCTTCTAGGGGGTTATCTGACGTGGGGAGGAGTCGAGAGAGCCGCCAAGGGACCCCAGAAGAGCAGGTTCGGGGCCACTCTGTGCAAAATGAGCTGCACAGTGGAGGTAAGTATGATATGTTTTGTTATTTGAAAAAAAAAAACCCGCACCTTTAGTGTCACTTTGATCTTAAGATTTTTATTCTTTTGCTGTTAACATACTTCCTGTGCTAAACTGACAACACTCCCTCACCCTACTATATCAGAACAACGAAAACAAAACCAGAACCACCTCCCCTCTCCTATTGCCCATAGCATAGGGGGGCATGGTTCTGTAGTCCTCAACACAGGCAGAGAGCACAGGAAATTATCAGTTAACAAGATTTACGGCAAGATCAACGGGAATTTTTTAGATAGATATAAGAAAATGCTTTCAGTGGTATATTTAATAGACCAAAAGGGACCAAAAAAGAGAAGTTCATCGTTAGGGGTTTATATACACTAATTCACAGCTATGTCTTCAACCCTTTGTAAGCACTGATGCCCTCTGTGCAAAGCTTACACAGGGTTTGGTCTCATCAGAGGAACAGAGTAGCAGCGGCAGCTTTGTAAAGCTAAATATAAGTGGGCTAAGACTAGTAAGAGTCTCTGTAGGCCCGGTTCACACTTGTGCGATGCCAGACATCGCATGTAATTCGCAGCGCACTGCTGTTCACATTACATGCGATGTCTGTGCGATATCAGCCATACAGATAGTATGGCTGATATCGCACCGCATTCGGTCCAAACACGCACAGGACCCTTTTTTCTGTTCAGACCAGAATCGGATCGCATGTGTGTTCACACATATGCGATCCGATTCATGTCCGAACTGTCAGTTCGCAGTGCGATATGCAAGCTGAACTGGGGGTGTCGTTAATAATGTATTGACACTCCCCAGCGATTCGCATATGGCAGTGTGAACTGACATGCGAGTCGGTGTGATGCGGGAACCTGCAGTGGATTTGCGGTGTTCTCGCATCGCACAAGTGTGAACCCGCCCTTAATCCTTTTCAGCCAGCTTACGTTTGAGGTGTTACATCACCCTACCTGTGAACTTCCTCTGAACTTGTCTCCTCCCAAACCCCCCACCCCTTTCTCTTAGCAATGGACACTCTGGTTTTTTTTTTTTTAGGGTTTTATTAGTTCTTTATTTGGGTATTTTTGCTTTACTTGTCTGGGCAAAACTTTGTTACCCTCTCTGGGAGAGTCATGCGGCACATATGCATCGGAGTACCCAGTATCTGCGCGTGTGCAAAGACCACTAATAGGAAAGTTAGAAACTGTTCCTGTCTGAAACCTTCCCTGTCTGTCAGGACTTGAAACACCTGGTGGCACTGTGGTTCCTTGGGCGGAGGGTTGTAATTCCAGTGTCCACCAGTGAGTGTCTCCCAGCAGCCAGGAGACACCACTAATCAGATTCCACCTAATGCTGGCTACTGGGAGGGTATTTATGTCTTCCCATACTAAGGCCCCTTTCACACTTATACGACTTGTCCCACGATTTTGTACTGCAAAATCGTATGACAAGTCATTCTCCATGATTTGCAATGACTACCATTCATATTGGCACGACTTTAAGTCGTGCCGACTTGAAAGTAGTCCCTGCACTACTTTGGTCCAACTTCTATGCGAGTTGTACTCCATAGACCTCAATGTTAAACCCTGAAGTAGCATGCAAGTCGTGCCTGAATAATATAGACACGACTTCAGTACGACTTTGTAAGCACAAGCCTGGCCTCGCTATTCGGGAAAGGAAAACTTTTTTTTTTCCTTTCCCGATGAGCGACAGGCAGTGCTGACAGCTGTCTGGTATGAATCCTGAGGGGGAACGCCGCGCCAAGTTTTAAATGAAAAAACCGGTGTGGGTTCCCCCCCCCCAGGGGCATACCGGTGGAGCCGGCAGAAGATGCGGACACCGGCAGAAGACGCCGGAGAGACCCCCGAAGTCGGAAGAGGACCCCCGAAGTCGGAAGAAGATCCCGGAGCTGCCTAATAAATTATTTTAAAAACCTGTGTACTGTGTTTTTTATTGACGCTTTTTTCCCTAGGTGAATGGGTAGGGGTACCCCATACTTATTCACATAGCGTGGGGGGCCGGGATCTGGGGGTCCCCTTATTAAAGGGGGCTCCCAGATTCCGATAAGCCCCCCGCCCGCAGACCCCGACAACCAACGGCCAGGGTTGTCGGGAAGAGGCCCTTGTCCTCATCAACATGGGGACAAGGTGCTTTGGGGTACGGGGCCGCAGGGCGCCCCCCCATGCCCCAAAGCACCCACCCCCCATGTTGAGGGCATGCGGCCTGGTACGGTCCAGGAGGGGGGGGGGGCGCTAGCTCTTCCCCACCCCCATTCCTGACCGGCCGGGCTGCGTGCTCGGATAAGGGTCTGGTATGGATTTTGGGGGGACCCCCCAGGCCGATTTTTTGGCGTAGGGGTTTCCCCTTACAATCCATACCAGACCTAAGGGCCTGGTATGCCCCTGGGGAGGAACCCACGCCAGTTTTTTTATTTAAAACTTGGCGTGGAGTTCCCCCTTATGATTCATACCAACTACTGTATGTTTTCATTTGTTAATGCCAAAAACGTGGCAAAGTAGTACTGCTCCTAAATCGCGGTAAAATCGCGGCCGCGAAATCGCGGTAAAATCGTGCGACTTTGAAGTCGTATAAGTGTGAAAGGGGCCTAAGTGGCACTCCCTCCAGTGTTTTGCTTACTGCCAGATACTGCTAGCCATTATCCTGTTCCTGCTCCTGCCCTGTTCACTGTACCCTGCTGCCTTGTATGTGCTCCCCCTTGTCTGGATCCCAGTTTTGTTACCCCCTTCCATCTGCTCCTGGCACCTCCCAGTTTTTTAGCTGCTTTTTCTATTTTCCCCATTATGTATATAATTAGGTATTAGTCCGGTATTCTGTCAGAATTTTTTGGTTCACTTATATCTTCATGTTTGTTGTGTGCTGGTGTTTGGAAGATTTTGTTTCACTGTCAATAAATCTTACACAGTATACACAGTCTGGTCCCAGTTTCCGGGGTGTAGCCACACAGATCTGTCCATCTTTGCTGCTGATTCCTGACAGCGTCTTTGTGCATGCGCAACATTTCCACGACAAATGCGCAGATGCACTGAGGAGTTCTGCCAGGACCACAAGATTTTGAAGTGTATTTGTATTTAAACAAAAGAACAATTGTGAGGTCTGGTACTGATGCGGGATGAGAAGACCCGGCATTCCAATTCATCCCAACAGTGTTCAGTAGGGTTGAGGTCAGGGCCCTGTACCACTGGACTTTCTTCACATCACATTCACGAACCATGTCTCTGTGGAGCTGGCTTTGGACACTGGGGCACCGTTGTGCTGGAACAGAAAAGACTCCTCCCCAAACTGTTTACACAAGGTTGGAAGAGCACCATTGTCAAAAAATGCCCCTGTATGCTTTAGAATCAACAATACCCTTCATAGGAAACACTGGTATTCGGATCTTTACATACTTTTGACCACATGGTGTAGGAGGAGCCAGACAGACATTTTTCCTGTATCTCAAGGACTGTTAGAGCCTAATTCACACAGAAAAGTGTTCTATGAATGGAGGAGATGGACCTTTCATTCATCCACTCGTCCTCCATTCATAGATTGCTTTTCATTGTTGGAAGCCAATGTATAGCTTCTATGAATGGATGAGGGGGTCAGAAAGGGCGGCTCTTGATGAGTGCCTATGACTGGTCCAGCGACTCGTAATAACCACCGCAGCACCAGAAGATTACCACTGCATGCTTATGGGGGCAGAGGAATGAAGAGCAGCCACCAGCAAAAGAGGTACATATTATTCAATGTCGGTTTGTCCCATGTGTGGATAAAAAAATAACCATAAGCTTTATGTTTCTTGTCTACATTTTCTGACATTCATAGCTGAAAGATTTATGGGAATGGGGGCTGAAGGTTGTAGGGAACCTAATTGCTCTTTTATTTTTTATTTTTTACTCATTCTGTCCTATTTTTGCTTAGCTGCCATCCTAATTCTTTGTGATTATGAGCTTTCAGGCCAGAAGTATGCTTTCCAGCCTATAAAAAGAACCATGAGACAATGCCAGATTGCAGCAATATTTAAGCTACAATAACTTGACTTGGCTCTATTAGGGCATGGTAGAGGCAGCTGTGATCTTCAGACCTTGGAAGAGCCGCGTCTGCCCGAGAACCAAACCTACTGGATGCACATGATCTTGGAACGTTTTAGTGTGTAATTTAAGGGGAGAATAAAAGGAAAATTTGTCTGGCTGAAATGACCTTGTGGCATGTTAGGTTAGCCGATTTTTTTTTTTTTCTTTTTTCTCTTCTCCTTTTCCTTCAATTTTTAATTGAATCAAATAAAAAAAAAAAATTAAAAAAACCCTTTTGAATAAGGGAGCTTTTTTAAAGTGTATTTAAACCATAATGACAAACTTTTTTATTCCCTTTTATAATAAATTTACCATTTAAAGTATTGTGTTATTTCTGTTTAAAGGATACGATGTTACATGTTCCATATTCATGGTGTAATATGTAGCATGTTGCACATGGACCGGCCCCCACACCCCGCTGTCACTATCTAAAAAAAAGCCCACTGTTGTATGAATGGGAAAACTACAACTACCGACACCCTTTACGGCTGTCAGATTGTAGTTCTCAATGAATTACCAGGGTGCTGTTACATAGTTACATAGTACATTCGGAATCGTCCACACACGGTCAGAATTTACGCAAACGGATTTTGTTGTCGGAAAATTTTATAGCCTGCTCTCAAACTTTGTGTGACGGAAATTCCGATGGAAAAAGTCCAATGGAGCCTACACATGGTCAGAATTCCCGACAACAAGCTCCAATCGCACATATTCCGTCAAAGTCCGACCGTGTGTACAGGGCATAACCCCTAATGCCGCATACACACGACCGGACTTTACGGCATACTTGGTTCGGCGAACCGGAGTGCGTCGGACAATTCGATCGTGTGTGGGCTCCAGCGGACTTTTTTTCCCCAAAAGTTTGACGGACCTAGAAATGAAACATGTTTCAAATCTTTTTGATGGACTCCAGTCCGGTCGAAAAGTCCACTCGTCTGTATGCTAGTCCGACGGACAAAAACCGACGCTAGGGCAGCTATTGGCTACTGGCTATGAACTTCCTTGTTTTAGTCCGGTCGTATATCATCACGTACGAATCCGTCGGACTTTGGTTGATCGTGTGTAGGCAAGTCCGTTCATTCGGAAACTCCATTGTAAAGCCTGTCAAAGTCTGCAGGTCAAAGTATGCCGTAAAGTCCGGTCGTGTGTACGTGGCATAACAGTTACATTGTTCCCCTGTGTTATGATGATGAGGAGAGGGGAAAGGTGTTTTGTAGTCTAAACCAGCCCTCTATGCAGCCGAGAGCAGAGATTATGCGATAAAAAAGCTACTTATATTTTTTCATTAAAAAAAATAAATAAATATGTATGTATATGTGTGTGTGTGTGTGTGTGTGTGTGTGTGTGTGTGTATATATATATATATATATATATATATATATATATATATATATATAAAAAAAAAAAAATATATATATATATATATATATATATATATATATATATATATATATATATATATATATATATATATATATATATATATATATATATATACATACACACACGGTTTGTCTTACAAGCTAAGGGTTCACATATACTTTCAAGTCAGAACTCATGTTTTGCAAACTTGTAGCCTGATGTGTCAAGGTGTCAGTTGCTTCACCGTGTCCAGATTTAAAGCTACACCCTCATAGCTGTATGCCTGCAGTGTAAGATCTAAGACACTGCTGCCTCTCATTGGATTTGTAGTGAGATGTAGTGATGTTAATGCTGTGCTGCTCTCTGTTCTCTTTTGCTGGAGAGGAAGCTGTATCTGAGGATCTGCACTGCAAGGATCTCCCTGCTTTTGCTATTTTCATTCTGTGGATATGTGTTCCCTGCTCCTTTCCTGCTGATCCTTAATTTCTTCATTCATCAGGCATCAGATCACCAGTCATCAGCATCTTTGACATGAGAAAGAAATGCCCTGATCCCCTACCAAGCTGGCTGTCAATGAGCATTGGAAAGTTACTAATGGGGAATGATTAACTGTAGGAGGACCGCAGGCAATACTGGTGACTAGCCCTTTTCCTTTTTTTGGACACCACTTCCAAGGTTAATGTCCTCTTGAATGAGATTTGAGTGGACTTTCTGTTTTAGCACAGTTGCAGTGTAGTAGTAACATCTTGCTGATTGCTTTCTTTTGCTGTCTGGACATACACTGTAAGCTTTATGCTGCTGCTGTTCAGTTTGGCTCCGGATTCCATTCTACAGTTGTTGTTACCACTTTGCCTTGTCAATGGAAAAAATTGTACTTAGCTGATCCTTGCCCGGGAGACATGCTTGCTATGTTAGCCGACCCACTTTTTAATGCACTTTTCTTTGCTCAGATTTCATATACATGTTGCTGGCACACTTAAAATCAGTTTCTGGTGCTTGTAAATAAAAGGAGGATCATTCATCTTGATGTGCGTGGGGCTTGGTGTGCTCTTCATGTGCTGTCTTAGATGGAGCGTTTCCTGTTCTTACCCTCGAGGCTAACATTTCTTTATCTCCATCTCAGAGCTCCGTTTCTCACCCTCCGGTTGTGAAGTTGAGTCCTACATGATAAATGTGTGAAGGAGTTATTCCATGGGTTTCTACAGCTGCTTAACTCTGACAGATGAAATTGGTGAGAGGAGCTAGTTCTACTCCATCAAACTCCATGTCATATCACTGGTCTGCTGAGAGCTGAGAAAATCTTTGTGGCCACTAAGGCCACACTCCATGGTTTCACTAAGGTCATCCATGGAGGTGGAGGGCAGAAGATTTGACTGGTGCATAAATGTTCCGTGAAATGATAGTGGAATAAATGTCCACTTTTGTCCTGTACTTAGAAGAACAAAAGTTTTTGGCCAGAAAAGTTCATCTGAGTCTAAAGTGGGGTATACATGCACCATCAATTGATCGGTTTATCAGGAACCGCCTGAATTTTGATATTTTGTTCCCCTATCTGTTCATCAGAAGCTGTAAGAATACAATATTGTGGTTGGGGAGATTCACAAGCGATGTGGATGCAGTGATCTGTCATTTTTTTTTATTTTTTCAGTCAACTTGCTGGTTGAAAAAAAAATAAAGTAGTGAGTATATACCCGGGTTAAAACCCAACTCTGGTCTCTGCTGCCCCCCAGGATTCAAATCAGTGGAGAAGGACAAGGACACATCCCAGACTTATCAGGAAAAAATACAGAGTGTTGATATTACAATCCAAACATGCTAGAAATACACATCATACATCTTACATAGTCGGCCTATTAGTAACATGTATTACATACTGTAGTCGGGTACAAGTGTCAAGTAGAAAGGGAGTATGAAGAAGATTGGTCCCATAGGGTCTAGACTTTATTAACCACTTGCCTACCAGGCACTTACACCCCCTTCCTGCCCAGGCCATTTTTCAGCTTTCAGCGTTGTTGCACTTTGAATCACAATTGCGCGGTCATGCTACACTGTACCCAAACAAATTTTATATCATTTTCTTCACACAAATAGAGCTTTCTTTTGGTGGTATTTAATCACTGCTGGGTTTTTTTAATTTTTACAAAAAAAAAGACCAACAATTTTGAAAAAAAAACGTTTTTTACTTTTTTTTCTGTCAGTAAATTTTGTAACTAAGTAATTTTTTGCCTTCACTGATGTGTGCTGATGAGGCGGCACTGATGGGCACTGATAGGCTGATCTGGTGGGCATTGATGAGGCGGCACTTATGGGCACTGATAGGTGGCACTGATGAGCACTGATAGGCGGCACTGATCGGCACTGTTGCATGGCACTGGTGGGCACTAATAGACGGCACTGGTGGGCACTAATAGGCGGCACTGGTGGGCACGGATAGGCAGCACGGATACGCGGTACAGATGGGTATTGATGGGTGGCACTGATGGGCGACACTGATTGGCACTGATTGCCAGCACTGACTGGCATTGCTAATGGGCACTGATTGGTGGCACTTGTGGGCAGTTGTGGGCACTGATTGCTGCTACTGGGGGGCACTGTATGCTGGCAATGGTGGGCACTGATTTGTGACACTATTTTTTTTTCTGTAATCAGGGCACTGGTGATCAGTGCCCTGATTACATCACTAGATGTCCCCCTGTGAGGAGATGACGCTGATCGGCTCTCCTCTCCTCACACTCTGTCAGTGTGAGGCGAGGAGAGCCAATTACCGGCATTTCCTTGTTTACATCTGACCGGCTGTGATTGGACACAGCTGATCACATGGTTAAAGAGCCGCAGACGCAGCTCTTTACAGAGATCGGGGTCGTGCTGTTTCCTAGCAACACGGCGAGGAAACGATTGCCGGGAGCGCGAGAGCGGCCGTTCTGGGACGCCGTCATATGAGGTCCTCCCAGAACGAGAGCCGCACCGCCCCGCCCCGCCGTCATTTGACAGTGGGCAGGCGGCAAGCAGTTAAACATCTCAAGATGACCACCGACTTTGGCTGTGAGATATTCCATCTGTCTAATATCAGCAGTGTTACCTATGAGCTGGGTCTGAAGCAGGGTAGATTTTGATTCAAATCACTAGTAAAAAGGCTTGATTTAAATCAGATCGATTTAAATCCTAATTTTTAAAGAACAGCTCTCATCTCTGTCCCGTAGCGGCTCCTCCTCTGATCCGCTGTTGACTCCCCGACAGCCCCATTTACTTTAATGGCTGGTGATGCGGCAGTGACACAACAAGGTGAGGGACGTGGCGGCAGCAGGTGAGTGGATGCCCGCTAACAGGCGCTGCCATGATGGATCTGAAATGACAGGTGCTCTTTAAATGTAAGGACTCATTCCTGCTGGTAGTTAGAATATTTAATATTTGCAAACAAAATGAAGGTTTCTTATTTAGAATAATAAGCTGTCAGGTTAGTAAAACAGCGATATCCGAACCGATTTAATCATACAGTTTGTAGTGCACATACTGTAGATTTGCAAAACAATGGGATAAAGGAATATTCCTGAACTTTTGGTTTATCTCATGGTTACTGTGAAATTGTGTGAATACATCAATGCAGTGCATGTTATCTCAGCTTGCAGAGCTTGGATTCATTGAATGAGTTTATCAAAAATGTAAATATTGCAGAATATACAGCCTCGTGCTACATAACCAAGCTCCATTCATTACATGCTGAATAAACTTTATTATTAATGTATCTTAAATAGAAAACTCTATCTTTAGATATATTTTTACTTAAAAAGCATTTTATTAAAATAAATTTGATAAAAAATCAAAATCAGATATAAATAAAAAAAATCTGAACTAAATAAAAAAAATCAGATTTTTTTTATTTGTTTAACCACTTGACGACCGCCTCACGCCGATGTACGTCGGCAAAGTGGCACGGACAGGCAAAATCACGTACAGTGTACGTGATTTGCCTTCCGCGGGTGGGGGGTCCGATCGGACCCCCCCCTGTGCCCGAGGCGGTCGTCCTTTGTGCCCCGGCGATCGGTGGTGAGGGGGAGACCATCCGTTCGTGGCCCCCCCCTCGCGATCGCCGCCGGCCAATCGAATCATTCCTTTGCTGCTGTATGCTAAACAGCAGCAAAGGAAATTATGTCATCTCCCCTCGGGTCGGTAATTTCCGTTCCGGCCCGAGGAGAGAAGACATCAATGTGAGTGCACCAACACACACACACACACAGTAGAACATGCCAGGCACACAAAACACCCCGATCCCCCCCCCCCCGATCGCCCCCCGACCCCCCCCCCAATCACCCCCCCCCCCTGTCACAAACTGACACCAGCAGTTTTTTTTTTTTTTTTTTCCTGATTACTGCATTGTTGTCAGTTTGTGACAGTTAGTGTTGGGACAGTGAGTATTACCCCCCTTTAGGTCTAGGGTACCCCCCTAACCCCCCCTAATAAAGTTTTAACCCCTTGATCACCCCCTGTCACCAGTGTCACTAAGCGATCATTTTTCTGATCGCTGTATTAGTGTCGCTGGTGACGCTAGTTAGGGACATAAATATTTAGGTTCGCCGTCAGCGTTTTATAGCGACAGGGACCCCCATATACTACCTAATAAATGTTTTAACCCCTTGATTGCCCCCTAGTTAACCCTTTCACCACTGATCACCGTATAACCGTTACGGTTGACGCTGGTTAGTTTGTTTATTTTTTATAGTGTCAGGGCACCCGCCGTTTATTACCGAATAAAGGTTTAGCCCCCTGATCGCCCGGCGGTGATATGCGTCGCCCCAGGCAGCGTCAGATTAGCGCCAGTACCGCTAACACCCACGCACGCAGCATACACCTCCCTTAGTGGTATAGTATCTGAACGCATCAATATCTGATCCGATCAGATCTATACTAGCGTCCCCAGCAGTTTAGGGTTCCCAAAAACGCAGTGTTAGCGGGATCAGCCCAGATACCTGCTAGCACCTGCGTTTTGCCCCTCCGCCCGGCCCAGCCCAGCCCACCCAAGTGCAGTATCGATCGATCACTGTCACTTACAAAAGACTAAACGCATAACTGCAGCGTTCGCAGAGTCAGGCCTGATCCCTGCGATCGCTAACAGTTTTTTTGGTAGTATTTTGGTGAACTGGCAAGCACCAGCCCCAGGCAGGGTCAGGTTAGCGCCAGTACCGCTAACACCCACGCACGCAGCATACGCCTCCCTTAGTGGTATAGTATCTGAACGGATCAATATCTGATCCGATCAGATCTATACTAGTGTCGCCAGCAGTTTAGGGTTCCCAAAAACGCAGTGTTAGCGGAATCAGCCCAGATACCTGCTAGCACCTGCGTTTTTTGCCCCTCCGCCCGGCCCAGCCCACCCAAGTGCAGTATCGATCGATCACTGACACTTACAAAACACTAAATGCATAACTGCAGCGTTCAGAGTCAGGCCTGATCCCTGCGATCGCTAACAGTTTTTTTGGTAGTATTTTGGTGAACTGGCAAGCACCAGCCCCAGGCAGCGTCAGGTTAGCCCCAGTACCGCTAACACCCACGCACGCACCGTACACCACCCTTAGTGGTATAGTATCTGAACGGATCAATATCTGATCCGATCAGATCTATACTAGCATCCCCAGCAGTTTAGGGTTCTCACAAACGCAGTGTTAGTGGGATCAGCCCAGATACCTGCTAGCACCTGCGTTTTGCCCCTCCGCCCGGCCCAGCCCAGCCCACCCAAGTGCAGTATCGATCGATCACTGTCACTTACAAAAGACTAAAACGCATAACTGCAGCGTTCGCAGAGTCAGGCCTGATCCCTGCGATCGCTAACAGATTTTTTGGTAGCGTTTTGGTGAACTGGCAAGCACCAGTGGCCTAGTACACCCCGGTCGTAGTCAAACCCGCACTGCAGTAACACTTGGTGACGTGGCGAGTCCCATAAGTGCAGTTCAAGCTGGTGAGGTGGCAAGCACAAGTAGTGTCCCGCTGCCACCAGAAAGACAAACACAGGCCCGTCGTGCCCATAGTGCCCTTCCTACTGCATTCGCCAATCCTAATTGGGAACCCACCGCTTCTGCAGCGCCCGTACTTCCCCCATTCACATCCCCAACCAAATGCAGTCGGCTGCATGAGAGGCATTTTCTTTATGTCCTCCCGAGTACCCCTACCCAGCGAACGCCCCCAAAAAAGATATTGTGTCTGCAGCAAGCGCGGATATAGGCGTGACACCTGCTATTATTGTCCCTCCTGTCCTGACAATCCTGGTCTTTGCATTGGTGAATGTTTTGAACGCTACCATACACTAGTTGAGTATTAGCGTAGGGTACAGCATTGCACAGACTAGGCACACTTTCACAGGGTCTCCCAAGATGCCATCGCATTTTGAGAGACCCGAACCTGGAACCGGTTACAGTTATAAAAGTTAGTTACAAAAAAAGTGTAAAAAAAAAAAAATATATATATATATATAAAATAAAAAAAATAGTTGTCGTTTTATTGTTCTCTCTCTCTCTATTCTCTCTATTGTTCTGCTCTTTTTTACTGTATTCTATTCTGCAATGTTTTATTGTTATTATGCTTTATCATGTTTGCTTTTCAGGTATGCAATTTTTTATACTTTACCGTTTACTGTGCTTTATTGTTAACCATTTTTTTGTCTTCAGGTACGCCATTCTCAACTTTGAGTGGTTATACCAGAATGATGCCTGCAGGTTTAGGTATCATCTTGGTATCATTCTTTTCAGCCAGCGGTCGGCTTTCATGTAAAAGCAATCCTAGCGGCTAATTAGCCTCTAGACTGCTTTTACAAGCCGTGGGAGGGAATGCCCCCCCCCCCACCGTCTTCCGTGTTTTTCTCTGGCTCTCCTGTCTCAACAGGGAACCTGAGAATGCAGCCGGTGATTCAGCCAGCTGACCATAGAGCTGATCAGAGACCAGAGTGGCTCCAAACATCTCTATGGCCTAAGAAACCGGAAGCTACGAGCATTTTATGACTTAGATTTCGCTGGATGTAAATAGCGCCATTGGGAAATTGGGGAAGCATTTTATCACACCGATCTTGGTGTGGTCAGATGCTTTGAGGGCAGAGGAGAGATCTAGGGTCTAATAGACCCCAATTTTTTCAAAAAAGAGTACCTGTCACTACCTATTGCTATCATAGGGGATATTTACATTCCCCGAGATAACAATAAAAATGATTAAAAAAAAATAAAAATGAAAGGAACAGTTTAAAAATAAGATAAAAAAGCAAAAAAATAATAAAGAAAAAAAAAAAAAAAAAAAAAAGCACCCCTGTCGCCCCCTGCTCTCGCACTAAGGCGAACGCAAGCGGCGGTCTGGCGTCAAATGTAAACAGCAATTGCACCATGCATGTGAGGTATCACCGCGAAGGTTAGATCGAGGGCAGTAATTTTTGCAGTAGACCTCCTCTGTAAATCTAAAGTGGTAACCTGTAAAGGCTTTTAAAGGCTTTTAAAAATGTATTTATTTTGTTGCCACTGCACGTTTGTGCGCAATTGTAAAGCATGTCATGTTTGGTATCCATGTACTCGGCCTAAGATCATCTTTTTTATTTCATCAAACATTTGGGCAATATAGTGTGTTTTAGTGCATTAAAATTTAAAAAAAGTGTGTTTTTTCCCCAAAAAATGCGTTTGAAAAATCGCTGCGCAAATACTGTGTGAAAAAAAAAAAATGAAACACCCACCATTTTAATCTGTAGGGCATTTGCTTTAAAAAAAATATATAATGTTTGGGGGTTCAAAGTAATTTTCTTGCAAAAAAAAAAAACTTTTTCATGTAAACAATAAGTGTCAGAAAGGGCTTTGTCTTCAAGTGGTTAGAAGAGTGGGTGATGTGTGACATAAGCTTCTAAATGTTGTGCATAAAATGCCAGGACAGTTCAAAACCCCCCCAAATGACCCCATTTTGGAAAGTAGACACCCCAAGCTATTTGCTGAGAGGCATGTCGAGTCCATGGAATATTTTATATTGCGACACAAGTTGCGGGAAAGAGACAATTTTTTTTTTTTTGCACAAAATTGTCACTAAATGATATATTGCTCAAACATGCTATGGGAATATGTGAAATTATACCCCAAAATACATTCTGCTGCTTCTCCTGAGTACGGGGATACCACATGTGTGAGACTTTTTGGGAGCCTAGCCGCGTACGGAACCCCGAAAACCATTTCTAAGGGCTTGAATTTTTGATTTCTCTCTTGACTGCTTATCACAGTTTCGGAGACCATGGAATGCCCAGGTGGCACAAACCCCCCCCAAATGACCCCATTTTGGAAAGTAGACACCCCAAGCTATTTGATGAGAGGTATAGTGAGTATTTTGCAGACCTCACTTTTTGTCACAAAGTTTTGAAAATTGAAAAAAGAAAAAAAAAAGTTTTTTCTTGTCTTTCTTCATTTTCAAAAACAAATGAGAGCTGCAAAATACTCACCATGCCTCTCAGCAAATAGCTTGGGGTGTCTACTTTCCAAAATGGGGTCATTTGGGGGGGGTTTTGTGCCACCTGGGCATTCCATGGCCTCCGAAACTGTGATAGGCAGTGAAGAGTGAAATCAAAAATTTTCACCCTTAGAAATCCTGAAGGCGGTGATTGGTTTTCGGGGTCCCGTACACGGATAGGCTCCCAAAAAGCCCCACACATGTGGTATCCCCGTACTCAGAAGTAGCTAAATGTATTTTGGGGTGCAATTCCACATATGCCCATGGCCTGTGTGAGCAATATATCATTTAGTGACAACTTTGTGCAAAAAAAAAAAAAAAAAAAAAAATGTGTCACTTTCCCGCAACTTGTGTCAAAATATAAAATATTCCATGGACTCAATATGCCTCTCTGGAAATAGCTTGGGGTGTCTACTTTCCAAAATGGGGTCATTTGGGGGGGTTTTGTGCCACCTGGGCATTCCATGGCCTCCGAAACTGTGATAGGCAGTAAAGAGTGAAATCATAAATTTACGCCCTTAGAAATCCTGAAGGCGGTGATTGGATTTCGGGGCCCCGTACGCGGCTAGGCTCCCAAAAAGTCCCACACATGTGGTATCCCCATATTCAGGAGAAGCAGCAGAATGTATTTTGGGGTGCAATTCCACATAGGCCCATGGCCTGTGTGAGCAATATATCATTTAGTGACAACTTTTTGTAAATATTTTTTTTTTTTTTTTGTCATTATTCAATCACTTGGGACAAAAAAAATAAATATTCAATGGGTTCAACATGCCTCTCAGCAATTTCCTTGGGGTGTCTACTTTCCACAATGGGGTCATTTGGGGGGGTTTTGTACTGCCCTGCCATTTTAGCACCTCAAGAAATGACATAGGCAGTCATAAACTAAAAGCTGTGTAAATTACAGAAAATGTACCCTAGTTTGTAGACGCTATAACTTTTGCGCAAACCAATAAATATACGCTTATTGACATTTTTTTTACCAAAAACATGTGGCCGAATACATTTTGGCCTAAATGTATGACTAAAATTGAGTTTATTGGATTTTTTTTATAACAAAAAGTAGAAAATATCATTTTTTTTCAAAATTTTCGGTCTTTTTCCATTTATAGCGCAAAAAATAAAAACCGCAGAGGTGATCAAATACCATCAAAAGAAAGCTCTATTTGTGGGAAGAAAAGGACGCAAATTTCGTTTGGGTACAGCATTGCATGACTGCGCAATTAGCAGTTAAAGCGACGCAGTGCCAAATTGGAAAAAGACCTCTGGTCCTTAGGCAGCATAATGGTCGGGGGCTCAAGTGGTTAACAAATTCATTGATTTTTATCCACCCTGGTCTGATGTGAAGTTCTACTAGACCGCTCTTTAAAAGTGTATGAGCCTCCTGGCGGCAGTAAGAATATGCTTGGATAATTTTTTGGAAGATTTTGAAATGCCTCTAAGGCCGCGTACACACGAGCGGACTTTTCGGCAACAAAAGTCCGACGGCCATTCCGACATTTTAAAGAGGGGTTCCGCCTTGGGGGAAAAAATTAAAAGTCAGCAGCTACAAATACTGCAGCTGCTGACTTTTACTATTTGGACACTTACCTGTCCAGGGAGCCCACAATGTCGGCACCCCAGCCGATATTCGGATCGACTGTCGCCATTCCAGGTATGGTAACCCGGCGGTGCAGCCTTTCGGCTTCACGTCCAGTTCCCTACTGCACATGCGCAAAGCACGCTGCGCTTTCTGATTGGCCCAGCGGCAGAGGAGGGGGTGGAACTTCCAGGAGCTTGGGCCATGGACCAGTCTCTCTGGAAGTGGGGAAGGGGACCTGTCAAAAACAGGTCCCCGTCCCCCACTAAAAGTTGCCAAATGTGACACCGGAGGGGGGACGAAGCAATTAAGTGGAAGTTCCACTTTTGGGTGGAACTCCGCTTTAAGTACATTGATCCTACCCAGCATGGATGTGTTGTAAATGTCCTGTTGTCTAAGGGTTTTTTAGGATTTCCCCAAAAAGGGAAGTTTGCTTTAAATAAGCCTGCAAAGGATGCTGTAATATGGACCCCCAAATATGTTATAGAGTGATGACACCAATGATATGGATAATTCGCCTGCAGTGCGGACTCGTGAGCCATAAAGTCGCTATGTTAATGGGTAGACCCTCAGTTTTTGTAGTGGTTTATTTGGTATCCTGACAAAGGTTTGTCAGGTGCTTCCCTATCGCTCTGTGAAATGTAATCTGCTGCAGATTGCTTTTCACAGACAACACACATGTAAAGGAGCCCTTAGAAAGCAGTGAAAAGAGCTCTCATGCTCTCTTGGCGCCAAACAGTACAATACTGGCACCTCTGTAGAGGCTCCTGGAATGGTCTTGTCACTAAGGATTAATTTAATGGAAGAAAAATGATGTATGTGCCCCTTCCTGGCTCTGATTTTTTTTTTTAAATGTCGTGTTTACTTCTAAGAACCAGTAAGGCCCCTTTCAAACTTGTGCGACCTGAAACTCGTGCGATTTTGCACTGAGTTTGATGCGATTTTGCCACAGTTTTGACGTGACTTGAAGCAAAGCCTGTGTAATGTTGAGGTCTATGGACCTCAAGTCGCATCAAAGTCGGACCAAAGTAGTTCAGGGATTACTTTGAAGTCGCACAGATATGAATGGTACTCATTGAAGATCATGGGGTATGACTTTGCAGTCCCAAGTCGCAGGACAAGTTGCACAAGTGTGAAAGGAGCCGAAGAAGGCGTTTCAGCTGGCTGTCATTGGAATAGTTCAGAAGTGGTTGGACAGATAGACTACCTTGCTGCCAGGATTTGTTTCTGTGCTCCACTTTACAATGTATAGTTGTCAGAGATCTGAATCCGGGGTTAATTGCAAAGCATTGCCCTTTAGCTTTCATGATCTTGCCAACATAAACATAATGCACATGCAATGTTGTATATCAGATTTCTGTTAAGGTGCTTTATCTGTCAGGGCTTTTAAGCTAATGAAGTACATAATGGATTTCTATCTTGAAGTCCTCTGAAGGGCAACCAGATATGTCGGCTTTAATCCAACTTTGTCTGTCTAGATGTGACTTCATTACTTTAGTTTAAAGTGATTGTAAGGTTTTTTTTTTTTTAAATAACAAACATGTCATACTTACCTCCACTGTGCAGCTCATTTTGCACAGAGTGGCCCCGAAGCTTGTCCTCTTTGGTCCCCCGGCGGCTCCTCCCCACATCAGATAACCCCCTAGGAGAAGCGTTCTCCTGGGGGGGTTACCTTGCGGGCGCGCTCCCAAGTCCATCATTCGGCAGCCATAGCCGCTAAATGTATGACTCCGCGCCCGCGTCATTGGATTTGATTGACAGCAGCGGCAGCCAATGGCTGCGCTGCTATCAATCTATCCAATCAAGAGCCGAGAACTCGGGGCAGAGGGACAAGCTCGCCCCCACAGGTTCAAGTTCCAGGGCTCAGGTAAGTAAAACGGGGGGGAGGCCGGTCACTGACAGGTGTTTTTTCACCTTAATGCATAGGATGCATTAAGGTGACAAAAGACGAAGGTTTACAACCCCTTTTAAAAGTAGATGTCAGATGTATAGAAGAAATTAACCAGAAACCGAGTACGTTCCAAGTTCCAAATTCTTTTAGGCTACATTAAAAGCGGCTCAAAATAGCATACCTCCCAACTTTTGTAGTTGAGAATGAGGGACATTTAGGGGTGAGATTGACCTGTAGCAAGCGTAGCGTGCCGCGGCAAAAAGTGGGTGTACTTAAATTATGCTGGCTGGGAGGGGATAATCTGGTATCCCCTTTGTGTCCCCTTTACCTACAGAGGCAGCACCTGCGGGTGTACGGTAGTGCTCATAAGTTTACATACCCTGGCAGAATTTATGATTTCTTGGCCATTTTTCAGAGAATATGAATAACACAAAAACTTTTCTTTCACTCATGGTTAGTGTTTGGCTGAAGCCATTTATTATCAATCAACTGTGTCCACTCTTTTTCAATCATAGTGACAACAGAAACTACCCAAATTACCCTAATCAAAAGTTTACATACCCAAGTTTTAATACCGTGTATTGCCCCCTTTAACATCAATGACAGCTTGAAGTCTATTGTGGAAGAGGCTCTCTATCTTCTCCGATGGTAAAGCTGCCCATTCCTCTTGGCAAAAAGCCTCCAGTTCCTGTAAATTCTTGGGCTGTCTTGCATGAACTGCACATTTGAGATCTCAGTGGTATTGAGGTCAGGAGACGGAGATGGCCACTCCAGAACATTCACTTTATTCTGCTGTAGCCAATGACAGGTCGACTTGGCCTTGTATTTTGGATCATTGTCATGTTGGAATGTCCAAGTACGTCCCATGTGCAGCTTCCTGGCTGATGAATGCAAATGTTCCTCCAGTATTTTTTGGTAACATTCTGCATTCATCTTGCTATCAATTTTGACCAAATTCCCTGTGCCTTTGTAGCTCACACATCCCCAAAACATCAGCGACCCACCTCCGTGTTTCACAGTGGGAATGGTGTACCTTTCATCATAGGCCTTGTTGACTCCTCTCCAAATGTAGTGTTTATGGTTGTGGTCAAAAAGCTAGGTACTTTTCTCCACAGTCCGCACCCGCTAAGCTGTCATCGGTTGCCAGGACATCGGGGAGGGGGCTGGCTAGTGTCAGAAATTGTTCCGGCACTGGGATCCGGGACTCCAGCCCAGATCTGCGGGACCCGGGACTTACCGCAAATCGCGGGAAAATCCTGTGGATACAGGGACGGTTGGGAGGTATGAAATAGCTAACATGTGTTGGCCATGACGGCCTTCTTCAAAGCACAATACGTGATTATGTGTGTATTCTAACGACAGCTCTGCATTCCTGCATTAGGATTTCTTGGGGACACACAAATGTTTCAGTTTGATTGGATAAAGGGAGTATGAGGAAATGCAGCTGTTGACACTTTGTGGGAATTACTGCTGGAAATTGTGATCTGCCATGATGTAGCGTCAAAAGACCAGCAGAATGAACTTTTGTGATTGTCATAGAGATGGTGCTTAAAGGAGATCTGCATCTGCCCTAGAATACATGGCCAATACAAAGATCTGCAGAGGACATTTTAAAGAATGTCTAAACCCAAGAACATACATATAATAAATTGCAGCCTACCAGTTAGATATGGTGGCTGCATTGGTTTATAATCCTTAGGCCAAGAACCTTATCAGCAAGTACACACAATACCTGTTGAGCTTATCAGAAATCCAATGTCCTCATCACTTGTAAGCTGAACTGAAATGACAAACAATGTCATCTGACTTCTGTAAACTACTAGTCCCCACAACCCCTATGTAAAGGAGAAGGAGATAGCACACCAGCCTGGGTGACAACCATACAGTGAAGTGTTTTATGCATAGCATTACCAGGTGAAAATAAAGAAGCTTTAAATAAAAAAGAAAACAACCACATCTAAGGACCGATAAGCTGCAATATATTACATTTTTCATTCAATTTTTTTATAATTTTCCATAGGATTTTAAAGTGGTTCTAAAGCCACTTTACAACCACTGACAGCCATTGGCTTCTGATGCCATCAATCCAGGGCAGATTGATGGCATCAGAAGCCAATGGCTGTCAATCAAATTCTGTGATGGGGGGGGGGGGGGGCAGGGCAATGCTGCGCTGTCTGTGTCAATAGACACAGACAGGACGGTTTGTAATCGAGCCCACATGAGTGCCCCCATAGAAAGAGGATTTCTATGAAGGCCCTCGAAGAGGAGGAGCCAGGAGTGCTGGCGGGGGACCCCAGAAAAAGAAGAGGATTGGGGCTGCTCTGTTCCCCAAGTGCTCCCTATTTAGCTATAGAGGCAGTGGCCAGGGGTGTACACATGCTATGACTGCGATGTTTTGCTTTAAATGAATGGGGGTGTTTGCAATGCATGCAGTTGTGGTGCGCCAGTGTAGGGTCCAAGGGGTTAAAGCAGGTGGTTAGCAAGTGATCCAATGGGGGTTATTTACTAAAGGCAAATCCACTTTGCAGTACAAGTGCAAACTACAAGTGCAAAGGCACTTGAAATTACACTGAAAGTGCACTTAGAAGTGCAGTCGCTGTAGATCTGAGGGGGACATGCAAGTAAAAAAAAACTGAATTTTAGCTTGCACATGATTGGATAAAAAAACCAGCAGAGCTTCCCCTCATCTCAGATCTACCCCTCAGATTTACAGCGACTGCACTTCCAAGTGCACTTTCAGTGCAATTTCAAGTGCACTTTGCACTTGTAGTTTGCACTTGTAGTGCAAAGGGGATTTGCCTTTCGTAAATAACCCCCACTGTCTTCTCACGGCTTGTCAAATGCTCTCTGAAGCAATCTTCCTTAAGAGCCCTTGCACACTGGGGTGGGGGGCGGCGTCGGCGGTAAAACGCCGCTATTATTAGCGGCGTTTTACCGTCGGTATGCGGCCGCTAGCGGGGCGGTTTTACCCCCCGCTAGCGGCCGAGAAAGGGTTAAATACCACCGCAAAGCGCCTCTGCAGAGGTGCTTTGCCGGCGGTATAGCCGCGCCGTCCCATTGATTTCAATGGGCAGGAGCGGTAAAGGAGCGGTATACACTCCGCTCCTTCACCGCTCCGAAGATGCTGCTGGCAGGACTTTTTTTACCGTCCTGCCAGCGCATCGCTCCAGTGTGCAAGCCCTCGGGGCTTGCACACTGGAATGAAAGCAGTGGCACTTTCGGGGCTGTTTGCAGGCTCTATTATTAGCGCAATAGCGCCTGCAAACCGCCCCAGTGTGCAAGGGCTCTAAGCCCCATACACACGATCAGAAAATTGTATGAAAAGTACCGATTTTGGAGCGATCGTACGATAATCTGATCATTAGTACAGAGCTTTTGAGAGCCGATCAGGACAGTTCATTCGATATTATTTGATCGGACATGCACAAATTATTTTTCGCACAATTCCAGATCGTATAATTTTCATTTAATCAGTACAGTTGTCGCTCGTAAATGCAATACGAATACACTAGAACACATGACATCACTTCCAAATTTTTATTTTGTCGTACGAGAATTTTCGTGACTTTAGTAAACTCTTCAGGTTCGATCTTAGGCTAGCATGCAACAAAAAAACGGACGATCATTCGTCCGATAATCTCATCCTGTGTACCAGGCATTAGCCATTTATGTGCTTTGGTCTCCGCAGAGCGATCTGCGTTTGAATTACTCTGCGGAGACCAAAGCACATGTGAGTGAGGCCTAAGGGAGATTGTAATGTGTGTAGTCGGCTTATTAGGCAGAGAGATACCGGCTGACCATCCATTCTTAGGGAAGATTAATAGAACGGATTGGAAAACCTATTCTGAGAGCGGATGTTGATGATTCTAGACATTCTTCTCCTCTCTCTGCACTGCCTGAACTTGAACATTCGGCTGAGTTACGTCTTTGTGTTTTCGGAAGGGCCACCAGCCGCACGCCTGAGGGAGGTCTATGGCCTAAGTCAGTACATCACTATGAAATGCTGGTTGTTCTTGAATAAAGGACATATTGCCCTTCATCAAATGCTATCGTTGACAGAATAATAGATGACACGTCCCCCTGAAATGACTGCAGGACCCCATAAATCTGAGGATGCCGGAACCAGCGTCAGTTGACTCTGCCAGATGCTGAGGGCGGCAATAATCTGGGATCGGGTCAGCTGCAGGGGAAACAATGAGCTCACCACTTAATGTGCTTCACACTGATGTAATCAACTCAAGTACTGAATTCCCCCTAGTGCTGTCAGCGTTCACCCCTCCAAAGTAACTGACACTGGAGCATGATATCATGTTAGCATGGTACATGCCTATTCCGCATATCCTATTGCAGTGATTTTAGGAAAATAATATGAAGATGCAGAGGCATGCATGACACCAGTCTTTGATGCCCAGTTGGCAGCCAAATATAGGCCTACTGGTGTGAACTGTGGTGTTAGAGCAACACTTTGTTTTAATAGCAATTTTCCTCATTTTCTTCATTCATCAGTGAAAACACAACTGTTGGGTGTGTAATTTAGTTTTGCCAACAACCAGTGTGTAACTTATTACATCTCCAGTCCCATTGTCAATGATATTTAGGTCTTTAAAATAGATCTAATCCCAGTTATTAGAATAGCTGTTATGCCGCGTACACGCGGTCGGACCTGGACCAAATCCGGCAGACAATCCGATTGTGTGTGGGCTTCACCGGACCTTCACCGGACTTTTCCAGTCGCAAATCTGACGGAATTTAGATTTGGAACTTGCTTCAAATCTTTACGTCGTAACTCCGCCGGACCCAGAAATCCGCTCGTCTGTATGCTAGTCCGACGGACAAAAACCCACGCTAGGGCAGCTATTGGCTACTGGCTATCAACTTCCTTATTTTAGTCCGGTGTACGTCATCACGTACGAATCCGTCGGACTTTGGTGTGATTGTGTGTAGGCAAGTCTGGTCGTTAGAAAGTCCGCCAAAAGTCTGTCGAAAGTCTATCGGACGGGCTGTCGGACTTTTGTAGCTGAAAAGTCCGACCGTGTGTACGCGGCATAAGTCTTTATCAGTCCTTTACATCTGCAGATTTTATTAAAAAGTACTTGGTGATCCTGCCATGAAGGTTATTCCTGTTATTGGATGACAACTGTATCCTAGCTGTGCCTCTGCATTGTCACTCTATCTCAAGTTCCTGTAGTTGAGGCTGCAACTGGTAGTGCCAACATGGCTTATGCCGCGTACACACGACCGGTCTTTCCGGCAGAAAAGGTCAGACAGAATCATTCCATTGGACATTCCGATTGTGTGTGCGCTTCATCTGACTTTTCCTTTCGAAAATTCTGACGGACCTAGAAATAGAACGCGTTTTAAACCTTTCCGACTGAATCAATTCCCATCGGGAAAACCGTTTGTCTGTATGCTGTTCCAACGGACCAAAAACGACGCAAGGACAGCTTTTGGCTACTGCCTATTGAACTTCCTTTTTCTAGTCCTTTCGTATGTCATTGCGTTCTAAACGATCGGACTTTGGTGTGATCCTGTGTAGGCAAGTCCGTTTTAGCGGAACTCTGTTGAAAAAAACGGCAGAGTTCATTCCGACGTAAAAACCGGTCATGTGTACGCGGCATTACTGTTGTCATTGTCAGGATGCACCTCCAGATCAATGATTTGCAGCTGTTGCTGAAGCACGTATATGTAGATGGGAAGTGGAGATCAGCAGCACTGAGATAAAAAAAAAGGTGTAAACCGTACTTGGTATATAAATAAAAGCAAATCTTTTATGATACACCATGTGTGAGGCTGGTTTTACATTAAAGCCCATGTCAACATATGTGTTAAAGATACCAGTTATGACCCACGTTGACACGTCCTAGTGCTCATATATACATCATGACGTGTGTCAACTTGCATCAATGTGTGTTGATGTGCATTACGATGCACGCTGATGTTCAATGCAAATGAATGAATGAATGATTTGTATAGCGCTGCATTTGCGAACTGAATCGCCTCAAGGCAAGTACATTGCAATAGCTTTTAGAAACGATTAGGGAAAAAAATTGTTGGTAAGAATCCAGCCTAAAGTGGATGTAAACCCTCTCCTATACCCAGTGAAGTGAAGAGTCGTTGATGATACACAGAGATTAAATAAATCTCCCCACATAAGTTTTACATGCATATCTGCTGTCTTCAGCTTGCTATATTCTTTAGAATTCTTACATCATGTTCAAATTGTTTTCTTCCTCATTCAGCAGTAGGAGTGGATTCTTGGCATACACTGTGTGAGAGCTGGTTGGGGGAAAGGCACACCCCCCCTTCACATAGGCAGAATAATGAAGATGCTTTCAGAGCTGTGCTGTGACAAGACAAGCTCTCTGCTAATCTGTTTCTAGCACGCACCCCGACACAAATTTCAGGCTGCTTTAATCTCCCATCTCGGAGAACTTGTCAGAAGTTATCATGCTGATACCAGAGGAACGAACTCAGGGCTTTGGAGAAAGATAAGTAAACACTACAGCTATATTTGCTTAGGTCAAATTTCATGAATCAGGTTTAAGCCTGGTAGACACTATGAGTTTTTTCCGTTCCAGCGGGTTGAACAAAAAAAAGACCTGTTCGCTCCTGTCGGAGCTACTGTACTAACGATCCAACATTTTAGTACAGCGATCTCCCCCCGCTGAGCTGTTGTGTTCTGACAGGGGGGCGACACCCGCGTACAAGTACTTGGGCAAATGCTCGGTATCGGTGCCGATACCGATACTAGTATCGGTATCGGGACAACCCTAGTAACGAACCTACATTAAGATCATTTGGGTCATTAAGGCCCATGCTGTGCCCACCTCTTCCATTACCTCATCATTACTGACACATGAAACACCAGGTTAAAAGCTCCCATTTGGTATATTAGAGCTTTTTTGTGTCTAATGTGGACCTTCTTAGCTAGTTATATGCCATGGCATATACCCACTATGTATGAAATAGGAGTATCTCCTGTCATTTTGTTCAGCGTGGCAATGGTGGTTGGTTCAGAAGACTGTTTGCCTGGGGTTCCTCTCTAAACAGTTTCTGATGTAACAGTTTCCTGAAACATGTATAGTGTTACTGTGCCTATAGAAGTGTTATAAGTATCTTTCTAATGGCTGCTGCCCACTGCACTCTCACTATGTCCATGTGCTGGCATTGGCCTCCCCTACCAATTCATACCCAAAGGTCATACACATAAACTCATGCCTACAAAACTCTGGTTAGGACACATCTTGAGTATTCTGTCCAATTCTGGTCACTAGTCTTCAGGAAGAATGGACTTGAACTTGAGAAAGTCCAGAGAAGGGCAGCAAAGCTAATAAGGGGGCCTCAGTTATGAGGAACAACTACAAATATTGAACTTATTCCCCCTGGAGAAGGGATGCTGAAGAGCGGAAATGATCTTGATATACAAATCTTTGAATGGTGACTCTTATGCCGCGTACACACGACCGGACTTTACGGCAGACTTTGTCCGGCGGACTTAACGACGGACTTTCCAAATGAACGGACTTGCCTACACACGATCAACCAAAGTCTGACGGATTTGTACGTGATGACGTACGACCGGACTAAAACAAGGAAGTTCATAGCCAGTAGCCAATAGCCGCCCTAGCGTCCGGTTTTTGTCCGTCGGACTAGCATACGGACGAGCGGACTTTTCGACCGGACTCGAGTCGGTCGGACAGATTTGAAACATGTTTCATTTCTAGGTCCGTCAAACTTTTGAGAAAAAAAAGTCCGCTGGAGCCCACACACGATCGAATTGTCTGACGGACTCCGGTCCACCGGACCAAGTATGCCGGAAAGTCCGCTCGTGTGCACACGGCATAACATTGGGAGGAAACTATTTGACCTAAAGTTTCTAAAGAAGACATGCGGCCACACAATGAATTTGGACAAGAAAGAGCTTAATCTTAAAGTAAGGAGTGCCTTACTGTTAAAGCAATAAGGATGTGGAAGTCCCTTCAGTGGGGGTGTAGATAAATTCAAAAAACTTTTAGATGTGCTAAAACCGCTTGAGATTAACCACTTCCCACCCGGCCACTGCACATAAACGGCCGGGTGGGCTATCTCTCCTTCTGAGTGGACGTTCAGGAACGTCCCTCAGAAGGAGCGGGATCGCGCGCGCGCGTGCCCGCGCAGCGGCGTGATCCCGATGCGCTCGTGTCACCCGGACACGGCGCATCTCCGATCGGTAGGAGGGCTCTGTGATTGGCCCTCCTGATCACATGACGGCCGTGTCGAATCACAGCCGTCATGTGATGTAAACACAGAGCCGGTTGCTAGGCAATCTGCTCTCCTCTCCTCACACGGAAGTTGTCAGTGAGGAGAGGAGAGCGGATCGCTGCAGCCGGCTGGTGATCAGTGAGTATGAGCTGTTTTTTACAGCTTTTTACTCACTGATCACCAGTCTAGTGTCCCCACAATGTAAAAAACACAAAGTAAACACACAATGTCCCCAACACACGTCCCCAAAACACATGTCCCCAAAATACATGTCCCCAAAACACATGTCCCCAAAACACATGTCCCCACATAGTAAAAACACCTGTCCCCCACATATGTCCCAGTAAAATCACATGTCCCAATGATTATCTGCACACATATGTCCGTGATCACCTGTGCACATCTGTACATTATCATTTGCGCACATGTGTCCGTGATCACACGAACCAATTATTATACACTTAACGGGATTTTTTTTAACAAAAACATGTAGCAGAATACATTTTGGCTTAAATTTATGACAAAATTCGATTTTATTGGATTTTTATTAAAATAGAAAGAAGAAAATATTGTTTTTTTTCCAAATTTCCGCTCTTTTTTCGCTTATATCGCAAAAAATAAAAAACGGAGTAATGAATAAATACCACCAAAAGAAAGCTCTATTTGTGTGAACAAAATGATAAAAATTTCATTTGGGTACAACATTGTATGACCGCGCAATTGTCATTGAAATTGTGAGAGCGCTGAAAGCTGAAAATTGGTCTGGGAAGGAGGGGGGCGAAAGTGCCCAGTATTGAAGTGGTTAAAACCATGTATGGGCAGGCTGAATGTGCTAAGTTGGTTGGATCAGCTTGGGTACAACCAGCCTGCCGGATTTGGGATTATTGCAACTCGTGGTTGCAGGAAAGAAATGAGCTCAATGTATGGCCTGCCTTAGGCTACTTTCACACTTGGGCCAGCGAGCAATAGCGCTAAAGTGCTGCTCGTAGTTGCGCTTTTTTTCCGGAGAGCTTAGCTCTGCTGATATTCATCATCCAATCACATGCAAGCCAATTTTTTTTTTTTCCTTGCACCTTGGGTATTCTTTACAAAGCGAAGCTTTACCACGTTGACATTTACTAAGAAAAAAGAGTGCAGCTTCACTTGCAAAGTGCCCAGTCTATTTGCCTTTAGTAAACCCACCCCATTGTTAGCCAATGCAGTGTCACTCTGCTCCTACACAGGCAATGTCACACTATTCCATTCAACATCACTCATTCACTTACCTCCCTACTCCCAAAAAACTCTTCCTCGATGACAACCTGCATTGCATTTTGGGATACTTCTTCTTCCCACAGAGAATTCTACCGCTGGAAATAGGTGGGAGGCCTTATTATGGTCCCCTAGAGGACAACAAACTCTAACCCATCAATTGTTATTCAGACTCTTCAACGCAATATCATTTCTGTGCTTTAGATGTCACCAGTAGAATGTGACTACCCTGGGGTGGAGGAGGTCTGGGGCAAAGACGCTGTAATTAAGCCTGATGAGGTATGTGAGAAATTAGAGGCTTGCAAATATCGGCTCTAATGTCTGATTTATCTTCCAGCTTACAGGCTTTTATTTAGTAAACTGTGTCTTTCTCCTTCATTGCGCTGATGTTATGGAAGCAGAAAGACTTGAGTAAGAAATGCCAGATCCCCAGCTGGCTGCAGGCTTGCTGGAAATCAGTCTCCCGCTGACTCAGCCTTTTGCAACTCCAGATTTATTGTGCAAAGGTTAGCAGATAGCAATGGCCTGGCACTGAATGCCCCCCACCTCGCCATCTGCTCACCCCTTAGAAATCAATAGGGTGGCTCTTGGATTTAGACGCTAACGCTGCATCTGTTTTCTTTAAGATACCGATTATTACTTTGCCTTGTGAGTTGTCAAGAAAAGAAAGCTTTTTTTTTCTCTGACGGGTGGCATATATATTCTCATTTCTTATCAGCCTGGATAGAGGGAGCAGGAGAATTTTGTTTTCCATTTATTTACTACCACCACTCTTGCTGACCATTTTCTGAAACAGACCAGGTAGGGTCTGGTTGAACACTTTGGAAACAAGTCCTTGTGGAACCAGGGCCGTCTTTAATAATGATTGGACCCTGGACAAAAATTTTCTTGCCAACCCCCCCAACACACACAATTCAATTTCGCTCTCCACCTGCTCTGAGACATACAATAAATAGCAGCTAGACTTAAAATTAGTTTACTATATCAGATAATTGCTTACTGACTGGTTGCTAGAGGTTACAGCACACATTATGTCTCACTGATTAGTTGCTAGAGGTTACAGTAAATGATTTCTGCTTGTTAATTGGTTGCTAGAGATTATTGCCCACTGATTGGTTGCTAGAGGTTACAGCACATCATCTCCTCACTGCAGGGGGGCATGATATACATATGAATGCTGCCTTTATTTACATATCAATGCCGCCGGACGCAGCTATTTACTTATGAATGCTGCCGCTACTTATATATGAATGCCGGTTATTTACATGTAAACACAGGGTCTGCAGGCGAGTCATCTGTACACAACAATAAAGCAGAGTTGGGCAGCATTACTACCAGCATTTCACACTGAGATATTGGGACACAGCACAGGACTAAAACTTCAAGGGACAAACTGGGATAGTTGGAAAGTATGAGGCAGCTGCTTTGGGCCCCACGACAATGACAGGGCCCAGGGCAGCTGCCCCTTTTGCCCTGCCATAAAGACGGCCCTGTGTGGAACCCAAAATATCATGTACTATAAATGCATAGATTCTAGTTATTGTCTCTTTCAAGGTCAAACAAATCCAGATCAAAGCATGACAGATGTGAGGCACCAACACAATCAGCTCAGCTGTAATGCTCCACCATTCATGGCCAGTGAACCAACGTGCGTTCCAAGCTTAGAGGAGTAGGGTGGGTGACAGACCAGATATGACGTCAACAGCTAAGCCTCAATGTATAACTTCCCAAGGACGTGTAGCATGCATAATGCATTGAGGCTTAGCCGTTAACATCATATCCGGTCTGTCATTCACCCTACTCCTCCAAGTTTGGAACGCACGCCGGTTCAGTGGCCACGAACAGCGGAGCATTACAGCTGAGCTGATTGTGTTGGTATCTCTTAGTCATCCGCAACATCTGAGTAGTACTTGGATGCGTTTTTTTGTTAGCAATCTTTTTAATAAAACTTACTACACTATGTTACACTCTCTGGTATCCTTTTAACCCCTATTATATTGGAGAGGAAATACTGTGGCGATTATAAGAATAAGAGATCCAGCAGTGGGGATCACAGTGTATAAAACACTTGCTTCTGGTAAGTGTATATTTCACCTGGGCTGTGGGAAGAGCTCAGCGGCGGCCCATCCATAGAGGGCGCAGGGCCCCCCCCCCCCCCAATCCATGCGCCCGGCACCTAATTTACATGCAGGGCACCGGATACATGGATTCCGATGGGGTTTTTCTTTTATTTAATTTTTTAGAAGCATGTGATTAGAGCCGAAGGCTCTGATTGGCTTCAAGAAAGGGTGGGCTTGAGCCACCTCAGGCAACCTCGACCCGGCATGTGAGAATATGGATCAGATGGTAAAAAACCTCCTTCCACCACAGAACAGTTTGGTGGGTTTATGGTTAACAGCATCCAAAAAAACAACAGAAAGCCTCCACATAGTGAAAAACTGTATGGTTACGGGTTTATTTGGAATAAAAAGGCTTTCCATAGATTCCAAGATGTATTGCATCAACTAAAATATCTCCTCTGTGGAGATATATTTATTTGTGTATAATAAGAAACTGAGAAAGGAAAAAAATCCCCTATGTGGTGGACTTTTAAGGCACGATAGTTTTTTTTTTTTTTTTTTTTTTAAATCCACCACATAGGGGATTTTTTTGCCTTTCTCTTTTAATACTAGATGTGGCACCACCCCTTGCTCAACATCACTGGCCTAATCATTTTTCTTCATAATAAGAAACTGAGTGCCTGAGGTGGCTGAGCTGAGGAGGAGCTATCCAGAGCTTTGATATCACATGCCTGATTGATGTTACCTTCTGGTAAGTGTATTTAATCTGCTCCCCTGGGTGGTGGATGCACACACGGCGGTGACTCCTTTAGTCCTACACTCCTGGATTCCTTCCCATCAATATATACTAATGGATTCATGTTTTAATCACCAATGAGACTATACTACCAATGTTGATTTACTATTTGCACAATGCACTTTATTAAGAGACACTAGCAATCAGATGATGGTGTTAGAGTTTTTTGTATATGCTAATTACAATTTATTTTGTATATCACAGTCTGTTGATATGTCAACACTCAGTATTTAATTCTTAGTGCTGCACTGTTTTCACTTTATTCATTCACACAAAGATTGTAGTGCTGGCTGCTATTGTTTATGTGTAAATGTATAGCGCAGTATTTTTATATTAATTCCTTATTTTATGTGTGGCCCAAGACAAATCCTCTTCTTCCAGTGTGGCCCGGGAAGGTCAAAAGGTTGGACATCCTTGGTTTATATTAGGGATGCACCGATATAATTTTTTTTACGAGTATCGATACTTTTTTTTGTACTCGCCGATACCAATTATTGATACCTACCGAAACTGTTTTGTTTTCACTTCAGTTGTCAGCAATGGTACAAAGCATTGAAAAGTTATTTACAAATTAAATCAATAGATTTTTTTTTAATTTTGTGCTTTTTCAAAGTGAAATGTGTATATATATGTTAATATATATGTGTAAAGATATTCACTAACAAAGCAAACAAAAAAAAGTTTTAATTGTTTGTTTATCGTTTATAAAATAGACGTGAACAAAAAAAAGCAGGAAAATAATTAAATGGACAATAGAGAGTTAATTAAGGCTGATTAGAGTAAATTAAGGGTTAGTAAGGGGTTAAACAGAAGAACATTTGTTCATCCCTTTGATCTGCAGATGAAGAAACAGAAAGATTCAAAAAGAAACAATGTTTCTTTTTATTTTGGTGTTTCAGCGGCTGAGCAATGTTGTTAATAAACATTTCGGGCTGCTTTTTTTTTTTTTTGACAGCTCCAATTACCGGACTTCTTTAAAGCAGGATTCCGGCCGTAAAAAAATAATTTAAACGTCAGCAGCTACAAACACTGTAGCTGCTAACTTTAAATAAGTACTTACCTGTCCTGGGTGCCCGCGATGTCTGCCGCCCGAGGAAGACCCGTCCCTCGGCTCTCTGGTCCCGGCACCGCCATCCTAGGTAAGGGAAACAGGCAGTGGAGCATTGCGGCTTCACTGCCAGTTTTCTACTGCGCACGTGCGAGCGGCATGGCCCTCTGTGAATGGCCCCGTGGTGTTCCGGGAACACACACAGTTCCCAGAAGACAATGGGGCCGCTCACCGAGGAGCAGAACACGCCGCGGAAAAGGAAGAGGCAGATTAGGAAGACTGCCTAGCAACAAGGGTTTAGGTAAGTTTAAAAAACATTTTTTTTTTTCAAATGTTTTTTTTTTAATTTTTTTATGATTTTTGGTGAATTTTTTTTTTTTTCAGGGTGGCCCTCCACTTTAACACTTCAGCTGTCAACAAGGGAGACCTACTGACAGCTCAAAGAACTGAGCGTGAAAGTATCGGTTTCAGATATCAGTGCATTTGCACGAGTACCGATACTTGTGCAAATACTCGGTATCGGCACCGGTACCGATACTAGTATTGGTGCAACCCTAGTTTATATCCTTGTCATGTGGAGTGTATCTACAGGCAAAACTTTTTTTTTTGGGGGGGGGGGGGGGGTGTATAGACCACCTGTCAAGTTTTTATTGCTGTCTGTGTAACCATTGGGGAGATTCACCCCTCTATTTGTATGGGAGACAACCATCAAAAAGAAAAAAGGTGAGGAGACATCTAACACTTTCGAGTTGCACTAACAAGAGGTGAGGGGAAATCTTCCAGTAGGGACATGTAATGCAAGAACAACAATCCAAATTGGAAATTCCCTTCACAGAATTTCTCTAACGTTTTGCCTCTCTAGGACAGGAAGTGAAGGGTATATTTTCCCTTAGGTAGTAAACATACACAAAACAGTTATGTCGCATAACTTTTCCTACTGTATCTAAAAGTCAACCAAAAAAAAGCCAGTTCCATTGAAGAGTGTTGGCTCAGGTAGACTTACTTGCAGGCTCCTCTGCTTCTCCAGAGGTTAGATTTGGCAGAATTCGTTTGTGTCTGGCCACAATGATGACGTGTTCCTGCAGTTATTTGTGTATTTTACATGTAGGAAGCTAGAGGTAGATGACACAATTTGATTTTGTGCTGGTTACTCGGTTGACTGGACCTGGGAGTTCCGGAGAGAGATGTCTCCACTAGAGTAACCGAAGACATATGGGAAGGCAGCCTTTGGATTAATTTGGCTCTGTGGGGTATTTTATTGGCATGGCCTGTAAGATCTGACTTGATACCAATGATGTTAATCGGACAGAGAACATCCAACAAGAGTAAAAAAAATTTTTTAGGAAAATTCTGGAAATAGTTTACCTAAGGCCTGATTCACCTATGCAGATTGCAGATTGCATATTCCAGGTGCATTTTGTGTTTTTCAATACACATTTTTGATCCATTAAAGTCTATGGAACCAGAAACAAGTTCCTGGCCCTTTCCATAAAATGCACAGATGTGAACTACATCCATAGGAAACCATGTTAACTGGACTGTAATGTGTTTCTGCAAAACTGAAAACGCACTAAAAAATGCATAGGTGTGAACCAGGGGTGCAACGGATCGTGGTCGGTCCGTGATCCGTACGGATCAACCTCCGCGGATCGTGGGTGTGCACTCTGCGGCCTCGGCCATAGGAAAGGCCGCGGCTTCGGCCTAGCTCCGGAGCGGCGGCCATCTTGGTACACCTGGAAGCACCCGCTGTCTCGATAGGAAGTGACGTTTCGTCGCCGCCATCTTGCTACACCCCACACTCCTGCACAGTACAGTAATGATAGAGTGAGAAGGGGGCAAGCGAACATCTTGTTACACCCACCGGAGTTTTAGATTAAAAAGCTATTTTCAACACAAAACCAAGCTTATATGCATAAATACAGTATTTGTAGATCGGACAGGCTGTTTAGATGTTAGATTTTAAAAGCAACAGCAAACCTGCTGACCTTACGTGGTTGCTAATGTGACAGAACACTCTGATTTTCACATTTAATGTGAAAATCAGAGGTGTTCTGTCACATTAGCAACCATGTAAGGTCAGCAGGTTTGCTGTTGCTTTTAAAATCTAACATCTAAACAGTCTGTCCGATCTACAAATACTGTATTTATGCATATAAGCTCGGTTTTGTGTTGAAAATAGCTTTTAAATCTAAAACTCCGGTGGGTGTAACAAGGTTTGTGTGGCTTTTTTTTTTTTTTTTTTTTGCTGATCCGAAAATGATCCGATCCGTGACTCTGATCCGAGGATCGATCCGATCCGTGCGTTTTTTGATCCGTTGCACCCCTAGTGTGAACCAGGCCTAAGGGTAAAGTTCTTGCAATGTCTTCGCCTGTATGAAAGGCCTTGTGCTGTAGTAGGGTCATCAAGCTTCTTAGCTCCTTGATGTTCTGTAATATTCTTGTACCTTGGGCTGAGTCCAATAGTATATAGTCACAAAGGACATATGGCTGCATTATTGTGGTAGGAACACTCTGGGTGTCCCCGTTTTATAAATCTTGGCACATTACTGAGTAGATTGTACGCCATTTGCGTCATTGGTTTACATTGAATCCTGTCTGCTCTTTTGTGAGTCAGGTTTACAGTACAGAGGTCTGTGTTTGTACCATGGATATGAATACATCACCTACCATCACCTTTTTATTATTATTCACTTTGATTTATTATAGATTGACTGCTTTAAAGGTAAACACTAAGGTAGTCTGTTTATAAAGCGGCAGCGTCTGTTCATGTATGTGTATGGATAGTGCGACTGAACAGTTTACAACTTGTTCGATTTTAGGTAAAGGATACTTACATGGCAGCATGTGTGATAAGGATCTATTTTTGGTAAGAATAGAGGCCTCATTGCTGTCATTGTCCAATATTGTCTATGTCTGTAGGAAAGTGTTCCATTAATATGAAAGGTTTACTAAACCCACAACAGTAAAATCAGTCTGTTTATGCAGTAAAGCATGCTTTTTATACTCACTGTGGAAACTAAGGGGTTAATCCTCTGCATTGTGTACAAAGGCTGTTTGATCCTGTCCCCTGCTTCTTCCACCGTCCCCAATTCTTCTGCTGATAGAACAGAGGGTAGGGGACAAGCTGCACATGCTCAGTTTAGTGTGTATTGCTAGAGAGTTTTTTTTTTTTTTTTCTTGGGAGTGTGCATGTGATCAGCACAGGGCCAATCAGCACTGTCCAGACAGAGGGTCAGGGGTCCTGCAGTCTTATAGGACAGTCAGAGGAGAATGAAAACTGCTCCACAAGCTTTAACCAGACTCTGATAGAAGTCACAAGACTGCTCTAACTACTGATGAGAAAAGGTATTTAGCAGTTTTGTGTACTGTGGGAGACCAGATATAGTGAATGCAGGGTCCTGGGTTTAGTAACACTTGAAGGATGTCAGGCAGAAGAAGTATCTCTCTCTTAAGCTCCATTCACACCTGTGCGTAGAGCAGCGACAGCTGCTGCAGCATGTTTTTGTGGTTTTTAATGGATCTGTTTTGGAGCGGCACCATTCATTTGAATGGGCCTCCGTCTGCTCCAAAAAAAGCTCCAAAGAAGCTCATGTACCAAACCTTGGTACAGAGCCAGGAGCATTTGGCATTGCGATTGTAGCGTGATTTAAAATCGCTCAAAAATCATGGCAAAATCACCCCGCTTTTGGGGTGCCATTAAGAAATAAGGTCATCGCAAACCCATTCCACGTTTTGATGCGATTCTGGAATCGCGCCGATTTCGCCCCCCCCCCGATACGGATCGCTCAGGTGTGAACAGAGCCTTAAGACCTGCACTATTAACATGTTCATGTAACTTCAAACGATATTTTTAAAACTTTTAGAGCCCTTTCACACTGGGGCGGTTTGCAGGCGCTATTGCGCTAAAAATGGCACCTGCAAACCGACCCGAAAGTGGCGCTGCTTGAAAGGGGCTTTCACACTGGAGCGATGCACTGGCAGTACGGTAAAAAAAGTCCTGCCAGCAGCATCTTCGAAGCGGTGAATACCGCTCCTTGACTGCTCCTGCCCATTGAAATCAATGGGACGGCGCGGCTATACCGCCGGCAAAGCAGAGGCGCTTTGCGGTGGTATTTAACCCTTTCTCGGCCGCTAGCGGGGGTAAAACCGCCCCGCTAGCGGCCGCATACCGACGGTAAAACGCCGCTAATAATAGCAGCGTTTTACCGCCGACCCCGCCCCCCGCCCCAGTGTGAAAGGGCTCTTAGGCTGGGTTCACACTATTGTGAATTGGATGCGGGTTATTAAATGTCGCTTACAGGGGAAAAAACAAATAAACTGCTGCTGCTAAATGAAAGGATTTATGGTCCTCTCCTTTTCTAATAAAACTGTATTAAATCAGATTATCAGAGTAATGGAGTAAATGTACTAATCTGATTATGTAAATATTTTGCATTGTCACTTTTATCCTCCGGTTTCCTCCGACTGATAACCCTGCTGGAGACTGTCCAGTAATCCTTCAGGCCTGTCTGGCTAGTGCAGATCTTTATGGCACAGGAGATCCTGACAATTTTTCCTTTCCATAAACTTTACTCAAAAAAAATGCGTCTTCTGCCCTCGTCCCCAAAAAACTATAAAGGCTAATATTTTAAAACATTCCTGTTCTCGTAAATGGGAGCTCCAATCTTTTTAAAGTGATACTAAAAACACACTTTAATTTACATTATCCCTTCATTTTTTTGTATGTGGATGATGGCGCTGTAATTATTTTAATACAAAAAAAAAAAAAAAGCATCTAAGTACCTTTTTTCCTAGTCCATATACAGCTGTCGCATGACCCAGCTCTTTCCCAGCCTGTCTGCAGGGAAACAGTGGTAGGAGGAGCTTCTAGTCCTGCTGCTCACATGTTCAAAATAAAATAAAAACAGCCTTTTTGATACACCGTACAAATAAATGATTAATATCAATGAACTGTTTTAAATGGTCATACAATTATTTATTAGAAATTAAATCTTTAGTATTTTTTGGCAATAAAATGGGCAGATTTCTGGCAGTCACAGGCTGTGTCACGCCCCTCCAGCCTGAGTCTTAGAATAACAGGGAGGTGAAGCCTCCATCAATGTACATGTAGTATTCCACTCCCATTTTGTTTAGCTTATTAGTGGGCATAAAGGAGGAGGGAGGGAGTGGGCTGTCATTTACCACTGTGTATACACCCACATGTGTGACCAGTTGCAATGGGGACATGGACAGGAGGGGGAGATAGAGAACAGCAGGATCAACCAGGTTTTTTACAGAAAACAAATCTCATAATGACGGAGTGAGTATGAACAGTGTTCAATACACCATTTATTGATAGTTTTTATTGATGTAGGTTAAATGACACTTTACTGTATTTTTGGAAGTCGTGTTAAAGAGTTCAGCTTAACCCCTTCCCACCAAGATAACGCAAATATGTGGCTTTCCGCTTGAAGGGGTTGTACCGGGTTGATGCATACAACTGCACGTATCACCACGGTACCGTTTTTTTAGAGCCAACGGTCTGCTTTCTTGTGATGACAACCAATGCGGCTAAGCAGCCTCTCAGCTGTTATTACAAGCAGTTATTATGCGGCTTTCCTGGGCTCTCCTATTCCACCGGGAGGCCTGAGCGACCAGCCAGCATGTCCGCCAGCTGGACAGAGACCCGACTGAAGCTGGAATCGGCTATCATCGGGTCTCAGATCTTGTAACACGGAAGCGATGTCATGACATCACTTCTGGTTTAGGGCCCTTTCACACTGGATCGGTTTGCAGGCGCTATTGCGCTAATAATAGCGCCTGCAAACCGACCCGAAAGTGCCGCTGCTTTGATGGAGCGGTGTGCTAGCAGGACAGGAAAAAAAGTCCTGCTAGCAGCATCTTCGGAGCGGTGAAGGAGCGGAGTGTATACTGCTCCTTCACCGCTCCTGCCCATTGTAATCAATGGGACAGCGCGGCTATACCGCCGCTGCAGAGGCGCTTTGCGGTGTTTTTTAACCCTTTCTCGGTAAAACCGCCCCGCTAGTGGCCGAATACCAACGGTAAAGCGCCGCTTACAATAGCAGCGCTTTACCGCCGACCCAGCCCGAGTGTGAAAGGGCCCTTACTGAAGACATAAAGTGATTGCTATTTCAAAAAAATAAAAAATGAGCCTTTACAAACATATCATACTTACCTCCACTGTGCAGCTTGTTTTGCAGAGTGGCCCCGATCATCCATTTCTGGGGTCCCCCAGGTGCCTTTTGCGGCTCCTCCTCGCATCAGATAACCCCCTCGGAGAAGCGCTAGAGTCCAGCATTTGCGTCCATAGACACAAATGCCAGACTTGGCCCCGCCCCCTGGTGCCCGCATCATTGGATTTGATTGAAAGCAGCGAGAGCCAATGGCTGCGCTGCTATCAATCTATCCAATCAAGAGCCAGGACCCCGTGGTGAGAGGGACAGCGCATCCTTGCCGAGGGAAATACAGGGCTCAGGAAAGTAAAATGGGGGGCTGGGGGGGCCAGTCACTGCCAGATGTTTTTTCACCTTAATGCATTGGATGCATTAAGGTGAAAAAACACAAGGGTTTACAACCCCTTTAAAGTGGACCTTCAGTTATTTTTTTTTTATCTTTCCATCTATTAAATCTTCTGCCCTTGCTGTTTTAACTTTGGATAGTAAAACATTTTTTTTGCCAGTAAATACCTTATACAGCCCACTTCCTGTTTGTTGTCTGGTCATTATCCTAGGCTTATGACATCATGCACAGCGCTCTCTCTCTCTCTCTCTCTCATGAGAGTTTGCCAGGAAGGGACGGGGGATGAGTCATAAGAGGGCCAATGAGGGCTGCAGAGCTGGAGGTGTGCCTCTGTGTAAATCCAGGAAGTGAACAGGCAGCAGCTTCAGCTGCCCACAGTTAAAATGGTTGCAGTCAGACTCAGTGGAGGGAGATTTCTGCAGCATATTTGGCAAGTACAGAATCACAGTATATATATATAAAATAATATGCAAAGTGGTTGGAGGGAAGCTTCAGAATGGCAAAGATATTTTTATTACAAATTATGTGAGCAGACTGCAGTTCAAAGGCGCCGAATTTAAAAAAAAAAAATTACAGTATTCAAAACAGCCAAACTTGGCGTTTTGAATGCTTTAAGGTGCAAAGGAGGGATTTGGGGTCTTATAGACCCCAGATCACTCCATAAAGAGTACCTGTCACTGCCTATTACTGTAACAAGGGATGTTTACATTCCTTGTGACCGCAATAAATGTGATCAGAAAAAAAAATGTAAAGGGACAGTGTAAAAATAAAATAAATAAGAAAAATAAAATCAAAGTGCCCCATCCCCTCCGTGCTTACGCGCAGGAGCGAACGCATAGGTAAGTCGCGCCTGCAAATGTAAATGGTGTTCAAACCACACATGTGAGGTCTAACTGCGATCGTCAGAGTGAGAGCAATAATTCTAGCACAAGACCTCCTCTGTAACTCTAAACAGGTAACCTGTATACATTTTTAAAGCGTCACCTATGGGGATTTTTAAGTACCGTCGTTTGTAGCCATTCCACGAGTATGCACAATTTTAAAGCATGACATGTCAGCTATCTATTTACTCGGTGTAACATCATCTTTCCATTATACAAAAAATTTATGCTAACTTAACTGTTTTTTTATTTCATGAAAGTGTATTTCTTCCAAAAAAATAGCATTTGAAAGACCACTGCGCAAATACAGTGCGACATAAAATATTGTAACGATCAACATTTTTTTCTCTAGGGTCTCTGCTAAAAAATATATATAATGTTTGAGTTTTCTAAGTAATTTTCTAGCAAAAAATACAGATTTTAACTTGTAAGCAACAAGTGTCAGAAAAAGGCTTATGCCCTGTACACACCATCGGAAATTCGGCCAGCAAAAGACCGATGAGAGCTTTTGGTCGGAAAATGCGACTGTGTGTATGCTCCATCGGACTTTTGCTGGCGGAAATCCAGCCAGCAAAAGAGTGAGAGCATGTTCTCAATTTTTCGGTCGGAAAAAGTTCCGATCGGAAATTCCGATCGTCTGTACCAATTCCGACGCGCAAAATTCCTACGCATGCTCAGAAACAATTCGACGCATGCTCGGAAGCATTGAACTTCATTTTCTCGGCTTGTTGTAGTATTGTACGTCACCGCGTTCTTGGCGGTCGAAAGTTAAGCGAACTTTTGTGTGACCGTGTGTATGCAAGCCAAGCTTGAATGGAATTCCGTCGGAAAAACCATCCAAGATTTTTCCGATGGGAAATTCTGCTCGTGTGTACGGGGCATTAGGCGTGAAGGGGTTAGGTAAATGATCTTATCAATGTGTATTAAAAGGTCAATCCACCCAAAAAGTGATATTCTAAGCCGGCCATATAGTTGGGTCGTTTTTTTTTTTTTTTTTTTCGTTTTTTCTTGATCAACCAGTGGGCTGAATGAAAAAGAAAAACTGATTCCTCCATCCAAACAAGCGAGGTGGATGGAGGAATCCCCCCTTGCTGAGTAATACACTGATCAGTGGCTGTAGCTGTAGATCTGCAAAGGTTTTCCAACATTCCTGTTTGGCAAAAAATGAATCAAACGATCCACTTCTGTCAAGCAAGGATGCCCACACATGGATCACAACTCTACTAGTCCTTGCTGAAGCTGCCAAATTTTGATCCGCCTATGGCCAGAGTTTGTTTTGGGTGGAACCCAGTGGGCTGAGTTGGGCTGAGTTGGCCCCTGGCTTTTCTCGAATACTCAGACAGCGAGATCTCTGCTGTATACAGTAATTAGTTTGGGTGGACTGACCCATTTAGGACCTTGTATTATTATATAGTGTGTCATTTTATTTTTTCACAGAAACAGCCATATCTGCTCATTACTTGTACTGACTGCTCGCTGTAATGAAGGGTTTTGGTACTAAACTGATTTCAGGTTTGTGGTTGTGTATTAGATGTTCTGTACAAGAGAAAAAAAAATCTGAGATTGTTATGTTAGTAGTGATCACTTGGGTATACTGAGGGGGTTGAAGCTGATTATATCAATGTCCATGATACGTTCCACCCAAGGCAGTGACTCATTGTAGACCAGAATTCCTCCACTCCCAACACGCCATGTTTTCAGGACTTTCTTCAACTGGAGGGGGATTTAGCAAATACGTTAAAACCTTGGATTGAGAGTGTTTTTCTATGAATCCGATCACCGCGAGCAAAGTACGGGTATGTGATTATGCGCACCCGTGCCACTTTGCCGACGTATATCGGCGTGAGCCGGTCGGCAAGTGGTTAATCATCAACCATGTGAGTTGCTAAATGTTTTACCTTCATTAAATGTAACCATATTGCTACACTTAGAGGGGCCTCTCTTCTCTTTTATACTCTGTAGGTCCTGCTGGATTTAGTTTCTTAGGCCCCTTTCACACGATCGGACTGTTCAGGTCCGCCTGTCAGTTTTGACGGCGGACCTGAACGGGCGCTCCATGTTAGTCTATGGAGCGTCGGATGTCAGCGGAGACATGTCCGATCCGCTGAAAAGCAGACGGATGGCTCTACGTCCAGGTCCGTCGCTGGCGGATCGGATTGGGTGAGATCTGATGAAAACGGACATGCTGTGCGTTTTCATCCGATCCCTCCATAGGCGGCAGCGGCGCCTGACAAGCCCCTCCCCGCTCAGTGAGCAGAGAGGGACCCGTCATCCGCCAGCTCAGCGGAGATCAACGGACTGATCTCCCGCTGAGCCGGCGGACCGAGGCGGGCTCCGTAGAAACGGAGTCCGCCTCATGTGAAACGGGCCTAATCCCTTGTGGAGGCTTCCATTTGTGGATGGACATTTTATGGTTATGCAACCTATCACATTGCTATAATCTTTTTATATGGACTATAAACCGAAGGACCTATGAATAAATGGTTGTGGAACAAATCATCTGCGTTTCCATTATTTCTTATGGGGAAATTCGCTTTGATATACAAGTGCTTTGGATTACAAACATGTTTCCGGAACGAATTATGCTCGCAGTCCAAGGTTTTACTGTAATGTTGATTTGGTAACCCACAGCTGAAAGTCTCAAAAATGACCTGTTGGGGGTACATGGGGGCTGGAACTGAGAAATATATAAATGTTGGCGATTCCTATAAAAACCAGGTCCATAAAGCAGAGAGGGAGGAAGTTGGCGAAAGCATGCTCTAGGTAGTAGTTCCACCCAAGAGACCTCTGTGAAATGTGGCTGCATTGGATTAGAAAATTGAGATTTAAAGAGGAAGTAAAGTCTTCTTGTTTAATTGTACCTACAGGTAAGCCTATAATAAGGCTTGCGTGTAGGCAGTGGTAATTTTGACATCAAATTTCGTTTTAGTTATGGTCTTTTGACCAAAATGCCATTTTAGTTTTAGTCGTATTTAGTAGATTAAAATAGTATTCATTTAGTCGACTAACATATTTTAGTCGATGAAATTAACACTGCCTGTAGGTACTGTAAATATCTCCTAAATTTGCACAGTTTAGGATATTTACTATACACGCCACTGATGATGTCATCGTACATGCGCTCTGAAGGAAAGCCCCCCCTCCCTCCCCGTGCTGTTTCTTTAGGGCCCTGTGCTGGGACCGGTGGCTCCTGCGGGCATGCGCGGGAGTGACGTCATCGCGGCTCCAGCCAATCACAGTGCCGGAGCCCGCAAACCCAAAAGAAATACTGGGGAAGATGTCAGCCGTATCAGCAGTATGCGGGCGCCGCTGCAGGGCTTCCTTATAAGGTAAGTATAATGAGCTAGTATGTGATGAATACTAGCTCATTATGCCTTTGTCTTACAGGTTTTTTTTTCTCGCGTTGACAACCTCTTTAACAGAATGGACCTTCTCCCTATAGCACAGCTGCATTTTTTGCTGGATCAGTAGTTTACTGTGTGAGTTTACTTTTTTCCCATAGTTTACTCTTTAAAGCCTCCTGAAAGTAATCAAAAATTTTCAAATGGGCCCAAATTGCTTCTTTTTTATTTAACCTAAAAAAGCAATGGAAATAGAACACACAGAACTGGAATGGAAAATTGTACAGATGTGTATTATATGGACCATGCCTTCAAAATGTGTGTTAAAAGAGACACTTGTCTCCATTGGAAGCCTGTGTGACGAGGTGAAAACGCAGGGGCACAACTTGGAGACAGGGACAGAACATTCCCACCCTATAAAAGGAAGTCCGTGCAATGACCTTCATGACAGGATCACCAGCTGTTATTTTATTAAAAGCTGTAGATGTAAATCTATTGAATTATATTTACTTCTGAAATTGCATTAAAGTGATGAACATTAAACAGCTGTATGACACATGTACCCTGATAGATGCATGTTTTACTTCTGTCCGCGCTTCGGTTGTCCAGCATTAGAAACTGCTGCCCATTTGCCAGCGACACCATAAGTTGCATGGTGTCACTGGTAAATGGGCAAAGGTTTCCAGTTCTGATTGCTTGACAGCTTGCTTACTATTGTGATGCTGTGATTGGTCCACAGCTATCACATGGTTACTGACACCTTTAACCATGTGATTAGCCGTAGCCAATTTGGGGGGTATTTATACTGTGTCTTGCCATTTTAGGGCCGCAAGAAATTAGATAGGCTGTCAGTATATCAGGATTTAACAGTTTTCAAATAAAATGTATACCATAGTTTGCAGACTTTATAGCTTTCAGACAGACTAAATAACATACAGAGATTTGAGTTATTTTTAACAAAGAACTGTAGAAGACTACATTTTGGCCTAAATTTGTGAAGAAAAATTATTTGTTTGCAAAACTAAGAAACAAGTTTTTTTGTTTTTTTTTTTTCAAAATTCCTTTTTAACCACTTTTACCCCCTCCCTGGCCAGGCCAATTTCAGCTTTTAGCGCTGTCTCACTTTAAATGACAACTGCGCGGTCATGCAACACTGTACCCATAGAAATTTTTTTATCATTTTTTTTTTTCACACAAATAGAGCTTTCTTTTGGTAATTATTTATTCACTACTGGGTTTTTTATTTTTTTCTAAATAAACTAATAACGACTGACATTTAAAAAAACAAAAAAAAAACAACTTTGTCATAGTTTGTTGTGAAATTTTGCAAACAGGTAATTGTTCTCCTTCACTGATGTGGGCTGATGAGGCGGTACTGGTGGGCACTGCTGAGGTGGCACTGATGGACGGCACTGATATGCGGCACTGGTGGAGCAGGACTAATAGGTGGCACTGATGGGCACTGGTAGGCGGCACTGATAGGTGACACTGATGGGCAGCACTTGTGGGCACAGATTGGAAGCACTGGTGGGCATATCTGGTCCTGCCCTGATAATCGGTGCCCTGATTATCAGTGTAGATGTCCCTTTTAGAGAAGCCAATTATCGGCTCTCCTCTCCGATCCTCATGCTGTCAGCATGAGGAAAGGAGTGCTGCTAAACGGCTTCTGTTGACATCCAGAACTAGCTAGCCTTCATTCAGCTTTAGCATGGGCGGCAAGTGGTTAAAGTTGTTTGCCGCCTGGCAAAGTCGCGCGACTTTCATGTCCGAGCTGTGTGAACCCGGCCTTAACATGATAAAATTATAGGAGATTTTTTGATGTTCCACCCTCCCAGTGTAATAACATATTCCGCTTGGCGTTATAATTTGATTTGTTTCAAGGAAAAATAAAGCAGTGTTCGGAAAAGTCTCAGCTGTAAAGAATTCTTCGCCCTCTGACACAATCAAGCCTGTTCTTATAACATATGCTTTGCTATCGAAACATGACAAAAATAGCACCTAGGTCAACCCTGCTTCTTGTTAGGCTCATGTACAACCAGGGTATTGTGTACCGAGAAGAAATGAGCAGCAAAAAGGCCTTTCAATGGGGGAAGGTGTCTGCTTGTTCATCATGCTAAATATATGCAGTAATTGACTGAAATTACCATTGACTACTCTTCCCCAGGGAGCAGCCCTGTAGCTGGCTGCCATCTGCTCGTAGAAAGCCGAAGCCCCCGGGCCATGGCACAGACTGTTTACTTCCCCTCACAGGGACCGTTCTGTCTGCCTCAGGCATGTGACGGCACCTCAGCTCTGGCTAGAATGAGCTCCCATGTTGTTTCAGAGGGAGTATCGCTTTATCAGCTGCAGCACAATCACTTCAATCACTACACCGGCCTTGAAGCCAAACCCAAGAGAGCGAGCCCTACAGAGGCACCAGACAATGGCCAAACTTGTTAGAGTTACAGCAGGTTCCGCGAGAATGCGATTAGGCCTATGAAAGGCGAATTGTTTGTTGTGGAGTTTGCAGACACTTTTTTTGGGGTCAGGTTACCTCCAAGCAGGATATACAGTTCTTCTTGTCTTTCACGGGTAAGTAATTGTTGAGAAAGGGGCTTTCATAAATTTACGGCTATGGTGGGCTAGATGTAACGGCTGCGTTTCACGCTTTATTTGCTTCTGTACAGTTTCCTGTTATATCTATTATTTGGTTTCTTCTGGGATCTAATATATTGATGGTTGCTGAATGGAGCCTTGCAAGCAGCAGTGAGTGCAAAAACCTATTCAGCTTGAAAGAGATGACTTCTTAATGGGGGAGTTTCTGCAAATTTAATAGACTTTATGCCAAAGGAAAAGGTCACCTTAAATTGTATTTAAACCCAAAAACAAAAAGGTTATAGATTTCAGATTACCAGTCCTTATAGGTGGTGACAGCATTAGTTTTCAAATGCTGAGGCCCTTATAGTGAGCCTACAGGCAAGGTGGTATTTGTGGTGGTGTAGGCACGTTGGGGAGAATGGGGAAAAGCTTACACAAGCACATTGCTGAAAGGAAATGTAAGGGTACAGGGGTTAGCAGAGGGTGGTGGGAGCAAGAGTGGGTGAAGGCCAACAGGCGTAGGTAGAGAGGCTGTATCACGTCAACATTTCCTGCAGTGAGTGTTGTTTGGGGGAATATAGGAGTCTGTTAGTGAGAAGGGGGTCCTGCAGATGTGGTGTCGTGGTGGTGGTGAGAGGAAGGGTGGGGGCGTATGCATGCTGGGAAAAGAGTGTGGGGAACATGCAGGAATTGGTTGAGAGTGTTGGGAGGGAGCATGTACAGGAGTTGTGGAGAAAAAGAGCAGAGTGCAAGGGCCCGGGGGGACCAACGTGGAGGAAAACCTGTAGAGGTGTAGCAGTAGAAGGAGGGTATAGGTGCAGTGTTGGAAATGAGGTTCACAATGGTGCTTACATACACACGTACACCCTTCATGGTAAGTTGATGGAATTCCCCCCATGATTCTCCAATACAATCCATTCCCTGATGTTCTCTGCAGAGCATGAACCTGAAAGTGCTCAGCTCTGAGCACTTCCATGTTTAGAGCTTTCAAATCTTGACTGCAAAACCATATAAACAGTGTAGTGAGCACATCCTGTGCTGGAGCAAAGGGCAGGTGAGACATTAGGGGTCTATTAAACCAATGATGCCTCCATATATTGTGCCTGTCAACTGCTAAATGCCAACACGTAGAGGACAATACAATTAGATGAAAAAAATGGTTTTAACATTTAAACAATTTTGGCAATTGCCCACTTAGTCTGCTATCAGTGATCACACCTAGAAAGATGTGATGGTATTTGCAATTAATTACTCTTTAATAATTAAAGAATATTCATTATTAGATCTTCCCAGATATCAGTACGTCTATACCAACTTAAAACAGCCCATAGATGACTTGATTTTTTTTTCTTTCCACCACAATGCTACCAACATATCAGCTGGAGTAACGTTTGGTACTGCACATGCGCAGACCCAACGGAGGCATTTTTCGACAGGAGGCATTTCTCGATAGAACACAGGCAGTAATCAAATGTAAAACATCTGACAGGCTGCTTGTACCCAAGTCAATTGATGTATCGATTTTGGTACAATCAACCTGCAAATACATGGATCGATTCTTAGCCAGTCCCTGCTGAACCGGCTGAATTATACAAAGAACATGGCTGAGACAGTCTCTGAAAATTAGGGACCTTGGGCAGCTAGTTGCATTTTGTGCTTGGTTGTAAAATTCCTTACACATGATTTGTGCAGTCTGCAGTAATAACATACTGTCACGAGCATAGAGAACCATTTATCATCCCAGGCAAAATGATCCTTCCCCTCGCTCTGCTATGTATTAAGTGATTTCATGGCCTTGCATCATCTCACCATTTGTCCTTGAAGAAATAATATTCTTTGGTAGCCAAGTAAGTCTGCTCTGTAATTACCAGTCAAGTCTTTTGCATATTTATAGCATGTGGTATGTTTGTGTCTCCTAACTGAGAAATATGTTCAATAGTGTTTAAAGGACTACTCCACTAAGTGACCAAACTGATCTATATACCTTTATAGGTCCCCAGAGGTAAAGGGGAATCTCTCTATTAGGGGCACAGTGGTAAAAAAAAAAATAGTAGGGATTTTTTTTTAACTTAATTCAGAAAATAGATTAAGGTAAAAAAAATAGAATTTAGATCCACTTTAACTTCCTTACCTACCGTACACAGGCCTATGGCTTCTCCACCCTCATATGACAGAGCTAAGCCAACCACGAGGTACCAGCCCTGTCACATGAGAAATGGGGAATAAGTCACATGCTCATTTGTACCTCAAAGTTCCGGGTATTTCACTTCCTTTTGTGTGTTTGACCAGAGCAGAGAGAAAGCACAAGAAAACTGTGCACACGCCGCTGGGGTGGGGATTAAATGACCTCTGCATAGGCAAAGGAAAGGATCACTTTGACCCATAGACTGACCCAAAATTTTAAATCTGAACTCCATCCCGTACTTTCAGTCTTGTACGGTTACACAGGCTCCTCTTTTGTACTAACATTGCCTACTGTGATGAAACTGCACACTGTCAGCTTCTCACAGGATGCATCGGAAGCTGCAGCAGGTAACATACAGCCCACCTCATTTCCTGGCTGGAGGACGTCCAGCCCTTTCTTCCCTAGCCTTACTGTCTCTTGCCCACCCCTTTCATTCATTAGATTTCTGTTCAGTTCATGGCGGCTCAGCTTCACATATGGGTGTTACTCATGCAAAGGCAGTCTGTCAAGGAATACTCAATCCTCCAGACCAGGGATCTCCAAACTTTCCAAACAAAGGGCCAGTTTACTGTCCTTCAGACTGTAGGAAGCCAGACTGTGGCCAGTGGAAGTAGAAAATGTCCCGGAATCAGTGGGAGTAAACCATGCCCCGGTGGTCAGTTGGTGGAGGACTAGAGCCCCATCTTTGTTGTCATTGGGATGAATAGAATCCCATTGTTGGTGTCACTGGGAGGAATAGTGCCGCCTCATTGGTATCGGTGAGAGAAATGGTGCCCCATCATTGGTGTTGGTGGATGGAATAGTGCCTTGTATCAGTGGAGGAATAGTGCCCCATCATTGGTACCCGTGGGAGGAATAGTGCCCCATCATTGGTATCCGTGGGAGGAATAGTGCCCCATCATTGGTATCCGTGGGAGTAATAGTGCCCCATCGTTGGTATCAGTGGAGTAATAGTACTTCATCATTGGTGTTGGTGGAAGGAATAGTGCCCCATCATTGGTTTCAGTGGGATGAATAGTGCCTTGTATTAGTGGGAGGAATAGTGCAGCCTCTTTGTTATTAGTGAGAGGAATAGTGCCCCATTATTTGTGTTGGTGGAAGGAATAGTGCCCCATCATTGGTATTGGTGGAAGGACTAGTGCCTTGTATAAGTTGCGGAACAGTGCCCATCATTGGTGTCAGTGGGAGTATAGTGAGTTGTATTAGTGGGAGGAATAGTGCCCTGTCATTGGTGTCAGTGGGAGTATAGTGAGTTGTATTAGTGGGAGGAATAGTGCCCTGTCATTGGTGTCAGTGGGAGTATAGTGAGTTGTATTAGTGGGAGGAATAGTGCCCTGTCATTGGTGTCAGTGGGAGGAATAATGCCTTGTATTAGTGGAAGGACTAGTGCCTTGTATAAGTTGCGGAACAGTGGCCCATCATTTGTGTCAGTGGGAGGTATAGTGCCTTGTATTAGTGGGAGGAATAGTGCCCCGTCATTGGTGTCAGTGGGAGGAATAATGCCTTGTATTAGTGGGAGCAATAGTGCAGCCTCTTTGTTATTAGTGAGAGGAATAGTGCCCCATCAGTTGTGTTGGTGGAAGGAATGGTGCCCCATCATTTGTGTTGGTGGAAGGAATAGTGCCTCGTATAAGTTGCGGAACAGTGGCCCATCATTTGTGTCAGTGGGAGGTATAGTGCCTTGTATTAGTGGGAGGAATAGTGCCCCGTCATTGGTGTCAGTGGGAGGAATAGTGCTTGGTGTTGGAAGGAATAGTCCCTTGTATCAGTGGAGGATCAGTGCCCCATCATTGGTGTCAGTGGGAGCAATAGTACCTTGTATTAGTGGGAGGTATAGTGCAGCCTCATTGGTATCAGTGAGAAGAATAGTGCTTCATCATTAGTGTTGGTGGAAGGAATAGTGCCCCATCAGTGGAGGCATAGTACCTATTCAATGGTTTCAGTGGAGGAATAGTAACCAATCAATGGTGTCAGTGGGAGGAATAGTACCCCATCATTGGTGTCAGTGGGAGGAATAGTACCCCATCATTGGTATCAGTGGAAGGAATAGTGTCTTGTATTAGTGGAGGAATAGTACCCCATCATTGGTGTCAGTGGGAGGAATAGTGTCTTGTAATAGTGGGAGGGATAGTGCCCCAAGGGCCATATAAATGCAAGGAAAGGGCTGCATCCGACTCTCAGACCACAGTTTGGACTCCACTCATCCGGACTGACATCCACCCATCAAGACATGTTTATATTTGCATAACTCGCCTCCAAGACCCCGCACACTTCTTGTATCAGGGCTGAAGGCCTTTGAGAGTTATACTGAAGCAGAGTGCTGTGATGTTTTCAGGAAGACAAGTACAGCACCCATGCTGACCATGCCAGAGTAAAGAAAATCCTTGTTTAGTCTATAGTTTGGTTGGAGTTTCACTTTAAGCCATTGTAGCAGAAATCCTAGCGTGCTCTGCTCCTGCCTGACATTTATTCATCTAAAAGAAGATATAAAATCTCCCTCCAACACCCGGGGTAGATTCTATCAGGGCTGACACTCTGCATTACATCTAGTAGGTCAGCTTCAATGATGTGTTACTGCATGGCAAAGGGTTTTGGCTGAGGAAGATAAAGAGGAAATCGGTCAAACCACATAATTAATCTCCAGTAGAAGAAAGTGGACAGCAGTGAAACGCTCAGATCTAGATTAACATGACATCAAAGCTGCCCGAGAAGTGATCCAAGCTATTCCTGACTTGCTGTGTTAAGCGGAATGAAAGATTATACATGGACATTGTGGGGAAGTGAAGACTTCGTGCCTAAGAGGATAATGGACTTCCGACTGAAAGAGGCCTGTTCAGAAAGGATCACAATCAATTTTCTGCACATTCTTTTGGTAATACATTTAGATTTAGAGAAATGCCAATTTCGATGATCCCTTCCTTCCACAATGTGATGAAAAAAACACTACCAATGAACTATTTTGCTTATTAACAGCTCATAGATACATAATCAGTAAGAAACAACTTGTCTGCAGTCCGTCTCCAGAGACCCAGACCCCTGTTTTCAAACTGAATGGGTTGTTTTACAAGGTGATGGTTTACATATACTTTAAAGTTGTTCTAAAGGCTGAAAGTTTTTACCTTTCTATGCATGAAGGTAAAAATCCTCAGCGTGCAGCTCCCCCCCCCCCCCCCCCCAGCTCCCCTAATACTTACCTCAATCCAGCGATGTGCACGAGAGCCAAGGCTCTCCCAGTTCTCTCCCTCCTCATTGGTTGAGATGCAGTAGCCATTGGCTCCCACTGCTGTCAATTACAGCCAATGAGGCGAGAGTGAGGGGCAGGGCTGAGCTGCGCTCTCTGTGTCCATAAGGAGGCTTGGGAGCGAGCAAGCGGCTTACTATGGGAGCACTTGGCAAGGGGTAGGCCTGAGCTCCAGCAGAGGACCCGAGAAGACGGGGATTGGGCTGCTCTGTGCAAACCATTACACAGAGCAGGTAAGTATGTTTGTTATTTATTTATTTTATTTCTTTACAATCGCCCTTTTCACACCAGTGAACTGATCAAGTCTGCCTGTCCATTATTCAGGCGGACCCGATCAGACTCCCCGTTGTTCTCTGTAGACAGGTGCTCGCTGACACTCGCCTGCATCCATTCTTATCTGGCCTGCTAAAAACAGATGGATGGGTATCCATTCCTCAATCCGTCTAGACCAGTGGTTCTCAACTCCTGTCCTCAGGACCCACTAACAGGCCAGGTTTGCAAGATAACTGAAATACATCACAGGTGATATCATTTGCTGCTCAGTGATTGCAGTATTCTAGTCTGCATCTCCCCAAGGTAATACATAAAATCTGGCCTGTTAGTGGGTCCTGAGGACAGGAGTTGAGAACCACTGGTCTAGCATATCAGATCGGATGGCAGTCAAATGGAAACAGACAGACAGTCCGTTTCCATCAGACCGCCCCATAGAGAACAGCAGGATATGTCATCCGCATATTCAGCAGGGATAAGTGGAGAGATCCCCCCCCCAGTGAACAGACGAATCCGCTCCATCTGAAAGTGGCCTAAGTGCAAGGATTGAATGCACCTGAAAGCAAGCGCATTTGTCATTCAAAGATTTATTAGAGGAAAATAGAAGAAAGACATTAATGGTAACAAAAAGATAATGTGACATTCAAGATATATTGATGCAGATAAGTCTTGTGGTACTATGCAGAGGTGTTATGGGGAACCCACATTTGTTTATCACTCCTGGTTGTGGTTGCTGAAGGTTTTGGGTCCTTACAGGGATATTGTTATGAATCATCGTCATCATTACACGTAATGTACTCATGTTATGAGTACATTACGTGTAAAAAGTATTGTAAGGGGGTCAAAGTTGAGAGAGCGGGTGGGTATAAAAAAGGGCTTGGGGTATTGCATGGAGACATGGATGTGGGGAAGGGTAGAAAGTTCTCTCAGGCTTCCAGGATGCTAGATAATGTCCTCCGCGGAAAGGCATTGCGGAGGTTTGTGAGTTATTCTTAAGGTCCAAGAATGGAAAAGGTACCACATAGAATGACATTTTTTTTGTCTTGGTCATGGAGAGACGTATCAAGTCTTCCTCGTCCAAGTTATTCCTGACTTGCTGTGTTAAGCAGAATTAAAGACTATACATGGACATTGTGAGGAAGTGAAGACTTTCTGCCCAAGAGAATAATGGACTTCTGATTAAAAGGGGCACTTCTTTTGGTAATGCATCAAATTAGAGAGTTGTCTGTTTAAATCATCCCTTTCCTTCACCAATGTGGAGAAAGAAAAGACATTGCCAATTAAATATTTAACGTATAAACACTATGCAAAAACTATGCTTCAGTCAGTCCCCAGAGACCCAGTTATTGTACATTGGACGGTGCCATCATGCTTCTCGCACTACTTTTGGGGCGACTTGCATTGACTACTATACAGAAGTCCTTTTGCAAGCCGCCGCTGAAGTCGTGTGCAGGTCGCCTCTGTGAGTTGCGCTGCAAGTCGCGCTGCCCCTGTGTGAACCGGTCTTCTGCCAAGAAAGTTCCCCTCGGCGGATAATGACCTCCCTGTACTACACAGGCGCAGCGCTTGCGCAGTACGAACAGCAAGGGAGCCGCCGAAAATATCCGAAGCTGAACAGCTGCGAGTGAGCTGTACACGACGCCTGCGCAATGAGCAAGACATTGTGGCCAGCGCTGCCGCACGCTCCCGATGCTCGTGCTACTCTGCAAGGGGCGGGTGTATTACTGTGATAATGTGTTTATTATCCGCCCCTTGCAGAGTAGCACGAGCAACGGGAGCGTGCGGCATTGTCTTGTAGCATCAGGAGCGTGTGGTAGAATGTGGAGTTAAATGTGCGCAGGCGCGGTGTACAGCTGACACTCACCTGTGTATGTTTGGCTATTTTTGGCTCGGTAGTGCTTTGTACTGCGCAAGCACTGCGCCTGCGCAATACATGGGGGTCATTATCCGCTGGGGGAACTTTTTCGGCAAGACACCGGCTCTAAGTAAAGGTTTGCTGATCTTCTTGTAGCCTTCACCTTTCATGTGTAAAAAAATTATTTTCTTTCTCAGTCCTTGTGACATCTCTCTTCCATGTGGTGCCATTGTTGACAGCATGAAATAAGAAGGGCTTTTCCTTGTTAAGTAACGCCCCTTTATAGTCAACTGTCTGCTGGACATCTGTTTAATGAATGATTAGACTCTCATGTAGTTGAATTCTTGTTAATTAGGATTTTGTTGTCTCAAATTTAGCTTTGCTACTATGTGGCCCCTTTCACACTGAGGCGCTTCTAAACTGCCAGTAAAATACCGCGCGCTTTTGAAGAGCTTTCCATTAATTTCAATGGAGAGGGGCGTTTTTTCACCGCATGGAAATAGGTTTTCGTGAGCTTTTCAGACGCTTTTTTTTTTTAGCATGAAAGCGCCTGAAAAGCGCCTCAGTGTGAGAGGGGTCTAAGACTTTCATTGGGGTGTATTCATTTTTGCAACACGTTCTTGAATGAATTTGTTAGGCAAAATACTTTTTTGTTTTGTGCAAATTAACAAATCTTGGTTGCGATCAATGGCCCGCATTTGTGGGAGTATTTTGTAGTATAGTGTCCCATAGAAAATGTTGATTCTAAAAAGGAAAGTAAAGGTTTTCTGACATCTGTTGGGGTGTACTCATTTATGCTGAGCGCTGTGTGTGCTGCAGATTAGTGAGTTTGTAAAACAAGACATTTACATTTTTTTTGGTGTATTATTATTATTATTATTATTATTATTATTATACAGGATTTATATAGCGCCAACAGTTTGCGCAGCGCTTTACAACATGGGGACATTTTTTTTTGTGCATTATGCACTTTTGTGTCATCAACAGAAAGTCATGTACTGATAGCTTTTTATAGAATGTCATCTGTTTGGTTTTAGGGGTTAATTTTCCAAAGCGGCATGTTCTCAGTATGACATCAGGAGCAGAAATCCTTCTCTGTCACCTTGCATATTTATGTAATGCACAGTCACTAATGCATTAATCCTTTGGACAATCCTCTTTATGTATAACATATGGGCGCTGTAATTTGCAAGGATGGTTTTCCGACACCTGGATAGTATTATTACAACTGCGCTGGATGGAAAATTGGAAGCAGTTTCCTAACGAACGTTTGCAGCAGCCCTGACTTGTAATCAGTGGATGTCTAGATTGGCTGGTCATGTCCAGCAGATGAGACAGAAGACCAAGTGTTCGGGATTCAGCGGGAGAGAGGCCAAGGTCTGACATTTAGCACGCCACTGACTTCAGACAAGAATAATTACACATTTTGCAGGATTCTCCTTGAGGACCTATCACATGCACAGCAGCACAAAGACCTATGTGCAATTACAACCAGGGCTAGGCAGATCCTGTGTGGACAGTGTACTTGGAAAAGTATCTTGGTTCTTTATACTGCATCTCAAGGCTTGTTTAGATTGCAGTGTTTGAATTGATAATTTATATATTTTTTTATCATAGGTCAGCAGTTCACTCAATACAAGTAAATGTATCATAGCACCATCTCTTGCTCCTTGAAGTTTTTATGAGCATTTGCTGTGCCTACACCCTAAATATATCTGCTGTCTCCTGGATGGGACTCAAGGGACACGTCCAAGTCCATCCTAGCCTATAACTTTGTATCTTTGACATTGTGTTATAGCTGTATAGTTCTTTGAATGAATGAATGATTTGTATAGCGCTGCAATTGCGAACTGAATCGCCTCAAGGCGATCTATGTGCAGGTCCTCTCAGGCTACCTAAGGCCTGAACTCATATGGCTTCTTCCTGCCTGCAGTGGTTCTTCTAGGATTTTCTCTGTATGTACACATGATAACAATAACCCTTTTATTACAGAGAAAATACAAAAAAAATACACGGGACCTTATTTATAGGGATGCAGAATTGTATATGTCTTATATCATCCAATCATCTTTAAAGGATTAGTTCATCATTACCAAAAAAACTGCGTATGCAGGCATGTAGCAAAAAACAAACTACAGATTTGACCAAAGTTGAACAATGTTCTTACTATAGGTGTAGGACATGTGTGTACCTCCCAAAAAAAACTCCCAGAGGTGGCAACATCCCATCCTGCTTTGTTGCTAGGACGTTGCTAAGACTCTCCCAGCCGATTCAAACCCTCCCGCATGTGCTCTGTCTCCCCTGTTGCAATAGCTCTGAGCTCAGTGATGCTGTGATGAAGGCGATGGGGATCACACATGTGCAGTGATTATAGAGCTTGCTCTTCTACTGATGGGGGTGAGCGTCTTAGAACAATGTGTGACAAAATAATTAACAAAAGTATATGTTCTACCCTTAGCCGATCTTCTCCTTTCTGCTTAGCACCTATTGTCAAGGAAAAAAATCCATTTATTGTGCATTCTTTATAAAGTGGATTGTGTAATCGTTTATAAAGTGATACTGCGATCGTGCATCTGTGTGCTCCAAACGTGAATTCTGCAGAACTACCACATCCTCTTATTATCTATTTTACACGTGCCCTGTGTGCCCCTGATTACCCACTCACCAGAGGTTTTTGACCCTATAACCATAACTGTTTCTGATACTCCACATAGTCATGAAAGGAAAGGACTAATCTTTTAAAAGCTCTTCTGTGGCTCCCACCCGGTCTCCACTCTGGTACCACCTTCCAGGGTTATATTACTACATATGCTATAAGAACAGAGGGGTCTGACATAGCAGATTATCACCTGTTTATTAAAATACCACGTTAACACAATACACTAATTTGGTATAAATAAGTGTCAGGCAATGATAAGAATTCTCACCTGGAAATGCCGCGCAGCGTGCGTTCCACGGGCCGGATGTGACGTCACCGAAACCATGCTCTACGCGTTGCGCCCTGCCCAGGGCCTCTTCCCCAAAGAGTGGTTGTGTTTCTGAAATTGCATTGCAGTTATGTTATGTGGTCCGATTAGATGCAGATTGTTTTGAATGAAATGTTACCTTAAATGGTGAAATTGCAGTATAAATTTGATAAACGTCCCTATTTTTGTTTGCAGATATGGAAGAGCTGATAGTGGAGCTACGATTGTTTCTACAACTACTGGACCATGAATATCTCACCACCACTGTGAAGGAGAAGAAGACTGTGATAAGCAACATTCTGCAGAGGATACAGTTATCCAAAGGTTAGTTGGACAGGCCAAGAGAAGCTTGCGCCATGGTAAACCCAGCAAGCCTCCAGTCCACTGATGAAGTGAAACAGCCAGTACAGTTATGACAACAATGTACAGTTCATATAAATGTCATCACCATGATATATCAGCAGATATTTTTATAGCATAGCTGGAGCCCAGCAGTGTAACATTTCATTATATTTTTAATAAAAAGTCTACTGAACTGTTAAACTACTACATTTTTGTGACTTTCTTTGTGTTAGGCAGATTGAGGATTGGGACGCCTGACTTTACACCCGCATGAACTTTAATGGCATCCCAGTCTTAGTCCATAGGGTTCAATATGAGTTGGCCCATCCTTTGCAGCTTCAACTATTTTGGGAACGCTGCCCACAAGCTTTAGGAGTGTGTCTACTATGGGAATGTTTGACCATTCTTCCAGAAGCGCATTTGTGAGGTCAGGCACTGATGTTGGATGAGAAGGCCTGGCTTACAGTCTCCGATCTAATTCATCCCAAAAGTGTTCTATTGGGTTGAGGCCAGGACTCTGTGCAGGCCAGTTAAGTTCCTCCACCTCAAACTCGCTCATCCATATCTTTATGGACCTTGAAAACCATTTGGGTGGAGGGGAGGATTATGGTGTGGGGTTGTTTTTCAGGGGTTGGGCTTGGCTCCTTAGTTCCAGTGAAAAGAACTCTTAAGGCGTCAGCATACCAAGACATTTTGGACAATTTCATGCTCCCAACTTTGTGAGAACAGTTTAGGGATGGGCCCTTCCTGTTCCAACATGACTGCAAATCGGTGTACAAAGCAAGGCCCACAAAGGCATGGATGAGCGAGTTTGGGGGGGAGGAACTTGATTGTCCTGCACAGAGTCCTGACCTCAACCTGATAGAACATCTTTGGGATGAATTAGAGAGGAGACAGTGAGCCAGGCCTTCTCTCCAACATCAGTGCCTGACCTCACAAATGCGTTTCTGGAAGAATGGTCAAACATTCCCATAGACACACTGCTAAACCTTGTGGACAGCCTTCCCAGAAGAGTTGAAGCTGTTATAGCTGCAAAGGGTGAGCCAACTCAATATTGTACCCTATGGACTAAGACTGGGATAAACCTGTCACAAGTCTGGACAACTCACAAGCTTGGGCAAGATTCATTAAATTGCCTGAGCAATGATGACAAAATGCAGAAGCTGAAGTTCCTTCAGTAAGAATACATTTCCAAGGAATAGTAGATTCATTGATGTGGGCAACTAACTTTTTATGCAAATCCTAACTGCACTGGTCATTGCAAGCTTGGTCCAGCCTCTTTTGCCCTCCTAATGCCGCGTACACACGAGCGGACTTTACGGCAGACTTTGCCCGACGGACTTTTCGACGGACTTTTCGACGGACTTTTCGACGGACTTTTCGACGGACTTTTCGACGGACTTTTCGACGGACTTTTCGACGGACTTTTCGACGGACTTTTCGACGGACTTTTCGACGGACTTTTCGACGGACTTTCCGAATGAACGGACTTGCCTACACACAATCCACCAAAGTCCGTCGAATTCGTACGTGATGACGTACACCGGACTTAAACAAGGAAGTTCATAGCCAGTAGCCAATAGCTGCCCTAGCGTGGCTTTTTGTCCGTCGAACTAGCATACAGACGGCGGACTTTTCGACCGGACTCGAGTTCGACGGATTGATTTAAAACATGTTTCAAATCTAAGTCCGTCCAACTTTTGAGAAAACAAAGTCCGCTGGAGCCCACACACGATCGAATTGTCTGACGAAATCCAGTCCACCGGGCAAAGTCTGCCGTAAAGTCCGCTCGTGTGTACGCGGCATAAGTCTCACTATTTTAATGTGGTAGGTGGACATATTGACCAGTATTGGCGATATTATGGCCTAAGGGATGGGGCCAGGCTTGCCATGAACATGTTGAGATTGGATATAACTTAAGGTGCCTTTCCCTAATGATGTTTTTGCCTTTTGACTGACTTTCCTGGGTTCCTCTAGTTTTGCTTTAAAGTGAACCTGTGATTTTCTTGTGCAGTGCAAACAGGTTAAAGCAGAACTACACTGCATCTGAGCACTACAAACCAAAAACTCTTTTTTATTCATTTTTAATATTCAAAGCAAACTCGCACAACCATCCATGCCTCCATGCTTTATTTTTGCTGAGAAATCACTTTGAAAAACGCCCCCAAGCATTTCTGGCCGTGGCCATCTTGGATAAGGGCAGATGATTCATGTAGCATTTTACTTAATGGAATCCATTTGCCCTTAGCTCAGATATGTAGGCAGGGGGGTGTGCTTAGCTGAGAAAACCGTCCTCATTTCCTAAAGACTCCTGGGATGTGTCACATCATTTGCCTAGGCCTGGAAACCAGGCAGTAACTGGTTAAAAAAAAAGTTTAAAATAAGTAAAAAATTCTACACTTTCCTATCTATTTAATAGCAGCATAAGGATGAAAAATAGTCAATGTTGATTGGGAGAGTGAAGTTCCACTTTAATGGTGGGCCCACTGCTTATATTTACCTTCTCTTCCCTGCCCCATTGCTTTATTTAGCTTGTAGGGGTGGGGAAAGATGACTTTAACATCTGTATTTGGGTAATTGTGTGATTTGCCCCCCCATCTTTTTATGTGAGAATGCCAATGGTTGGAAGTTGGCCACTTGGGTACCCATTGCTGTCACATGGGGATAGTGATAGAGACTTCAGCTCTATATAAAACTCCAAATCGTAACTTGAAAGATTTATGTTTATCTTAAATTCTTACAATCTCCTTGCCACCTGGCATAGTTTAGGTTTATGCCCTGGAAATTAGAGATGTACCCACATGATCTTTTTTTATGCTATAGGAGGTTTGGCATAGTGCTCTATATATACCGTATATCAGAAAGGCAGACTGCATGAATGGATGGGCACAGATAAGGTTAGCGTGCCAGTCTTACCCCTGCCCTACCCCATTGCCCCTCACATGAGATGGTTCTCTCTTCCTGCTGCATAGCTACTCAGCGTTCTGAGACAATAGGAGGTTAATGGAATCTACATCATGTGGCTTTTTTTTTTTTGCATGCCAAATGCCATCCAACCTGGCTATTATTATCATTATTATTATTATTATTATTATTAGCATTTTGCAATATAAAAGGGAGACAATACAGTTATAATACAATAAAATGCAAGAGGACGCCTGAAGGCAGCAAGAGTAGGAGATAGCCGGACAGGTTGAGATAGAGAGTTCCAGAGGATGGGAGAGGCTCTGGAGAAATCCTGGAGACGAGCATGGGAGGAGGAGACAGGGGAGCTTGAAAGTAGGTGGTCTTGTGAATGGCTTTGTATGTTGTGGTTAGTATTTTGAATTTAATTCTCTGGGCTATGTTCACAGATCTTTATAATGGACATATAGGTAGAATTTTCTTATTTATAAAAGAAAGAAAAAAAACGTTTTATTTATTTCCGTAGCCTCCCTGACGGTTTTCCCGAGTGTGGCTCGGGGTTAAATTTCAGCACCATTAGCGGTAGCCCCCAGCCACACTCGGGATTACATTGCAGGATCCTGGTGCGGTGTTACTTGCCTTGTCCCCAGGATTCTGCGATGTCCCCCGCTGTGTCTGCGGCTCTGTCCTCCTCCAAAGCCTCTATGTGCCAGGCTCCGTTCCCTGCGAGCGTCGCGACGCACAGGGTGCGGAGCCTGGCGGCAAATTAAAAAAAAAAGTAAATATCATAACACATACAGTACTGTAATCTTACAGATTACAGTACTGTATGAAATGATTTCACATCCCTTTTGTCCCCAGTGCTTTGTCCAATGCCCTGCATGCAGTTTTATATGATATATACTGTTCTTTCTGTGTGCGTGTCACCGGCGCAAAAACAAACCTTAGTTCCTCAAACAATATTACATACTAAATGTTGGGGATGCTGCATTCAAAAAAGACCCTTCACTTAGATGGGTAAGAAATACTAGTTGGTGTATGTGAATGCGCTACTCCCTTAATATACCACCACCTGTAATGCTTATCAACTACCAATCACAAATGTTTCATGTGCATAAGTTTAAAAATTTTTTAGATCAATAAATCATATATCCATTCAATACATATACATATAACAAAAAGTCCTTCAGATATGTTGCAAAGTCTTGTAACCATTAAAGTGACTGACGTGCTCCTATATTGCTTCAATATTCATATGTGACTGAGTGGGACCCTCCACCATTCAGACTGGCCACTCACCAGAACTTCACTAGGGGTACGCCTTTGGTTCATTCAGGGATAACCACTCCACCCAGGTACCACTTCTCACCGGTTAAAAACTTGTGTTCTAATGCTCCTCATAGGAAAGCATAGGGACAAAAGGCGATCATAGCGCAATATGTTTGAACCATTTATTTTTAAAAAAATTCCAAAGGTAAAAAACACTCACATTTAAAAGTGCCCTCGAGCCGGCACGAAGCTTATCCAGCAGTTACGGACGAGTGGCTATTAGCATGGTTCGCCTGGTGTTAGTGTACGGCCTCCACGCTCGGCTTGCGCTCCAAGCCTCGTTTCCGTTTTCGTCCGGTCACGTGATGCATAAAATTCTCCCAGCAGCCTCTACGCGTTTCGCATCATCAAATGCGTCATCAGGAAGCAGCTTCCTGATGACGCATTTGATGATGCGAAACGCGTAGAGGCTGCTGGGAGAATTTTATGCATCACGTGACCGGACGAAAACGGAAACGAGGCTTGGAGCGCAAGCCGAGCGTGGAGGCCGTACACTAACACCAGGCGAACCATGCTAATAGCCACTCGTCCGTAACTGCTGGATAAGCTTCGTGCCGGCTCGAGGGCACTTTTAAATGTGAGTGTTTTTTACTTTTGGAATTTTTTTAAAAATAAATGGTTCAAACATATTGCGCTATGATCGCCTTTTGTCCCTATGCTTTCCTATGAGGAGCATTAGAACACAAGTTTTTAACCGGTGAGAAGTGGTACCTGGGTGGAGTGGTTATCCCTGAATGAACCAAAGGCGTACCCCTAGTGAAGTTCTGGTGAGTGGCCAGTCTGAATGGTGGAGGGTCCCACTCAGTCACATATGAATATTGAAGCAATATAGGAGCACGTCAGTCACTTTAATGGTTACAAGACTTTGCAACATATCTGAAGGACTTTTTGTTTTATGTATATGTATTGAATGGATATATGATTTATTGATCTAAAAATTTTTTAAACTTATGCACATGAAACATTTGTGATTGGTAGTTGATAAGCATTACAGGTGGTGGTATATTAAGGGAGTAGCGCATTCACATACACCAACTAATACTGTTCTTTCTGCCTGGAAACTGGAGATTGTCCATAGCAACCAAAAAGTGTCCCTTTAAGTCAAAAGTGGCTTTAGACCAGCTAGAAAACAGCGATAGTAAATTAGAACACTTGCAGAATTGAGCGATAGTGAATCGTGGGGAAATTTATTTTATTATCATTATATTATTTTTTTTTTAATTATTTATATTTATTTATTATATTATAATTTTATGTTTTTGTGTTTCAAACTTCATCATACCCGGGATATCTACTAGACTCTTGGTGGACTGATATAAGTGTGTTATTGTTAAGATATACAGGCCTACAATATAAAACGCCGAATTTCCATGCAAAATAATTGTACCTAAAATCTGAAATAATCATACCGCCAGGGAGGTTAATAAACAAACAAACAAAACAAAACATCATACACATTAGACCGAAATATTAATGCAAATTCAAGATCCAACCACACATACAGACATTGAGGCCGGGAGAGGAGCGGAAGTAATAGATTTCAATAAATCCACCACTTCCACCCAAAAAATAAATAACTATATATGGACAGGTCCAGAAGATGTGTATGAAATCCCCCTGAACGGCTCCACACTGACAACACTCAGAAGAGCCCACAGGATTTATCTTTTGAAGTCTGTGTGGCACGATATATGTTCTAAGGACCAATTTAAATTGGATCATACGGTCCCTCAATGATACCAGGGATCTCTCAATGAGACCAGTCTTCCATGTCCAGTATGTCTAGCGTCCACCTAGCTCTAAGACCCTCCAATGGCAGGAGAGAAATGAAGGTAAGGTGAGAATACAGTCTCGAGGTGGGCTTCTCCAGACATGAGTACTAATTCTAGAGTAGATTGTGTAATCATTAAACTATCTTGTGGAAACTGGGCATGAAAAGTATGGGAAAGCTGGAAATGTCTAAATAAACGGGAACTTGTAGGTAGCCTTTTCAATACTGTCTCAGGCAGCAATAAGCCTTGGTATGTTGTTACCCAAGATCCTCCACTGCTATAGATTGTGTTCAATAACATTTTATCTCCAGGAACATGATAGTGGCTCTTTTCTGCCCCAATGTGACCTTCTTTTGGATGTTATCCCATATAAAATTCCCTTCCATTTGCTATTAGGCCCCGTTGACACCTGAGTGTATTGGAACCGTGGGCCTTATGGTCTTGCTTTAGCAGCCCCGAATATTGTCTTGCATCTCATGTGTTAAATTATTCTTATTTTCAGCAGAATTGGAGCTGAAGAATCATGTTCACAAGGCTGAGACCTTGAGCAGCGTGCCGGCCCCACCGCAAATGCCTCTTCCTGAAATCCCCCAACAATGGCTGGTGAGTGTTCCGCTTATTCACCGTCAGGCCAAGTATTTCAGGTCTTATTAACGTGCTTTATGTAAATAATCGTTTGATTCCTGTGAGCCGTGCAATGCCCATGGGATAGATCGAGTGGAGACAATAACAAGGAGTATGGAGTCCTGTCCGCACAGCTTAGTACAATATCTCTCCGCTCAACTTTTTCTTGGAAAGCGAAAGTAACGTGAAACGGTTCCAACGTTTACTGAATACTGAGCCAGGCTCAGCAAGAGGGTGGGAGACGCACAATGTTTTATTAACTGATTTCATCTTTGGCGCACAAGCTTGGCAGCCTAGGTTCTTATTCTTTTATCATAATTTATTTGTGTGTGCTTGCCCTAATGAGTGGGATAATGGCTAAAAGAAAGGTTTCTGTTATTTTATACTCTGCGTTGGTGGAGGTTGCAGAGGTACCACCAGAGTTATATGGAAAACGAAAATTGTGTTTTGGGAAAAAGTCGTGGATGCCCAAAACTGTTAACTGTAATCTGTTATGGGCAATAAGAAGTAGCTCTCTGTTTCTGGGTTGCAACACTATGGGATTGATTTACTAAAACTGAAGAGTGCGGAATCTGGTACAGCTCTGCATGATGGCCAATCAGCTTCTAACTTCAGCTTGTTCAATCAAGCTTTGACAAACAAAAAAAAAACTGGAAGCTGATTGGTTTCTATGCAGAGCTGCACCAGATTTTGCACTCTCTAGTTTTAGTAAACCCCTTTGATGCATGTGTGAAATTATACACTATATTACCAAAAGCATCCCAGTTTTATTCCCCATACACACGGTCGGATTTTCCGACGGAAAATGTGTGATAGGACCTTGTTGTCGGAATTTCCGATCGTGTGTACACAAATCCGACGCACAAAGTGCCACGCATGCTCAGAATAAATAAAGAGATGAAAGCTATTGGCCACTGCCCCGTTTATAGTCCCGACGTACGTGTTTTACGTCACCGCGTTCAAAACGATCGGATTTTCTGACAACATTGTGTGACCGTGTGTATGCAAGACAAGTTTGAGCCAACATCCGTCTGAAAAAATCCTAGGATTTTGTTGTCGGAATGTCCGAACAAAGTCCGACCGTGTGTACGGGGCATTAGTCCGTACGGTTCAATATTGAGTTGGTCCACCATTTGCAGCTATAACAGCTTCTAGGAAGGCTGTCCACAAGGTTTGTCTATGGGAATGTTTGACCATTCTTCCAGAAGCACATTTGTGAGGTCAGGCTCTGATGTTGGAGAGAAGGCCTGGCTTGCAGTCTCATCTCTATTTCATCCCAAAGGGGTTCTATCGGGTTGAGGTCAGGACTCTGTGCAGGCCAGTCAATTTCCTCCACCCCAAACTAGCTCATCCATGTCTTTATGGACCTTGCTTTGCACACTGTGTGCAGTCATGTTGGAACAGGAAGAGGTCATCCCCAAACTGTTCCCACAAGTTGGGAGCATGAAATTGTCCAAAATGTCTTTGTATGCTGATGCCTTAAGTGTTCCCTTTACTGGAACTAAGGGGCCAAGCCCAACCCCTGGAAAACAACCCCACCTCCCCCAAATGATTTGGAGGGAGGTGGGGTTGTTTTCCAGTGTTTGGGTTTGGCCCCTTAGTTCCAGTAAATAATCCCCCCTCCCCCAAATGATTTGGAACAGTACACAAAGCAAGGTCCATAAAGACATGGATGAGCTAGTTTGGGGTGGAGGAACTTGGCTGGCCTGCACAGAGTCCTGACCTCAACCCAATAGAACACCTTTGGCATGAATTAGAACAGAGACTGCGAGCCACATCAGTGCCTGACCTCACAAATGTGCATCTGGAAGAATGGTCAAACATTCCCATAAACACACTCCTGAAGCTGCTATAGCTGCAAAGGGTGGGCCAACTCAATATTGAACCCTACGGACTAAGACTGGGATACCATTAAAGTTCATGTGAGTGTAAAGGCAGGCGTCCCTTTTACTCATTTTGGTAATATTATCATTATTATTATTTAAGGTACTTGTATAGCGCTGTCAATTTATGCAGCGCTTTACATATACATTGTACATTCACATCGGTCCCTACCCTCAAGGAGCTTTTTTTGAATATTTTTGGAAGTATTCATGAGCCCATACAGTGATTTACATCACAGAGAGCCCAAAGATCACAGGCATCCAATATTGCATTTCAGCCTTGTCTCTTCCACACAGAGATTTCTCCAGATTATTGGAATCTTATGATATAAAGTACTGTAGATGATGATATATTTAACCACTTCAATACCGGGCACTTCCCCCCCCTTCCTGCCCAGGACAATTTTCAGCTTTCAGCGCTGTCATAATTACATAGTAGGTGAAGTTGAAAAAAGACACAAGTCCAACCTATGTGTGTGATTATGTGTCAGTATTACATTGTATATCCCTGTATGTTGTGGTCGTTCAGGTGATTATCTAATAGTTTTTTGAAGTTTTGCTCCCTGCTGAGACCACCACCTGTGGAAGGGAATTCCACATCCTTGCCGCTCTTACAGTAAAGAACCCTCTACTTAGTTTAAGGTTAAACCTCTTTTCTTCTAATCTTAATGAGTGGCCACATGCACTGACTGCACTGATAGGCGGCACTGATAGGCAGCACTGATGGGTACAGATAGGTGGCACTGGATAGGCAGCACTGATGAGGAGCTACTGACACGAGGCATGACTGAGTGGCATCTGAAGGGCATTGACAGGCATTACTGATGGGGCACTGATTGGCAATTCTATGGGCACTGGCAGGCGTTTAATATGGGGCACAGGCTGGCAGGTAAAGGGCACTTATTGGCAGGTGATTGGCACATCTGACGGGGGCTGCACTGATAATCAATGTGCTGATTATCAGCACAGACCCTCCCCCTGACAGGGAGAGCCGCCGATCGTGACCCGAGGTAAGCTTCCTGGTTCACACGATGATCAGCTGTGATTGGTCACAGCTGATCATGTGGTAAGAAACCTCTGTCAGAGGCTCCATACCACGATCGGAGTTGCGGTGTGTCAGACTGGCACACAGCCCCTCCGATCACCGCGCTGCGTGCCCCTGCGGGCGTGGGCCGGTTTGTTATCCTGATCACATCAGCTGACATCCGATCAGGATAACTAAACCACTTTGCCGCCATCATATATTGCTATATGGCGGGCGGCAAGTGGTTAAAGTATTTGCAATTTTACATCGAGGAACATTTATCTGAAATTGTTTGACAGTTTTTTTAGATGCAGCTTTTCACAAACTGGTGAAGCTCTGTCCATTTACTTTTGAGACACTCGGACTCTCTAAGGTGCTCTTTTTATACCCAATCATATTACTGACCTGTTGCCAATTAACCTAATTAGTTGCAAAATGTTTCCCCAGCTCCTTGTTAGTACCACTTATTTTGACAGCTTTTTGTTGCCCTGTCCCAACTTTTTTGAGACTTGTTGCTGCCATCAATTTCAAAATGACCTTTTTTTCTTAAAATGGTAAGTTTTCTCAGTTTAAACATTGTTTTGAAAAAATATTGGTTTATGAGATTTGCAAATCATTGCATCCTGTTTTTATGTAGATTTTACACAGGATCCCAGCTTTTTGGGAATTGGGGTTGTATGAACGTTAAACAAAATCTGAAATACAGTTGACCCAAAATCCTTATACATAAACACAAGGATCGAAGGTGCCAACGAGTAACCAGACCCTGTGTGCGTGGGTAGTTACTGTATAAATAGTTCATTAGAAGTTCATAAGTCCAGTATGGAACTGCCGTGGTTGACCTTCTTCTAAAAAAAAATTCTGGCGGCTTTGGGTTGATTTACTAAAACTGGCGTTTACCAAATCTCCCTCCAGGTTTTTTTTGTCCAAACTTAATTAAACAAGCATAAGCTAGAAGCTGATTGGCCACCATGCACAGCTGCACCAGGTTTTGCACTCTCCAATTTTAATAAATTAACCACTTTGAGTCACTGACTACTAAGGATGAGCTCCGGCTTGTTCGCACAGCCCACGTGCAGAGCCCGCCAGGAAGTCGGCACTGCGCTGCACTAATCACAGGCAGTGAGACATCTCCCAATCTCTGTAGCCGTGCATCAGGAAAATGTCTCACTGCTTGTGATTAGCGCAGTGCCGACTTCCTGGCGGGCTCTGCACGTGGGCTGTGCGAACAAGCCGGAGCTCATCCTCAATCTCTGGCTTAGAGCATTATTTGTTACCTGTTGATTTTTAATAATTTATAAATGCCAAGAAAAGCTGCAATGCTTGATATTTAAAGAGCAACTTACATACTTAAAGCGGTGATAAACCCAAAACCAAAAATGTAATATATTTCAGCTTATCAATCATTAGGTGGCTGCATTTGTTTTCTTTTCTTAGGCTTTTTTCCCCCCTCTGTTTTCACCTGGTGATCTGGACAGTAACACACCTCCTGTATTAGAGAGCTCCCCTTTGGATGAATGAGCACAGGGGGCACCTTTGGACAGCAACGTTGTCTTTCTGGGGGGAGGGGTGTGTATTGGCAGATTTAAATACATTTACAAATTGAAGCCAGGCTCCACATAATACTTTACAAGGAGTTACAGCAAACAACTTTTTTTTTTGGGGGGGGGGGGGGGGGGAGAGGAGGTAAAGGTTTTACATTAATAAATAAAAGCTGATCATTGTAAGCAACCCTGCCAGTGTTAAATGGTTTGTATCACCTCATACATTCTGCTGGAGAGCTTGTTCTTTTGAAAAACAGACTTACGGCCTGGATCACCAAGTAAAACTAAAAGAGAGGAAGCCTAAAAAACTAAATGAATGCAGCCATCTAAGAAATGGTAAGCTGCAATATAATTAATATTTTCTTTTGGGCTTATTACAACTTTAAGGGTAAATTAGGTTTATAAAGCTTATAACCAGCACTAATAAGGGAGATGGAGAAACTTGTGTCCAGGGTTGAGGGGAAGCTGATAGACCTTCATCTGGAACTAAAAAAGAGGGATGAATAGCAAGTCCATACATAGACCTGGTGAATTAAAGTTGAATTAACTGTACAGAGATGCACTAATTGGATCTTGGTACTACTCAGTAGGATCCTGGTACTACTCAATAGGCTCTTGGAACTACTCAATAGGATCTTGGTACTACTCAATAGGATCCTGGTACTACTCAGTGGGATCTTGGTACTACTCAGTGGGATCTTGGTACTACTCAGTGGGATCTTGGTACTACTCAGTGGGATCTTGGTACTACTCAGTGGGATCTTGGTACTACTCAGTGGGATCTTGGTACTACTCAGTGGGATCTTGGTACTACTCAGTGGGATCTTGGTACTACTCAGTGGGATCTTGGTACTACTCAATAGGATCCCGGTACTACTCAGTGGGATTCTGGTACTACTCAATAGGATCCTGGTACTACTCAGTGGGATCTTGGTACTACTCAGTGGGATCTTGGTACTACTCAGTGGGATCTTGGTACTACTCAATAGGATCTTGGTACTACTCAATAGGATCCTGGTACTACTCAGTAGGATCTTGGTACTACTCAGTAGGATCTTGGTACTACTCAATAGGATCCTGGTACTACTCAATAGGATCCTGGTACTACTCAATAGGATCCTGGTACTACTCAATAGGATCCTGGTACTACTCAATAGGATCCTGGTACTACTCAATAGGATCTTGGTACTACTCAGTAGGGTTCTACAAATGCTGCTGGTTATTGGCTGGTAGTGAGGTGCATATACTGGGAAAGTTAGCTTTATGGTAACAATACAGGGCATAATAGACCAAGTTAATAATTTTGATAGGGCCACGGACTGGGGGTATGATTGTGGAGGGGAATATTCTGGTTTGCAGTAATGTATGGTTGATGAATGCCAATCTGACATGGGCGGAAGGAAAGAAAATCACTTGATTTCTCCTATCAACACAGTCATTGTAGGGGAACCCCTCCTGCAGTGCCATTGTATTCTGCTTGAAGGGAGGGGGATGTTGAACCTTTCAGGCCAGCAGAGCGTATTGATTACTGCTAGCGTCTATGGCCACCGACTGTAATCACGTGTAAAGAATCCGACAGGCTGGTTGTATCCAAGTCAATCAATTGATCAACTTGGGTATAATCCGGCTGCTCATACAGTAGATGGATCGAATCTCCGCCAGTCCTTGTTTAACCTGCTGGGATTCAATACATCTATGGCTGGATGAATCCTGCACCCTGTGAGGTCAGTTTTGGATGGAAGTCACCTCAGTCAGATCAGTATGTTTTGTGAATTATGGGAGGAAACCTGAATAGCTGGATAAAGTACACAAAAACTAAAGATATAGCAAATTCCATACAATCTTATCAGCAGTGGCAATTTAGAACAGAACCTCAGTGCTGCAAGGCTAGTGTACTAATAAATATACTGTAAATCTTGCTTGCTTATCGATGGTGGAACCATCAAAGAAATGGATCGATGACCTGCAAACATCTGAACCGGTATGGATCCCTGTCATTGTAACACTTTTCAGGCAACTTCCTTTCATTTGTTCCTGCTATCCTCAGTAATTTTTTGGTAACCTGCTACTGCCTTTTCCCATGACGAAAATTCCCACGGGTATGTTCTTTACAGAACTGAAGCAAATCTTCATGCCGCATCCATGTCTGTGTGGCCTGAGATTCTCATGTGTTGATGACAGCCAGAAAAATGGAAGGTGTGATCCAGGGATTCACACAAGGCTGCTGACAGCAAACATCAGCCAGCCAAATGGGCTTTCATTTCTGGATGGAGGATAGAAGAAACCTGGTACTGTGGTTGCTAATGACGAAAATGGGATTTTACTTGACCTTTCATTTATTAGAGGGAAACCTTGAAACATATTATTTTTGGAAAGTACCAAAGCAGGTGCAGATTTTTTTTATTTTTTTTCCAGCTTTACAGCTGCTAAAGAATAGTGGTACATTTAGTACCGATATCCCTTGAAAGTTAACCATACCCAACCCCCAAAGCTCCATTTTTCCTATGGAAAAGTTTCCCATTAATCGTCCCAGTAGATTGTGGCCCAGGTGGAGCACAGCCAGTAGGCCTTTGAAATGAGGGCATTGTGGCATCCCAGTGGCCCACAAAGGGAAGATCTCAGAGAAGCGTGGAAAAGTGAGTGTAATGTCCTGTACACACGATAGGATTTTCCGACAGATTTTTTCCGAACGATGTTGGCTCAAACTTGTCTTGCATACACACGGTCACACCAATGTTGTCGGAAATTCCGAACTTCAAGTACGCGGTGACGTAAAACATGTACGACGAGCCGAGAAAAATGAAGTTCGATAGCCAGTGCGGCTCTTCTGCTTGATTCCGAGCATGTGTGGACTTTTGTGCGTCGGACTTATGTACACACACTTGGAATTTCCTACAAGTTTTGTTGTCGGAAAATTTGAGAACCTGCTCTCAAACATTTGTTGGCGGAAATTCCGACAACAGATGTTCTATGGAGGATACACATGGTCAGACTTTCCGACAACAAGCTCACATTCAACATTTGTTGTCGGAAAATCTATCGTGTGTACAGGGCATTGGACTTAAATGTATGAGAGGGAGGATTTTAAAGGAAAACTGGACAGTTATCCTTTAAAGATGTTTTTGAGGCGTAATTGCAAATTAAACTTGCAGATATTGTACATACAAGAAGCACTGCCTACCTGAGGAATAGGTTGGTTTTTCATCCAGGCATTGTTGTACTTTACCATTCCTTTACCCTGTAATCTGGTGATCCTGGAACACACCTGCTGGTGATGCTGGAACAATACTCTACTTGCTGCCTTTAACACACAGTAAAATATGTCGGTATTGAGAGGTTTCCTTTAACTACCAATCAGATAGGGATCTACCTTGAATGTTTGATAGGTAGGTGGTGCAGTAAGCAGAAAGAGAAAGTGGCACAGTAGATACTTTAGGGAAGTACACTCCTACTGCCCTCCTGTTTTACCGTATGGGGTAATATGCTTATTTTGTGGGGGATGAGAGAGAATTCTGATAAAGTTAAATAGATAAACATTATGCCTTCTGCACAGTTGCCATCTTTACTAGGCAGAATTAGTAGCTTGCTGTAGCAGTGTTTTCACTTGTTGCCTGCAATTGCTTTTTAACCACTTCAATACTGGGCACTTTCACCCTCCTCCTGCCCAGACCAATTTTCAGCTTTCAGCACTGTCACATTTTGAATGACAATTGTGCAGTCATGCAATACTGTACCCAAACAACATTTTTGACAGATAGCTTTCTTTTGGTGGTATTAAATCACCACTGAGTTTTTTTACTTTTTGCTAAACATATGTGCACTGATGAGGCTGCACTGATGAGGTGGCACTGATGAGGCGGCACTGACGGGCACTGATGAGGCGGCACTGAGGGGCACTGATGAGGCGGCACTGAGGGGCACTGATGAGGCGGCACTGAGGGGCACTGATGAGGCTGCACTGAGGGGCACTGATGAGGCTGCACTGAGGGGCACTGATGAGGCTGCACTGACGGGCACTGATGAGGCTGCACTGACGGGCACTGATGAGGCTGCACTGACGGGCACTGATGAGGCTGCACTGATGGGCACTGATGAGGCGGCACTGACGGGCACTGATGAGGCGGCACTGACGGGCACTGATGAGGCGGCACTAATATGCAGCACTAATTTGCACTGATAGGGTGCAATGATGTACACTGATGGGCGACACTGATGGGCAATGACGGGCTGCACCGATAGATGGCACTGACAGGCATCACTGATGGGCACTGACAGGCATCACTGATGGGCACTGACAGGCATCACTGATGGGCACTGACAGGCATCACTGATGGGCACTGACAGGCATCACTGATGGGCACTGACAGGCATCACTGATGGGCACTGACAGGCATCACTGATGGGCACTGACAGGCATCACTGATGAGCACTGAAAGGCATCACTGGTGGGCACTGGCAGAAGTTGCTGATGGGGCTGCACTGAAAATCATTGCGCTGGTTATCAGCGCAACCCCCCCCCCCCAATCAGGAAAGCCGCTTATTGGCTCTCCTCTACTCACACGCTGTCAGCGTGAATAGAGGAATGCCGATAACCAGCACTTCCTAGTTACACTGTGATCAGCTGGGATTGGACACAGCTGATCACATGGTAAAGAGCCTACGTCATAGGCTCTTTACCATGACCAGAGATGCGATGTGTCCGAGCAATACACCGCACCACCGATCGCTGCGCACCCCTGGGGGCACTCATGAGTAGCTTGTTCTGAAGGATGTCATATGACGTCATATCCTATTAAAACATTGCTGTGCTTCTAGCAGTCAAGCACATGTGGAAGAATTTAAGTTAGGACTTCTATGTGGTGGTTACTGCTTCTCAGCATATCATATCTGAGTATATTGAACCAGTGGATATAACTTCCACCAGTAAAATGCAAATAGGAGCCTCCATTTTTCTGCTCTGGATCTGCTGGTATTCTTGGTGCTATAGTGATGATTTTTTATTTTTTTATTTTATTTTAGTTACTTATATAGCGCTGTCAATTTACTCAGCGCTTTACATATACATTGTACATTCACATCAATCCCTAACCCTCAAGGAGCTTACAATCTAAGGTCCCTAACTCACATTCATACATACTAGGGACAATTTAGACAGGATCCAATTAACCTACCAGCATGTCTTTGGAGTGTGGGAGGAAACCGGAGTACCCGGAGGAAACCCACACAGGCACAGGGAGAACATGCAAACTCCAGGCAGGTAGTGCCGTGGTTGGGATTCAAACCAGCGACCCTTTTTACTGCTAGGCGAGAGTGCTATCCACTACACCACTGTGCCGCACTGGAATTGGGCACTGGAATTGGGCACTGAAACCGAGTCCATTATGGTGTCACATCCTGGACTACACGTGATAATGGTAACATTAGGTTTATTTAGTGATCCTACTAATTGTTTTAGAAATACTATCTAATCATCCTATTAGTGTTCTTGTTTAAAGTATTTAATTAGCATTACTGCTGAATTGCTCGGGGTTTCCCACCTCCGGGTCTTTTCCTTTTGCTTAGTCCAACTTTATTTGAACAAAAACAAAGCGTTGCTGGAAACATGGACTTTTCCATGACAAGCTCCCATGCAATGAAACATTGTTAGACAGCATGAAAGAACAGCTAGTACAATCGTAAATTGATTCCATCTGTGTTGACATTGGCCATAGACAGCGGCTCAGCCCAGCCCTATAGTTACCATTACTGTAAAGGTATCTGACTCAGACATGAGCCATTTGTGTTTCATTTCCCTCTTTCCTTGCTTTCTGTTTTCCTTCCACCGAGGAGAAAACAAGGAGGGATTGACTTAAAATATTGCTTTACAAATCCTCCATGATATGGCGTTTCTGGTTCTGGCTTCAGATTGATTTATAAAATGTGTGTTGCATTATCTTATGAAACATCGTTCCCTAAAAATGTTGAAAGAGCACCTGGAAGGGTCAGCTTGAAGCCTGATGTCCTCTTTAGCCCACGTTCACATTCAAGCGATTCGGCATGCGATTTGACATGTCAAATTGTATGCCAAATCGGTGGCTATTGCCGGCAATGGCACCGTCCACGACTTTCCCAAAAGTACTTATAGTACTACTTTTGAGGACTTTGGCGGCGATTTGTATAGACATCTGTAAAGGGAACCCACTCAGATGTCTATTAAATCGCCCCTGAAGTCGGACTGCATTGCTGGGTTGAAATAGTGCGAGTTCAGCTGATTTCTAACCCGCTCCAATATGAACTTAGGCTTTAGCTTGGTTCACACGGATGAGATGCGGGAAGCGCACAGGAATCGCAGCATTTCCCGCAAAGCATTCGCACCGTGTTCATGTGATCTGCTCCGGGTGTCAAACGTTAATGACACCCCAAATGCAGTTTGCTTAAATCAGATTGCATGGGTATGAATGCCCATGCGATCCAATTCTAGTGCGGCAAAAAAAAAAGTGCCTGCACCTTTTTTGTGTGGATGGTGTGCAATTTGAGCTATACAAGATGGGCTCTAATTGCACCTCATAGAATCTCATGTGATTTGCACAGGAATGCGGTGCGATTCCTGTACAAATCACATGCAAAGTGATGCATCAGTGTGAATTGTAAGGAGAATTGGGGGGATTATCAACTGTGTAGAGATGAGTGAACCAATCCAAGGTTCATGATGGCCTGCCACATTGATCGAATCTAGATACGAGGGCTGTACCAAAAGTAATGCAAAAGTGGGCATAACCTTTTTTTTTTTTTGATCAACTTACATAGGTTTTTTAAACTTCGTATGTTGGTAGAGTAAGGCTGGGTTCACATATGTTCGGATGTGGTTTGCAGTCCACGGTCCAGTGCGTTCCTGTTCACCCGTTCGGGTGCAAATTTTTCCCTAAAATTGCACCTGAACTGGACCCAAAAAGCACAGAACCTTTTTTCAAACTGCACCGTGGCCGCCCTGGACATGTGTGAACCGGCTTCATTGAGAGCCAGACACCTCTACATGTCATGCGAATTGGATGCGGTGTAAAACGCATCCAATATGCATATATGTGAACCCTGCCTAACTATTCTTCTTCTTCCTCCCTCTTTTTCTTTGCAGGTAAATAATGGATTCCAAGCAGAAGCAATGTGCTGTCATTGAGCTCTTGATGAAGGAGGGGTGAAGGCAGTCCGACATCCACAGAAGGTACAGAATGTTTCTGGAGATGACTCCACTGACAAGAGTCACCAATGACAAGTAATTGCTTTTGTCAATGGTGCCGTCTCCGTAAACATTCCGTAGCCTTCTATGGATGTCGGACAGCCTGCACCTCTCCTTCATCAAGAACTCAATGATGGTATGTTGCTTCTGCTTGGAATCCATTATTTATCTCCGATAAGAAGAGTAAAGCAGGGTATACGCGCGGAGTTTTTTTCGTTCTACCAGCGGATTGAAAAAAAAAAACCTGACAGATCCTCCCATCAACACAAGCCATGTTGATGTAGGGATCTCTCCAGCTGCTCTATTTTATTCTGGCCCCTTTCCTATCATTATACACAGATTAGCACTTGCAGCCATTGGCTGTATGCGCTGATCAAATGTTGGTTTTACAGCATGACTTATGAACAGACAGTGGTACACACGTTCCAAATTTGTCTGGTTCCTGCTGAACCGGCTGAATTTCAGTACATGTGTGCCAGGCTTAAGAGTTATGCTACCAACATGAAATATGAACAACCTACAGTGCCTTGAAAAAGTATTCATACCCCTTGAAATTTTCCACATGTTGGCATGTTACAACCAAAAACGTAAATGTATTTTATTGGGATTTTTTGTGAAAGACCAACACAAAGTGAAAGGAAAAAGATCATTTGGTTTTCAACATTTTTTACAAATAATTATCTGAAAAGTGTGGCGTGCATTTGTATTCAGCCCCCTTTACTCTGATACCCCTAAAATCTAGTGGAACCAATTGCCATCAGAAGTCACCTAATTAGTAAATAGAGTCCACCTGTGCGTAATTTAATCTCAGTATAAATACAGCTGTTCTGTGAAGCTCTCAGAGGTCTGTTAGAGAACCTTAGTGAACAAACGGCATCATGAAGGCCAAGAAACACACCAGACAGGTCATGGATAAAGTTGTGGAGAAGTTTAAAGCAGGGTTAGGTTATAAAAAAAATATTCCAAGCTTTGAACAACTCACAGAGAACTGTTCAATCCATCATCCGAAAATGGAAAGAGTATGGCACAACTGCAAACCTACCAAGACATGGCCGTCCACCTAAACTTACAGGCCGGGCAAGGAGAGCATTATTCAGAGAAGCAGCCAAGAGGCCCATGATAACTCTGGAGGAGCTGCAGGGATCCACAGCTCCACAGGATTACTGTTAGTTGTGCACTTCACAAATCTGGCCTTTATGGAAGAGTGGCAAGAAGAAAGCCATTGTTGAAAGAAAACCATAAGAAGTCCCATTTGCAGTTTGCGAAAAGCCATGTAGGGGACACAGCAAACATGTGGAAGAAGGTGCTCTGGTCAGATGAGACCAAATTTGAACCTTTTGGCATAAAAGCAAAACGCTATGTGTGGCAAAAAACTGACACTGCACATCACCCTGAACACACCATCCCCACCGTGAAACATGGTGGTGGCAGCATCATGTTGTGGGGATGCTTTTCTTCAGCAGGGACAGGGAAGCTGGTCAGAGTTGATGGGAAGATGGATGGAGCCAAATATAGGGCAATCTTAGAAGAAAACCTGTTCAAGTCTGCAAAAGACTTGAGACTGGGGCGGAGGGTCACCTTCCAGCAGAACAAAGACCCTAAATATACAGTCAGAGCTACAATGGAATGGTTTAGATCAAAGCATATTCATGTGTTAGAATGGGCCAGTCAAAGTCCAGACCTTAATCCAATTGAGGATCTGTGTTCACAGACGCTCTCCATCCAATCTGACAGAGCTTGAGCTATTTTGAAAAGAAGAATGGGCAAAAATGTCCCTCTCTAGATGTGCAAAGCTGGTAGAGACATCCCCAAAAAGACTTGCAGCTGTAACTACAGTGAAAGGAGGTTCTACAAAGTATTGACTCAGGGGGGGCTGAATACAAATGCACCCAACACTTTTCACATATTTATTTGTAAAAAAAGTTGAAAACCATTTATCATTTTCCTTCCACTTCACAATTATGTACCACTTTGTGTTGGTCTATCACCTAAAATCCCAATAAAATACATTTACATTGTAATGGTGAATATTGTTCCACATTTATATAGCATCCCTGTGTTGGGATCCTCTTTATCTCATGTCTGATGTAACCTTGTAAAAGAAAAATACATTTACGTTTTTGTTTGTAACATGACAAAGACCCCTTTCACACTGGGGCGGTGTGGGTATTAGCGGTAAAGTACCGCTGTTTTAGCTGTGCTTTTTGGCCGCTAGCGGGGCACTTTTAACCCCCGCTAGCGGCCGAGGAAAGGGTTAATAACGTCGGCCCTTTGGCAGCATTGCCCATTCATTTTAATTGGCAGGAGTGGTGGAGGAGCTCCCACACCGCCCCAAAGAGGCTGCTTGCGGGACTTTTTTTTCCCGTCCTGCAAACGCACCGCCCCAGTGTGAAAGCACTCGGGCTTTCACAATGGGGAGGCATGAGAGGCGCCTTTCAGGCGCTTTACAGGTGCTATTTTTAGTGTTAAGGCTGCATTCACACCGAAGCACTTTGTTTTCAGGCAGAAAGTTGCACGTTTTTTACAGCATTTTTTGCCGCGGTTTTGCACAGGTCAAAAGATCACCATTGTAAAAAGCAGAAAAAACGCTTCAGGCTACAAAACGCTCAGGTGTGAATGCAGCCTAAAACGCCTGAAAAGCGCCTCAGTGTGAAAGGGGTCAAAATGTGGAAAATTTCAAGGGGTATGAATACTTTTTCAAGGCACTGTATGTAAGTGAGTAAAAAAGTTTTGCCCAGTTTGCATTACTTTTGGTACATCCCTTGTATATCTGGTTCAGTGGTCAAATATGAATTTGAACAGGGACAGACTTGTATGTTAGAGGTCTACATAGCAACATAGTTTTATGAATGTGGATTCCACCCTGCTGCAGTCAAGTGAAAGGATCACCTGCAAGCAGTTTAAGTACATGCATTTGACTTTGTATCAGCCTCTTCTAGTGCATTGCACAGCAGAGCTCAGACTGTGAAGGAGAAGCAGCACAAGAAGTAATCCAGTCTTCTCCTGCATTGTCATCAAAAAGTAGAAATGCAACAAGTTTTTGTCCAAGAGCAAACGCAACAACTTACGATCATAACTAAAATTTTAATGTCAGTCATCTAATACCCCGTACACACGGTCGGATTTTCCGACGGAAAATGTGCGATCGGAGCGTGTTGTCGGAAATTCCGGCCGTGTGTAGGCTCCATCGGACTTTTTCCATCGGATTTTCCGACACACTAAGTTTGAGAGCAGGCTATAAAATTTTCTGACAACAAAATCCGTTGTCGGAATTTCCGATCGTGTGTACACAAATCCGACGGACAAAGTGCCACGCATGCTCAGAATAAATAAAGAGATGAAAGCTATTGGCTACTGCCCCGTTTATAGTCCCGACGTACGTGTTTTACGTCACCGCATTCAGAATGATCGGATTTTCCGTCAACTTTGTGTGACCGTGTGTATGCAAGACAAGTTTGAGCCAACATCCATCTGAAAAAATCCTAGGATTTTGTTGTCGGAATGTCCGATCAATGTCCGACCGTGTGTACGGGGCATTAGTTGCATCCTGGGATCCTCAGATATCTCTGCTTAGTTAGAAAGCCTTAAAGCAGAGCTTCAGGCTTATTCAGAAAAAAATTAAAGTCAGCAGCTACAAACACTGTAGCTGCTGACTTTTAATATTAGGACACTTACCTGTCCAGGGATCCAGCAGTGTCTTCACCCTACCGTGCATGCGCTTTGTGAATGTCCCGGCGGCGGCGGGTGAAGGAGGCCTAACTGCCGGATGAGTTCTTCGTGGCAAGATCAGCCGGAAGTGGGAGCGGTTACCTTTTAAACCCCCAGAAAAGTGCCAAATCTGGCAGTGGGGGGGGGGGGGGGGGTGGATCAAACAAGCACAGCTCACCCTTTTGGGTGGAGCTCCGCTTTAACTTCGCTGCAACTCAGGGCTCCTTTATACACATCTCTCCCCCTAACGGCTACTGACCAGTAAAGACGGACATATACCCTATGGCGCAATGCAATGATAGCACATCAGCATGTCTTTCCAATGGCTGATAAAATCATCAATGAGTGAGGCTATAGTCAGAGCAAAGTCAAGATTGGTCAAATGAGTATGCCCAGATTTCGGGGCTCTGTCATAGACCCACAGACCTACAGATTTCTATGCTCTTCTCTGTGGCTAATTATTATACTGTAGATATTGTGTAATGTTGGGTACTAACATTTATAGGTAAAGTTGATTCAGGGAATATCCCAGGGGAAAATATTTGGGGATCAGAAAGAAATTTTTTTCCCTGCTGGGGCAAATTGGAGCATGCTTTGTTGGTCAACTGTGGGTATAGGATTGTGTATATGGGATTGTATGTTTTTTTTTTTTTTTTTTTTTTTTCTTCATTGGTTGAACTAGATGGACTTTTTTTTTTTTTTTAATCTGACTTACATTGTTAACAACTATTACTATTTTTTCTTTTAGCCTCCAGACAACGGGCCTCCGCCATTACCAACATCATCACTTCCAGAGGGGTATTATGAAGAAGCTGTACCCCTCGGCCCTGGAAAAGCTCCAGAGTACATCACCTCCAGTGAGTTGTCCGTTCCAGTTAAAGTGGGATCAAACCAAAATAGACAATAACTTGGTGTGAAGAACAATGTTCTGCATTAACCTCCAACATACCAATTGCAGCAGTTTAGTGCAGTCAGGCCATTATAATATGATCCCTGATTGGCTTATATAGTGTCTACTTCAAACATACAGTATATGTTGCTGTAAGTTCACTGTGCTTCTCATACTTTCATTTGTTGTGTCCTCAACTTCAGTTTAATAATTCTGCTGTTCAAAATTGGGGGTCCTCACAAGAGATGCAATTCCTTCTATGTCTAGGACAGCCTTTGTCAACCCTTTCAACACAGAGGAACCCTTGAAATCAATTTCCCATCTCAGGGAACCCCTGATAAAAATAGCTATATCTACAAGTCATGATACATTAGTGTGATGGTCAGTGAGAAGAATGCTCCTAACACTTGTGGTCAGTGGGAAGAATTGCCTCCTTACAGATCCCTAAAAACATCAGCGGTGTCAGTGGGAACTTATCTGAGGAGCATAAATTGCTCATGGCTCAAGGAACCACTAGCAACCTCTGGGGGGAACCCTGGTTGGTTGTGGTGCGCAAACTGTTGGTGCTATATAAATCCTGTATATTAATTAAAGTGTTTGCATCTTACGGTGCGGCCTACTTCTGAAAAAGCCCTATGCTGCACAATTCTAATGAGAATTAACTTAGAGTAATTTTATTAATTTAGTCACTCCTGCCAGCTTAAAGGGTTTGTAAAGGTTGATTAAAAAAAAATAACAAACATGTCTATACTTACCTACTCTGTGCAATGGATTCGCACAGAGCAGGCAGGTACCTCCTCTTTTCGGGTCCCCCGATGACGCTTCTGGCCCATCCTCTCTGTCCAGTGCTCACATGGGAAGCCACTTCCCATGGGGGAACTTGTGCGTGATCTCACCCGAGTCCCTCTGCTGCGTCCATTGACACAGACTCGGCCCCGCACCCCTCGTCACTGGCTTTGATTGACAGCACTGGGAGCCCATGGCTCCCCATGCCCCAGCAAAGCCAGCGAGACCTGGAAGTGATATAAGAAACAATCTGCAGACTTGCACGGCACTGGAACGAAAGGGGTCTCAGGTAAGTAAAGGGGGGCTGAGGGGGCGATGCTGACACCTAAGCATTTTTTACCTTAATGCAAGGAAAGCATTTAGACAATGCAGGCAATATGAATGCAAAAACAAGGCAATTTGCCTTAAGTCCTATTATTTCAGTGCAGTTCAGAGCACTGTGTTGGTATGCTCTGAAAAAAAGTAGGACATTTCTTTTTTTTTTTTTGGGGGGGGGGGAAAGATGTTTCAATCTACTGTATTGCAATGGCAATAACAATACCACTGAGAGCTTTAAAAAAAGTTAACTCATTGCAGTGCACTGTGACATGAATGGCCTCTGAGATGAATATTGGAGCCACTTAAGTTGGCTGAATCAGTTTATACGTTGTATGTTTTTGTTTAGAGTATTCCTTTAATGTTCATCTTTAGAGGCAGTGTTTTAGAAGGAACATTGGAGAAGAAGAGAAAGTAGGTTAATGCTGGCAGCTACAGAGCCCCTTTGACCTCAGTTCTTGACAGCGTTAATGCAATCCAGGACTGGAGTGGCTATTCTCTCCTCCTCCCTGTGATGTTTTTGGCGTCTTTCCTTCTAATTCTCTCGGGGCTTAGCAAAAAAGATTGCGCAGCTTGTTCTACCACAGTGAAGCATGGCCTTTTCGCCTCCAAAATACCATACTGATAAAAAAAAGATGATTTTTTTTTTTTGTCGTTTTGTTGATGTTGCTGTAAAACAAATTGTCCCCGAAAGAAAGAGAAAATCTATAGCACGGGAAGGGGAAGGAACCAGAACACGATTAGATTTTTCAGTTTAATTTTTGGCGTGAGCCAAAAGATTGGGTCATTCTTCTAGAAAGCAAACAGAGAAATATATGAGTGCTTTCTCTCCACAGGCCTAGAACATTATTCACAGTTTGGTACCAGCATGGATGGAGCGTTTAATCTGTATTGCTTGTTATAGGACTGAGCTGGATGTCTTCCATCTTGTGATATTGCTTGTTAGATCAACATAAAGATGATTTATTTGACCAAGAAGCCAAGACATTCAGCTGAGGGCTTGGCCCAGGCTTTAGGCCTTGTTTGTGTAAAAGATAAAGCCGAAGGAAAGTAAAGGATAGGTTTAAAGTGAACCCGTGCAGGGCTATGCAAAGTGTTCACCTAAAGCGACTCTGTCCCTATGATAAAAACTTGAAAATAAGATCCCCTTCTAAAGAAAAGACATGCTGGCCAAACATGGATCCAAAATGTGGCCAGTTCAACAGGGACCAGCCGAATTTCAGTGCATGAATGGGCATCCTGGTTGTACAGAAGTCGATCTATTGATCGACTTCTGTATGATCACCCTGTTGGGTTTTTCCTGAACAACCATATACCCGACAATGATCATTGTGTTCTGACGGTGGGAAAGGCCCGCCCTGAGAACGCGGCAGGTCAGCAGAAGCGATTCCCCCATTCACCTCGAATGTGTGGATGGGAGAATTGGCACATTCTTTTTTTCATTCAACCTGCTGAGTAAACGAAAAAAAAAAATTTATAATGTATGGGCCTTAATACTGAACTGTTCAATCCTTAACATCCAGAACTTTGGGTGAGCCAGATGCCTGGTCCCCCCCTCTGAGTTGCTTCCATTAGCCCTACATCACTACACAACACATTAGTGACATAAGTGTTTGCAGGCCGAGCGGGGGGCCAGGCATCCAACAATTTGTGAAGATTCTTCAAAAGCTTAGCTCTCCAAGGTTGAAGATCAGCAAAACAAATATGAAGTGTTGTCTTCAGGAACATTCTTTCTCAACCTTCAGAAGAACCCTTAAAATTGTTTTTAGGTCCTGGGGAACCCCTGCTAAAGCCAATTCATTGGAGATTAGTGGGAAAAATGCCCCCTACCTTGGAGGCTTGGAAAGGCAGGTGAAAAGAGCATTGGTCTAATGCAGCTGGTTCCGGAACTATGCAGGCACAATGAAATGGGAAGTTAAAGGAACCTCAAGAAACCTCTGAAGGAACCCTTCAGGTTTCTATAGAATCCTGGCTAAGAGTTAGAAGGACCCCTTTTTTCAGGTTTTTATTCTAGCATTGCTTTAACGGCTACATTCTTTTTTGCAGCTTATCTTCACTCCTCTGCTCTCTTTTTTGCTCACTGTAATGAAAAGAAAAGGTCCCGCGTATGCTCCAAGCTCCAAGTCGTTTGGTTTGGAGTTTACACAAGGATAAGGCTTCATACACACTGGCTTCTTGTAAATGCTGTTTATCCCGACAGGAAAAAATCAGCGTTTTAAACTCCCCTAAGCTGCAGCTTTTCAAAACAGTTTAGGTCAGTTTAGCAGTGTTTTGGAGTTTGGGCATCTAAAGGAAAATTATACAAGAACATTGTATAATGTATGGCTAGCCTTAGTCCCCAGCTACACATGACAGTATTGGTGCCTGGTGATTGTTCACGTTGTCTCCAGCTAAATTCCTGCAGTTCTTGGTGTCCTTATATTCCTACCAATGCTGAATGTGACCCTGCCCAAATGCCAACTGCTCCATGGGTCTGAAAACAAACCTATATGGTTTACAGAGAGGGTAAATACACATGTAAAAGTACTTAAAGAAACAAAAAAAAGACCTTTTGTGTAGCGACTTTCCCTCCTCCGCGTGTCAAAAATGTGGAGGCTTGATTTCAACAATGGCAACCAATGGGAGCTGAAAATGAATCTCACTTGACAAATTAATACATTAATAAATGGAGCTTATGTTTTCATAGATGGGGTGCACACATTTGCAAACTTTTTTAATGCCGCGTACTGTACAGCAAAATCACGGCTCTCCCAAAAGTAGAAGGTAAAAGGGTTAATTGTTCAAGTAAAACTCCAGCCCAAAAAATTTTTGCAGCATTCATTTTTTTTAAATTTCCAATTCAATTTTTTTTTATCTTATTAAAGACTATGACTCGGATGCTATGAGCAGTTCATACGAATCTTATGATGAGGAGGAGGAAGACGGAAAGGGGAAGAAAAAGAGACTTCAGTGGCCATCAGAGGAAGCGTCAATGGACTTGGTGAAAGATGCGAAGATCTGTGCATTCCTCCTGAGGAAGAAGAGATTTGGGCAGTGGACCAAGCTGCTGTGTGTTATTAAAGACACCAAATTAATGGTAAGTGAGCTTTGCTGCTATAATAATCACATAAAATGTTATATTAAATTACTTTTACTTTAATATATTCTAAACGTTATACTTTAATTTTTAAAGCCTATTTGGATTTTCTGTTTAAATCAACTAAATACATTCCTGGTGAATCAAAGCAAAAGTTGAGACAAAAATCTTAGGCCCGCCCATTCATGCTATTGCGCTGCAGTAGTGCATGCTCATTAACATGCATTATTGCTGCAACACATGTCCATTGGCAAGGTGCACTGAGGTGCCATTTAGATTTAATAGCACCACACCAATGTGTCTTGCGCACAATACTGTGCATTTTCTCTTAGAAAGTAGTCACAGCATTTTGTAGATAAGCCTGTCCCCTGCCAGCCTACTGCAGAGAAATATGTTTGCATTTGCTGCCTGCTGATTAGAGAGCTCTAGTTCTGACTAAACATGGGGCATGCCAGACCTCTCCAGAGAGACAACTGCCTCCACACAGAGTGAATACTGTGTGTGTGTGTGTGTGTGTGTGTGTTTGTGTCAGACAGTTCTCTTTAGTTATCCAGCACTCTTAACATTAGCAATACTGGTTCTTGATCAGTTTTGCTGATGGTCTTCTATATTGATAGCTGTAACATTATTTTTCCCAGTGCTACAAGTCTTCCAAGGACCAGCAACCCCAGATGGAGCTGTCGTTGAATGGCTGCTCGGTGTCTTATGTGCCAAAGGACAGTAAAAAGAAGAAGCATGAGCTAAAGATCACCCATCTTGGGACAGATGCCTTGGTTCTTGCCGTCCAAAGTGAAGAACAGGCTGAACAATGGTTGAGGGTATGTAGAATGTTCCTGACATACATGTCTTACAGGGTTTGATTTGTGTCATATGCAGTGCCTTCCCAGAAGAGTTGAAGTTATTATAGCTGCAAAGAGTGGGCCAACTCAATATTGAACCCTACGGACTAAGACTGGGATGCCATTAAAGTTCATGTGCGTGTGAAGGCAGGCATCCCAATACTTTTGACAATATAGTGTACAGTATATAATGAAAAGCCCCTGTAATGCTGTTTTAGCTGATTGAACACATTTTGATAACACATGCTCCCATCCTTCTCCTAAATCGATATATATAACACAATATTAAACCCTTAGTCCCCTAGTTTACATTCCTCCAGTGCTCTGCTGTGTGTTACTGTTTACCACCCTCTGGATACAGTGAGTATTATCAGCATCAGGACAACTACCTGAGACTCAGGACCTCAGATGCCCAGGGCCATCCTCAAACACAGTAAATACTGGTGAATAGGGGGACCAAATGCAAACTATTATATTTAAATTAATTTAAAAGTGACTTATCAGATTCTTGCATAAGCCAAATTATTATTATTTTTTTTTTTAAATAAGCGTTTAAATTTGATTCTAAAAACGTTACTGTCTTATGGTGACCCAGCAGCTTGTATCATCCTTTTTCTGTGTCAGCATTTTTCATTCTGTGTCTATTTGTACCTGGAGTTACCCACGGAAAATGGATCTTTTCATTTCTTACACATTGGAACTCCAGACTCTTCACAACTCTTTCCCACATGTTTGAATGTCTCATGTTGAAACTTGTCAGACTGAAGGGGGGTGGTATTCTTCTTGTGTAACTTTAACATGACTGCTTAGAACTTTCCTCTGATAAATGAGGATTTCTTTCCGCTCTTTCTACTGTCCCCATATTTTATACCGCTCAGACTCATGCTACATTCAGGAATGTGGAGTATATAAAGCAGAACTGAAAATGCAACCACTGCAAAAAGACATTTAATGCAGAATGGAATGTTTTAGGCTCAGTTGGTGTCAGTACTAGTTACCAGCATACCACCAAGTACACTTGTAGCTATCATTTAGCCCTCTTACTGCACCGGCTTTATGGCTTAACTTCTACCAAGGCTTTATCTACATAGAATTGTATTGTCCTCGCTAGTCTTTGTGTGGGTTTCTATGTATGCACCATTCTCCTCCATAGTTGAATAGTCTGCTAGCTGATAAATTGCCTCTTGGCCAAATTGGCCCTAGCTGACTTGTGTTGTATTGACTAATGCTAAAGCGGAACTAAAACATTCAAAAAGTGAAGTCTCGCTGATTCGCTCCCTCCCCCCAGCCTGTGCAGGTTTTATTTTTTTGGGGGGGGGGGTGATTTTTATCAGTATCCGCTCCCACTTCTTCTTCAAATCCATGCCCCATCCCCTCCTACAGACTCTTGGGACACCCCATGTTACAGAAGTTTGCTGGGCCATTCACAAAGCACCCAACGAGTCCGCACATGCACAGTAGGGAGCTGCTGTGGTTCCTCAGGAAGTCACAGTCAGCTCCTGTAGCCAAGGTGGTGGAACTGGGGACCCACAGCGGTAAGACAATGCTGAACCCCAGGCATTAGTAGATATCTGATTTTTAAAAGTCAGCAGCTACAGTATTTGTAGCTGCTGACTTTAAAAAAAAGAAAAAACAAACTGAAGTTCCTCTTTAAAGTGAGTGTAAAGGCTCGTTTTTTTTCCCTATAAAAATAACAAACATGTTATAATTACCTGCTCTGTGCAGTGGATTTGCACAGAGCAGCCCGGATCCTCCTCGGGTCCCTCTTCTGTGATCCTGGCCCCTCCCTCCTGTTCAGTGCCCCCACAGCAAGCAGCTTGCTATGGGGGCACCCGAGCCGAGTCACAGCTCCCTGTGTCCATTCAGAGCCCTGACCCGCCCCCTCTCTCTTCTGATTGTCTAGCTGACTTTGACCACTGCTATGTCTCAGCCAATCAGGAGGGAGAATCTCGGAGGGCTGAGACACTTGTGGACATCGCTGGAGAGAGAGGGACCTCAGATAAGTATCAGGGGGGCTTCTGCACACAGAAGGCTTTTATTTACTCTTAATGCATAGAATGCATTAAGATATAAAACCTTCTGACTGTACAACTCCTTTAAATAAATAAATGACTTCCTTGCAGATGTACAAGCTAAACCATCAGAGTTTGAAGCTCTGCTCTTGCAGGACGATACTCCGTTACATGTACTCTATCAATTGTACTCTCTGCTTTTGTCGGTATCTTCGCTCAATCTACCCCCCCCAATGCACAGGTCTGGGAATCTGAGCTTCATCATTCTATCCCCCCATCTGATTGGCTAAAATGTTTTACCCTAGCCCTTAAACTTTCCCTAGCTACTAAACATCAAGAAACAGGGTTTAAGGTGTTTCCCATCTGTCTTCAACCATTCAACACCTGAATTTTGCAGGCACTAGTCTCCATATATGGTGGGAATGCCCCCTCATTAGGTCTTTCTGGCAACATATCTTTGACCTAGACTGTAAATTGATGGCGACCTCTATTCAAGCCTCACCTGAAGTAGCCCTCCTGTCGATACTCCCTGGACCCTTTAAATCCATTAAAAGAGACATTCTCCGTCATTGGAAATTGACCAGAATGCCTTCTCTTGGGGAGTAGGCCATGCAGGTAAACTCTATCAGATACCTTGAATGTCTGTTGGCTCAGGAAGCAGGCAAGGAAGAGCAGTTTCCGTTAACCTGGACCTCGTGGTCTACGTTCCGCCACTCCTCTGAGTTTCTTACTTGGGCCAAGGGAGTTTCAGCTTCCACCTCCCCGAGCCTTGTCGTAAACATGACCTCTCTCCCTAAAATCATTGCTTCTCTACACTATCTTGCATTCTTTGTACTCTCTATATCTGATTCCTTTTCTCTTTGTAGTGAAAAATTGTCAAAGATGTGTATTACTTCATAGTGATCCTTACAGCATACTCATGATTTTTCTTTTCAGATCTGAATATTAGAAGATTTGCACTTTTTGTCTAATGATCTCTACTCTGCTATTATCCAACATGTCGATACAGTACTTAGGTAGTCACTTTATACCTTATGAGTGTTCATGTTATTTTGAATCTTTCTTTACTTTGAAGATCTTGGTACACACATGCTATCTGCTTTATACCCTTATTCGTAATGGTTATTTGTTTGTATTCACATTTTTGATACCATAAACTAAGATTAAACTAAATGAATGCCTGAACTCTATAAAGGCTTAGGATATGCTAGCTCAGAAATACAAATACGTTTTTCCAATAAATAGACAACTGGGGGAAATATTTATAAAGCAGTGAATACAGTGCTCACCAAACCTTTACTGTGGGGATATCTTCCTGGTGGATGTCTATTGATTAACCTGCAATTAATGTTTGGCGAATTTCACATTCAGTGCATTATGGCCCCGTGATTTACTTTGTGCCTTGATAAAAACCCTGTAATATGGTGTAAGATCAATAGACATTTTGCATCATTCTTCATAGGAAAAGTAGTGCACCTGGAACGGCCAGTGTTTCTTATACGAATACCATTCTGTATTAAAGACTAAATCCAGATTTATTTTTTTTAGCTTTGGATAGTGTCAGAAAGAGTTGCCCTTTGGATCTCATTAGAGAGATTCCCTTCATGTCCTGTCCTGTAGACTCTACAGGAAATGAGAGGAAGTTTTTTCAGTGTCAGGGAAATCCACTCATGAAAGCAGTCACCATAACAAGAGTCTTCATTGGAGTATTCCCATTACTTCCAGTGTGACTTTTCACACTCGGGCGGTGTGCTTGCGGGATCTTAGGAAAAGTCCTGCAAGCAGCATCTTTGGGGTGGGTTAGGAGCGCTGTATTTAGCGTTCCCAAATGCCCTGCCCATTGGAATGAATGAAAGCGCCACAAAACAGGAGTTTTTGATCCCTTTTTTGGGGTTTAAAAGCACCGCTTAAACAGCGCTAAAGCGCCGCTAAAATAAGCAGTGCTTTACCATGAACGCGGCTGCGGCCCCTGTGTGAAAGGGGTCTAAATATTGGTACATTTGTCACTGGAAAAGGAAAGCACAGAAAGTGATAAAATTATTGTTCTTACCCTTCCTCACTCTTATATAAATACGTTCTTGTCTGTGTTCCCGTATGCGCAATTTCTTATCCTCTTCTTAGAGGAAATGAAGGGAAATCTTGGCAATAGGGACACAAATATTAAAAACCAGGCAAAGGCTCCAACCCTTCTCCACTCTAATCTAAAATGAAATAAAAAGCTTTGGCTGGGATTGGACTTTAAACCAGCTATTCTCAACTAGGGTGGAAACCTAGGACTTCTCAAGAGGTTACCAGGGGTTCCTTGGGTTGTGACTGATAGACCTCCCATTTGATTGTGCCTGCATAGTTCCAGTGCCAACACTACTTGGCTAAGCCAGCAGCATTGACATCAATGATCTCTTTTAGTTGTCTTTAGGGTGGCATTCTTCCTACTGACCACCAGTATAAGGGGCATTTTTCCCATTGGATCAGAATAAATTGGTTTTAATAGGGGTTCCCCAAGACATTAAAATTTATTTTAGGGGTTCCTCTGGGGTAAAACGGTTGAGAAAGGCTGCTTTAAACTTTTCAGCTGAATGCTGTTCATATTCATCAACATTGAGAAGTGCTTCTGCTTGGCGCTTATGTGCAAGAGGTCTTAACCAAATACAATTCATTCATCCAGCTAGTAATTCAAGAGGCCCTGTTTTTTTTCCTCTCCTCTCCTTTCTGTGAGTAGAGCTCAAGCAATTTTTGACTTTCTAGCTTGGCTCACTGAACTATATTTCATGTAATACTTTCAAGTTACATTTCCAACTACAACACATTAATGCGTGAAATCTCCATATGAGCCCAGTTTGGACGAGACTGCACATTTTATGAAACCTATTACTTCATAAACCTGCAGCAAGCTACAGAACAAGGAGGGGAAACTCTTGAAAATCTCGTTCTGGCACTTGTTGCTGGCTGAATGTTACTGTGCTGAATTCCGGGGACCTTCGCAATTGGAAAGCGGCAAAGGTTACCACTGTGACAGCTTTATGATATCTGAACATTGATCCGCTCTCTAGGAGATGAAGTCACAAAGGGCTAGCTTCTGCCTGCAGCAGCTGTATAGATATAAAAAAATTTAATGTATAACCCTATAAACCGCTCTATAAATGACATTTATTTTGAAATAAATTACAATTTTGTGGCACGCACATCTAAAGTTTTTTACAGTAGAAAACGTATGTTTTGAAAGGAGATTTGTATTGTAAAAGTTCCTGTACACTCCTGTCAGACAGGAACATTTTATATGTAAATGGGACAGCCTGTTTTTGAATAAGCTCCAGTTAGGCCCCTTTCGCACTGGGGCGGTAGGGGGCGTCGGCGGTAAAACAGCGCTATTTTTAGCGCTGTTTTACCGCGGTATTCGGCCGCTAGTGGTGCGGTTTTAACCCCCCCGCTGGCGGCCGAAAAAGGGTTCAAACCCCTCGTATAGCCGCGGTATTACCGCGGTATAGCCGCGCTGTCCCATTGATTTCAATGGGAAGGAGCGGTTTAGGAGCGGTGAATACACCGCTCCTTCACCGCTCCAAAGATACGGCTTGCAGGAGATTTTTTCTTCTGCCAGCACACCACTTCAGTGTGAAAGCCCTCAGGCTTTCACACTGAACAAACAGCGGAGGCTGTTTAGGGGCGGTTTGCAGGCGCTATTTTTAGTGCAATAACGCCTGCAAACCGCCCCAGTGTGAAAGGGGCCTTGGATAGGTATTCAGGTTGAAAAATGAAAAGTCCTAGTGCAACCAATAGAAAAAATGAATAAATAGAAAACTTCCATATACACAATCCTATACCCACAGCCGATCCAGAGGAAGGCAAAAAAAAAAAACAAAGCATGATTTGCTGCAGTTTGCTGCAACAGAGGGAAAACATTCTTTTCATATCCCACAGAAGGCAGTTAGATATTCCCTGGATTAACAATCTCTGGTTTTATTTGCTATAAATATTAATATCCACTAATATTTATCTGCAGTTATATTTATTCATGAATGATATAGAGGATGGGATAAATATAACAATCTCAGTTTTTGCAGACGACACAAAAATAAGCAGGGCAATAACTTCACATCAGGATATAGAAATTTTATACAAAAACCTGAATAAATGACTGGGGTGGGCAACTACATGGCAAATTAGGTTCAATGTGGAGAAATGTAAGGTAATGTACTTGGGGGCTTAAAACAAATGCAAACTACTCACTAGGGGGAGAACCCCTTGGGGAAACAAGGATGGAGAAAGATCTGGGGGTCCTAGTAGAAGACAGACTGAGCAATAGCATGCAATGTCAAGCTGCAGCTACCAAAGCCGACAACATTTTTGCATGCTTAAAAAAAGGGCATATACTCCAGAGATAGAGCTATAATCCTGACACTTTATAAAACTCTGGTTTGGCCACATCTGGAGTATTCCATCCAGTTCTGGTCACCAGTCCTCAGAAGGGATTAGCTGGAGCTGGAGAGAGTCCAGAGAAGGGCAACAATATTAATAAGGGTGCTGGAAGACCTCAATTACTAGAAACGACTACAAGCACTAAATTTATTCTCGCTTGAGAAGAGACGCTTGAGAGGGGATATGATAACATGATAGCGATTTACAAATATCTCAATGGTGATCCCAGCATAGGAAAATAACTATTCAGTCCCCAGGAGTGTAAGCGGACATGGGGCCGCACAATGAGATTGGAGGAGAAGAGGTTTAACCCAAATGTGGATGTAAAACCGATTCATGAAATTTGAGCTGGCACATATATCTGCAGTGTTTTCTTATCTCTCTTCAAAGCACTAAGTCCCGTAGCTGTCCCCTGCTCCGTTCTTCTGTTATCAGCCTGATAACTTCTGATAAGTTCTACGTCAACTGAGATTAAAGCAGGCTGAGTTTTGTGTTGGGGAGGATGCTATAAATAGATTAGCAGCGTGCTGAACAATTCAAAGGACAGTTCTGAAATTCTCTACCTATGAGGAGAGGAGGTGTGTGTCTTTCCTCTAATCAGCTGTCTTGACTGTATACCCAGGCTTCACTGCAGTGCTGACCAGGAAGAGGAAATCTCCTAACACAATCTGAACTTTCTAAAGACTATATAAAGCTGAAGACAGCAGATATGCATGAAAAACTTATGTAGGGAGATTTGTTTCATCCCTGTGTATCATCTGAGGCTGTTCACCTCACTGGGTATGTGAGGGTTTACATCCACTTTAACCACTTAATGACCAGGCCATTTTTTGCAAAATGGCACTGCTTCGCTTTAATTGACAATTGCGCAGTCGTGCGACGTTGTACCCAAACAAAATTGATGTCCTTTTTTTCTCCACAAATAGAGCTTTCTTTTGGTGGCATTTGATCATCTCTGCTCTTTATAGCGCAAAAAAAAAAAAAAAAAAAAAAAAAAAACATTATTTTTTACATTTTGCTATAATATATACTTTTGTTTGCTCAAAAGTTATAGTGTCTACAAAATAGGGGATACATTTATGGCATTTTTATTATTATTTTTTTTTTTTACTAAAAATGGCGGTGATCTGCGATTTTTAGTGGGACTGCGACATTGCGGCAGACAGATCGGACACTTTTGACACTTTTTTGGGGACCATTGACATTTATACAGCGATCAGAGCTAAAAATAGCCACTGATTACTGTATAAATGTCACTAGAAGGGAAGGGGTTAACACTAGGGGGCGATCAAGGGGTTAAGTGTGTTCCCTGGGAGTGTTTCTACCTGTATGGGGGCTGGGCTAACTGGAGGATGAGAAAGATCCCTGTTCCCAATCAATAGGAACAGCAGCTCTCCCTCTAACTCCCCTGTCAGAACAGGGATCTGTCTGTTTACATTGACAGATCCCCATTCTGGCTCTCATTCCCGCAATCGCGGGTGCCAGTGGGCATCGCGGCCGCCGGCCACGTGCATCGGGTCCCCCGCCATACAACGGTGCTCGCATAGGGCTCCTTGAAGGAGCCAACGTACACCTACTCCGATTTGCAGGAACGTGCCGACCTGCCACTGTATAACGACGGCAGCTGGTCAGCAAGTGGTTAAGCTGCGTATGGGGTTTTTCACTGTCATGGTGATAAGGATGTGGAACTCTCTTCCACAATTGGTGGTGTCAATGAAGAGTATTGATATTTTTAAAAGACTCTTGGACATGCATCTTAAAGAACACAACATACAGGGATATGGGAAATGACACTGACACACGTACACCTACATAGTTTGAACTGGATGGACTATTGTCTTTATTCAGCCTTGCCTATTATGTAACTATATATTTTGTGCATTTAGGAATGCTTCCCACTCTTTTTTTAAAACATGAGTTGGCCAGAACTAGTTCTTGAGGTAGTCTATTCCACATTTTCACAGCTCCTAAGCTGGGTACACATGGGCCGAAAATCGGCCACAAAATGGCTGGTTTGGCAGGAACCGGTGAATTTTCGGCCGGTGTGTACAGCTCCGCGTCCGACAGTAGCCCGTCTCACTGTGTTCTATGTGGCAGGATGGAGGGGGAAATGCAGTGCCCCTGCCAGAACACAATAGCTCAGCGGAGAGATCGGGAACATCGGATATGTTAGTACAGTGATCTGTAAGTTGTTTTTTTTCATTGCCTTGAACAAAAACAAAAAAAACTTCCCATGTGTACCCAGCAATTACTGTGAGGAAGCCTTTCCATATGTGGAGGTTAAGTCTCTTTTCCTCCAGATGTTAAGAGTGCCCTCTTGTCCTCTGTAATGACCTGAAAGTTAATAACTCAACACCAAGTTCACTATATGAACCCCTCATGTATTTGTACATGTTGATCATTTCCCCTCTTTAATCGCCTCTTAAGAGAATAAAAATTGTCAGTTCCTCTAATCTTTCCTCATAGCGGAGCTCCACCATTCCTCTTATCAGTTTGGTTGCCCTTCTCTGCACTTTCTCTAGTTCTCTGATATCCTTTTTTGTAAACTGGTGCCCAAAACTGCATATTCCACATGAGGTCTTAAGTTTTTATTCTGCAATTCTTCTTGTACACCTAGAGAAAAGCATGTCCTGAAATGCTTGTGTTGAATAATTGCCTGATATTGGTGGATTTTGTGTATGGAGTATTGACGAGCTCTTGTGTCCACAATAGAATCTGTTATTGTTGTAGTTACATTTAAACCCCATATAATGTGTTCATTGGCTGCAGTTTGGAGACCACTGCTATGTAGGGCTTTCCTATCTCTCTCCCGTCTCTTTTATTTTTTTCACTCCATTTCTTTCTAGAGTGGCAAAGATCTAGTGGCCCTGCCAGCCAAGTAGAATCTGTTACTTTATCTATTTAGGGCAAAGTGACAGGCCTACAAGCCTCCCCTCTTCTCACAGGAAGCTCGGCAGCTGCAAGAGCCATTGGCTCCTGCTCCTGTCAATCAAATCATGTGAGCAGAGAGCAGAGGGTGGGGCTGAGCTGCATTGTGTGTGTCAATAGATGCGCACAGCACGGCTCAGGATCAAGCAAACACGAGTGCCCCCATAGCAAACTACTTGCTATGGGGGCATTTCGAGAAAAGGAGGAGCCCAAAAATTTAGACAGAAATTCTAAGAGACCCAAGAGAGCCGCTGCATCGAGATGGGGCTCAGGTAATTATAAGGGGGGGCTGAGTGGGGGGCTGTACCCAGAATGTTTCTAAAACATCTATCACTGCGGGGACACACAGGAAACAATTGTGGCACAGTGCATCACGCCGCCTAACATTGCAATGTATGAAGTGTACATTTTGTACACTTCACATAAAGTTTGTTTAAAAAATAAATAAATAAAGGAAGTGGTGTGGTGCGCTAAATCGTGCACCACACTGCCCCTAGCCTAGCAACGCAAAGCAGCCAGAGTGGTAAATCGCTTCAGCTGCTCTGTGATTTACCTTTTTGACAGTGCTGGTTGGCCCTTGGCCACGTTAACACTAGAGCGCTGTGTTATCAGGCGTTTTTTCAAGCATTTTAATTAAGCGTTTTTGAGCATTTTTTGGAGCAGAATTGCAAATATGTCAGGCATTTTTTTCAGGCATTTTGTCATCTAGGCATTTTGTTTTAGCCAATGGCAATCCCTAGGGGGAGGAGATTACCTAAAAGCACTCCTGTAAAAAATGCTGAAAAAAACCCCGCTCAAATCAAGTGTTTTCACGCGTTCCCGTTGTCAGTGGGGACCAAACCGCTCAAATCTACCTGAAAAGTAGCTCCAGTACTTTTTTGAGGGACGGGCATTTTGCTACAAGCTACAGAACGCTCAGATGTGAACAGGGGTCATTGAAATCAATGGAATTTTGCTTGTTGAGCGTTTTGTAGCTCAAAGCTCAAAATAGCTCAAGTGTGACTGGAGCCTTAGGCCCCATTCACAGCTGGGCAATTTGAATCGGGGTGGAATTGCCGCAATTCTGCCCGGAATTCAGAATTGTGACAGAACGCGGGATGCGTTTACGATGACATTTTGCTCAATGGCACCCCAAACGCGGTACAATTTTGTCGTGATTGTCGCATGACAAATCACTCAAACAAAATCGCAGGATGAGTGTCTCTCAAAAGAAGTTCCGGGACTTCTTTTGGGTGGCACGCAGCCCGCGATTTTGTTTGCGCGATTTTGTAAGCGATTTGTTGTGTGACAAACGTGACATAATCAAACTGCATTTGGGATGCCAAAATGCAGTGAGAATTAATGGTACCATAAAAGCGTCCTGCATTTTCCAGCAAATCGTGTCGATTCAATCCGCAATTCAAGTCGCCCAGTTGTGAATGGAGCCTAATGCCCCGTACACACGGTCGGATTTTCCGATGGAAAATGTGTGATAGGACCTTGTTGTTGGAAATTCTGACCGTGTGTAGGCTCCATCACACATTTTCCATCAGAATTTCCGACACACAAAGTTTGAGAGCTTGCTATAAAATTTTCCGACCACAAAATCAGTTGTCGGAAATTCCGATCGTGTGTACACAAATCCGACGCACAAAGTGCCACGCATGCTCAGAATAAATTAAGAGACGAAAGCTATTGGCTACTGCCCCGTTTATAGTCACGACGTACGTGTTTTACGTCACCGCGTTTAGAACGATCGGATTTCCAGACAACTTTGTGTGACCGTGTGTATGCAAGACAAGTTTGAGCCAACATCCGTCGGAAAAAATCCATGGATTTTGTTGTCGGAATGTCCGATCAATGTCCGACCGTGTGTACTGGGCATTAGATTTCAGGCAATAAACCAGGGGGTAGTACCAGCGTACACATCTGCAAGCTTAGTTCATATGGTTAACATCTTTGACACACAACAACTTCAGTATATAGCCTGGAGGACACAGCGAGATCCGGAGACAGCTCCACAGAGACACTACAAAAGATTTTACAGGTAGAACTGTTTAAATATTTGCTCTTTTTACTATTGGGGTTTCTCTAAGTTCAGAGGGTTCACGCCTACCAAATAAAATCTGTAGTGCTGATCTTCATCCAGTGTTAAATAATGGTGCATGAGGCTTGAAGTAGATTCTGTAGAATATTGTTGCACAGAGGCATATTAGACCTCACATTTGGCCCCTGTGTTTTCTTACAGCTCCATGTATGCTGAAGGCTTTCTTTCATTGTCCTGAATGAGAGTAAGTGAAAGGAGCAGGAAGGGAGGTGGATGTGAAAGGAATGCTTTGGACAGCTCAGAGGTTTTTCTACAGGGTGGAGGATGTGTATAAAGCGAATTGAACCTGCATGTATGCATCGCATTCACAGCATTCTCAGTTTTCACTCCTTCTCCATTTTTGCTGTGCTGTCAGGTCCTTTAGTAGAGAAACTTTTCTCCTTTATGCATTTTAGTTGAAAACCTAATGCTGTATATGAGGTCTAAGGGAGGTAATCGCTGTACTTGTTTCTTCGACACAAAATATACTAAAGCCGGGTACACCCTACAACTGCCGGGTTAGCGTCTCTGGTCTCCCCACTGAGCTGTTGTGTTCCCCCCGCCAGAACACTCCGATCAGTGCTCTCAGCCATTGAGAGCACTTATCGGGAGTTGATCGATTGCTGGTTTTCCAGCATGCACGTCCGACAGAAGACGGCCGAACGGCAGCTTCTGTTGGACAGACGGACATACACGCGAGCAGAATGTTGGCCAGTATTTTTTGTACCGCCAAATGTGTGCCGACATTCTGCCCGTGTGTACGGGGCTTAAAGTGGTGTTCCGGCTGAAATTATACTTTTTAAATAAAAATACCCCTATAATACACAAGCTTAATGTATTCTAGTAAAGTTAGTCTGTAAACTAAGGTCTGTTTTGTTAGTTTATAGCAGTAGTTTGTTATTTTATAAACTTACAGCAGGCCGTGGCCATCTTCAGTGTGGGCATCTGAAGCCAGACTGTATTTCTTCCTGGATCTCATCCTTGTAGATCTCGCACATGCGCAGTGCAGTACAAGCAGTGTAATAGGTTTCAGGTCACGTTTCCATAGCAACGGCAGTTTCAGAGGAAGTTGCCGCCCCTTCCCAGAAGGCATTGCAAACAGGAAATGATGCGATGGGCCGCGGCCAGGGAGGAGGAAGTGAAAAATGAATACAGCAGATGTACAGTAGGTGTTGAGAAAAAAAATGTAAAAATATCCAATTTGTTTACAGTGCACAGTTTAGTGAGGGATGCTGAAGAGTTGTAAAAGTGGGTGGAACTCCACTTTAAGGCTTGGTTCACACTGCCGCAACTTGGGGTCTTACCAGTCGGATCCCAAGTCGCGGCAGTGTGAACCAAGCCTTAGTGTATTTTGTGTCATGTGAAATCCCATTTTAGTCAATGAGAGCGATCTTAATTAGCACTACTGAAGTCGCTCCGACTTTAGAAAAGGTTCCTGTAGTACTTCAAGGCGGCTTCTATCCGACGTGTGCCCATAGACTTTAATGGAAGTCCCCTTCAAGGCGAATCCTCATCTTAATTGATGTGATTTGGAGACGACACTACAGGATGATTACCAAGGCATTCCCTAAAGTTGTTTCAAGTCTTATTGAAGTCACTGTAAGTAGCGCGGCTTTCAGGTTGCAGCAGTGTGCACTGAACCTAATACTTCCAAAGTAAACTAAACAATAGGGGTACTTTGACACTAGTTTTAGCAGCGCTTATCCGCTGTTATAGTGGTGCTTTACGGCCGCTAGCAGAGCGCTTTTAACCCCCGCTAGCAGCAGAAGAAATGGTTAAAAGCGCCTGTGTTGCGGTGCTGCCGAAGCGCTTTACAGGCCCTTCAACAACGCTGCCCATTCATTTCAATGGGCAGGGCATTATGGAAGCGCTGTATACACCGCTCCCGCACCAACCCAAAGATGCTGCTTGCAGGACTTTTTTCCCGTCCCGCAAGCGCACTGCCGCAGTAGGCTTCCCTGGCAGATATTAATTTTATTTTTAAGTTAAATTTTTAACTTATTACCTTTTAGAATAGCTTGAGCTGCTTTAAACCTATTTCCATATCATTGCCACCTGAATTATCTGACTTTCACTTCTGTATTTAATTCATTTGATGTTTATTTCTAAAGGCAGCTTTCCTGAAGCCCTCTCTAGACAATAAACAGGTTTTGTGGTCAGGTGGCTCCTCCTTCGAGGGATTGCAAGGAAAAAAAAATTACTTGTACATGATAAAAGAACAATAGATGAATAGATGATATACAAAGCACCAAAAGCCATAATAAGTAATAAAGTATAGGCTAGAGCTGAGGTAAACTGTCGTCTAGACAGTAAAACACATAAATGGCCCCGGGGCTGCTTAGGAGGAAATGTTCTAGTAAAATCACTGTCATTTAAAATAAAGCCCAGCTTTCAGTAATAAACAGCAAGATTACTACTTACGTTTTTGAACCAGGAAAAGGGTCATGACCCAAATATTAGCAGACTCCCTGGGATACAATTTGTATAGTCTTACCTTTTGTCCTTGTCTTTATATAATGTTGAGCAGATAAACATTTCCTAAAGAAGAGCTGGATTTTGGTTGGATGGCATTTACACATGCCAAGCTTTCAAGTGAATGCCCCACACCCTTGTTTTTGGCACTCCAGTAAAGAACCTTCCAAGAAGCTTCAGATGCTGACAAGTACCACTGTGTTTCATTTCTATGCATACTCCTTTTCTAGAGTCTCCCTATTTTTACTTAGTACTTCATTGAAGAGAACACTGAAAAATATTTTTATAATCCATTCAAATAACTACATGAATCCCATCAACCAAAGGCCAAGTTAAGTAGATTTAATCTTCAAAGGCCACATTAGGACTGCTGAGAGCAGCACATATTTGATTTTCCCCCCAAAAAATGACTTTACTTTGGTGAATAAAAGTATACTCTGATTACAACTGAAGACTAAACATTGCAATGCTGTACTACAGCCGTGGCCAGTATTGAGAATGACACAACTATTCATTTTCACAAAGTCTGCTTCCTCAGGTTTTATTATGGCAATTTGCCATGAAAATTAACTTAATCCCATAAAAAACACGTCCACTGCATTTGTGAAGAAGGCTTCAGGGCGCCCAAGAAAGTCCAGCAAGCAACAGGACAATCTCCTACAGTTGATTCAGCTGCGGGATGGGAGCATCACCAGTGCAGAGCTGTGCATGGTAGCTAATCAGCTTCTTACTTCAAGAGGAGTTCCACCCAGGGGGTCGGGTAAAAAAAAAAAAAAAAAAAAATGAAAAGTCAGCAGCTACAAATACTGCAGCTGCTGACTTTTAATTGGACACTTACCTGTCCCTGGGTCCAGCGATGCGGGGGATCGAAGCCCCGCTCGTCTCTCCCTCCGTTCGGCGGCGCCAGCATTGCAGCTGTGGGTGCCGGGCTGTGGCTTCACAGCCTGGCACCCACTGCGCATGCGCGAGCGGCGCCGAGCGCCGTGATTGGCCGCTCAGTCGCCTGGGACCTGTAATGGGTCCCAGATGATTGACAGCGGCGAGGGAGCAGAGCGGAGCCCTTCCTGTGCCGAGGGGGAAGTGATGTCACCAGCCCATGCACTGGAAGGGGCAGACTACGAGGGACCCCCTAGCAACAGGCATTTAGAGGTAAGTTAAAAAAAAAATATCCAAATTTTTTTTGTTTTTTGTTTTTAGGATTTTTAATGTATTTTTGTTTTTTTGGGTGGAACCCCACTTTCAGCTTGATCAATTAAGCTTTGACAAATAAACCCGGAAACTGGTTTCTATACAGAGCTGCACCAAATTGTGCACTCCCTAGATTTAGTAAACCAACCCCCATATGTGATGTAGTACACTTGCCTTAGCTTGGTTTTTATGCCATTAGTAGTTTTCTAGATGCCTTCACTTGTTGCCTGGAATTACTGTTTAATATTAATAATATTGCCTTTTTTATGTTAAACATTTTCTCTTCAAGCCAGTTTAATGATAATGGACTATCTCAATTGTTATTTTGTACTGGCAGTACACCTGCAGAGTGCAAAACCATTTGGGTTTGCCCCTTTAGTTAGGTGGATGAAGGATTCTTGGTGGAGAGACGCTAAATGGCCAGAAGTTTGTGACTACTTGACCATCATACATGGCCTAAAGTGTGGGGACACCCATCCAAATTATTGAGTTCAGGTTTTTCCTGTGAAGAGTGTTGTATACAGTATATTATAGCATATAAAGACCTTTTAGACAACGGAGTGCTTCCAAGCTTGTAACAACAGTTTTGGGAAGTCCTTTTTTTCTAGCATGACTCAGCCCCTGTGCATAAATCCAGTTCCATAAAGACATATGGTGTGACGAGTTTTGTTTGGAGAAATGTGAATGGCCTGCACAGAGCCCTGACCTTAATCATTTTGAACATCAGTGAGATTACCTGGAATGCTTTTAGTGAGCTAGGTCTTCTCACCCAACATTAGAACCTTCATGTGCATAATTTACCATATAGAGACTCAAAAATCTTGTGGAAAGCCTTTCTAGAAGAGTGGTGGCTGTTATAGCCGCAACGGCGGGACCAGTTCCATATGATTACCCATGGTTTTGAAATGGGATGTCCACCAAGCTCATACTCAGTAGGTGTGGTGGTCAGCTGCCCTCAAAAGTTTGACCATATAGTGTATGGCTCTATCACATTCTTGCCCACTGGAAAACATTATTAAAGGAGTTAATTTCAAGCCTGTGCGAATATAAAACTCACACTGCAGCATGAATGGCACAGCCTTTTTAATAAATACAAAACCCATACATTGTACTTTATGTAACAATAGCAATTTTCTTTATAGTATTCATTGTTCCTTGTAATATCTGCTAATCACAGCAGTTTTAGGCTAAACATGTTCTTTCACATAAACAGACATGTTACATGGAGGCTTGATAATGCAGGAGGTGTGACCAGGGGGAGTGCTTGATTGAGAGCATACATTCCTATGTGCTACTTTGTGCACTTGCCAGTTTACTTCCCAGTGTTTTGTCTGCAGCTTGCATTACATGAAGGGCTTGCCAAAATAACTTAATCTGGGTTGGGAGCCAAAAAAAGTCCACAGTGAGTTCAAATGTCACGCAAGAGGTAAAAATAAAAGTTCCAGGATGCTGAGTAATTGGATTCCTTTACACAAGAGGGAAGAGTTTGTGTAGTACAAGGTTTAAATAAAACAGACAAAGGAAAAACAGCCAAGCATGTGAATTAAAGGCTATTGAACCATTCCCATGTGTGGTGCTGTGTGGCAGTGCCATCATTTTTACCATTGCCCCATGAAAATTTACATGAGGAAACCAGTAATGGTGGAAGGGCTAATGCCGCGTACACACAAGCGGAATTTCCGTCTGAAAAATCTTGGATGGTTTTTCGGACGGAATTCCGCTCAAGCTTGCCTTACATACACACGGTCACACAAAAGTTCTCTGACCTTTCGACCGTCAAAAACGCGGTGGTGTACAACACTATGACGAGCCGAGAAAATGAAGTTCAATGCTTCCGAGCATGCGTCGAATTGTTTCCGAGCATGCGTGTTTTTTTGCGTGTCGGAATTGCATACAGACTAACAAAATTTCCGTCAAGAACTTTTTCTGTCGGAAAAATAGAGAACCAGCTCTCAATATTTTGCTGGCGGAAATTCAGAGTTGGAGGGAGCATACACAGGGTCGGAATATCCGTGTGTACGGGGCATAAGAGTAAAATTTAGAAAAAACGTTTATGTAAATGCTGTACTTTGAGGTATGAATTATTTTAAATAAATACATGTAATTGACTAGTGGTAAAGCTTTCACAAGTATTATTTCAGTGGACAGTTTCTGAAATTAGAGGGTCTTAAGATTAAAGTGGTTTTAAAACTCAGACATAAAATCTGAACAAAGCATATCCCTCTATAGCATGTACTTTTCTCAATTAGGAGCAGTAAGGCCGGCCATACACGGCTTGAACTGTTAATGGGCAGGCTGAATGTACCAAGTTGATCAGTTGATGCTGGATTCTCTTGCAATTATCGCTAGCGGATGCTATAGCTGTTAGTGATAATCACTGTCTTCTCCCAGCGGGGACGGCTTCCCCCACCCCAAACTGGGAGCAGACAATTGCTCAGCGAGAGGTATTCCCCTGTCAGCACTGTCTGTGTTGATGGGGGAATCGTGCAAATTTCTTTCCTGTAACCAAATTCACACCATATTTGCCTGCCTAAACTTCTGTCTGCTGCTTTGTTTCTCTGCTATCTGCATGAGTCTGTGGTTGCAGGAAAGAAAATCACTCAATTCCCCATCAACACAGTCAGTGTTGTTGGAGGAATCCCTCCTACGGAGCCATTCTGTTCTCCTGATGAGAGGCGGGAGAAGGCCATCACCGCCAAGAGAACACAGTGATTATTGCTAGCTCCTATAACAGCCGATGGCAATAATCGCATGTAAAATCTGACAGGCCGGTTGTACCCAAGTGGATTAATCGATCGACTTGAGTACATTCAGTCTGCCCATACGTAGTTTGAATCTCTGCCTGCTGAACTAGTCCCGATTTGAACTGTCTATGGCCGGTTTAAGGGTTCACAAGCACTTTACTCAAGCCCAGTGCTCTAAGCCTACCAGGCCTTGTCAGCCATAGCTGCAAACTTTCCTAATATAAACCCAGCCTTAAATAATCTGCCTTAGTATTTCTTAGGTTCTGAAATAATCACAGAGGTCACAAGGGTCTACATGTATGTATTTTGTATTTGAGGATCAGGTTCTGGTGTCATATGGGTTTGTGGGGCAGTTACAGATCAACAACCTCACATTACTCACATTACTAACATTACAGATCGAAAAAGTTGGTAATCATAGGATCAAAACATGAGCTCATGTTGCAAAAGCTTTAAACTGTTGAAATCTATTGATTCTTTTTTCATAAATTACTTCTTCCAAATTGCTGCTGGTGGGGGCACAGCATAATGAACTTGATATAGGTAACGTTAAAGATATGAATTACATAAAGCAAATTAACAGGAACAAACGCAATTACAACTCAGCTGGTCATTCCAATTAAGGCAGGCAGCAGAAGACAATTTTGAGAAGTCATCCTCTGACATCAATAGCAAAAGGTAAAAAAAAATATAGAGGCTATTTATAATTTTATAGCACATTGGCCACCCTGTTTCTGGATTTTATTTTTATTTTAGCTTATTCTATCTAAGACCATTTCTTTAGTCTTGGTCTTTAGTCTCCTTTACAGTCTTGGTCTTTTTTTAGACTTTTGTAACTAGTGCTAAAAGTGGGGGTAAAGCCAAAATCTTTGGTTGTCGCTGGAATGACAGTAGCTAGTGGGGACACTTGTTGGAATGACAACTGGCTAATGCCCTGTACACACGATCGGAATTTTTGTCGGAAAAACCTTGGATGGTTTTTCCGACAGAATTTCGCTCAAGCTTGGCTTGCATACACACGGTCACACAAGTTCTCTGAACTTTCGACCATCAAGAACACAGTGACGTACAACATGTACGACGGCACTAGAAAAGGGAAGTTCCATACGAAGCGACGATTCTGAGCATGCGTGTTTTTTTGCGCGTCGGACTTGCATACAGACAAACAGAATTTCCGATAGTAACTTTTTCTGACAGAAAAATAGAGAACCTGCTCTTAACCTTTTGCTGGCGGAAATTCCGCCAGCAAAAGTCCGATGGAGCATACACATGGTCGGAATTTCCAACCAAAAGCTCACATCGGACTTTTGCTGGCGGAATTTCCAATCGTGTGTACGGGAAATAAGTGGATTTCCCTAGTTTCGTAATGTGTCAATATGACAGAAAATGAAAGGAAATACACCCAATAGAACACATACGGCAAAAAAAAAAATTCTACTGTATCCAAAATTTGTTTTCGTTGGTAGAGAATCAGTGGGAGTGGAGATTCAATTGCTCCCATGGATGGTTCTCCAGCAGAGAGTGTATGTAAAAATCACATTCTCTGCTTTATAAATAGACCCTGAAGTGAAATAATCTTACCAGCGTTTGATAGTAAGGTTTAGTTGTGTGTCTTTGCTTAGTAGTTGCTGCTCAGTGATTGTGATTTACTGCTTCTTTAACCAATTTGATGTCTTTTGGTTAGAATTAACAGAGAGGGCGCACTGTAGTTTCCTTGGATCAGTAAGGATTCATGCTGGCTCTCTACAGTGCATAGAACATATTGTGCCTTAGCTAGATCTCCTGCTCATCACATATATTTAATCAGAGCCATTGTGCAGTTTAACACAGAATGAGCTTTGTGTTGCCAGCTGAGCTGAGATTGAAGCTGTCTGTGGGGTAGAGGGGAAATGGCTGAGTTCACAGTTGAGCACTGAGTCAGCAAGATAAACACCAGCGGTACCTGAGCCAAAAAGGCAAGAATGTTTAATCTGATTTAAAAAGACAATCTAATAAATACTTATGTGGCTCATATAAATAATTGTCTTCAAAACCCCACAGGATCTTATTTATTGCTGCTTCCATGAGAACGACTATGGGAAAATGTAACGATCCCAAGTGGAGCTCTGTGTCCAGCACAGAAATATGCAGTTTATTTTAACTTCTGTAAAGTATCTGGAAAAAGCTTTCTTCTGAACTGGAAGGAACGTGTGAATGCATTTTCATTCCTCTTTGTACTGACTCTGCATATTTATATGCCTGCACAGCCTGATGCATGTGTCCCATAGCCAGGACATAAGCTGCTGTTACTGAAAAAGTTAGGCGCCTGGCTGCTTTGTTGATATCAAGGGCTTGACTGAAAGTATTGCAAAAGTGGGCGCCAGAACACACCGGTCAGCCCTCGCAGCTATAGGGACCTGTACACACGGGCCGAATGTAGAGATACCACCTCATCCCTTTAAAACCGAACACGTATTAATTACACAGGTTCTGTGGCTGATTAAGGTGGTAATTAAACTCACTTGGTGCCTTATCTGCATTAAATGAGCCTCAGAACCTGTGCAATTCATATGTGTTCAGGTTTAAAGGGATGAGGTGGCAACTCTAGCCGAATGTCGGCCGGTTTCCACTGTACCAGCTAATTTCAGCCAATATTCGGCCCATGTGTACGGGGCTTTCCTTTATAGCAAGTTTTCTTCTTATTTTTCATTGCTGGTAAATAATGGATTCCAAGCAGATACATTGTACCATCTCACTGACGATTCATGCCAGTGGTTGAAGTTCATCGTCTTCCACTGCATGGTTTGTCTTCATTGCTAATTTCTTTAAACTTCTTCAACCGTCTATGCACATTGCTCTTGTCAGTGGTATCATCTCCGTAAACACCCTGTAGCCTTCTGTGGATGTCGGACTACCTTCACCCCTGCTTCATCAAGAACTTAATGATGGTACTGTGTGTCTGCTTGAAATCAATTATTTACTTGCAATCCGCAGGTTTTTACGAAAGAAAATGACAAGATTTCCCCATCCACACACTTTGGATGGAGAAATTCTTCCCATTGAGCTGTATTCGGACAGTGGGGAGCTGTAGCCGGCAGTGCCGATTGAAAGAATGTTCCAGCGGGCTGGTGGATCGACTTGTGTACAACCAGCCTGCCCATACATGGATTGAAATATGGCCAGTCCCTGATGAACTTCAGATAGCAGCCACAGTTTTGAGTGGAAAGCTTGCTCTCTGCCAGCATGCTGCAGAGAAGGACCCTTGTTCTCTTTGTGGACGCAGTGGTGGTCTCTGATTTTCCCCCTGCTATGTCATACCTATAGCTCAGCAAACCCATTCTCCCTGCTGGTTGGAGAACTCTAGCTCTGACTGATGATGGGGCATGTTGGACCTCTGAGGAGAAACCACTGCTTACACAGCAGAGGGTTCATCTCTACATCATGCTGGCATGGGACATGCAAAACAAACCAAACTGAAAATTTCAGTTGTTCTTTCAATAGTACAATCTTTTTGTTTTATACTGGGACTAGTGGGGAAACCGGGGCAATGCGATTTGTAAATTTACAAGAATATTGTAAATGATTTATTTACTCACTGATCTGCCAGGCGTCAGGTGTCTCTTCAATCTTCTTGAGGTCATATGTTTCCATTGAGAACTTCCTGCTCCGACTTTGCAGTTAGGCAGTTATGGGTAAGGGGGATCAGGTTTTTTTTTTTTTTTTTTTAATCTTTATTTACGTTAGAAAACTTCTTACAAACAGCAGGTGGTGACATATCAGCTAGGATCAATTTACAAGACGTGTTCTGTACATTACTCCATCAAACTTACACTTAGTATTTAGACCTATACAGAAATGTGACCCAACTAAAGGCTTGTATGTACTGTGATAAAATCAGGTGAACGATCGTCCGATTTTCCTCTTTGTTTCACAGCAAGTTGAAAATGAGGAAGCAAATAATGTACATAAATTCTCGTATAACAAAGGCCTCATGTACACTGCTGCTGGTAAATGGACGTTTAGGAGCAGTTGGGCGTTATTTTCAGCTGCCCCTGAACTCTCATCTATGTTATCTTATCAGTATATGTACACAGGGTCATTTCTAGGAAGTTGAGTTTAGAAGCATTTTTTTGGAACGCAAAAATATGGGTTTCAGACGGATGTTCAGAGGCATTTGAAATGCCTGTAACAGCCTGCCAAAGCGGTAACTCGCGCTTAGCAGCGCTTCATTTTTCATTTTAACAAACGCTTCTAGACGCAAACGCAGCATGTAAGCACAGCTAAATGGACGTTTTTAGACACTGTTTTCTAGCTTTCAAGTTAAATCGCTCAGGAGAGGTTAAACAACGTCCCGTGTACATGAAGCCAAACTCTTGTAAAAGCTGTAACCCGAGCTTATGCGTGTTTTTGTTTTATAAGCGTTTTTAAAGAAGAACATCACAAATATGGGAAAAACTAAATTTCTTTTCTCGGACATCACGGGACACAGAGCCACAGTAATTACTGATGGGTTATAGGGTATCACTAGGTATTGGACACTGGTCACACCCTAATCAGGAAGTTCAACCCCCTATATAACCCCTCCCCTTCCAGGGATACCTCAGTTTTTACGCCAGTGTCTTAGGTGTTGGACGTGCAAGGATGTCCTGTGCTGAAGCTCCAAAAGGAATATCCTAAGATCCTATACTGGGGCAAGCCAGGCGAACCGGATCCATTCAAAGTGTCTTTCATGGCCGAATTGGATGGTACCCGGGCCTCGTGTCCGAAGAAACAAGGTTTTACCTGTAACGCTTCTCTTTTTAGAGAGCTGGACCCGCGGATCAGAAAATAGCTTTAAACTTCCTAATTTCTGGCGAGGTGCTTTACAGGGCCAGAACTGAAGGATCCCCCTACTGATGGGGGCCCCAGTCTCTGACGGTTTTTCACAAACGGAGCCCACCGTGAGAGGCGAAGATTGGGTCTGTATTAACTGAACCCTGCGGCTGGATAAGGTAAGAGGAGATTCCACAGAATTTCAATTCTAGTGGCTTTCTCCTTTAAGGTAAATGCATGCTATGCCTATTGCGACCACCGGGGGTGGCCAAGAGCACAAACCTTCTCATGCTTGATTCTGTCTCAGCGTCCGCTGCACAGGCTCTCCCACTGGCTCTAAGGTAAGATGGTGGGGGGTTTTCTCTGCTGGGATGGTCCCCCCAGGCTAGGGAGAGGCTCAGGTATGCTGGAAGGCGGGTGAGACCGCTCTGTCACAGCCGCTGCCGCCGCCGAAGCCGCATTGCAATGCAGGACCCATCACTGTCGGCCTCCTCCTGATTCCCTCACCCCCAGCCTTCCTTCAGGCTTGTCAGGAAGGGTCGGCTCGCGCGGGAAGCGCTCGTTTTTTCAAAAAACGAGGGGGGGGGGAGGGGGGCGGGGCGTCAGCACAGCGTCAGCGTGCTCAGACACCCACAGTGCCACAAAGTATGGCTATTTAAAGCACACTGTACAGGTGCTCTGAGCCTTAGAGGGACACAGAGCTGACAGTCGCATGTAAGGTGGGACACAGGCATTCCCCTGGGCTGCATTTACTAAAGAACACCGGATTGGGCATTTGGTAGAAGGGCTTTTTAGCCAGACTACATCGCTCAGCAGTCAGTGTTCGTTTGATACCTTACACCTTGTTGCTTTGCACTATGGGTAGAAGAGGTTCAGGTACCCCAAGAACCAGAGGCACTAGGGGGTCTCGTTCAGGTTCTGAGGACCCCCTGTCTGCTACACCATCCCCTCCTGAGGGACCAGGGGCAGCTGGACAGGGAGAGCCATTGGGGTTAGGGGCTACACTTGCTGCCGGCACTTCAGCCCCTGTGTACATTACACAAGAAGTTTTTTCCTCAACCATTACTGGATTAGAGAAAAGACTAATGGCCGTGATTACATCTTCACTTAGTGGAAGAAAACGCACAAGGCCTTCCTCTGCTCCCCAAGACCCAGACAGAGGAGCTCTGGGATAAAGGAGATGAATCCCTTTCAGAGGATCGGGATGGGACGGATGATTCCTCTTCGGAGGATTCAGGTGGAGAGGGACCCTCTGCGACTTCCCAAGAGGAGAAAGTCTTAGTGCAGATCCTCACTGGTTTGGTCCGCTCCACATTTAAGTTGCCCCTACCTGAAACTACTACAGAAACCTCTTCTGCTTTGGGGTCACTGAAACCTTTCCAAGCAGCACATGCTTTTCCTGTTCATAATTTACTTGAAAAGCTGCTTTATTCTGAGTGGGATCACCCAGATAAGCGATTTCTTCCGCCAAAAAAGTTTTCTACACTTTATCCTATGGAAGAAAAATTTATTAAGAGGTGGGGAATACCGGCCATTGATGCGGCCATTTCCTCTGTAAATAGTAGTCTGACTTGTCCTGTAGACAACGCTCAGATGCTCAAAGATCCTGTGGATAAAAAGATGGACTTCTTATTGAAAGATGTGTTCTCTTTAGCAGGATCAGTGGCCCAACCTGCAGTAGCAGCGATTGGAGTCTGTCAATACATAAGAGACCATGTTAAGCAGGTCATCAAAGTATTACCTGAACAGCAGGCCCAGGGGTTTGCTAACCTTCCTGCGGCTTTATGCTATGTTGTTGACGCCATCAGAGATTCTATCGTGCAGACCTCTCACCTCTCGCTTGGGTTGGTGCATATACGTAGAATCTTATGGTTAAAGAACTGGTCAGCCGAAGCACCATGTAAGAAGCTCCTGGCTGGGTTTCCCTTTCGTGGTGAAAGGTTGTTTGGAGAGGACTTGGATAATTATATCAAGAGGATCTCCTGTGGGAAAAGCACTCTCTTACCTGATAAGAAGAAGAGTAAGCGTCCCTCTTTTAAACGGACTCTTTCCCCAGCGTCAGGGGCATCAGCCTCCAGGCAGCCACGACGGTCTCCTCCGTCTGGGGCAAGAAACAAGAGTCAACCCCAGGGACGCAAGAGATCCTGGGGGAAGAAGTCTTCTAGACAAGACACTAAGGCCTCTTCATGAAGGGGCACCCCGCTCGCTTGAGTGGGGGGAAAGACTGCTGCAGCTCTCAGGGCCCTGGCAGAAGGACTTCCAGGACAGATGGGTAATCTCCACGGTAACCTTAGGGTACAGTCTGGAGCTCCAAGAATTTCCCTCTCCTCGTTTCCTCAGATCCGGTGTTCCCAGAGAACCAGAAGAGAAGCAGACGCTCCTTCTAGCGATAGAGCGACTTTTGTCGCAAGAGGTCATTGTGGGGGTTCCCACAAGGGATCAAGGATTGAGACTCTATTCCAATCTTTTTATGGTCCAAAAACCAAATGGGGACGTCAGACCCATTTTGGATTTAAGAGATCTGAATTGATTCCCGAGGATGCAGTCCTTCCGTTTGGAATCAATTCGGACAGTAGTCTCCATCCTGCAGGGAGGAGAATTTCTGACATCAATAGACATCAGAGATACAGGTCTACCTGTGCCCATTTTTCCTGCTCAACTGAAGTGTCTGCAGGCAAAGATCACTGCTCTAAGGGAGCTGATTTTGACAGTCAGGACCAAGAAGGGTCCTTCTGTCCGCCTTTGTATAAGGCTGCTGGGGAAGATGGTGGCTTCATTCGAAGTTCCCTATGCGCAGTTCCAGGCAGGACTGTTGCAACACAGTATTCTGTCGGCCTGGAACAAGGAGGTGCAGGCATTAGACTTTCCAATGCACCTGTCGCATGCGATGCGTCAGAGCCTCAGTTGATGGCTCATAGCTGAAAACCTGCAGAAGGGGAATTCCTTCCTACCGGTTGCCTGGGATCCTCTTGCAGGCAGGACGGATGCGTTGGTGATCCCGTGGCAGCGGCTCTCACTGATTTATGCATTCCCTCCTATTCTGCTACTGCCACGGCTCCTTCGCAGACTCAGGCAAGAAGGGAAGTCGGCACTTCTGGTGGCAGAAATAGCAGGGATGACGGTGGGTTCCCGGTGGACCCTACCGGTACGCCCAGACCTGTTATCTCAAGGTCTAGTATTCCAGCCTGCCTTACAAACGCTAGATTTGACGGGTGGGCTATTGAGACCCACGTTCTGAAAAGTCGTGGGCTTTCAGGTCCTGTCATATCTACCTTGATCAATGCAAGGAAGCCAGCTTCCAGAATGATTTATCATAGAGTCTGGAAAGCTTATGTATCCTGGTGTGAATCCAGGGGTTGGCATCCCAGGAAATATGTCATAGGTAGAATTCTTGATTTTCTACAATTAGGATTAGAGATGAAGCTGGCCTTGAGTACTATCAAGGGCCAGGTCTCGGCCTTATCAGTGTTGTTTCAACGGCCGCTTGCTTCGCATTCTCTGGTCCGAAACTTTATGCAGGGGGTGATGCATCTTAATCCTCCGGTTAAGGCGCCCCTAAACCTCTGGGACTTGAACTTGGTTCTATCGGTGTTACAGAAACAACCTTTTGAACCAATACGTCAGATTCCTTTAGTCTTGCTGACGAGGAAACTAATATTTCTGGTAGCCATCTCTTCTGCTAGAAGAGTATCAGAAATAGCAGCTCTTTCCTGTAAAGAGCCTTACTTGATTATACACAAGGATAGAGTGGTACTGCGCCCTCATCCTAGTTTTCTACCGAAGGTGGTTTCAGAGTTTCATCTAAACCAAGACATTGTTCTGCCTTCCTTTTTTTCCAGATCCCTGTTCTTCGGAAGAAAGGTCACTACATTCTTTGGATGTAGTAAGAGCAGTCAAGACCTATCTGGAGGCAACCGCTCAGATTCGCAAGACGGATGTCTTGTTCTTGCTGCCAGAGGGTCCCAATAGAGGACAGGCAGCGTCAAAAGCGACCATTTCTAAATGGATTCGACAGTTGATTATTCAAGCTTACGGTTTGAAACGGAAGGTTCCCCCGTTTCAGATCAAGGCACATTCCACAAGGGCTATTGGTGCTTCTTGGGCAGTGCATCACCGGGCCTCTATGGCTCAGATCTGCAAGGCCGCAACCTGGTCTTCAGTTCATACATTCACCAGATTCTTTCAGGTGGATGTGAGAAGGCATGAGGATATCGCCTTTGGGCGTAGTGTGCTGCAGACAGCGGTACAAGGTCCTCAGGTCTGATAGCACCCTACCGGGTTGTGATTCCCCCCCCTCAGTTGGCATTGCTTTGGGACATCCCATCAGTAATTACTGTGGCTCTGTGTCCCGTGATGTCCGAGAAAAGAAAATAGGATTTTTTATTACAGCTTACCTGTAAAATCCTTTTTCTTTCGACGGACATCACGGGACACAGAGGTCCCGCCCCTCTTCTAATACACCTATATTGCTTTGCTACAAAACTGAGGTATCCCTGGAAGGGGAGGGGTTATATAGGGGGTTGAACTTCCTGATTAGGGTGTGACCAGTGTCCAATACCTAGTGATACCCTATAACCCATCAGTAATTACTGTGGCTCTGTGTCCCGTGATGTCCGTCGAAAGAAAAGGATTTTACAGGTAAGCTGTAATAAAAAATCCTATTTTTCAACACATGCTGTTGCCAGCAAGAGGGGAGGAGAGGGGGAGACAGACAGAGAGAGACAGACAGACACAGAGAGACAGGCGGAGACAGAAAGAGAGAGACAGAGAGAGACAAAGAGAGAGAGACAGACAGACAGAGAGAGAGAGGGGCAGAGAGAGAGAGAGGCAGACACAGACAGAGAGAGCGAGACAGAGAGAGAGGCAGACACAGACAGAGAAAGACAAAGAGACAGGGAAACGGACAGACAGAGAGAGAGAGAGAGAGAGAGAGAGAAACAGACAGAGAGGGAATCCATAGGTAAAGCACACTGCTCTCTCTTCTCTCATAGAATGGCTGAAATAGTTAATGCTACTTGTTTTTCATGCATTGTGGGCATTTGGGAGGGTCTTCTCAGGTTATCTTTGAAAAACGCTTCTAACCTCAAATGCTCATATCTGCTGCTAAACTTGCAGAAACTCAGTATGTAAAAGCTGTAAAATGGAAGTTTTTTTACTGTCGTTTATCAGCAGTCAATTTCTAGCCTTCAGAAGAGGTTTTCAACTGCCCTGTGTACATGAGGCTTAACCGTAAAATGTGCAAACACCACCTAAAGCAGGGTTTCTCAACCAGGGTTCCACGGAACTCAAGGGTTCCTCCACAGGGTGCTAGGGGCTCCTTGAGCACAATGTAGCTGAATGACCTGCCATCTGGTGATGCCTTGGTCCAAAGCCACTTGTCAGAGCCAACAGGGTAATACCTTTGATCTTTTTAACTCTTGGGAAGGGTGGCCTTTTGACCATCAATGTAGGGGCATTCTTCCCATTGACCACCAATAGGTTCCTCTGGCCTAAAAAGGTTGATAAAGTTTGGTCTAGACCAAGGTTTCTCAACTAGGGTTCCATGGAACTCAAATGCCTCGTTTCCACCGAGCGGATCGGTTCGGTTCGGTACGGTACGCTATTTTGGGTGTTTCCATTATAAAAGCGTGCCATACAATCGAACCGAACCGTTCCATTCAGGGTCCTGCTTCAGATGTGGGGCCATAGAAAATGGAACGGTTCGGTTAGGGCGGCGCTACGATGCTTTACACTGATTGGTGGACGTGTGACGCCATGACGGCATTTTTTCTAAACCCACGTATGGCCCCTGTCGGTCCCACTTGCAGTGGAAACGCTCGCCTGAATAGGCCGGACCATTCTAGGCCGTCCAAACTGATCCGACCCGAACCGATCCGCTCAGTGGAAACGAGGCAAAAGGTTCCTCCAGAGGTTGCTAGGAGTGCCTTGAGCAATGAGCAATTTCTGCCTCTCAGATAAGTTCGTACTGAAACCATTGACCTTTTTATCTATCTGTCCCCTGGAAATCGGCAAGAAGTCTTTGGATATTATACAAGGTATAAGGGTGGATGATAAGGGGGGAGAAGGAGAGAAAAAAATATTGAAGAAAAAAAAAGGGGGGGGGGGGGGGTCAAATGGGAGGGAGGGTAAAGATACAGTGTGGGGATAGGGAACACTAGAAAAGGTGTGAAATATAAGAAAGTGGAAACTATGGTCACTCCCCGTGGATACGTCACAGTGCAGGAAAGAAGGGAGTCGGTGCAGGAGCCTAAGACCAGGTTTAACTATGAAGCGATCAGCACCTGCAAATAGCTGCCAGTGTATACAAAATACCACCAGGTCCGGAGGATGAGGTTTAGCAGTTGTAGGCGTGTTTGACCTATTCAAAAAAAAATAAGAAAACATGACCGTGATGACCATGATAATTTTTATTAAAAAGGACTTCAAACGCTCCCAAAACCTTGTTAAATATGAGGACTCCAACTCCAAATTTCCCCTATGGCTGTGACCCCTTGTACAGTCCTTGACTTTTATTTGGGACATAGCAGAATGTTGACTTCATGATAAGTGGCATGTTCTAATTACTAAGCCTGCTAGATAATGTTTAGACACCTGTAGCCCTCACCATATGCTGCATCTGCTGGCCACACTTGATCCCATTATCTGCCAAAGTATACATTGTGCACAGTTTTCCCTGCATTTTCCAGACCATTGTGGCTGCACTAATTAGATCGGTATGATCTGTGTGAGAGGTTGCTTCAATGTGTGTTTGTTGATTTAGGGCATTGTTCCCCCTAATTACGGAGCCCTGTGTGATGGAGACCAGTTCATCTTGTCTTTTGCGGTATCTCGTGTTTTTGTTTAGATTGGTCATGTAAACATAACTGCTGTGTGCCTTTGTTAGATGTCAGCAGATTCTGACAACTTTCAAGCCACCAACAGGACCAAAGGAACTAGAATTAAGGCCATCACTTTTGTTTTCACTGGCGAACATGAACACTTAAAGCTGAACCCCGGCCTTCCCTTCAGTCTTGTACAGTAATGCCCTGTACACACGGTCGGACTTTGTTCGGACATTCCGACAACAAAATCCTAGGATTTTTTCCGACGGATGTTGGCTCAAACTTGTCTTGCATACACACGGTCACACAAATTTGTCGGAAAATCCGATCGTTCTGAACGCTGTGACGTAAAACACGTACGTCGGGACTATAAACGGGGCAGTGGCCAATAGCTTTCATCTCTTTATTTATTCGGAGCATGCGTGGCACTTTGTGCGACAGATTTGTGTACACACGATCAGAATTTCCGACAACGGATTTCGTTGTCGGAAAATGTTATAGCCTGCTCTCAAACTTTGTGTGTCGGAAAATCTGATGGAAAATGTGTGATGGAGCCTACACACGGTCGGAATTTCCGACAACAAGGTCTTATCACACATTTTCCATCGGAAAATCCGATCGTGTGTACGGGGCATTATACATTCTCCTCTCCTGTACTAAAAATGCTTACTCTGATGTCACCACACACTGTGAGCTTCTCATAGTATGCAGTAGAAACTGCATCAAGTCAGAAAGAGCCTGCCTCGTTTTGGGCTGGAGGAATCCAACATCATCTAGATCTTTCCTCCCCAACTGACCTGTCCCTGGCCCACCATTTTTAGTTAATGTGGCTCAGCCTCACATGTGGCCATTACCTAGGGCACTCTACATGCAAATGCATTCCGCTTAGAATGTCCACGCCTCCGGACTGATACCCTCCTATCAAGGCATTTTGAAGTTTGCATAACGTCTCCCAATGAGCCAGCCCACTGCTTGTATCAGGGTTGATGCAATCTGTTTGCATTGCATAGAGAAGCACCAAAGGCCCAGTGAATAAACATCAGCTTTAACAGTATTGTTTTCTTTAAGGCTGCATTCACATCTGAGCGCAGAAATTTACTGGCGTTTTTATTTTTTGAGCGTTTTTAGAAGTGTTTTACAAGCATTTTACAGCTTCAGGCATTTTTGTTTAGCAAATAGAAAGCACATTTTCAGGCATCCCTATTGAAGTCTATAAGCCCCGATCTGCTAAAAAAAGGAGCTCATGTATTTTTTGAAATGAATGGGATTTGGCTTGTTGAATGTTTTAGAGCTTTAAGCGGAAAATCGCTCAGGTGTGAATGAGACCTAGGGGGTGAGCCCAGTAAATGTGCCTAAATAGCAGTGTGTTTGCCTGAACCGGATCGCATGGGTATAAACACCCAAACGATCTGATTCCACGGCGGATAAAAAAAAGGTGCCTGCACCTTTTTGATGTGGATGCAGTGTGATTTGATCCATCAAAAATGAATGGGCTTGAATCGCGCTGCACAAAATTGCATGTGATTTGCACAGGAACGCAGTGCTATTCCTGTGCGATTCGCATCTGGCTCCCAGTGTGAACTGAGGCTGATACAGCACTATAAGGTTGTTACCTGATGTCTTAGCTGTTACTGTTACTTGCTGCAATGGATATTGAAACTAAACAATACAAGTAGAATTCAGTAGAATAGTAAAACATCAGGCAGCAATTGGCATGACAAAGAAGCTCTTACCCAGCATAGTTAATAAGATGTAAGTATGACTTGGTGGTGAAGTTGGAGTTTCAAGAGTGATCTATGTACATTGCAGGGATTTTATTAAACTTTGTTGTGACATCTTACTTGTTTCTGCTCTGAAGAAAAAGCTGTTTGTTGTCTACAGAGTCAATCTGAATGTTTTATTATTAATACGCTGATGTACTTGCAGTGTTCTAATGAGGAAAGCTGCTGTGTCTTCATCCCTTTAAAAGTGATGAACCCTTTGAGAGTATCTCACCAAAAATGAAATTCCCATTGCAGAGGATGCCTAAAATTCAACTTGTGTCAGTGCAGACTTCTGGGAAGATCAGTGAGCCAATCGAACAAGCAGAAAACTATATTTCTGGGCGTGTTCTATACAGTGGTGTATGGAATACCTCCAGGTTGCAACATTACATAGAATTTTACAAAAAATTACAGCGCTGCAGATTGAATAGGAAAGGTAACTTTTCATGACATTCAATTATAACATGGCTTGTGTAGCAATTGTTTATATATATATATATATATATATATATATATATATATATATATATATATATATATATATATATATATATATATATGGACCGTATATACTCGAGTATAAGTCGTTCCGAGTATAAGTCGAGGCCCTAATTTACCACAAAAAAATGGGAAAAACTTATTGACCCGAGTATAAGACGAGGGTGAGAAATGCACAGCTACTGTAAGTGGAAAAGAGGGTCAACAATGCCCATTTGCAGCATCACTGTGCCCATTTGCAGCCATAGGTCCCCTGAACTTCAAACTCGGTAATTAAGGGTTCCTAGATGCAGCAAAAATTTGGGGTCTCTGAACCCAAAGGGTCCCGAAATGACATTGCTGCAGATGGACACAGTTGACCGAATTTGGGGCCCCGTATTTTGGGGCCACTTAGTGCTAAGAACCCCAAATTTGGTGTGCAAACCCAGTGGAACTAGCAGCATAAAATTTCCAAAGCTGGGGTTTCTAGCACCAAGTGACCCCTAGATACAGGGCCCCAAAAATCAGTTCAGAAAATGTCAAGCACTTTTCTGCAGGAGAATGACATTTTCCGAACCGGTTTTGGGGCCCCGTATCTCAGGGCCACTTAGTGCTAGGAACCCCAGCTTTGGATATGTTATGGTATCAGTTCCAGTGGGTTTGCACACCAAATTTGGGGTTCCTAGTACCAAGTGGCCTTGAGATATGGGGCCCCAAAATCGGTTCAGAAAATGTCAAGCACTTTTCTGCAGCAGAGAATGACATTTTCCGAACCGATTTTGGGGCCCCGTATCTCGGGGTCACTTAGTGCTAGGAACTTCAGCTTTGGATATGTTGTGGTACATATACGGTATATATTTATTAATTAGTTTTTTTTTTCAAACAAACGTGGAGTTACCCTTTAAGATACCTCTAAACTTATGTTAATGGGCTTCATGGTAATTATTATTATCCATGGTTAAAGGTTACCCTTAAGCTGGCCATACATTAAACAAATTTCTTATTCAATTTCCTTTACTGCCTGATTACAAACAAATTGATGGTATTTAGGTTTCACCTCATATTATATGGTTTTGGTAAAAATCTTTCACTCTGTGCTCTGGCATTGTTTCTAATGTTTGTCCAACTCTTTTATTGTAGGTGATAAAAGAAGCGTGCAGCAGTTGCGGTGGGCCTGTGGACTCTGATGGGCAGTCTTCAAGTTCTCCCGTACCAAAGACAGAACTGGAAAAGGTAGAGGGCATACTTCACCGATATGAACTGTAGGGGAGCACATCTTCACTGGTCTCACGATAGGATTAGATTACGATTATCCTGTCCACGATTCAATTCGATTTGATTCCGCGATACATCACGATTACTGCACAAGTGGTTAAAAAGTTTTTATCCAACAATTCAAGCAGTCAGAAAAACTACATTTTTCTCCAGTGGCAGAGGGATGGTGGGATCAGGGGCAGTGGGATGGTGGGATCAGGGGCAGTGGGATCAGGGGCAGTGGGATGGTGGGATCAGGGGCAGTGGGATGGTGGGATCAGGGGCAGTGGGATGGTGGGGTCAGGGGCAGTGGGATGGTGGGGTCAGGGGCAGTGGGATGGTGGGGTCAGGGGCAGTGGGATGGTGGGGTCAGGGGCAGTGGGATGGTGGGGTCAGGGGCAGTGGGATGGTGGGGTCAGGGGCAGTGGGATGGTGGGGTCAGGGGCAGTGGGATGGTGGGGTCAGGGGCAGTGGGATGGTGGGATCAGAGGCAGAGGGATAGATGGGATCAGGCAGAGGGGTGGTGGTAGTGGAGGGATGGGATCAGTGACACTGGCACTCACCAGCTCTCAGTGTCAGTCGATTCCCCGTCCTCCAGTGAAGCCTCTCCTGATGTCGGGTCTCCTTGAGCTCACCCCCCCCCCCCCCCTGCACTGTACTGGCTGTAAGCTCATCAGCTGACTTCCTGCTTTAGTGAAGAGGAGGAGGCTTTATCCACCATGCAGGCTCTGCCTCTGTGTTTCTCACCGCATGGAGCTCCGAAAGACGTCATCAGATATCATATCAGCATCGGTGCAGCATCGTGAACGTCTAAATCGCAATGCTGCGATTATACTTAACACCCCTATGATCTGTAATATGAACTTGTTCACTTCTGAGGACATATTATGGTCAGCTTAAAGCGGGATTTTACCCTGCAGCAGTCGCTTCTTTCACGCCACCATCTTCAAAAATCCAGCTTGTGTGCTAATGCTCTGTCAGCCTCTGCCAAGTACTTGGGACCTAGTAGTGAGCTGCAGCACATCTGTGCATGTAGCGAAGGAAGGGTTTACAAGGAATAAGGCAATTTACCTTATTCACCATTCTCTAGACCAGGGATCTCAAACCGGTGGCCATCCAGCTGTTATGAAACTACAAGTCCCATGAGGCGTTTAGTGGCTGACAGTTACAAGCATGACTCCCACAGGCAGAGGCATGATGGAACTTGTAGTTTTGCAATAGCTGGAGGGCCGCCAGTTTGAGACCCCTGCTCTAGACAAATTAAGCTTTTAAGCTGTGCAGAGGGGGGGGGGGGGGGGCACTTAATTTGTTTCTTTTTCTCTAAGTAGGTGTTCAGCTTTAAAGCGAAACGAAATCCTCCTATCCTTTTCAGCCAAGGATTCTGCCAACTTGGCCACTATTTTATCTGAAACTGCCATGATGGTGCACATGTGATCAGCTATTACACCAGCCATTTGATGGTTTGACAGTTTGGTTGAAAGCACACACAAGTGTGACAGTTACATTCCCAGCATACTAGAAATATAACTGTTTTTAATGAAACCATAACATTCATGGGTTTAGTTCTGCTTTAAAGCAGAAGTAAACCCATTAATTTAAAGGTTTAAGAAAACAGTTAGGGCACGTTCACACTGGGGCGTTGGGGGTGTCGGCGGTAAAGCGCCACTATTTTTAGCAGCACTTTACTGTTTTAGCGGCGCTTTTCGGCTGCTATCAGGGCGCTTTTACCCCCCCCCAGCGGCCGAAAAAGGGTTAAAAGCGCCCACAAAGTGCCGCTGCCGAAGCGCTTTTGTGGCGCTGCCCATTGATTTCAATGGATAGGAGCGTTGTAGGAGTGGTGTACACACCACTCCTAAGGCGCCTCCAATATGCTGCTTGCAAGGCTTTCTTTTAACGTTCCACAAGCGCACCGCTGCAGTGTGAAAGCACTCGGGCTTTCACATTGGAGTGACAGGGGAGGCGCTATTTTTAGCTCTATAGCGCCTGTAAAGAGCCTCAGTCTGAAAGTAGCCTTACATTACCGGCATACTGGGATTGCTAACTGTCACATTTACTTGTGCATTCAACCAAACTGTCAAACCTTCAAATGACTGGTGTAATAACTGATTACATGTGCAGCACCATGGCAGTTAAAGATTAAACAGAGGCCAAGATGGCAGCTTCCTTGGCTGAAAACGATAGGAGGGTCTATTTCCACTTTAAGTGTAATTACACTTAGTGGGCTCCAACACTCTCCCTGATCACCCCCTAAAAAAGTAATTAAGTCTCCTTTCCCATCTCTGCCGAGCCTTTGCTGTGTGGCCTGATCAACAACACACTTCTAAATCTATTGTCAGGTCCTGCATGCTGCAACCCTCTTTTGTTTCAGTGGAGAGTATCTATCCAAGCACAGTACAAATTCTCTGCTGGAATAAATGGCAATCACCATACACATGCATTACAAATGCATTACATTTTAATTATAGTTGGGCATTTTTTAAGTGGATGTGTATAATATAAAAGTAGTTTAGGTAAATGGCTCTATATGCTTATTTAAGACATGATACATTTAAGGGCTTGTTCACTTAGGCTTACTTTAGCCTACAACACGTGCAAGGGCCGTGTTTGCCTGCACTGTAATGCAGGGGTGGTCTGTGCATCTCCATACAGGCAGTCCCATTCATGTCAATTGGGATGCAGTTGCATGTACAGACACAGACACTGCTCGCAATTTGACAGCCTCATGGGTGTCTGTGCATGGCGTCCGGGGTCGTGCATCTGTACTCTGACATGAATGGGACTGCCTGCATGGGGATGCAAGAAATACCTGTGCGTCCCCTTGTGGGCAAGCATGTCCCTCACATGGGCAAATGCTCTAGTATGTCCATGTGAACAAGGCCTAACAATCGTGATGCATATATTATACATATTTTTCCCTTTCAGAAATTGTCTACAGAGAGACCCAGCTCTGACGGGGAGTGTAATGCAGAGAACGGCACTGCAGTTGTCAATGGAAAAGATCCTGGTATGCCTGTGTTATGTTGTCTGAATATATATCTCTTTGATTGGACGAGGTGGCGATTGTGGTGTCATTGCCCCACCTCACCATCTCAGTCAGAGAACCCCTTGCATTAATTGAGACAAGGTGTTCTGTGAATGGCACCTGTGCCAAACAACCCCCTGTGGTTACTAGGTTGCTATCACTGTAGTTACCGGTGGCTACTACAGTGAGTTCCAGCTTCCACGTGGATCACACAGGTACGTATGGCACATGTATACTTACATTGGTGTAAGCTGGATGCAATAAAATTCACACCTGGGATTCAGCTTTAAGGAGACCTTGTTATCAACCTAAAATTGTAGGGTAGAAATATCAATTATTTTGAATGCTTACTTGCAGTTTATTTTGTTATTCATTTGCAATGTGCCTTTGAACTAGAAAATGTGACTTCTCCATGAGAGCTGATTCCCTGACACAGTCCCCTCTCTTTCCCTGCAAGTCCCTCTCCTCTTCCGGCAGTGCCTAATTATTGTCTGAGCTGGCCCAGCTCCTCTACCCTTACCTTCCTATAAATATTTTTATGTACACAGAGAAAGTAATCCATTACTGCACTAGTGAGACCTGCCATCCATCCACTGTGAGGATAAGATCCACCAGGTGCAGCTGCTTAACCCTAGATTGCTGACAAGGTCTGCAGAGCAATGTGTTTCTAAAGCCTCGTACACATGATCAGATTTTTCGGACGACTGTTCCTCCGTTTTTTGTGGCATGCTAGTCTCATGTCAAAAGTGAAGAGGTTACTCACAATATGAAAATTCTCGTACGACAGAATACAACTTCAGAAGTGATGTCATGTGTTGACTAATTTTGTATGTATTCTTTCATTTCTAAGTGACAGCTGTAAGTCTGCTGGGGTTGCTGATATCACATCACAGCACCCAGCAACAGTCTCAGGGCTTTTCATGTCTACACGAGGTAGGCTTTTTCAGGAACATAACATGCATAAAACATGTTAAATGTACATATAATCTTATGGGAAGTTTGTTTAAACGAATGATCTGATGACTGGCTTGATCTCTTTAAGTGATTATTTGCTCCCAAGCTGTCGAGGTATTACGGGAGTGATTCAAACCGAGTAGAACAAACTAGTTCAGTGGTGCTAAACTTTCATGATATGGGGGTCCTCAACATCACCAAAGGGCCCCACATAAAATTCAGTGAATATTCAGTGTCAGAGACAGCAGACACACAACAGGATACAGTCAAAGATTTTGAGCATTAAACAAGAGATGTTTGGAGACTGCAGACATGATACAAGAAATGGTCAGAGACTGCAGACATGATACAAGAGATAGTCCGAGACTGTGGACATGGTACGGTAGATGGCCAGGGACTGCAGACATGATGGAAGACATAGTATAAGACTGCAGGCATGGTATGTGAGATGGTTAGAGGCTGTGAACATGGTACAGGAGATGGTCAGAGACTACAGATGGGATGCAAGTGATGGTCAGAGGCTGCGGACATGGAATACGAGATGGTCAGAGACTGCAAACGTGATGCAAGAGATGATCAGAGACTGCAGATGTTTTACAAGAGATGGTCAGGGACAGCAGACTTGATACAAGAGATGGCCAGGGACTGCAGATGGTCCGAGGCTGTGGATATAATATGAGGGATGATCAAAGGCTACAGACATGATACAAGAAATGGTCAGAGACTGAGGGCAGTTTGCAAAAGATGATCAGAGATTGCAGGCATGATACAAGAAATGTCAGAGACTGCGCACATGCTGTCGGAGACTGTTGGACTGTGAACATGCTGGATGAGTTGTTGGAGGCTGAGGACATGCTTCAAGAGGCAGTCATAAACTGGAGACATATTACAAGAGACTGCTAGAAATCATAGCTATAACAGTAGGAAAACTCAAATAAGGTTCTGCAGGGGCCCCAAGGACCACACAGAAAGTGCCAAAGGGCCGCAGATTGAGAACCTGGGACCTACAGTAGCTTGTAAAAGAATACTGCATAATGTATCTGGACACACACATGTGCAGGATAACCTTTTCTGGGACTCCATATTAGTTATTCGCTTATTGCACTAAAGTGCTAGTTTTATGTTTTCTGCTATTTCAATATACCCTTCCTTTCCAATAACCTGAAGTTGATGTGTAAATGGTTCTTCTTGAGTATAGTTTATGCATTCATTCATTCGTTTATTGTATGTTCTGGTTTTACTGATACATTGGCTTTGTATTTTTTTTCTAGTAGCCCTTGCAGTGAAATCATCAGTACAGAATTACTGTTTTCCTTACTTGTAGGAAAGTCTCTATTTTCCATGGATGGAATATATTTCCACTCATGTAGATTTCCTCTACCATGTTAAACATTTCACCTTTTAGGTCTTTTTTTTTTTTTTTTTTAAGTGAAGATGTCTGTGTTTAGCAGCTTGTGCTGAATGATTTAAATGGGACTTTCTGCCACATTCTACGTCTGGTGAGATGGAATTACTTCCTCATCTTCCCCTTGGGTAGACCACCCCGGTCTCCTTACAGCTCCAGACCTTGTTCTCTTGTTTCCCTTTATAGACAGAGTGCATCTGTGCTGTATTTCATCTAAGTCTGTGGTTCCTATATGTCTGGTCTCTAATTCCCAGCAAGTGTGGGGTATAGGGTTTCATCAACACATATCATGCATTGTCCTTTTCTGATATCATTGGTCCTGCCAACAAAGGATATGTTCTGTGAGCACATGATTTGAGCTATTACTGCATTGCTTATCTTAAAGACCAACTCGGGACACATAATAAAAATGACCCTGACAGTGGGCCTCTCCATACTGCAAGGGTTAGCTGTATATTAGGTCTAGGGGTACAGAGATAAGGAGTATTCCTTACCTTTTACTCCTTGCTCCTGTAGGCTCTATCTATGCACCGACTTCCACAAAACCTCCTCTCAAAGTTTCTCCCGCTGTTGTTGCATGCCTGCCTCCTCTATGTACAATGTTGGGTTTATAACCATGCATTGTATGTGATGACGGTGCCAAAGGCCCACCCACAGCTCAGAGTGCCGGGGAGAAGAGAAGGCCGGAGCCTGCTACAGTTGGGTGTTACGTAAGGTAAGTCCTTCAGCATCCTCTTCAGCTTGCACGAGACCTTTCAAAGTCCCCACTGCAAGGATTTATATTCTCTATCCAGGAGTTGGACTTTATTTTAGAACTGCAGGCAGATATAAAAGACACAAATAAACACAACTCTGTATTCATTAATACATCACTAAATGTATTTTTTTTAATGCAAGCACGAGTAAGTAGCTGAATTTGACTTGATATCAGTCTTCTGTGCAACAGACAAGCAAGAAGCCAGTTATTTCACGTGGTGGGCCTGCTAACAGGAGGAGACAGCAAGGCGAAGGAGAGATCAGCTTGTGCTGCTTCTCTTTTCATGGTTAAGTTACAGGGTGGGGGTGGGGAGGAGACCTGAAAGGTAAAGTAAAACTGCTGCAGAGAAAGATCAGCCCCCAGGCTAGCTATTAGAGCTTTGAAAATCTCAGGACTGGATGGGTAAAAATAATTTTAGACAGGTTAAGCAGCTCTCTTATATTTACAGTATATTGTGTGTATTTGGTTGTTTAAGTGAGGTTTACAGTGATTTTTATATGACTTTCACATACTGTATTTACAAGTTAGCACTATCTGTCATTGTATTCAGTATAGAGATGTGTACATTATCCATTAGAGGGAGCTCTCAGCGGCTCCATTCAGTTACATGGTCTCTTTTTTTACCAGCTGTTGCCACACTGTGAGAAATGAAGGGAAATGGCTAATCACTTGCTGCAGGCACAAAGCAACAAGCATTTCTCCAACCACTTAATAAGGTCCTCTGTCCCCGTGCAGCCACTTGTGAACTGGCAGGGCTGAATGACAACAAATTCCATCATAGTGAGCTAATGACAGTGATGTAGAACCTACAGAGTCAGTAAAGACTTTCCATCACTACTAATTAATTCTAACATCTTTATCAGCAGGGACTTTGGGAGTCTGCTGGCTAATTGCAGTGTGTATGACATAAGAGTTGAACTGGGTTTGCCGTCTTCTTATCATAACTGTTTCTCTAATGAGGGGGATACATGATGTAGTAATTGCAACCCAGCATAATACAACATTATTTGCAATGTTATAGGGGTCCTGCAAATAAAATTTAGAATGTCATTGTGGCAACTCACTGACACTAGTGGAATATCTGTTTAAAGCAAACCTGTACTTGTTAAAAGAACTGTCCCTGTATACAAAATGTAAAACACATCTCTACTAGACCATGACCTCTGGTGTATTTCATCCAGCCCAAAGTTCTTTCTTCTTCCCTCTGCTCCCGTGCCGCCATCTTGGATCTTGAACCTGCCCATGCTTAGATGCACCCTGGGTCAGTGCCAGGTCTTTGGAACCTGGCAGAGAGACCTGTGGCATGTCTTAGCTCCCCCCAAAATGCTTGACGCTATTTGCCTGCTGCATTTGAACAGCTGTCTCCCTTTCCTCTCACAGTGTGGCAACAGTTGGCAAAATAAAGACCGTATAACTATTCCTACATGCATGAGCAGACCACCGCAGGTTTGAATAGTTACTGTTTGGGGTCATCTTCTTTACATCTTCTGAAAACTTTATATGTTTAACCATGATTGCAAATAAAGCTGGCCATACACTGTTAGTTTTTTTTTTTTTCTGGCAGTGGGCTGACTGGAAAAAAAGATAACAGATTCCTCCATCCAAAGAAATGAGGTGGATGGAGAAATCCTCCCGCATGGCTCATTGTATCCTGAAAGCGGGACCATAGCTGTTAGAATACACTGATCAGCGTCTGCTGCTCAAGAAAAGTTTTTCAACGTGTCCCTTCATCAGAAGTCAACCCAACGAGCGACTTCTGACAAGTAGGGTTGGTCACACGCTAATCAAAATTCTCTGCGTTTTTGGTGAACCGGCTGAATTTTTAGCAGTGTATGGCCAAAATATCAGGAATAGTGAGCGCACCAAATAATTTCAGCAGCTAGCACCCAAGGTGACTGTACAATCCTTGTAAACAATATATTTATGGAGAAATTCAAAAGTTTCAAAAAAATTCAAAAGTTATGATATGATCTAAGTCTTTTTAAAAAACACTAATCAAACACCCAATGAGAAGCAATGTCTTCAGTGTGCGGTTGTCTGTTTACCAGAAGTGGCAGGTGACGGGGAACAATATGGTATCAGAGATATAACACCAGGTGCAAGAAGATAACCTCACACATGGACCTCCACCAATAGCATGTACTCACCAGATGAAAGAACATAGTAGGCATCAATCCATACTCAGGACCTCATAATGGGTATCGTCTTCAGTTAATATCACCAGTCAGATGTAAAACCGGCATCCAGATCACCATACTAGATATAAGCAAGCTCAGCAGCCAGGAGCCCAGAAAGGTTTATATAGTGGACACAGGTCCATACAAACATTAAAAGGATAATACAGCAGCAGCAGTTAAGACTTATTTTGGCATTAACTGTGTTTTGGAAATATTGTTCTTAAGGTATTGTGGCCCCCTTTACTTTACCTTCTTCCTGGCCAGGCCAATTTTTTGTTACTAATTTTTTTTTTTTACATACTGTCACCAGAGCAGTACAGCATCATCGTATGACTGGTGTTGCAGTGATCAGGGACACTGACTGGTGACAGTTTGTAAAAAAAAAAAACAAAAAAAACATTTTTTAATATATATATTTATTTTTTTCACAATATTTTTTACATACTGTGACCAGAGCAGTACAGTGTCGACATAGTGACATAGTGATTGCTTATTACAGTGATGATCTGATCACTGTTATAAGCAATCATTTTTTTGAATCGCATCCATTCATATGCCATTGTGTACTATGTACTTGGCCCCTGTACCATGTGGTCACTGTGACCAATCACAGAGATCACAATAGTACACAGTGAATGGGGAATTTGTAGCTCACTGGTTGCACCAAACAGTGAGTTTACTCCACGCTAGAAGAACCTTTTAGGGCTTTTTCTTCACACTTTTTTTTTAAAATAAAGCAAAAAGTTCACATGGAAGTCTTCCCATGCAGGGGGTTCTCACCATCAATGCAACAAACATAACATTCAGCCTCCTGGCTCTCTTGTGGCATTCTTACTGCTCCGAGTAGCACTGCATTGGTCCTCCTGACTGTCAAACATGTCGTGCATGAACACCGTACCTCAACTCTGCGTCTTTCCTTCCCATAGCTCCCTAGCTGCCCTATCCCTCCTGTACTCTCTCCCGGGCTTGGGCCTTGGTCTCTCCTGACCTGGACAGTATGGTGCAATATGCACCTCACAGCTCCCTTCTACTGACTTCCTCGGAAGGGTGCGGCCCTGACCTCTAACTCTGTCTCCAACATAAACCCAGCAAACACCTGAATCATTAGTGTGGTTGCTTCCTGCAAATTCTGGCATAAACCACCATTTTACTCAGGAGTACAGGGTCACCCTGCTACAATGGCTATGAATGAAAGCCATTGTGTATTGACATTGTTGTTATTCGTCACAGCGATCACCTGGTAATAGTCTGTGTAGACACGGGCGCGGGTGACAGATCACGCCACTGCGTGGCCCCTAGGGCGTGCACAAGTTGTGCACCTGGATGACGTGCATCCAGGATAAGGAAGCTATTGTAAAATGATGGTCGGGCAGGGAGTAGTTAAAGGGCAAAATTTTCAATCCACATTTTCTGAATTGGATAACAAATCTCATGACAAGCGTGGCAGCTTGGTGACCCCCTTATCACTGTAATACTGGATTCATTTTCCAATAAGGACTTGCTTGTTTTTATGGTCTAGTACTTTTTCTTTCAGGGCTCCAGTTTTCTCCCACAGGTAAAAGACTCACCTCAAATTGACCTTGGCAGCCAGTCAGATTTCATCATATATTTTCTGTGTTGTTCTAGTTTCATATGAGTAGATCAGATCTAATGGTCGGAAGCTCCAATGTGTGACTTGAGTTCCTGGGTTCAGGTGCAGTATAGTTGAGGCAGCCAAGCCAAGGTTGTCAAAGAGAAAATCTGAATTCCTCAGAACGAGCTTGAAAGAGAGTAAAGCTTTGCAGTAAAGATGGTGTTGCCTCCTCCACATAATTTAGATCATGAGCCTGGATTACCTTTCCAGCTCATCTGCAGCCCACTCACAATACTCTACACAGCAATCTCACTGCATGGTTTCCAGCTGTGATAAAGGGGGAATTTTTGATCCCCGAAATAAGTTGTAGGAACAATCTATTGTGTTGATCTAGGACAAAAATTAGACAACCTCTCTATACAGGAGGACCTTACATGAGCATACACAGAGAAGAAATATCCTCTGAATTTAGATGTTAGAATATTTGTCAAGCTGGCTAGGCTCATGGTTAAATCTGTCATCTCCTTCAGGCCTGTCAGTCTCAGTGACCCTCACTGGGCTTCATATTGATTTCTTGCTGCAGTTTATTCTGTTACTGTTCTACCAGTAATCACACAGCTCTGTTTTCTTAGTCTGGGAAGTGTGACCTTGGGAACAGTCTGTGGCTTGTTGGCGGCACTTTCATTGCTGTTATATGAATGATGTTATAGCCTACAATGCAATGGAGAGCCATGAATCCAGAAGCATGCTGCATCTAGTAATATTATATGCTATCAGGACCTGAGCCATGAATCATAAATATGGATAACTAGGCACACAAAATTCATTAAACCCTTCCGCGCTATGGTCACAATGCTCCCAAATAAACATGTTTTTAGAACCGCTTCTGTATATATACTGTATATACAGTGGGAAAATAATTGCAGATTTTTTGAGTTTGCCCACTTAGAAAGAAATGAAGGGTCTGTAATTTTTATCATAGGTGTAATTTAAATTTGCAGAGACAGAATATCAACCTAAACTCCAGAAAAAAACATGATACAAATGTTATAAATTGAGTTGCAGTTCACTAAGTAAAATAAGTATTTGATCCCCAAATGGTGGATAAACCCTTGTTGGCAAGCACAAAGGTCAGACGTTTCTTGCAGTTGGTTACCAGGTTTGCACACATATCAGGAGAGATTTTGGTCCTGAGATGTTGCTGATGGTCTTGTAGCCCATTCCAGCCTTCGACAGGTCTACAATCTTGTCCTTGACCTCCTTTGACAGCTCTTTGGTCTTGCCCATGATGTTGAAGTGTGAATGGAAGAAACATTCTGTGGACAGGTGTCTTTTATACACATAACAAGTTGTCGTTAGGAGCACCTTCTTAAATTGACAGGACCAATCTGTGTATCACATGAGCACATAATGTAGCCAGTCTATGGGAGCCAGAATTATTGTTGGTTGGTAGAGGATCAAATACTTCTTTTACTCACTGAACTGCAACTCAATTTATAACATTTGTATCATGTGTTTTTTCTAGATTTTAGGTTGATATTCTGTCTCTGCAAATTTAAACTACACCTATGATAAAAATTATAGACCCTTAATTTCTTTGTAAGTGGGCAAACTAAAAAAATCTGCAGGGATCTAATAATTATTTTCCTCACTGTTTAACAAGCTTTAAAAAATGAATACAAACACAAAAAAAAAATACAGCGCTAAAAATGTATCAATTACACATATCAAATGACCCTCAAAATTCAGTGAACTACTAAATAATGTCAAAATCACTCAAAAATCCATTATTAAATCAATAATGAAAACAGGAACAGTCCAATATAAATCAATGTGAAAACATGAAAAGTCCAAAGGTGTGAAGTTTTTCCTCCACCATGTGTCTCTTCAAAAGCTAGTCCACCACAATCAGGGAATGCACTTACCAAACATATATGCATATCCTGCAACAGATTAGGCGAGCAGAGCTTGTGTCAAGCAATTAAACCAGTTTCCACTGCTCTTTCCACCTTCACTTCACCAATTGCTCAGATGGACATCGATGCCAAAAAAAAAAGAAAAAAACTCCCATAGTATAGTATCACCCAGACAATTTTTAATATTTTTAATAAAACAGAGATTATTAGTCGGCTTATTGACTGCAAAATGTGCCATGTCCAATAGTTAAATCATCAAGCAAGAAGAAGGTTCCCCTAATGGTGGACTTTAAAGGCACGTATAATGGATATAAAAGGAGATTTGTAATGTATAGAAAAATCATTTATTCATTTCAGAAACATTTTAAAAATATCAACAACAGTATGACTATAGCAAACAGTAAGAGGAATGCGGTTTATTCATTTATACATATGTTGGACATTGATACCAATATATTTGCAAATATATTGGTATCAATGTCCAACATATGTATAAATGCATAAACCGCATTCCTCTTACTGTTTGCTATAGTCATACTGTTGTTGATATTTTTAAAATGTTTCTGAAATGAATAAATGATTTTTCTATACATTACAAATCTCCTTTTATATCCATTATACGTGCCTTTAAAGTCCACCATTAGGGGAACCTTCTTCTTGCTTGATATTTTTAATAATAACACATTACTTGGTATATATGAGTATATTTTAAGTGTTATTAATAAAAAAAAATTGTCTGGATGATACTACACTATTGGTGTTTTGTTTTTTTGTTTTTTTGGTTTTTTTTTTACATCTATGTCCATCAGAGGCATTGGTGAAGTGAAGGTGGATAGAGCAGTGGAAAGTGGCTAAAGTTCTTGATACGAGCTCCACTTGCCTAATCTGTTGCAGGATAGGCATACATATATGTTTGGTAAATGCATTCCCTTAGTGTGGTGGAGGGAGCACTTTGGTGAAATTTTGGAGTACCTTTTGAAGAGACGCATGGTGTAGGAAAACTTCAGACATCACACCTTTTGATTTTTCATGTTTTTACATTGATCCATATTGGACTGTTCATGTTTTCATTATTGATTTATGTTAGATTTTCATTGATTTTAGCACTATTTAGTAGTTCACTTAATTCTGAGAGGCATTTGATATATGTATTTGATTCCATTGTTGGCGCGTTTTTTTTTTTTGTATGTTTTTAGGGACACAAAATATTGTGTAGAAAATTATTAAAGAGCAGCTCCAGGCAAAAATACGAGAACTGAAAGTAATGCAAAAGTGGACAAAAGGTTTTTTTATTAACTTACATAGCTTGTTCAAATTTCACATGTTGGTAGAGTAACTCTTCCTATATTTTAACCTCTCTTCTTCCTCTTTTTCATTGCAGGTAAATAATGGATTCCAAACAGAAGCAATGTGCTGTCATTGAGTTCTTGATGAAGAAGGGGTGCAGGCTGTCCGACATCTACAGAACGCTACAGAATGTTTACGGAAAATGTCATTGACAAAAGCAATGTCTTCATGGGTGGCTCTCGCCAATAGTGTCATTGTCATGAATATTCTTTAGCCTTCTGTGGATGTTAGACAGCTTGCACCCTTCCTTTGGCAGGGACTCAATGATGCTGCTTGGAATCCATTATTTACCTACTACCAAAAAGAAGAAAAGATACTCTCTAGCGGAAGAGTTAATCTACCAACATGTGAAATTTGAACACCCTATGTAAAGGTCCATGCACACGGGGCTGACTCTGCCTGCGATCCGCTTGCTGAGCAGAGGATCTGTCCACTTATGCAGAGTGGACACAGGTACAGACCGCTCTCCTCTATGCACGGTCAGATGAAAACGGACAGCCTGTCCGTTTTTCTAGGGGTGGCAGGAGGATCGGAACGTACGTGTGAAAAATGCCTACGTTCATAAAAAAGTTTTGTCCGCTTTTGCATTACTTTCGTTACAGTGCTTGAAGAACCATGGACTTCTTAGGCAATCCTTCTGACATTGTAACCGAGGTTCAGAATGTCCTCTTATGCCGCGTACACACGGTCGTACTTTTCGTCTACAAAAGTCAGACAGCCTGTCCGACAGACTTCCGGCAGACTTTCGGTGGACTTGCGGCGGACTTGCGGCCTACTTTCTAACGAACGGACTTGCCTACACACGACCACACAAAAGTCGGTCGGATTCGTACGTGATGACGTACACCGGACTAAAATAAGGAAGTTCATAGCCAGTAGCCAATAGGTGCCCTAGCGTGGCTTTTTGTCCGTCGGACTAGCACACAGACGAGCGGATTTCGGGGTCCGTCGTAGTTACGAAGTAAAGTTTTAAAGCATGTTTCAAATCTAAAGTACGTCGGATTTGAGGCTAAAAAAGTCAGTTGAAAGTCCGGAGAAGCCCACACACGATCGGATTACCAGCCAGCTTTAGTCCGTCAGCGTCCGTTGGACTTTTGTAGACGAAAAGTACGACCGTGTGTACGCGGCATTAGTTTGTTGTAAAGTAAACCATCATACAAAATCCCATTTGTCATATCTTCTTAATCTACATCTAAAGTCCAAAAATAGTTTTTGATAGAGAGGATGTTTTAAACCTGTTTTTTTACTGCTCTCTGTCCCTGCTGAAGAGATTCGCCGTCTCTATTTGTCTTGATGACCACTGTCCCCGGGACAGAAAGTGATGAGAATTCTGAAATTTTACACTTGCCACTGGAACAGTTGAGGGGAAATCTTCGGACACACAGCTTTTATGTGACAGTTGTCTGAAATTGGATTCCACACATTGGAGAAATACCATCTTACTTGCCTTTGTGTCAATGAGACATGAAGTGATGGGAAACCTTCCTACTGGGGGACAGACCCCCCCCCCCCCCCCCCAGTCCAGGCACACTCAGCAGGCAGGCCTCCACTGTATCTCCAGGTCATGTGCTCTGACACCCTTTAAAGCGGGGTTCCACCCAAATTTTGAACAATATCTGTATGTATTCTCTTCCTTGCCTAGATGCTGACATGCCATTTAAAAAAATTTCAATCGCCGTAATTACCTTTTATTTTTCTATTCTTCTTTGCACTTCCTGGTTCTCCTCCCATGGGAGTAGGCGTGTTTCTAGCCTCTCCCAGACTCCTGGGAGCTAGTCTCAGGCTTCCCAGGATGCCACTGAGCATGTGCGGGAACGAGCGGTGAATGCTGGGAGCACAGCATTCACCACATCCAGGAAATAAATGCTTGTGGGCTTCAAATGCCCACAATGAAGATGGAAACCGCCTGCAGTGAATAATATAAGTTATTCTTTCCGACGAAATCTGACACAGGTGGACATATTACACACAATATGTGAGTATGTAATGCTGAGAAGAAAAGTTTGTGAATGAACTAAAAAAAATAAAAAAATGATAGATAGGTGGACCCCCGCTTTAATATGTCCCCCTTTATATTGGCAGTCGATGCTCTGGGAGTTCATGTTGGAGCTCCAGCTTGTAGTGGAAAACCACCTAGTTAATGTACATGAATTCAGACTCTCCCACACCACAGAGATTTACTTTTAAATTTTAGATTGGTATGATTTTTAACACAGTTCAAGTTTAAAAGAAATTTACAAAACAAATGTTATTAAAACAAATTTCTGATTTTATTTTAATTTCTCCCTTGATGAGGATTAATTGAGACTTAAGAAGATTACAAACTAGCAGTAGGGCGTACATTGCATTGTGCCCCAAAGAGTCCACAGGTCCAGCTAGTGACATTGTTTAGCCATTCAGAAATGTTCTGCTTTTATGGTAATACAGTCTGTGGGCCAAGAATAGAGGGTGCCAGGCATTCCTTTTTATTGCAGTATTACTGGAGCTGGTCCATGGCACACATTGTAGGCACCGGACACTTTACAAAGTAACCAAGAAAATTAGATTACTGTGGGAAAAATGTAGCAGCTTATATATTCTTGTCTCCCTAATCAAGTGTTTTAAATTATCAGAGTATTTGAGCACAGATGGTAAATTCTTCTCCTTCCAACAGTTACATAAACACATGGAGGGCTTTGTGCCTCCTATGTACAATCTAAAAGAAAGGACAACTTTTTTGTTCTTCATAACAGGCAATCAGGTACGACTTTCTATCCAGCACCATCAGGCCTTGTTTACACTTGCGGTTGGGGGGTGATAAAAACATAGCGAGTTTTTACTGTTTCCCCCAACCATGTCCCCTTAAAGCTGAACTATGCTGCATTTAAACACCACAAACCAAAAATGCTACCTTATTCATGTTTAATATTCAAAGCAAACTCCCCCATCATCAATGTCTCCATGCTTTATTTTGATGAGAAATCGCTTCGAAAAACAACCCCCTAGCATTTCTGGTTGTGACCATCTTAGGTAATGGCAGATGATTCATGTAGCATTTACTTCCCGGGAATCCCTCTGCCTTTAGCTCAGGCATGCATGCAGACTGAAGGTTGTGAATGAGGGGTTAAAAATCCCAGAACCAGCGCAAAGTGGAAAGATAATTAGTGCAACTAGAATAATTAAACAAGTGAAAGTTGGTAAGGAGCAGCACGCTGTAAAAAAGAAAATGGATAAGTAAAAATGAATACTAAATTGATTAAACCGCGCTCCTTTCCTAATAAAGTGCAAACATGCAAAAGTGATTTCAACTGAGCACCAACATGATAATATAATAATATGTGTATAAAAAATCCAAACACAAAATAAGTTCAGTAGTGCAAATAGTGAATATTCAAACAATGTATCAAAGTCTTCAGACAATGTATCAACTTCTTCAGATAGTGTACACAATCTTCAAATCCCTGCTGGACAGTAGGTAAATTTGACTGAAATATCTTCCACCACCATCACCTGTCACACATCCTACACACACCAGACTTCCATGAGCCCTATTACAGGTAGTCATAAAGCGCATATGGATATATCCAGCAGGAGTTGTGCACGATCCCAATGTTGATCCCAGCATTTACCGACCTTGTGTACACTATCTGAAGAAGTTGATACATTGTCTGAAGACTTTGATACATTGTTTGAATATTCACTATTTGCACTACTGAACTTATTTTGTGTTTGGATTTTTTTATACACATATTATTATCTTATCATGTTGGTGCTCAGGAAATGAATGTGGCCTCTATAGTGGGTTACCAAAGTAGGGATTGTATTGCTTTTACTGTACTGTGATAGTCCAATTGCCCCCATGTTCCTGTGGCAGCTTAGTTGGGGACTAGGCTACCAATTTTGCTATTCATTTATAATTGGTGCTCAGTTGACATCACTTTTGCACTTTATTAGGGAAGGAGCGCGGTTTAATCAATTTAGTATTGATTTTTACTTAGACCGAAGGGTGTGCTTAGCTGAGAAAACCCCTCCTCCCCACCTGAAGACTTCTGTGATGTAGTACATCATTTGCCTAGGCATGGAAACCAGGATGTAACTGAAGAAATGTAAAAAAAACAAAGTCAATATGATATACTTTCCTATCTATTTACTAAGGCTAGCAGCATTAGGATAAAAAATAATCAATGTTGATTCAGAGAGTGAAATTCCACTTTAAGATGCAAAGGCAGCAGATGGGTGTACATATACAGCTAAAACTGAATGGGACCGTGGCACAGTCCGCCTTTAACTGCGTATAATGTCTGTGGTTGCAGCGTGGCTTTTTACAGGCTGAAACAGGAGGAGATGAGGAGACATAATGCCACCACACTCCAAGTCAAACATTCTATAAAAAATGATCCACTGTAGATCTTTCTTCAGAGGGCAAAAACAAGTGTAAGCGAACCCTTAAAGTTTAGTAAATGGCAGTGTCCTTAGTTCTTATTAGACCTAAATTCTTATTTTGTTTTGGACTTCGAATTGAATATATTCAAAGAAATGTATGTAAAATGTAAATATATAACCCAGTTGAATTGTTCTTGACGTTGTAGTGGACCTAGGGAGCTAAAACTCAACAGAAGTTGGGGAGGGAAGGGGATGGGGGTATACATTAAATAAGAAAAGTGTTATGGGTAAGAGGGGGAGCCGGAGGCACCACATTCCTGTATAGTACATAAAAATACAAAGAAAATTCTTGGGATTTTCAGTTTGTTAAAAAAAATGATAACAATTTTATTTAGTACCTCCAGAAAATTTAGAAACACTTTTAAAATAATCTAAAAGGTTTAGACAACATAGTTTTATTTAATGCTATAGAAAGTTGCCACAAGTATGTTGCTTGAAGAAACTCGACATGTTTCGCCTTTTATATGGCTTCCTCAAGAGAGTATATTACAACATACAGGTTGCATCAAATGGATTCTAAATAGGAAAATGCAAGAAAGCACATGACCATTCAAATACAAGCAAAAAAATATGCTACAGTATATGTTAGAATTTTTTTTGCTAGAAAATTACAAAATCATAAAGCTGGCCATACACCATTCAATTTTCTTTAGATTTACCTTCAACTATGTAGTACAAGGGCCTGCCTGATTCCATACAAATTAAAAATGTTTAGGTTTGACCTTATATTATATAGTTTTGGTAAATCTAAAGGAAATTGTGTAATGTATTGCCAGCCTTACTGGAGTGTGATGATGGGCATCTCACCAACCAGTTATATACAAATATGCATAACGTGCATATAGCACAAATTAAAAAAAAAAAACAACTTGCTCCATATAATTGCAACAACCCATGATGGCCTCAAGGTGGTATATGGGAGCCACAGGAGGGGCACACAGGATAGCTCCAATGTTTATACTCTTAATATATATATATATATATATATAAAAAAAGTATATAATATACTTAAAGAGGAACTGAAGTCTGCTCACATGATTTGTAGTAAAAACATCTTTGCCATTTTGAAGCTTCCCTCCAACCACTTTGCATATTATTTTATATATACTGTGATTCTGTACTTGCCAAATATGCTGCAGAAAACTCCCTCCACTAAGTCTGGCTGCATCCATTTTAACTGTGGGCAGCTGAAGCTGCTGCCTGTTCATTTCCTGGATTTACGCAGACACACAGAGGCACACCTCCAGCCATGCCTCTGTGGCTGGAGCAGTACCTTCCTTAAGAAATGTATGTGTTTTGGGGTTTCTATTGTTTTTTTAATCCATCCCAGTAAGACTATTGGCATAGCTTTCAGGTAACATTTTAGTCGGCTTTAAAACAAAGCCGGCCATACACTGTTCGAATTCCTTCATTCAGCCTGCAGGTTGAACTAAAAAAATCTAGCCAGTCATTCATCCATGCTAAACGGTGTGGATGGACGAATCCTCCTGCTAGGCTATTGTATTCTAACAGCAGCAAACTCTGGACATCAGAATACCTGAACAGCAGCTGCATCTGATGGTCAGTGCTTGGGGTTCACTTTTTAGCCTCTAAATTGAGCATAAGGTTGAGCGATCCCAAAACACTGACCACAGATCACTGTTGAAAAGGTCTTACTTGCGTTGTAGATTGTAGAGTACATTGTGTAATGATGAATATTTTTATCATTTTTTCCTTTCTGCTGTAGTGAAAAGAAAAAAAAGTTCAAAAGCTGAGCCGCCAAAAAGTGCAGTAACGAAAGTAACAGGAAAGAAGATCACCAAAATAATTGGTCTAGGGAAGAAGAAGCCCAGTACAGATGAGCAGACGTCATCGGCAGAAGAGGACGTCCCAACTTGTGGTGAGTCCTTCAGTCAGAATTGAAATTCTCTTTTATGGTTCATTACATTACGCATAGGAAAGTTCCATATGAATGTTCCAATTGACTAACTTAAAAAAACATTGCATCCTACAATTATATTTTCACCCTAGATCCCTTCCTTACCCCTTTAAACTTTCCTGTACTTTGAAAGGACCCTTAGCCTATTCTCTGATGGACCACTACATGAAGTTTCTCACAAACATATGGACACAAAAGTAACTTGGTATCCTGAATGGCATATTGCCTCTCAATGATCCTAAAAGTAAAGTACTGGAATAAAAAAAAAAAATTATAAAAATCTATACTCACCTAGGTGGATGCAACATCACTCCGATGCTGCATTTGTCTCCCTCTGCTTCTAAGAAGGAGAACTGAGCGATCAAAGACCGCTGATCGCTCATTTCTCTTCAGTGAGCAGAGAGCCGATGACTGTCAGTCACCACTCTGTGCTCTGCTCCCCCCACCCTCACTGGATCACTGGGCTGTGGAGGGGGCAGGTGGGTGGAGGGAGGCAACTCGCTAAGAGGCTGAGCCAACTTGCAGGTTCAGGCATCTGGGTGGATCCCGACATTAAACTTTGATCTTTCCAGAGTCAGGACCAGCTTGAAGTGCACTCCTGTGATGTACAGGAGAAGTAGGGCTAAAAGAGCATTAGCCTTACTTAAGAAACAGACAACAGAATATTTTAGTTTCCCTGTACAAATTTAGAGTATATATTACTCAAATCCTTAAAATCCATTTTAAGCTTTAAATCTGTAGCTTTCATTAAACCACTTGATTATCCTGCCTTGAAGGTCCCTGTTTAGGCATTTTTATAAGTTGTTAACACTCTGTCCGTGTTTTCCAACTGTGCCCCTGCAATATCGCACACTGTCCCAATGATGACTACAAGCCTCCATGATGTTTGCATTGTATAGGCATGGTCCACTATTGGCACCATCAGGTAACCCGTACTGCGAAATACATGCATACATGTAGACATGAAGTGACTGCAAAGAAGCTGATATGTAATAAAGTGTGAAAAAAAAATCACTTCCAAACCAGGCGTTTTCTGGCACTTTTTGTTTGCTTGTAACAGTCAGTATTTTTTGCTAGAAAAAACATTATATACCGTATATACTCGAGTATAAGTCGAGTTTTTCAGCTCATTTTTTTTGTGCTGAAAGTGCCTCCCTCGACTTATACTGGAGTCAAGCACTTTTCTGCAGCAAAAAATTTCATTTTCCGAACCGACTTTGGGGCCCCGTATCTCGGGGCCACTTGGTGCTAGGAACCCAGTGGAACTAGTACCATAACATATCCAAAGCTGGAGTTCCTAGCACTAAGTGGCCCCGAGATACGGGGCCCCAAAATCTGTTCGGAAAATGTCATTCTCTGCTGTAGAAAAGTGCTTGACATTTTGTGAACCAACTTTGGGGCCCCGTATCACAGGGCCACTTGGTGCTAGAAACCCCAGCTTTGGACCCAAAGTCGGTCAACTGTGTCCATCTGCAGCAATGTCATTTCGGGACCCTTTGGGTTCAGAGACCCCAAATTTTGGCTGCAGCTAGGGGGCATCTAGGAACTCTTAACTACCGAGTTTGAAGTTCGGGGGACCTATGGCTGCAAATGGGCACAGTGAGGCATCCAAATGGGCACAGTGAGGCTGAAAATGGGCATTGTTGACCCTCTTTTCCACTTACAGTAGCTGTGCATTTCTCACCCTCGTCTTGTACTCGGGTCAATATGTTTTTCCCATTTTTTTGTGGTAAATTAGGGCCTCGACTTATACTCCGATCGACTTATACTCGAGTATATACGGTATGTTTTTTTAAAGCCGAGGCCCTAGAGCATAAATTGGTGGGTTTTGCAATTTTTTTTTATGTTACACCATATTTGCGCAGCGGTTTTTCAAACTCCTGTGACAGGTACTCTTTATGAAGATATCTCTGGTCTATAAGATTCCATATCCCTCCTCTGCCCTTCAAAGCATTCAAAGCACTAAGATCTGTGTTTTCAAATGGTTTTGATTTTTTAAAATGGCACCATTGACATCCGGGTAAACCGGAAGTGATCTCATATCATCACTTCTTGGCTACCATAGAGGAGAGCCAATCAAAAATGATCAAGGCTTTGTTCAGCTTTCCGACCAACCAGCGGATGTGTCGGCTGGTCGCTTGGGTCTCCCGGTGGGACAGGAGAGCCTGAGCAAGCTGCAGAAGGTGGCCGAGGGTGTGGGGGGGATGACCCCTCCTTCTGCTTGTAAAAGCAATCCACTGGCTATTTAGCTGCTAGGATTGCTTTTACAAGAGAGCTGACCAGCGGCTCTAAAAAGTGGTACTGGGTTGATGCCTGTCGCTGTTCCAGAAGTATTTAAACCTAAATGTCAGGTATTTATGATGCACAATACTGTAGCATTTTTATATTACTATATTTAGTGTTAAAAGCAATAGGCTGTATTAAAGCGGAGTTCCACCCAAAAATTGAACTTCTGATTTAAGTACTGGTGACCCCTTGACATTTGGCATGTCATTTTTTTTTTGGGGGGGGGTACCCAGTTTTGACAGGCACCCAGCCCCCACTTCCTCCCTTGGCGCCGTGGCCCTGGAAAGAAGTTCACCTCTCCCCCCTCCCTCCCTGAAATCTTCTGGGACACGTCATAGGTCCCAGAAGATTGCCCGCCCATTCACAACGCTCAGTGCTGCTCGCGAATGCGCAAGGCATGCCCGGCTGAAGCCGCAGCCGGGCGCCCACAGTTAAAAATGCCGGAACCGCGGAGAGAAGGGGAAGAGAAGCGAGGCTTCGTTCCCCCGCATCACTGGATCATGGGACAGGTGAGTGTCTGTTTATTAAACGTCAGCAGCTACACTTTTTGTAGCTGCTGACTTTTAAATGGGTGGAACTCCGCTTTAAGAGAAAAGAAAAAGATTTTGTATAAACCAGAGCTCCTCTGTATCATCATCCTGGTGTCCTATGGGCGCCTATTGCTATGTGCCCAGCAGACACTATGGGCACCTCTTATATCAGTGGTCATCAACCCTGTCCTCAGGGCCCACTAACAGGCCAGGTTTTATGTATTACCTTGGGAAGATGCAGACTAGAATACTGCAATCACTGAGCAGCAAATTATATCACCTGTGATGTATTTCAGTTATCTTGCAAACCTGGCCTGTTAGTGGGCCGTGTGGACAGGGTTGATGACCACTGTCTTATATGATAAGGGAACAGAGCTCTGATTCTTGAAAATTTTAGTCCAGCCCATAGCTTTTTTTCCCAAAATCCCTGCAGAAGTTTCCAAATACTGCCTAGACATTCAGACTATAATCCAGTTATAAATACCTGTCTTCTAATTATGGTAACAAAGGTAGTTGTCTGTTTTTATGTAATAAATTATGTTGTTTCATACTAGGATATCTAAATGTTCTAAGCAACAACCGCTGGAGAGAACGCTGGTGTCGGGTGAAGGACCACAAACTCATCTTCCACAAGGACCGAACTGACCTAAAAACACACATAGTCTCCATACCTCTTCGAGGGTGTGAAGTCAACACCGGCCTCGACTCTAAACATCCACTGACATTCCGACTACTGCGGAATGGACAAGAGGTGGCCGTGGTGGAGGTGAGTGCCTCCATGATTCAACAACAAGGGGGGCAGGCGCATAAATGTGATCAAAGATACCCATAAATGGAAGATAATAGACTTCGGCCACTGCTCCCAAACTCAAGAGACCAAATGAGATAGATAGGGAGATTCAACACAAGGAGCGCTGTTTCGGTGGATTGGTTAAACAAGCAGTACAATTAAAAGTTTCAATCTTTAATTGCAAAGGTATCAATTCATATAACAAAAAACAAATGTCAGGTGTTATGCAGTGGAAAAGGAAAGTGCCCTGTGAGCACCGTGACTCACGGCTACCATGGAGTCCTCCACAGAGCCAGAAGGGATGGATGACTGTCACATACCCTTGTTCTGTGTGGGAGGGATGGTGAACCCGGAGGGTGCAGGCTATGTTCCTGGGTCTCAGGCAGTGACAGATAGAGTAATGCCGCGTACACACGGTCGTACTTTTCGTCTACAAAAGTCCAACGGACGCTGACGGACTAAAGCTGGCTGGTAATCCGATCGTGTGTGGGCTTCTCCGGACTTTCAACGTACTTTTTTAGCCTCAAATCCGACGTACTTTAGATTTGAAACATGCTTTAAAACTTTACTTCGTAACTACGACGGACCCCGAAATCCGCTCGTCTGTGTGCTAGTCCGACGGACAAAAAGCCACGCTAGGGCACCTATTGGCTACTGGCTATGAACTTCCTTATTTTAGTCCGGTGTACGTCATCACGTACGAATCCGTCAGACTTTTGTGCGGTCGTGTGTAGGCAAGTCCGTTCGTTAGAAAGTCTGCCGCAAGTCCGCCGAAAGTCTGCCGGAAGTCTGCCGGAAGTCTGTCGGACAGGCTGTCTGACTTTTGTAGACGAAAAGTCCGACCGTGTGTACGCGGCATTAGGCTGTGGGAAGTCCTGGAGCTCCTGGATGGAGGCTGGGAGCCCAGGAGGAGCACGCAACACTCCTGATGGTCAGGGAAATATTGCAGGGTTGATCGGTCCTGATCAAGGGGGCGACAGGAGCAGACAGAAGAGCTTGCTTTCGGGTCCGTGTACACGAAAGGCAGCGGCAATCACAGGCAGGATCTGGACGGTCATCTGTCCACAGGGCAATGGGAGGGGGAGAGTGGATCGTATGGGAAGGTGCCAGAGCTCAGTCAAGGACTACGTGTTTCAGGGATTAGCCCCATTTGTCAGGTCATCTGATCTGAGCTGGCAAGAGGTAGGGATATAAATATCAATACTAGGGGGTGGGACAGCCATTAAGTCCCACACACGTTACCCTCTGTATATGAAATAAAAAGATAACTAAATACACTTCTAATACTACTGTAAAAATCATTATCAGATCCTAATGCATAATAGAATGGAAATGCAATTACATTAATAAATGATTGGAATTAAGAAGTTATATACCAATACAGTAAAACCTTGGCTTGCTAGCATAATTTGTTCCAGAAACATGCTTGTAATCCAAAGCACTTGTATATCAAAGCAAATTTCCCCATAAGAAATAATGGAAACTCAATGATTCATTCCAAAACCATTTATTCATAAGTCCTTCAGTTTATAGTCCATATAAAAAGATTATAGCAATGTGATAGGTTGTGTAACCATAAAATGTCCATCCACAAATGGAAGCCTCCAGAAAGGGGATTAGAAGCAAAATCCAGCAGGAGCTACAGAGTATAAAAGAGAAGAGAGGCGCCTCTAAGTGTAGCATTATGGTTACATTTAATGAAGATACAACATTTAGCAACTCACATGGTTGAGGATTCAAAGAGACCCATCTAAGTATGCAGGCATCCGGGGTAAAGCTGTCCACATAGACCTTCCTCTGCACTGCCGGCTCTCACCGCTGTCAGTCTGCAATCATGACCGGGAAGACTACCCTGCAGTAGAGCGAACTGAAAACGAGGCCTACACCGCTCGGGGAGCGCAGCGTGGAAGGAATGACATCGATGGCTGTGCGGAGGATGGTCTATGTGGACAGCTTTACCCCGGATGTCTGCATACTTAGATGTGCCTCTTTCATCAACCATGTGAGTTGCTAAATGTTGTATCTTCATTAAATGTAACCATATTGCTACACTTAGAGGTGCCTCTTTTCTCTTTTATACTCACTTGTGACAAGACGCTACTTGTATATCAAGACATCGCTTGTATATCAAGTTATAATTTATTAAAAAATGTTGTTTGTCTTGCAAAACACTCTCAAACCAAGGTTTTACTGTATTGTATAAATGAATAATCTAAAACCCCAAAAATTTAATAACAATCAATAACACAAAAAACAGCATAACAGTGTGACGGAATCCTAGCAATCATGTGCAATAACTTGAGAGTAGATCGGGGTTTCATTCCATGACGGTATGGGTGTCTAGCTCCTCATTCAAGCCATGAGGAGAGAGAGAATGAAGTTTGTAAATCCACATTGTTGAAGGGTGCTTTTAGTTTAAATGAATTTCCAGTAGCATTATGTAATAATGCTCAAAGCTTTTGTCATCCCCATTATGTAAATGTTAACGAATCCTAGCGATCATATGCAATAACTTGAGAGTAGTTCGGGGTTTCATTCCATGAAGGTATGGGTGTCTAGCTCCTCATTCAAGCCATGAGGTGAAAGAGAATGAAGTTTGTAAATCCACATTGTTGAAGGGTGCTTCTAGTTTCAATTAATTTCCAGTAGCATTGTGTAATAATGCTCAAAGCCTTTGTCATCCCCATTATGTAAAAAAGAATAAAACAAGCTTTGTGAATTAAGCCAAAAAACATCGAACAAGCTTTTCATTTTTTACTGTCACTATTTTTATGAGATTTTATACATAAGAAAATTTGAGCACATTGTTCCCTCCATTATAAAGGCAACGGGCCTTAATACCTGAGCTATCTGTACCCAGGGTTCCCTCTGACATCATTCTACAACCCTTCAACGAGGTCAGCTGCACTGCACAGCTCCTCCAGGGTTGTTCTCTGTCTGCTGGAGTTGAGATACCTCTGAGACTATAAGTGTGATATTCAACAGCAGATTTTTTGTGCTAGGAAAATCTACCCACTTCAACCTAAATAAACTATGAGGTTGATTTGCTAAAGGCAAATAGATTTTTCACAGTGTAAGGGAATTTGCACCAGAGCTTGGTGAATATGGCAACATTCTACTTTGTAAAGAATACCCAACCACATGCATGGAAAAAAACAAAAAAAAAACAGCATTTTTGCTTGCATAACTTCACCTCGTTCATCAAGCTCTGGGAAGAATTTCTTTGCAAAACGTTATTTCCCCTGTAAAATGAAGAGCCTAATTGCCTTTAGTAAATCAACCCCTATATGTTCAAAACTGGCCCGCCACAACAAGCATCTGAAAAAGTGTGGAAACCGCAATGCCTACTAGCAGGAGCTCTGGCATCTCTAGCATTTACTAGAAGGATTGGCATGGCTATCTACACTTGTCTGCTTAGAATTTCTTGGCCGGGTTTAGTCATGTACACATATTTGGCTTGGCATGCTTTTTTTCTTTACACCTGGACTGCTTTAACTCTGCTTTGAAAACCTGAGTACCCCATGGTTTTACAGTGGGGAAGTGCCAACAGAGAAATGCAAAATTTAGTCATTAAAGAAACAGGGAAAATTATAGTTTTTTGTTTCTAAAGGACAGACTAGAGACCTCAAAAGGCTTTTGTGTGAGATAAAATAATCCCAGATTACCTACTTTTGTAGGAGCATCATTTTTTGGTTTTTAACTGTAGTGTTGAATGAGATACAGATTATAAAAAAGTCCTTTGTTACGGAATAATAATTGTATACTGTATGTGTTATATACTTTTGTGTTCTTCACTTATTTCCTTTATTTTCTCTTCTGGCGCTGTAGGCGACTTCTTCAGAAGACATGGGTCGTTGGATAGGAATATTATTGGCTGAAACAGGTTCTTCTACTGACCCTGGAGCCCTGCACTATGACTACATTGATGTGGACACCACCGCCAATGTCATACAAACTGCTAAACAGTCTTTCTGGTAAGTTGATGTATTACATGATAAAGGTACCCATAGATGTGGGATGATCACCCAGTTGGGTCCCTCTAAGCCAGGTCAGCCAATAATCATTAGGATTCTATTTCTAAACAAGTAACTACAGTCATCCTCACTGTTTCTGACAGGTCATGTTTTCCTCCACTGATAAACTTGCACCAATTGCATATGCCTACTCTGAGCTTGCAAGTGATGTTACAACAATATACTGTATATTGGTCCTTTGGAATAAGAATTTATATAAATCAGAGGTTCTTCTACGTATCGGTTGGAGACCTGTCTTTGGAATTCTGTTGTGTAACCACTTGAGCTCTGGCAGATTTTACCCCCTTTATGACAAGGCCATTTTTTGCTAATTAGCACTGTGCTACTTTAACTGGTAATTGTGCGGTCATGCAATGCTGTACCCAAACAAAATGTATATTGCAAATGGGGGTTTTATTTTGGTGGTATTTGATCACCACTGGGTTTTTTATTTTTTGCGATATAAAACAAAAACACTGAAAAAAAAACTGCGTGCCTAACAAGAATTGGTGCCAAAAAGGTGCCAAATTGTTGATCATAAACGCCTAAAAATTCATGTCTGCTTCTTCCACGTCTTCACAAAGGGTTGTTGAGCTCTATGAAGTGCAAAATGCGCTGATTCTGTTGTTTTCTGTTTAGGGATTCATTTGGCCATGCAGCATGGCTCTCCAAGGGTCCTTACATAAAATCTTAAAAAACCAAAGCCCCTCAGAATGAGTCCGTTTTTGGCACTCCCTCCAAATATGTAACACGTGAACCTCAGCACTACACCCTTGAGGGCATTCATCCAAATATCCAACATTTACTTGTGCTTATGAGGGAACTCAACACCATATTATCGTAGCCGCCTCCTATACTGGTTGAAGACTGATAACATGTTTGGAGCATATTGATAGACTGACCAAACATTATAAAATGTTCTGGATTTCCACCCTTCCACACCATACATTGTGATTGGCCCCTTGTTTGGAAAAGAAGAAAGGTAACAGCGCTCTCTGCAGGGACAACTCAATCCATACACCAGGTCCACTCACAGGTGCCGAGGCTCGATGTGTCCCAACACACTCCGATGCAACAGTAATAAGAAAAGCCGGCAAAACTGTAATCCTTGAAGTGTCGTTTATTGGTACATCAGAGTGACAATAAAACAATAAGGCTGCTTTCACACTGGGGCGGTAGGGGGCGTCGGCGGTAAAACAGCGCTATTTTTAGCGCTGTTTTACCGCGGTATTCGGCCGCTAGCGGTGCGGTCTTAACCCCCCGCTGGCGGCCGAAAAAGGGTTAAAACCACTCGTATAGCGCGGCTATAGCTGCGGTATTGCCGCGGCATAGCCGCGCTGTCCCATTATTTCAATGGGCAGGAGCGGTGACTACACCGCTCCTTCACCGCTCCAAAGATGCGGCTGGCAGGAGATTTTTTTCTTCTCCTGCCAGCGCACCGCCTCGGGCTTTCACACTGAACAAATAGCGGAGGCTGTTTTGGGGCGGTTTGCAGGCGGTATTTTTAGCTCAATAACGCCTGCAAACCGCCCCAGTGTGAAAGGGGTCTAAAGCTGACGCATTTTTGGCAATAGCCTTAGTCGTAGCTACGACTAAGGCTATTGCCGAAACGTGTCAGATTTTATTGTTTTATTGTCATTCTGATGTACCAATAAACGACACTTCAAGGATTACAGTTTTGCCGGCTCTTCTTATTACTGGGTCCTTGTTGTTGCTGCTTCTGCACAGTTTTTGTAGGAGGACTAGTGTTCTTTGTACAAACAGTTCACCCATTCTGTGTTCATTCACCTAAAAAGAGGGGTGATGACTATTACATCGTCGCTGCCACCAGATTTGGCATGCCGTTTACGACTATGCCATATGATAATTGTGGTTATAATATTGTTAGCTGGTTGGAGGAGAGTTGGCCTAGGACAACAGGAAGTATAAGTCCAGCCATATTTATGATGCAGTGTTGGGATATGTAGAAAGTGGGGCCATTTTTTACACAAGGAACCCCCATGAAAACCTGTTTTTCTTGGATGCACTCCAACGGTTTTACTTGCTTTAATAAGCATTAGAGGGGCAGTTATATCGCCCGCAGTTGATGCAACTTTGTGTTGGTGCCCATGTCATGATTGATATTATGGGTTCATAACACGCACAGTTGGTTGCATTATGGGTGATATCCCTGGTCAATTTTAATATGCAAAGGAGGGAGAAGTGCCACACGTAGGGATTCCGATTCCTGCATGTATACCTGGCACAGCTATTATAAACCATAATGGGCTGTTTTTTCGCTCACACTATAAATGGTTATGTAATCTCATCATTTTGGTGCAGAAAGTGTATTATACGTAATGTTCTCCACCCTGTTATACGTAGGTGGATATATGCACATGTCCCCCCCCCCCGTCCCCCCCCCGTGGATAGAATGTCTTGCATATTTAGCTGAACACATAATGTTCACATCTTGATGGAAGCAGCTAAAATCTTACTAGAAACCCAAAACATGTTTTTTGCTCCGTGGTGCAAACAGAATGCACAATATCACTTAGGAATCATTTCATGTAAACTCAACTTTCTTCAACGCCCAATTAGTTAAATTCACAAGTTAGCTTCTGCTGTGTAGAAGACAGGTACTCTTGAATAATAACTCCAGGAGTATATGTAAACATTGCCTTTGGTTCATAGATGTATTCCTACAAAAGTCTTGAAATCACTTTTCAGTTAAGTTGAAAAATACCCGCAATGTGTTACCGAGTTGCTTGATAACAGCTGAAAGCTAGTAGCAGGATTGCTTGTTTAGTATGCTGATCGGCTCCAAAACGGGGCGGGGGGGGGGGGGGGGAGTATTGAAGCTGGCCACAGACATTACAATGGCACTGATTGTACAATCTCTGCACAACCTTCATCAGATTCACTAGAAACCTCAGATACACTAACATCTTGGGCATATCTAATAACCCATTCTGTTTACTGTACATGGAATTGGGTAGACGATTATACATCATACTACGTAATTGTTGGTCAAATTAATACTAGACCTAAATGCATTCATGTTTTTTTTTAATCAGATTGACTGTTTTATATTTAAAAGTTTAACCAATGGAATATTGAAAGCAATCATTTGCTACAACACCAGATGCCACATTTACCTGCAGTAATCCAGATTTTTTTATAAAGACATGGATAAGTGAGTTTGGGGTGGAGGAACTTGACTGGCCTGCACAGAGTCCTGACCTCAACCTGATAGAACACCTTTGGGATGAATTAGAGTGGAGACTGTGAGCCAGGCCTTCTCGTCCACTTCAGTGCCTGACCTCACAAATGCACTTCTGGAAGAATGGTCATTTCCATAGACACACTCCTAAACCTTGTGGACAGCCTTCCCAGAAGAGTTGAAGCTGTTATAGCTGTAAAGGGTGGGGCAACGCAATATTCATCCCTATGGACTGGGATGTCATTAAAGTTCAAGTGCGTGCAAAGGCAGGTGTCCCAATACTTTTGGTAATGTATTCACAGTGATACAATATATCACAGGATGGGGTGGATAAATTACAGGACTATGTGCGTTTTTGTGAATCTTTTTAAAGACAAAACCGTACGTGTGTAGGTGTTTCAATTGGGTATTTAGTGGTTTGGCAAGAGTTTACCTCTTAACTGGAAGTGACTTACTAAAGCAGGCTTTAATGGGTTATGGTAGAAATTCTAATGTCTAGTTTGATTCATTTAAAAGTGATATGTTTATACATAAAGACTTTAGTTTAGTTTAATTTTTCTCTGTTTTGTTTAATTTGCTTTATATGTAGAGACCTGCATTAAACCGCATTTTGGCTTAATTTCTGTGTCTGTTTCCTGTAGTCTCATTTCAAGAAAATAAAGTCAACAGACATATAATCTTCCTTCCACTAAAATGCTATTCTCTTTAATATTTATAAAAACTGGCTCTCTTATGCATACTGCCATCCTGTGGATAAGATGTAAACTGCAGGCCAAACAGAGACTCTTGGCATTGTGGGTAAGATCAAATGTAGTATCTGTTCTTTTCAGTTTTTGGGAGGAAGAAAGCTGACACCCTGTGTAGACAGGGGGTGTTGGTTAGTATTTTCCTGATGTAATAAGTTGGGAATGGTGGGAGGGATCTTTTTTTCTCCTGGGTTTAATCTGGCTTTGTTTACTTGGCTCTTCCTAAGTTTTAATGCCTTCTTGATTTGAATGCAGGATGCTGCATTTGTCTGGCCTGAGGTTGTTAGGAGCAAGGATCTCCCGGTGAGGTGCCCCCTGGGGGAGGGGTGGTGTCCCAGGGGTGCCAGTATGGTAACTTAAGATTTTCAGGAGTGGTACAGTCATTGTGTTTTTTTTACTGGCACATGGTCACATCACTTTTATGCTTTTCTTGCACTGCGCCTTTTAGCTAGCTGGGGCAATTTTTTTGATACTGGCCTAGAAGGCTCGCCATGGCCTTCGTGGTCCTTTGCCTCTCTCCTTCCAGAGGGGTCTGTTTTGGGAGAGCCCCTAACCAAGTACTTAGTGGACCGTCTTCAGGTGGTCCCTAATGCCCCGTACACACGATCGGACTTTCCGACAACAAAACCGTGAACTTTTGTCCGAAGTGTGTTGGCTCCAACTTGTCTTGCATACACACGGTCACACAAATGTTGGCCAACAATTACGAATGTAGTGACATACTAGACGTACTACGTTGTTTTTCAGCTCTTTAGCACCACCCTTTGGGCTCCCTCTGCTAATTTCGTGTTAGTAGAAGTATTGGTGACTGTTGATTCGCGCTTTTCTCTTTGCGTTTTTCATTTATCGCTTTTCAGTTCGTTTCTGAACGGCCGTTCGTCAACCAGACATGTTGCGGAATCGGAGGGGATAACGTGTTATTTATTATTGGCTTTGGAGTTATTGCTTTGACATAATTTTTTGGGTTGAATAATAATGATTTGGTATATTTTCTATATTTTTAAATGCAGGTCTAATTTTTTTTTTCTTTTTTTTTTTTAATGCACGATAAAAAAAATTGTGTAGAATAATACTTGGCTATGTGTTTTACTTCAAATGACAGTTTGGGAGTAGGCAGTTACATTTAAAAAAATACAATGTAAAATTGACAAGGGACACCAACATAGTTGTATCTTTGATCTTATAAACTACAGGATAATGGTGTTGTGGTAACTTGCGCAGAATGAGCACTGGCTCATTCTGTTGTACTGTGTATTGTGTCACCACAATAATAACTGTGTGACACTAACTAAAGTATTCTTTTGTAAAGGTTCAGTTTTACTTTAAAGTGGAACTAAAGTCCCTATACTTACCTATAACAGCCCAAAGTTCATGAGGGGTCCCTTCCCAGCATAGCCACCTTCTTCCCAGGTGATGGCCTTCAGGCATCTTCTTCGGCTGGTGCAGGATGATATAACTTCTGTGCATACGCAGGAGTCAATCATCCTGGCACACAGGGACCATGTCGACAATTGCTGCCCTTGGCCCCTGTTTTATCAACTTAAAGCGGAGTTCCACACAAAAATGGAACTTCCGCTTTTCGGAACCCTCCCCCCCTCTGGTGTCACATTTGGCACCTTTCAAGGGGGAGGGGGGTGCAGATACCTGTCTAAGACAGGTATTTGCACCCACTTCCGGCATAGACTCCCATGGGAGTCTATGCCTCTTCCCGTCCCCACCGCGCTGTCTGCTGGGAACACACAGCTCCCAGGAGAGAGCGGGGACCACTTGGGACGCGCAGCGCGACTCGCGACCCTCACCATGGATGGCGGCGGTAGCTGCCAAGAACCGAGCAGGTTCTTGGCGTCCCCTGCCGACATCGCTGGACCCTGGGACAGGTAAGTGGCCATGTATTAAAAGTCAGCAGCTGCAGTATTTGTAGCTGCTGGCTTTTAATATTTTATTTTTTTTGGCAGTGTGGGTGGACCCCCGCTTTAATGTCTGGCAGGGACCCTCTTTGTGACCAGAACATTTCTCAAGCTTTGTGGTAGTGAATCAGGTTTTACAGAACCATGGGTTTTCCACCAGTGTCCTTCATTAAAAGACATTGTTTTTCTTTTCTTTTTTAATTTTTTTATTGAATGTTTTAGGTTTTTAATACAAAGCACACATAAAAAAAACACAAAAACTGACAGAGGTTACCAAAAAGAGATATAAGATGGCAAAAAGTGAGCATAATCACATGCAGATACAGAATACAAAGAAGCTACCCCACGTGTATCGGTTATTACTTGTAAACATAGCAGATATAGATAGAAATCAATAATTAACATTTCAGGAATTTGTTTTTAGTTATATAGGAAGTTATGGCCAGAATATGATATAATTTATGAGGAGGGAGTGTCTGATAAAATGATTGCGATGGGAGGGAGATGACATCATCTGGATTCTCTTCCAGCCATTCCACACCATATAGGAGCACCCTGGGAACATACTGAGAACACACAGAAATATAGGACTTAATTAATAGCCCTGTGAGATAGATACAGTAGTGATTTATATTGTAATTCTGGTACCACTCTATAATAAATAATCAAAGAAAATTTTTCTTGGTCAGATACTTTGTGAAGAAGCTGGAAGGATTTGGAACACAATAGGGTGGATTTAATGAAGGCAAATAGACTGGACTCTGCAAGTGCAGTTAAACTAATTTTCCTTAGTAAATGCGGTAAAGCTTCACTTTGTAAAGAATACCCAATCAGGTGCAAGGAAAATAAAAAAAAAAAAAAAACAGTATTTTTGCTTGCACATGATTGGATTGCCACATTTATTAAGCCCTGGGGAAAAATGAGTGCACCCGAGCTGGAGAGTGCACAGTCTATTTTCCTTTAGTAAATCAACCCTGATGTATGAATGATAAACTAGATCTTGTGGAGTAACGCATTCATGCATATATTTATTACTCTGCTTGCTTTGCATCATGTTCTGGTAAATGCAACATTTCCTGTCTTACTGCATCTAAATTGCTTCTGTACCTACTATGTGTAAATGTACAATTTATACAAAAGCAAGCAGAAGATTTGGTAAAGTTACTCAAGAGCAAGTAAGAAGCACCTCAAGCACGTTTGAATGCAAGTCATTTACAGCTGAACTCCAGGAATTCAGCTGCTTTATAAAAACTGCATGCATACCATAAGTTAAGTCCAACGAGGTGCCTGCTGCCTCCTAGACTTATCTCTATTATTTACATCTGACAGGTTTATTGTACTCCAGGAAGATAACTCTGCTTGCCGTGGTCTCAGCTCCTTTAAGATCAGAGTCACTGGAACTGCTATGCCCGCCCACCCCCTCCTTCTGCACATTCACAGAAGCCTTTGTATTATGTTGATTCATTCACAAAATACAAAGGCTTCTGTGAATGGGCAGCTTCGGGGATGGTTGGGCATAGGTGATCTGTGTGCTTCTCTCCTCTCACAGTTGGAGTGTGTCCTCTAGGAGTGCTATAAATCTGTCACGTATAAGTAATAGAGATAAGTCCTGCAGGTGGCATGCATCTAATTGGACTTAACTCGGTGTACCTGCAAAATTTGCCAAATTTCTGGAATTCAGCTTTAATGCTGAAAGCATGTTGTGTTTGGCTCTCTTCTTACACCTATGTACAGAAAGCCCAATACAAATTCATAGAACCAGTAAATATGAATGTTTAGCATGTAAATTCTCAGGCGTGCACAGAATGCCTTTTCTGTGATAGAAACTTTCCAACTTCTCCAACGGGGAAGTATGGGGACATGATAAAAAGACTAATCAGCTAAAATGTGCGGATAAGTATGTAAACATTATTTGACTAACATACTTCTATTGTCACATTAATACATCTCCCTTTGTTTTTGCACTTTTAGTTTTATGAACAGAAGGGTAATATCGACTAGGCCCTATCGAGAAGCCCCTACAAATGGTTATTCCTGCCCCAGCGGCCTGGCTCTTCATTATGATGATGTTCCATGTATTAATGGATTGGTAAGAAAGAATGCACACATACATTTGTTATCTCCGTAAGGCATAGACATATACCAACACTAATAAAATACTACACATACCACGGTCACATGCTGAGAGCTTCCCGTACTCCTAACACATTAGATTCCTTCATCCTTATTTTGGGGCATAAGGGGTCCCGTGTTGCACTAAGGAAAATGAATGGAATGCAAAAATAACACGTTTCAGTGAGTTGATGGGCAATCCACATTGCATGGTGGAATTCGGGTGCTGCTTACCCACCTGATAGTCAAGCAGTATAGATGTACAATTTTACCGGCAATGTATTTTTGCTCCAATGTGTACATACACTATATTGTCAAAAGTATTGGGACACATGCCTTTACATGCACATGAACTTTAATAGCATACCGGTCTTAGTCCATAGGGTTCAATATTGAGTTGGCCCACCCTTTGCAGCTATAACAGCTTCAACTATTCTGGGAAGGCTGTCCACAAGGTTTAGGAGTGTAATTATGGGAATGTTTGACCATTCTTCCAAAAGCGCATTTGTGAGGTCAGACACTGATGTTGGATGAGAAGGACTGGCTCACGGTCTCTGCTCTAATTCATCCCAAAGGTGTTCTATTGGGTTATGGTCAGGACTCTGTGCAGGCCAGTCAAATTCCTCCACCCAAAACTCGCTCATCCATGTTTTTATGGACCTTGTTTTGTGTGTCCAATAGAACACCTTTGGAATGAATTAGACTGGAGACTGTGAGCCAGGCCTTCTTGTGCAGATCAGTGCCTGACCTCACAAATGCGCTTCTGGAAGAATAGTCAAACATTCCCATAGACACACTCCTAAACCTTGTGGACAGCCTTCTCAGAAGAGCTGAAGCTGTTATAGCTGCAAAGGGTGGGCCAACTCAATATTGAACACTACGGACGAAGACTGGGATGCTATTAAAGTTCATGTGTGTGTAAAGCCAGGTGTCCCAATACTTTTGACAATATAGTGTATGTGCTTACCTTTTTTCTTGTTTTGACACACATGTATGCATACGACAATGAACACGTGGCCACGGGAACCTGTGTTAAAGCATGCACATGAATTTCTCAATCTTTCCCTGAAAGCCCCATGGGACCACTGGACTTCCACGTATGGGGTACACAAGTTGGCTCTTCCCACCACTTTCCATAATGTAATATTTGGTACCTGAGCATCCATTCACCCAACATTGTCACATTGGTGTGGTGGTGAGGAGTACCTAGCGATATGCAAATTTGGATTTTCACAAAGGTAAATATTTGCATATCTGCACTGGGGTTTGCAGCAACAGTGTGCGTCACCATGCAGAACCATGCACATGTGGGGCGACTTCACTGTCTAGTACCCCAAGGCTGGTGCAGTTAATGGTGTACTCTACTGTTATTGGCTGTGGTGTTGATATGGTGTTGATATTTTCTGGATATTTGATAATAAAAAGCCATGTTGTATTAATATAATTGTCTTGCTTACCAAATCTCTGTACAGTTCTGTGTGGCTATTGGCTGGATTCTGTCCTAGATGCATGCTTGGGCTGTCATCCCAATCAGGCTTTCTCTGCAATCTATTTATTGACTTTCTGCCTTTCAGTCTTTGCATGTTCTTTAACAGTTCAAGTATGTGTAATTTCAGTGGAGACCGGATGAGGACTTTGCTCCGTCCTATAACAGAAAAAACGAAGAAGTGCTTTATGATGAAGCAGATGTGTACGATAACTTACCGTCTCCGAAAATCTTTGCACGCTACTCACCTGCTGACACAAAGGCCAATAGGTTATCCACTGACAAAATGTCTCCTAACCACTACAAATCTCCTGTCTCCTCCAGTCTGTCTTCTGTCACTAACAACTCTTCTCTGGGGAGGGCGTCCCCGACTCAGGTATACCTGATTGCTTATGTCTGTGTGTTCGCTGCATGTGCCTTCCCATGATCCTGATGGGCAGTGGATGATGAATTCCTAAATAAAATCCTGACAGTGCAGCTGAAATTTAAAAAAAAATATTTTACCCTATCCCCCTGTGGCCGGTTAGGGCCCCCCACAGCACTGTCCCCTTCACATCCCCCCACAGTACTGTCCCCTTCACATCCCCCCACAGTACTGTCCCCTTCACACCCCCCCACAGCACTGTCCCCCTTCACATCCCCCCACAGCACTGTCCCCTTCACATCCCCCCACAGTACTGTCCCCTTCACACACACCCACAGCACTGTCCCCCTTCACATCCCCCCACAGCACTGTCCCCCTTTACATCCCCCCCCCACAGCACTGTCCCCCTTTACATCCCCCCCCCCACAGCACTGTCCCCCTTCTCATCCCCCCACAGCACTGTCCCCCTTCACATCCCCTCACAGCACTGTCCCCCTTCACATCCCCCCTTCACATCACCCCACAGCACTGTCCCCCTTCACATCCCCCCACAGCACTGTCTCCTTCACATCCCCCCACAGCACTGTCCCCCTTCACATCCCCCCACAGCACTGTCCCCCTTCACATCCCCCCACAGCACTGTCCCCCTTCACATCCCCCCACAGCACTGTCTCCTTCACATCCCCCCCACAGCACTGTCTCCTTCACATCCCCCCACAGCACTGTCCCCCTTCACATCCCCCCACAGCACTGTCCCCCTTCACATCCCCCCACAGCACTGTCCCCCTTCACATCCCCCCACAGCACTGTCCCCCTTCACATCCCCCCACAGCACTGTCCCCCTTCACATCCCCCCACAGCACTGTCCCCCTTCACATCCCCCCCACAGCACTGTCCCCCTTCACATCCCCCCCACAGCACTGTCCCCCTTCACATCCCCCCCACAGCACTGTCCCCTTCACATCCCCCCCACAGCACTGTCTCCTTCACATCCCCCCTACAGCACTGTCTCCTTCACATCCCCCCACAGCACTGTCCCCCTTCATATCGCCCCACAGCACTGTCTCCTTCACATCCCCCCACAGCACTGTCCCCTTCACATCCCCCCCACAGTACTGTACCTCTTAACCCCCCCCCCCCTACAGCACTATCACCTTGACATCCCCCCACAGCACTGTACCCCTTCACATATCACCCCCAAAGCACTTTTCCCCTTCACATTACCCCCCCCCACTGCACTGTACCCCTTACCCAAACCCCCCCCCCAGCACTGTCCCCCTTCTCATCCCCCCCACAGCACTGTCCCCCTTCACATCCCCCCCACAGCACTGTACCCTTTAACCCCCCCTCACATCCCCCCCACAGCGCTGCCCCCTTTACACCCCCCCCCCCCACAGCACTGTCCCCCTTCACATCCCCCCCACAGCACTGTCCCCCTTCACATCCCCCCACAGCACTGTCCCCCTTCACATCCCCCCCACAGCACTGTCCCCCTTCACATCCCCCCCACAGCACTGTCCCCCTTCACATCCCCCCCACAGCACTGTCCTTCACATACCCCCCACAGCACTGTCCTCTACACCCCCCCCCACAGCACTGCCCCCTTCATTTCCCCCCACAGCACTGTCCTCTACACCCCCCCACAGCACTATCCCCCTTCATTTCCCCCCACAGCACTGTCCTCTACACCCCCCCCCCCACAGCACTATCCCCCTTCACATATCACCCCCAAAGCACTGTTCCCCTTCACATCCCCCCCACAGTACTGTACCTCTTAGCTCCCCCCCACAGCACTGTCACCTTGACATCCCCCCACAGCACTGTACCCCTTCACATTACCCCCCCCACAGCACTGTACCCCTTACCCAAACACCCCCCCCCCCCCCCACAGCACTATCCCCCTTCTCATCCCCCCACAGCACTATCCCCCTTCTCATCCCCCCACAGCACTGTCCCCCTTCACCCCCCCCCCCCCACAGCACTGTACCCCTTAACCCCCCCTCACAGCACTGCCCCCCTTCACATCCCCCCCACAGCTTTGTCCCCCTTCACATCAGGCTGACAAATGCTGCTTTTGTGCGTGAATTTTTGCATGTAGCTGCACATCAATTTAAATTCAATAAGGGACAGATGGATGGCCCTGGAAACAAACTGTCTGTGTCCAAAGCTGCTCATCTGTCCTTAAAGTGGTTGTAAACCTCAGACATAAAAAATGAACAAAGCATATCCCATAGTGTGTACTTGTCTCAATTAAGAGCACTAAGTGTCATTTCTGTCTGCTGCTTCGTTTCTCTGCTATCAGCATGAACCACTTCGGACAAGTTTCTCTATGGAGCCGGTTTACACAGCTCCGAGGCGGCTGCAGAGTGAATTGCACAGGAGTCCTGTGCATCTTCTGGTCCATTTCAGGTCCCAATTCAGCCAGAAATTCGGACTGCAACCGGACCTGAAACGGTGAACAGGATCGCACCAGACGCCTGCTGTGAGCCGCTCCCCACGGAGATGTGAACCCAGCCTCAGATAGTTAGACTCCGGTATATAGTTAGAAGGACAGACTGATTCTGGTAGGTGTAAATTCTGGGTAGATGGATATAGATTGGTTCAGATAGATAGATGCCATAGAATTCTATATGATATCCAAGCAAACATTGTATCCTGACTCAACAGATACAGGATATCTGCCTTTAACAAAACATGCAAACAGTCCAAGCAGCTACACCAAACCTCCTGCATTCCCTACAGTCAATGAATCATCAGTGACCCTCCATTTACTTTCACAAGTTTTATCTCCCCCTCCGGGTGGTTGGACTTGTAGAGACAGGATTAAAATTCCATGGTGGTGAATCTAAGCACCACTGCTGACATTAAGGGATTTTTATGAAACGCAAGACTACCTCAATAGTTATTTTTCATTGACAGTATCACAGTGGTATGCAGCATTTTATCCTTTCAAAGTGAATGATGTTAAAGTAACCAAAACAAAAGCATACCGACATTTAAATTCCAATAAATACAAGGGCAACAATAAATTATTAAAAAGTTTACAGCCTCAGTGTTATAGAACAACCGCTATTTATTAGTTTATACATTTATAGTAATATGTATGTTAAGCCTGCTAATGTTAGTTTGTGCGTAAAGTCACATGAACAGTTAATATATAATGTTAATTGAAGTTTTTTGGCCAACCTTGAAGTTCCTCCACTCATATCCTCCCTCACCACTTCTGTCTGTGTGTTATCCCCATTTACAACCAATGGGAAATCCTCAACATCCATAAGGCAACATCTGTAGTAAGGGGTAAAATTCACCAAATCTGGATCTCCATCTGACCCGTTAATCAAACCATATGTACAGGTTCCCCCATTACCCTTCATTTAAAACAAAAACAGGGATTTTCTGCTTTACAGAAGTCCTTCCATATTAGATTTTCTGTTGTGGGTAGAGTAGGACAGGTTCTCTTTGCAAGGTATTTAGTAATTTTGGGACCCCAAAGAGGAGTCCACACCCTGCCCCAAGGGCAAATGTAATCTGTCAAGCCTACAGTAAGTGACTTCTCCATATATTGCTATGGAAGGTTCATACATTTATTGTAGGTAACAAGGTCAATGGGGAAATAAAGCTGACAACAGGATATATTCTACTTAGAAAAGATTATTGTATTAGTGTGTCTTAATCAATATAATCTCAAAGGAAACATTCCTTTTCTAAACTTTCTTTCTAGTTGCTGTATATAATTGTGTCCTTAAACAACTAATTACTACTCCATGACCCTTAACAACTTCTAATTTAGCCTTTGTTTCTTCCTCTGATAGTTATTTGTATCCCCCTAAGCTGAATTTTCACATCTGATGGTTTGTTCAATCAAACATTTCATTTTGTCTCCGTCTTTTGTTAACCGTGTATGTTTTCCCTGCTCTGTGAAACCGAAAAAAAATCTTAATTGCTCTCTCTCGTTTGTAGTATCCACAAAAATACTTTCTTACTGTAAAGAACAGTTACATTGCACTTCAGATATTTTATTTAAAAAGTACTTATACTATGGAAACTGTACCCAAAAAGAACAAGACGAGGACAAAGGACTAGACACCAATATTGCCTGTGGGGTCCCCGCAACTCATCTTTTACCATTACTGACTAGCTTGCCTTGTTCTGCGCTGTGTTTTTGTGTGGGGATGGCCATCTTAGTATATTTACCCATATCGGAGCTGCCCATCTGATGACTAGTAATCTGATAAATGGTGGGGAAATGATAAAATCAGCTGGAGAAGTTTAGAGATCACAGATCCACACAATTTATGAAGCAGAAGCAGGGAGATTCCTGCACTGCAGGTCCTCGGGTACAGATTCCTCTCCAGCAAGGAGAACAGTTGCAACATCATCACATCTCACTTTAAGGTCTGGTTCACACCTATGCTGTTTTTAGTGCATTTTCAGTTTTGCAGAAACACACTACAGTCCACTTATGATGGCTTCCTATGGGTCACGTTCACATCTGTGCATTTTAAGGAAAGGGCCAGGGACTTTTTTTCTGGTTTTTGGTTCCATAGACTTCAATGGATCAAAAAGGTGTATTGAAAAATGCAAAATGCACCTGGAATATGCAAACTGCAACCTGCATAGGTGTGAACCAGACCTAAATCTCCTGTAAGTAGCAGTCAGAGCTGCTGCTACCTTAGATATCAGCAGATAAATAAAATGCAGTCAAATGCAACCAGTGGTGCCCCTCCATCCCTGCAAACGCATTCCAATAAAAATAAAGTCCGCCTTGAAAAGTATTCATACCCCTTGATATTTTCCACATTTTGTCATGTTACAACCAAAAACATGAATGTATTTTATTGGAATCTTATGTGATTTACCAACACAAAATGACACATAATTGTGAAGTGGAAGGAAAATGATAAATGGATTTTTTTTTACAAATAAATATCTGAAAAGTGTGACATGCGTTTGTATTCAGCCCCCTTTACTCTGATACCCCTAACTAAAATCTAGTGGAGCCACTTGCCTTCAGAAGTCACCTAATTAGTAAATAGAGTCCACCTATTTGTAATTTAATCTCAGTATAAATACAGCTGTTCTGTGAAGCCCCCAGAGGTTTGTTAGAGAACCTTAGTGAACAAACCGCATCTTGAACACACCAGACAGATCAGGGATAAAACTGTGGAGAAGTTTAAAGCAGGGTTAAGTTAGAAAAAAGTATCCCAAGCTTTGAACATCTCACAGAGCACTGTTCAATCGATCATTTGAAAATGGAAAGAGTATGGCACAACTGCAAACCTACCAAGACATGGCCGTCCACCTAAACTTACAGGTCGGGCAAGGAGAGCATTAATCAGAGAAGCAGCCAAGAGGCCCATGGTAACTCTGGAAGAGCTACAGAGATCCACAGCTCAGGTGGGAGAATCTGTCCACAGGACAACTATTAGTCGTGCACTCCACAAATCTGGCCTTTATGGAAGAGTGGCAAGAAGAAAGTCATTGTTGAAAGGAAGCCAAAAGAAGTCCAGTTTTCAATTTGCGAGAAGCCATGTGGGGGACACAGCAAACATCTGGTCAGATGAGACCAACATTGAACTTTTTGGCCTAAAAGCAAAACGCTATGTGTGGCGGAAAACTAACACTGCACATCACCCTGAACACACCATCCCCACTGTGAAACCTGGTGGTGGCAGCATCATGTTGTGGGGATGCTTTTCTTTAGCAGGGAAAGGGCAGCTGGTCAGAGTTGATGGGAAGATGGAGCCAAATACAGGGCAATCTTAGAAAAAAACCTGTTATGCCGCGTACACACGAGCAAACTTTTCGACCGGACTGGTCTGACGGACCGAATCCGGCAGACAATCCGAGCGTGTGTGGGCTTCATCGGACCTGCAGCAGACTTTTTCGGTCAAAAATTTGACGGACTTTAGATTTGGAACATATTTCAAATTTGAGTCCGGTCGAAAAATCCGCTCGTCTGTATGCTAGTTCGACGGACGAAAACCGACGCTAGGGCAGCTATTGGCTACTGGCTATCAACTTCCTTATTTTAGTCCGGTAGTACGTCATCACGTACGAATCCATCTGACTTTGGTGTGATCATGTGTAGGCAGGTCCGTTAGTTCGAGAGTCTGTCGGAAGTCCGTGGAAAGTTCGTCGGAAAGACTGTCGGACCTTTGTTGCCGAAAAGTCCGCCCGTGTGTACGCGGCATTAGAGTCTGCAAAAGACTTGAGACTGGAGCGGAGGTTCACCTTCCAGCAGGACAACGACCCTAAACATACAGCCAGAGCTACAATGGAATCATTTAGATCAAACCATATTCATGTGTTAGAATGGCCCTGTCAAAGTCCAGACCTAAATCCAATTTAGAATCTGTGGCAAGACTTGAAAATTGATGTTCACAGACGCTCTCCATCCAATCTGACAGAGCTTGAGCTATTTTGCAAAAGAAAATGTCACTCTCTAGATGTGCAAAGCTAGTAGAGACATACCCGAAAAGACTTACAGCTGTAATTGCAGCGAAAGGTGGTTCTAAAAAATATTAATTCAAGGGGGCTGAATACAAATGCACGCCACACTTTTCAGATATTTATTTGTAAAAAAAATTGAAAAACATTTATCATTTCCCTTCCACTTCACAATTACAGTATGTGCCACTTTGTGTTGGCCTATCACATAAAATCCCAATAAAATACATTTAAGTTTTTGGTTGTAAGATGACAAAATGTGGAAAATTTCAAGGGGTATGAATACTTTTTCATGGCACTGTAGCTATCACACTGCAAATACACAGCTATGAAACTGTAGGTGCAGGAAGTGCACTGCTATTTTTCAAAAGGGTACTGCTTAGGCATGATTATAAATGTCTTTCTCTTCCCTTTGAGATAGCAAATCTTTACCTTTTGAGTTCAAGTCCACTTTTTGCTCATGTCCTTCCCTTGTTCTTGCCCAGCCACCTATATATACATATTTCCCTTCACTCCCATGCCTGCTGTTTCCAGGAGCAATTGCATCATGTTACTCACTCTTAATCCTGATCATATCTGAATGTCACCGGCATTCAACATAACTCAACAAAAAAAAAATTGTTTTATGCAGCCACAGGACATAATTCCAAATACAAGTTTTTCACGTTTCAGGAGGATCCCTTTATCAAAGCCACAGTAACTCCCTTATAAGGTTACTATTTGGCTGACTTTGATACTTTCTTAGGCCCTGACCTGGAACTAGCATGCAGCGCAGAAAGTGAGAGTGAGGTCAGAACTTCAGATCCATATCCACCATATGGTCAGACAACTAATCATTTCAAGAGCGGGGTTCAGCAATGACAGCCTTCATATTCCCTCACAACAGGTTTCTTTTAAAGAATTTTCTGCACCATGGATACCTGTGTCAAATAAGTAATTGCATTTACTAGCTATTATTTTCTGTTCAACAGCTGTAAGTAAAATGGTTCCTCTTTAAGAAACAAATTAAATGTATGATTGATTGTTTAAATCTGCTTCTTCCAAATAGTTGAAGAGCAAGAAACCCCCTCCGGCTGCCAATGGAATTCTATCAAAGTCCAGAATAACCAACAACCAGCAAAAGAAACCCAATCCAACCACTACTGTAAAACGTACAGCCTCCAGTAAGCAATTCTATAAGCATTAGCTCTCAGTTGACAAGTAGATTTAATCTTACAGCTTCTTTGGGGCCTGACATGCAAGGATAAACATGGGTTCTTCTGGGGTAAAAAAGCAGAGAAAGGTTTATCTAATCTTCTGCCTAATATGTCCATTTCAACTTTCTCCCACTATCTTTGTCTGCTCCTTCTTTCAGCCATCATGCTTCATCTCTCACCCCCTCTTCCCTCTCCACATTCTCTCTTCTATGCTTTATTTTACTCCCCCCCCCCGTTATAATTTATCTCCCACCCCCCTCTGCCAACATAATCCTTCATCCACTCCATTTTCAACCCATTTTGCCCACTCCATCTTCCACCTGATCTGCCCATTCTATCTTCCACCTGATCTGCCCATTCAATCTTCCACCCAATCTGGAGGAAAGAGAAAAATATCCTGGACGGCCGCACACCATAGAAGACATCTTTATTGATATGAAGAAATAAAATCCAAATGCAGTCACCTCATGTACAGGGAGGAACAGGAAAGATAGCTATCTTTCCTGTTCCTCCCTGTACATGAGGTGACTGCATTTGGATTTTATTTCTTCATATCAATAAAGATGTCTTCTATGGTGTGCGGCCGTCCAGGATATTTTTCTCTTTCCTCAAGCTTGTGCAGAGCCAGCACCTGTGAGTTCCATTAGGGCGGGTGTCTTGATACGGATTTGAGAGATTGGAGCGGCAATCTTTTGCTTATGACTTCCACCCAATCTGCCCATTCAATCTTCCACCCAATCTGCCCATTCAATCTTCCAACCAGTCTGCCCACACCATATTTCACCATCTATGGCTACTTAACTTCAGCCCACCCTAGTTAGTCAATTTTTTCCCACTCTTCCTGCTTTGCTCTACACCCAGCATGCTTGCTCTGTCTTCCTTCCACTCAGTCTGGTCTGTCCACTTCCCCATTTCATTTCCTGCTTACTCTGTTCACCCCATCTTCTGTCCACTATGTCTTCTCCATCTCCTCTTGACTATGTCCGTACATCTTGTGTTTTCATTTTGTCCACCTTTTACACTAGAGAAGAGGAGAGGAGACTATTCACATCCAACTGCTACTATTTTGTCCCCTTCATCATGGCAAATGAGGCAAGATTTGCCCTTATTTCCATGGCCACCATGGAAAGTGTTTCTAAATTCTTTTTTTTTTTTTGTTTTGTTTTTTTAATAACAAACAGGTTTATACTTACCTGCTCTGTGAAATCAAAGTGACGCTTCTCTCCTCCCCTGATTTCTTCCATAAAAAAGCCACTCGTGCAGGCTTGCTCCCGAGCCTTGCTGTCTGCGTCTATTGACACAGACAGCGGGTCCCCCCCCCCACCCACTCTCTCGTCACTGGCTTTGATTGACAGCAGGCAATCGCCCCCACTGCTTCAGCAAAGCCAGTGAGACCAGGAAGTGAGAGAAGTGCTGCAGATGGGCACAGCACTTGTGCACATGAAGGCTTAGGTAAGCAAAAAAAAAAGGGTTTGTCAGGGTGGATACTGATACCTAAACACTTTTTATCCTAATGCAATAAATACATTAAAGAGGAGTTCCACCCAGGGGGGGTCATAAAAAAAAAAAAAAATTAAAAGTCAGCAGCTACAAATAGTGCAGCTGCTGACTTTTAATTGGACACTTACCTGTCCTGGAGTCCAGCGAAGCGGGGGATCGAAGCCCCGCTCGTCTCCCCCTCCGTTCAGCGGCGCCGGCATTGCAACTGTGGACGCCGGGCTGTGGCTTCACAGCCTGGAACCCACTGCGCATGCGCGAGCGGCGCCGCTTGCCGTGATTGCCCACTCAGTCACCTGGGACCTGTAATGGGTCCCAAATGATTGACAGGAGGGAGGGAGCAGAGCGGAGCCCTTCCTGTGCCGAGGGGGAAGTGATGTCACCACCCCAGGCAAAGGAAGGGGCAGACTACGAGGGACCACCTAGCAACAGGCATTTAGAGGTAAGTTAAAAAAAAAATAAATATGCAAATGTTTTATTTTGGTTTTTTTTTAGGATTTTTTATGTATTTTTGTTTTTTTGGGTGGAACCCCACTTTAAGGTAAAAAAAACTTAGGCTTTAGTAATACTGTAATGCATATTCTGTAGCATTTGAAGGGCAGAGAGTGTGCCCATCCCTTGAATTATATGTGCATATTATTAGGAGTTGCCTCACAATTTGAAAAGATGTTTGCTAAACTTAGTGTAACATAATCTGCATTTGCAAAATAAGCAGAGCTTTCATTGCAAATTTTGTTACCTTTACATTGAGCGGCTGTAATGCAACCTTCTTGCACAGTACATTCATAATTTAAAATTAATCAGAGACAAGGTATATACAATATTGTCATGTCATGACTGTACTGTATTATTTGCTTAATTAGTAATGTAATGTTTGTGTGTTAACAGACTTGAATTTTCAATGATCATTGATCAGGCTGAGCAAATTACAAAACTCACAAGATATTTTCTGTACAATCCAGATGCTGAACAATATAAATATGGAAAGAATCGGGTGGAGGCAGATGCTAAAAAACTGCAGCTCAAGGAAGAGGAGTTATTGAAAAAGAAAGAGGCTCTTCGAAACAGATTAGCCCAGATTCGCAAAGAAAAACGAGACACCAGGGCGGCAATCGAAGCCAATGCAGGTGATTTTTAACGGCTGTCCTTGCCAACCCTAAACTGGTTAAAAAAAAAGTTAAATCTATTGGACTCTTAATTCTGGCTTCTTTAATTATTTCCATGTATTTCCTCGTTATCCATCACAAAACCGGAGGACTAGATGTACAGGGTACGTCATCTATTGTGGATGATAACAGTATACTTTCTAAAAGTAAAAACTTTGAGTTTCAAATACATTAAACTACATTAAATTACATAACAATTCTGAGACTGTCCCTCCAACAAAAAATCCTATGGTTGATTGTGCATAGGTACAGTGTTGTTTGATCAACCATGAGGTTTTAGCTTTGTCAAGAAAATCGGAGTAGTAGTAATAGAAGTAGTAGTAATAAGTCAAGTAATAAGCATAGAGGCTGTAGCATTTTTATCTACTGCAGTAATAATACAGTGAGGGAAAAAACATTTGATCCCCTGCTGATTTTGTACGTTTGCCCACTGGAAAAGAAATGATCAGTCTATAATTTTGTACGTTTGCCCACTGGAAAAGAAATGATCAGTCTATAATTTTAACGGTAGGTTTATTTTAATAGTGAGAGACAGAATAACAGCGAAAATATCTAGAAAAATGCATTTTAAAAAAGTTATAAATTGATTTGCATTTTAATGCGTGAAATAAGTAATTGAACCCTTCGCAAAACATGACTTAGTACTTGGTGGCAAAACCCTTGTTGGCAATCACCTTAGTGAGACATTTCTTGTAGTTGGCCACCAGATTTGCACACATCTCAGGAGGGATTTTGTCCCACTCCTCTGCAGATCCTTTCCAAGTCATTAAGGTTTCGAGGCTGACGTTTGGTAACTCGAACCTTCAGCTCCCTCCACATATTTTCTATGGGATTAAGGTCTGTGCTTCTCCTCGAGCCACTCCTTTGTTGCCTTGGCTGTATATTTTGGGTCATTGTCATGCTGGAAGACCCATCCACAACCCATTTTCAATGCCCTGGCCAAGGAAAGGAGGTTTTCACCCAAGATATGATGGTACATGACCCTGTCCTCCATCGTCCCTTTGATGCGGTGAAGTTGTCTTGTCCCCTTAGCAGAAAAACACCCCCAAAGCATAATGTTTCCACCTCCATGTTTAACGGTGGGGATTGTGTTGGGTCATAGGCAGCATTTCTCCTCCTCCAAACAGGGCGTGTTGAGTTGATGCCAAAGAGCTCGATTTTGGTCTCATCTGACCACAACACTTTCACCCAGTTCTCTGAATCATTCAGATGTTCATTAACAAACTTCTGACGGGCCGGTACATGTGCTTTCTTGAGCAGGACCTTGCAGGCACTGCAGAATTTCAGTCCTTCACAGTGTAGTGTGTTACCAATTGTTTTCTTGGTATTATGGTCCAGCTGCCTTGAGATCATTGACAAGATTCTCCCATGTAGTTCTGGGCTGATTCCTCACCGTTCTCATGATCACTGAAACTCCACGAGGGGGGATCTTGTATGGAGCCCCAAACCGAGGTCGAGTGACAGTTATTTTGTGTTTCTTACATAAATTAACTGTTATCACCCTCTCACCAAGCTGCTTGGCGATGGTCTTGTAGCCCATTCCAGCCTTGTGTAGGTCTACAATCTTGTCCCTGACATCCTTGGACAGCCCTTTGGTCTTGGCCATGGTGGAGAGATCGGAATCAGATTGATTGCTTCTGTGGACAGTTGTCCTTGAACAGGTAACAAGCTGAGATTTGGAGCACTCTCTTTAAGCACTCTCCCATACTCAGCTCATTACCTGTATAGAAGACACCTGGGAGCCAGAAATCTTGCTAATTGATAGGGGATCAAATACTTCTTTCACTCATTAAAATGCAAATCAATTTAGAGCTTTTTTGAAATGCGGTTTTCTGGATATTTTTGCTGTTATTATTCTGTCTCTCACTGTTAAAATATACCTACCATTAAAATTATAGACTGATAATTTCTTTGTCAGTGGGTAAATGTACAAAATTAGCAGGGGATCAAATACTTTTTTTCCCTCACTGTATGTCATATTAGACTATTAGATATACTGATTCCATCCTACCTTACCTGTTCTGTTTCCACGGACCATAAAAAGTTCTCTACTTAGAGAAACCCTTTATATATAGTAATAATTACCCAGTCAGAGGACTAGTTGCTTGACTCTTCTTCTCTATGATAGTGATACTTCTGAGTGATACCAACAATGGGGGCACGATTCCTCCCACTGACACCAATGGTGGAGCATTATTCCTTCCCCTGATACCAATAATGAGGAGCAATTCCTCCCACTGACACCAGTAATGGGGCACCATTCCTCCCACTGACACCAACGATGGGGCACTATTCCTTTACTTGATACCAACAATGGGACACTGTTCCTCCCACTAATACCAATGATGGTGCAGTGTTTAATCCCATTGATGCCAGGAAGTTTTCCACCTACACTGACAGACCGCCCACCCCCCAAGGTCTGAAAGACAGTAAACTGGCTCTTTGTTTAGAAAGTATGGAGAACCCTGCTCTACATTGTCATTAATGTTCCATATATTGTCATTATCAAACAAGGCCAAATATCACCTTAAAACAAATGAGTAAAACCTTGCCATTGTCAAGTACATATAAATTCATAACAGGCTCATAAAGGATAGTATATAAGCCCAGTCTATATCTAGGAATAACCTCAGAATGGAGTGTACTGGTCTGTGTGTGGTAGTAGTATCGTATTTCTACTGTATATGGGCTTTGCACTGTATATTAAGTGTGTGATGGAAGAGCTAACTGTATTTCTCCGCTAAAACCTGCTTCTTTGTGGTGGGAGTTCACAGGCAAAGAAATGACACCACTCCAAGTCCTCAACTTGCTTCTCAGGACCTCTACTGCCGCACTTTGATCTAAAGGGATGACTCTCAGTCAGATGGAGCATGGTCTTGTAGTTTATCTTTACTTCTTGCTGGTGCTAGGAAAATTAAATCGAATAGAGGACTCTTTTTTTTTTTTTTTTTTAATCTCTTTATTTGTGGGGGCTAATAGAATATATAAGATACAACCATTAGAAAAAAAAATACCTCCTGAATGGGACTTTGAATGCCAACAACACTACAAGGGTCAGATAATCCGCTCCACGGATCTACAGTAAACAGGAAAGAGACTGAGGGATATATATCCAGTACACCCCCCTTTCATATCAAAGGATTGTGGAAAGGCCTGACCTGGCCCGTACTGGGTGACTACTTTTTGAGCAGTTGAGTTTATGGCATCAAACTGAATACGCAATTTGTGTGTTTAAACTGACACTGCGTTTTATGTGGAGTTTTTTGGGCTGAAACGGGGGCTAGACCAAACCTCCAACCACGCCATCTACAGTGACGATTTAGTCTCTGCTTGAATAATTGTACGTATTAAGTGCTGCACCATTTACCTTATGCTGAACATGGATTCTCCTATATAAATACCCCTGGTGAAAGAGCTTGAACCTGAAACGCGTTGGGTACCAAAGATTGTTCTCGGACATTGGAGAGTAACTACTTAGACCTATATGTACAACATTTATTCATGACTGCAAGAAATTGTATGTTTTTGTTTTTGTCCACGTGTTTTACTAATCATCACATGTATGATTGTATTTTACAATTTTCAAAAAATATTTGTATTTTATCCGACCCTTGTAGTGTTGTTGCCATTCAAAGTCCCATTCAGGGGGTATTTCTTTCTTTCTATATACAGGGATGCGACAACTCACTACAGTGTTCTGTTATGGTGAAAACACAATTATCAAGATACAACCATTGGTGGTCTGGGGTTCTGTCCACTTTTTTCCATGTCAAATTTAAAATAATGCTCGCTATTCACCCAGTATATATAATACAGTTTTTTTATTTTTTTTTATCTGTCATTCCTCTACATTAGACCTGCTCTAAATATTGTTTCCATTGTGGGGTTTGAAAATAATGTAATTAAAGTTTTTTATAAAACACACGTGTCCCATCAAAATGTCATCATAACTGTGTTCTACAGGAAGGAAATCTCAGGTCTTGCTAGAGGAAAAGCTGAGGAAGCTGGAGAATGAATGTAAACTGAAGGAGGGTGAACGAGTAAATCTCGAGTTGGAACTGACCGAGGTGAAGGAAAGTCTGAAGAAGGCCATGTCTGGTGGGGTCACACTGGGTCTTGCTATTGAACCCAAAAATGAGACATCAAGGCCGCAGGTATGGCCACTGCATGGACAAGTTTCTTTAGAAAGCAAGCTGTTTTTTCTTGTATACCTTTCCTTGACTAGAAGTATTATTAATATAGAAACCAACTTGTTTTTTCTTTAGTCTCCAAGCCTCCGGCACAGAACAGTGGAGAACTCTCCAATCTCCAGCTGTGACACAAGTGATGCTGAATGTTCTATACCGGTAAATAGTGCCTCAGCATTAAAACGGCAACCTGCATCAAAAAACTCCCCAGTACGAGGACACGTTCTAAGAAAAGCAAAGGTGAGAGTAGTATTTTATGACCAGAAATCCCATCGGTTAAGTAAAAGGAGTGATTTAACCACTTGCCGACTGCCTAATTAGGAAAATACATCATTACTTTGATGTTAAATACCTTGCTTTGTGCACTGGTCCATATCATTTGGTGGAGGGGGGGGAACATGGTGTGGAGTTGTTTTTCAGGGGTTGGGCTTGCAGTGAAGGGAAGTTAAGGCGTCAGTATACCAAGACATTCTGGACAATTTCATGCTCTGAACTATGTAGGAACAGTTTGGGGATGGCCCCTTCCTGTTCCAACATGACTGCGCACCAGTGCACAAAGCAAGGTCCATAAAGACATGGATGAGTGAGTTTGGGGTGGAGGAACTTGACTGGTATGCACAAAGTCCTGACCTTACCCTGATAGAACACCTTTGGGATGAATTTGAGTGGGGACTGCGAGCCAGGTCATCTCGTCCAACATCCGTGCCCGACATGACAAATGCGCTTCTGGAAGAATGGTCAAACATTCCCATAGACATATGTGTCAAGTGGCACCTTGTGGATGTGCATACCAGTGTGGAAGAGGTGATGGGGGGTGGGGGGAGGGGAAATGGAAGGGGGGGGGGAGGGGAAGGGGGGTGTGGAATGGTTGAAAAAGGTAATGAAAAAATCCGCTATATATCCAAAATCAAAGTTTATTTAAAACAAGTGGAGAGGTACTCACAATTTAAAAGTATGTAGCAGGCAAAAAAGACAAATTTCTCGGTTAACCATCAGCTGTTCAGAGTTGTTTGGGAAGCACAGATTAGGCCACGCCCTACGCATTTCGTCATCGGACGTCTACGGGCTCGGTTAACCGAGAAATTTGTCTTTTTTGCCTGCTACATACTTTTAAATTGTGAGTACCTCTCCACTTGTTTTAAATAAACTTTTTTAAAAACGATCTTACACTATGGGCACCCCTTCTCTCTTTTTATATGATATACTGCGATCCTGAGTCTGCCAGAGATTGCCGCACAGTGGCTTAGACTGTGACTGCCTGATACCCCAGCAGGGGTGAAGTGAGCTGGTGAGTGGCTGCACATTTAGAGCACGGAATCTTATCAGCAGAAGGATTATAAACACGAACATCACATGTACCAAGTTATTGTGCAAATAAGGACTTTTATATGATTTTGACTGCACGAGTGCACTTTAGTAGACTGATTTTGGATATATAGCGGATTTTTTCATTACCTTTTTCAACCATTCCACACTCCCCTTCCCCTTCCCCTCCCCCCCTTCCATTTCCCCTTCCCCCCCCTCCCCCCCACCCCCCATCACCTCTTCCACACTGGTATGCACATCCACAAGGTGCCACTTGACACATATGATATATACAGTAGCACCATGTATGGATTTTATTTTATTTTATGAAGTATATAGCACATATATAGGAAATCACAAGTTTGATAGAGGAACAGCGCCATACCCTTCTACTGTCCCCATTTATGGTGACTGCATGTTGGGTGGCAGCAGTTCCAAATTGTTTGCAATCACATCTCCACTATCTCCACTGCGCGGGTCCACTACTCTTTTCATTCCCATAGACACACTCCTAAACCTTGTGGACAGTCTTTCCAGAAAAGTTGAAGGTGTTATAGCTGCAAAGGGTGGGCCAACTCAATATTGGACCCTACAGACTAAGATTGGGATGCCATTAAAGTTCATGTGTAAAGGCAGGTGTCCCAATACTTTTGGCAATATAGTGTATGTGGGCTTCATTACACCGTTGGTCTCTGGTGCGGAATGACCGAAGAGTGCGTCACACCTAGCTCTGTGATCATTTATATAATTTTTGTATTTATTTTTAGGAATGGGAGCTGAAGAACGGCACATAAACCTCACAACACGTTTTCGTGTAGGAGCCTTAACCAGCATGGACCAAGAGACAATACGACTCAGTGTTTCCAGTACATGAGTACAATGTACTTTGCTTCTTTGTTGTGGAGAACACACATCACAGAGCAGCTGTGAAGGGGGTTGTCCCAGCGGACCAATTATTCTGCCTTGTGAAGACAGGTCCATTCTCTGTGCCGCCGGTCTGATGACCAGCCGACCTCTGCTGACATTACCACTGCGTGCGAGTTGCTGTAATGTTACATGCACAACTTTCTGGCACATAAAAGGGAATGACCGGGAATACCACAAATACAAGTAACTCTCCCACTGCTGCATGAATTGTCTTCATTGTATTGTTTTGCTCTTTGTGTTAAAGACTGGAATATTCTGAGGTTTTCGGTGATAGACTGCCAAATGTCACAGAGTGCCATCAGCCTAATCTTGCACCTTCCAATTTGTACTGCATACCCTGAGAATTTGCTGGCACATAGCAGAGAGGCAGCTATTGACATTATCACACCAATACCCTACTTTTATGTCTACTTACTATGTCTTAAAGCACTGCGAATCCCAAAATGTAAACATTTCAATCATTTTATTATGTGAAATAGCTATGTATAACATTCACAACTGTATGAGTAGAATGACCCACATCTGTACAGAGATATATCGCTGTAAAAAGCAGCCTAATACACTATGACATCAGCCTCATTCAATAAAAGGTTAATATTCTTTAGTGCAGTAAGCTATATGTCAGGGGTCTCCAAACTAAGGCTTGCGGGCCAGATGTGGCCTTTTGCTTGCATTTATCCGGCTCTTGGGGAACTATTACTTTAAGACACTATTCCTGCCACTGATGCCAGCAATGAGATACTATCCCTCCCACTGACAGAAAGGATTGGGGAACTAATTCTCCAACTGACACCAATTATGCAGCACTACTCTTCCCACTGACACCAATGATGTAATTATTTTACTCCCACTGACCACCAAGCCAATAACATTGTTTACTGGGGCATTTTCTACTTTCATTGACCACAGTCCAGCCCCCCCCCCCCCCCCCCCAAAGTTTGAAGGGCGGTAAACTGGCCCCTTGTTCCAAAAGTTTGGAGACTCCTGTTATATACCTTTCAGCAACATAAATCCTAATTGGCTGACCAATCAGGAAGCTGCAAAATGATCTAACTTTAATGAATTTAAAGGCTAAGTTCACCTTTAACGAAAAAAAAAAAAATTCACGTGTTTATGCAGGTAAAAAGTAATGCATTTGAGGTGCTTAGCAAGATGTTACATGTTACACCCTAAATACGGTGGTAACATGTTGCTAAGGGTGGAGATAGCCTTTAATGAAAGGGAAGACAGCTGGGTATGATATCACTACAGTAATCCATGTTTCCTAAGTGGCCACACATAACCCCTTTCTAACTTTGTAAAACTGTCTGCCTTTCTGAGGAATGTCAGAAAATGTAAGATCTGCACCACTTCTTAGGGGTCTCTCCCAGATCTGCTTGCATCAGTTGGAAAGTGCTGGCTAGACCTGGGCACCGTCACCTAATAGTGAACCAGAAAATGTGAGGCTGCACACCTCTTACACTTTGTATTCAAGGGCAGCTTTATTTATACAGTGGCAACCTGTTCCTCTGGTGATGCGTTTTGATCTCCTACTGGAATCATAGAGACATAATTAAGGTGGCCCTACATGGATCAAAATTTGGCCGGTTCAGCAGGGACTGTCCGGATTTCTATCCATGTATGTGCAGGCTGGTTGTACAGAAGTCGATCTACTGATTGACTTCTGTACAACCAGCCTGTCGGGTTTTTCCCAAATGGTCAGCTTTTTGCTGCAGCACTGATCAGTATATTCTGACAGTGGGGAAGTCTTGTCGCTGTCAGAACACAACAGCTCAGCAGGAAGGATTCCCCATCCACATCGAGTGTGTGGATGGGGGAATCGGGTCATTTGTTGAACAAAATGTTTTTTTTTTTTAGAATAATGTATGCGCTGCTTTAGAAGGACAAAACACATTAGGGTAGAGTTGAAGGTCCCTGGCACTTGTTTATTAATGTTACCCTTGATTATGTGGTGTGTGTGGCCTGACATTTTCTTTTTGTAATTTTATCTACTATTTCTGACCATTCTTTCTTTTCAGCGAGTCAACACTGAGTAGATCTGAGCCAGGGGTAAAAGCTTAACATCCCACAGTTGATAAAAGCTTAACATCCCACAGTTCTGTGGGAGATTGTCCTTTTCGTAACTAGACAGACCTTCTTGCATTCCACATTATATTCACAGGTGCTGTGTAGATCCATTTGGTCTTCACTTTTACAAGTCAGTCATTTCAGGCTAGGGAGAGTCTAGCTACTATGTTCACCAGATGAGTCATTGGACAGGGTTTTTGTGCATTGGAAATTCTCTCCTTACAATCAGGATCCTGTCTCAGATAACCCATGTTCTTACAGTATCTGTAAATGTTACCTATGGCTCCTCTATTCAAGCTAACTTTATTTACATAGGACTCTTGCGATGAAAAATGAGCACAGATTGTATCATAAATTTTCAGATGATATTCTATAATGAATCTGTAAATGTATTTTTCCAGAACTACTATAGGCAACACAATTCAATATTAAGCCAACTAAGCACCCATCTACATTTCATTCCACTAAGGTCATTTGTGGCTCTGATTTTCATGTAATGCTAAACAGAATATGGAAGAGGCTCTCTGCCAGGAATTCAGTGTTGTGTATGAGGCATGGGAAATCTTCCTATAAATTAGCTTACTTGTTACTGGGAGGTGCCCTGTCAATTGAAGAGAACAAGCCTTTCCTCAGGGCAGGTTGATTGTCCCGTGTCACCCCTTCCTTGTGCATAGAAGACATTTAGCGTTGAGTGAATTGTGAATGTTTTGTCTACAGTGTTCAATTTGGATGACACACCGCCATGCACCTCTTGAAATGATATATTGTCAAATAATCTGTGCATTTTGCTATAGCTCACCAATCTCCTACCTATCCACGGGGAAGCTATTTGGCCAACTGGTTGTCACTCACCAACATGCTTTACCTCATAACAAACCATCCTCTGCAAACTGCAGAACAGCCACCCACGTCTCTGCACAAAGATACAGGGTTCCCTGTTGAGGGGTCACACTCTCCCCAACTTTATAGTAATGTACTTGAAGACTGGCACTAATTGCCATGCTAATTTAGAACTGAAGCATAGGTGCTGACTGGTAATAATGCCTTGTAAAGTTTTTGTTGCATGGATGAGAGACGTTAGACCCAAGAGACCTGCAAATGTCATAATAGAAAGTTGGAGTCTGGGCACTTCCCCTATATTATGACATGGTGTAATGGAGGGGCCTCTCAATATAATAGGTCTCAGATGGCATTGCCCTTTGAGATGTGGTGGGGGGCATTCAATGCCTAAGTTGATATGTGCCTGTTGCAGGTATACCAGGCTCACTGGATATTTTGAATGTCCTACAGCAACATTCTTACTAGTCATAGGTACCCAACGCGCCTAGGGTTACATTTACTTCAGTTAAAGACGAAGCTTCCCAATCTTCAATCATTGACAAGATCAGTTTAGACTAAAATATGGATTGAACACCTCTTTAAGTCCAAAGATCCAACACAGTTTTTAAAAAATATATTTATTTGTAAATTTCTTCTAACTTTGTTAATGTCTTTTATTTATATCTGTAAATAATCTGTGACAGATACTAAAAAAGAGCCTTTTTGCTCTTGAAAAAGTAACTTGTTGGATTCTTTACCACATGAGGTGATCAATTAAATGATGATTGCGGTGGGGTATCTTAATGAGACAATTTACAACAGCAATTGTCAACTTAGTACGCATCAGGAGGGCCTCAAGTGTCACCTCTGACGTGTCTTAAGTGTAGCACGCCCGAGGGGTGTCCATGACAGCCTGAACCCACAGAAAGTGATTTAAATGGTGCTTGTCATCATTCAGCCTGGAAGAGTCCTAAACCTTGAAGCAATATGTCTGTGGGGAACAGTACCATGGATAAGGTTTTACTTTAAGGCAAAGCGGCATTAAAAAAGACAAAAAAAATAATTCACCTGCCACAGCTGCATGCCACTTTTTATAAGGAAATATTTTTCCTTCTGTCGCATATTATTTGCTGTATTTTGTTGTTATTAGAGGTAGTGAATAAATCTATAAAAAAAAAATAAAAAAAAAAAAAAATTAAGAGGGTTTCAAATAACAACTTTTTAAAATTTTTAACACTAGGAGAATGTTTTTGTTATCTACAGTTAAAGTAGCTATTTGGACTTTTTCTTCTATGTTGTGTAAAATGACACAATTATTAAAACACACCAAAAGTCTGCCAACAAAAGATAAAAACTGAAAAAAAAATATTTATTTTTTATTATATTATAAACTTCTTTTTTCTTTTTTTCTTAATATTTAGATTCCATTCACACTTTTTAACCATTCATTTATGTCCTACTTAAAGTTGCAGAAACTTCAAAGTAGTTCATGCACTACTTTTGATCTGACTTTTAGGCCCCTTTAACACTGCCGCAACTTGAAAGTCGCGTGATTTTACCGCGATTTCAGGGAATGCCTGTGTAAACTTGAGATGTATGGACCTCAACTCACATCAAAGTCGGACTAAAGTTGTACAGGGACTACTTTGAAGTCGGTACGACTTGAAGTTGCGCAGATATGAATTGTTATCATTGGGTATCATGGGGTACGACTTGATGTCCAAAGTCACAGAAAAATTAGCACAAGTGTGAAACTTGAGGGCCATAGACGTCAATGTTAACATAAAAGTCGTTCCTGAATGTTACACAATGTAACTTGTGTGCAACAGTTGGCCATTATCACTGGTCAAAGCCAAAGTTGTATCCAAGCTGCACCCATCCAAAGTTGCACTAAAGTTGCACTCCAAAGGCGGCGCAACTTTGGAGTCGTACAAGTGTGAATGGAGCCTTATGAATGGATTTCTATTTGTAAACAAATGCATTCATGTTACTCTGCTGTGAGTAGAGTGGTGAGTCACCATTGTCCATATTTCACCTGCCAACATTTTGTTTCCCTTGGAATCCATTCAAACATTTATGAATGGGTCTGAAGAGAAATAAACCCATTTGTACCGACATTTCCCTGGAGACAAAACTGCATTGCGTTCTGGAGCACAGTGGCTGCACTTTGGGCACCAGGGAGTTACAGGAAAGTAGAGCTGGCTGAGTAGAAATAATTGCAAAATTCAGAGACTGCTTCATGATTTGACATCCTTTGTCTTGTGGTAGGAGAGCCTATTCTTTCATATCCTGGAACACAGTACAACTGATATATTTATGGTGATAAGAGTTATAATTGGCACAAAAACATCTTCCACTATAATACTACAAACCTATAAAACTTTGATCAGCTGTATATAAGATGGGTAAACTGGTGTACTTGGTTGGCTTAATGAGCCCTATAAATTGAGAGTTATGAATTTGCAGCTGACCACCGGGATTAAAGGAACTGATCTGCATGTCTCCATCCATTACCCCAGATATAGGAGTAAGCCATTGTTTGTGATCTGTGGATACAATGTGAATACCTTTTATTCTATATGGGATTATCCAAGCACAAAAAGTCCATCAGACTAGACATTTATTAAATCTATGTATTTTAGCATAATGAACATAAATGCACAAAAAAAGTAAATGTGTTATGTTTTACAAGCTCACTAACCTGTTAAAATGTCAGGTTTCTGTGATTTGAAAAAATGAGACAAAGATAAATCATTTCGAACTTTTTCCACCTTTAATGTGACCTATAAACTATGGAGGGATGTAAAAATAAAAAAAATAAATAATATGGTTGCATAAGTTTGCACACCCTTAAACTTATACTTATACTGTTGAAGCACCTTTTGATTGTATTACAGCACTCAGTCTTTTTGGGCTAAGAGTCTATCAGAATGGCACATCTTGACTTGGCAATATTTGCCCACTCTTTGCAAAAACACTCCAAATCTGTCAGATTGCGAGGGCATCTCCAATGCACAGCCCTCTTCAGATCACCCCACAGATTTTCAATCGGATTCAGGTGTGGGCTCTGGCGGGGCCATTTCAAAACTGTAGGTTGGGTTCGCACTATCGCCACATGCGGCTCACAGCAGGGGTCCGTTATGTCCTGGTTCACCGTTTCAGGTCTGATTTCAGCCCGAATTTGGGGCTGAATTCAGACCTGAAACAGACCAAAAGACGCACAGGGCTCTTGTGCAAATTTGCACCGGAGCCTCAGCGGAGATATGTGAACCGGCTCCATAGAGAGTCGGTCAAAATCTCCTGCTATTTCCCAGCATCCAATTCGCAATAGTGTGAACCCAGCCTTAATCATCTTCTGGCGAAGCCATTCCTTTGTTGATTTGGATTGATGCTTTGGGTCGTTGTCATGCTGAAAAATAAAGTTACTTTTCATGTTCAGCTTTCTAGCAGAAGCCTGAAGGAATTGTGCCAATATTGACTGGTATTTGGAACTGTTCATAATTCCCTCTACCTTGACCAAGGCCCCTGTTCCAGCTGAAGAAAAACAGCCCCAAAGCATGTTGCTGCCACCACCATGCTTCACGGTGGGTATGGTGTTATTTTGGTGATTTGTAGTGTTCTTTTTGCGCCAAACATATTTTTTGGAATTATAGCCAAAAAGTTCAACCTTGGCTTCGTCAGACCATAACACATTTTCCCACATGCTTTTGGGAGACTTCAGATGTGTTTTTGCTACATTTAGCCGGGCTTGGATGTTTTTCTTCGTAAGAAAAGGCTTCCGTCTTGCCACTGCACCCCATAGCCCGGGCATATGAAGAATACAAGTGATTGTTGTCACATGTAACACACAGCCAGTACTTCCCAGATATTCCTGTAGCTCCTTTAACCACATAAGGACAGAGCCTCGTTTTGAGATTTGGTGTTTACTGTTTTTTGTGCCAGAAAATTACTTAGAACCCCCAAACATTATATATATTTTTTCGAACACCCTAGAGAATAAAATGGCGGTCGTTGCAATACTTTCTGTCACACCGTATTTGCGCAGCGGTCTTACAAGCGCACTTTTTTGGGAAAAAATACACTTATTTGAATTAAAAAAATAAGACAACAGTTAGTTGTTAGAAGTTAGCCCAATTTTTGTTATATTGTGAAAGATGATGTTACGCCGAGTAAATTGAAAAATTTCTACAGGATGCATGTTTTGAGTTAGAGTAGGGGCTATAATTATTGCTCTCGCTCTAACGATCGCGGTAATACCTCACACGTGTGGTTTGAACACCGTTTACATATGCGTGCGTTACTCATGTATGCGTTCACTTCTGCATGCGAGCTTGGCGGGACAGAGCGCATTAAAAATAATATTTTTTTTTTTATTCTTTATTTTTACACTGTTCTTTTTTTTTAAAAAAAATGTGTCACTTTTATTGCTATTACAAGGAATGTAAACCTCCCTTGTAATAGAAAAAAAGCATGACAAGACCTCTTAAATATGAGATCCGGGGTCAAAAAGACCTCAGATCTCATATTTACACTAAAATGCAATTAAAAAAAAAGTCGGTTGAAATTGAAAAAAATAAATAAATGTTCCTTTTAAGAGCTATGGGCGGAAGTGACGTTTTGAGGTCGCTTCCGCCCTGCAATGGTATGGAGCTGGGTGGGGGTCATCTTCCCCTCACTCAGCACCATACCACACAGGGAGAAGGATCCAATCGCCGCTGCCGGCGACGGAGGGCACCGGAGCGCGGTGGGAGGGGGCCCTCTCCCGCCATTGATAAAAGTGTTCTTGCGGTGAATCAGCCGCTGAGACAACTTTTATCTGGAAGCCGACCGCCCGCTGAAGAAGTGGATACCGGGTTATGGCAGCTAGCTGCTGCCATAACAATGACATTCCACTTCAAACAACCGACGTATAACGACGGCGGGCGGTCGGCAAGTGGTTGATGTTGCTCTAGGCCTCTTGACCAGTTTTCTTCTCGTCTTTTCATCAATTTTGGAGGGACGTCCAGTTCTTGGTAATGTTGTGCCATATTTTCTCCACTTGATGATGACTGTCTTCACTGTGTTCCATGGTATATTTAATGCCTTGGAAATTCATTTGTGCCCTTCTCCTGACTGATGGCTTTTAACAATAAGATCCCTCTGATGCTTTGGAAGCTCCATGGCTTTTACTGAAGGATGCGACTAAGAAAATGTCAGGAAAGACCTACTAGAACAGCTGAACTTTTATTTGGGGTTAATCAGAGGCACTTTAAATGATGGCAGGTGTGTACTGACTCTTATTTAACATTAGTTTGGATGTGATTGCTTAATTCTGAACACAGCTACATCCCCAGCTATAAGCGGGTGTGCACACTTATGAAACCACATTATTTTATTTTTACTCCTCCCCCCCCCCCCCTAAAAGATTTCAGTTTGTTTTTCAATTGAGTTGTACAGTTTATATGTTTATTTAAAGGTGGAAATGTATCCATGTATGGGCAGGCTGATTGTACCTAAGTCAATCCATCGATTGGCTTGGATACAACCAGCCTGTCAGGTTTTTACATACAATTACTGCCGGCTGCTACCAGTAACTGTGCTCTCCTGGCCGGGAGATGACAGTTGAAGAGTCAAATAGGACTGGTTCTTGGTGCTGCAATACATAGGGGTTGATTTACTAAAGGCAGCTAGTCTGTGCACTGCAAGTGCAGTTGTTCTAGACCCGAGGAGAACATGCAAGGAGAATAAAAAATAGCATTTTTGATTGCACAGGATTGGATGATATAAATCAGCAGAGCTTCCCCTAATTTCAGAGCGTCCCCTCAGATCTAGCGCAACTACTTGCAGTACACAGTATAATTGCCTTTAGTAAATCAGCCTCATAGTTTTTATTTCAGACACTGTATTAAAAAAAAAAGGGGGTCGCTATGTGGCTGGGAATTATGTGATTTGTATATGATATGACAGGTCCGTAAAAATATGTGCTTTATGCTTATGCTTTACGCAACACATTCAAAAGTTGTTGTTTTTTTTTTTTGTTTTTTTTTGTTTTTTATGTGAATATGTTTTTATAATTATTTTGTTGGTTCTTTTTACCTACTGGATTTTTTCTTAAAGGAACTTTTTATAAGGCTTATTGTTTTTGTAGATATTTTTATGTAAAATTATTGCTGGCGTTAATGCAGTGTGCTCTCTGTATGTACATAGTGTTTTTTTTTTGTGCAAATGCTGTTTTCATTCAGTGCCGCTATTACCGAATATTGCTTTTTGGCAGGCAAGTTAGGTTGCCATTTTGGATCAGTATTCAAAAGCGTCTGAACTGTATTTCCTATCACGGCTAGGTTCTCCTTGTCTTGTTTCTCATGCCAGCTGATGGGTTGCTGTAAGGCCAAGCAAACATTTCTCTTACATGAATCTTTTTGTTGCCAAACCAGATCTAACCAATTGACAATCTAGATGTGTTTTGTACCCTTAGTGCTTACCCTTAATACCCTATGAATAAGTACTAAAGGTGTGAAACATATCAAGGTTTGTGTTTGATGCCAATATAAGATGCCCTTTGTGTTTCAGTAAACACCTACCAATATTACAAGACACCACCACAAGTTTCCTCTGCTTAACCGGTTAGCGATAATTTTGAATGGTCCTTTACTGATTTTGCTTGGTTTTTAGATTTTTTGGTTGTTCATTGTCCTTTATACAGGGACAGCCAAAGGGTGCTATTATTTGCACATTGGAAGACCTTCTCTTATGTGTCCCTTGTCATGGTGGTCCCTTTCCCACCAAACCTCAACTCTTTTACCTGCTACGTGTCTGAGTGGTCATTCTTTCCTCTTGTAGTATGGATTGACTATTTACAGTCTGCCCCAGGGTGGCCATGCTTACAACCCTATAAACACATACCATTCATTTCCACAATTTGTGGCCATCTTATTCAGTTCCTGTCATGAATGTAATGCATTTCTTCTTTGTGTGTGTTTTTGTCGTAGAGGCCTTTCCTTAATAACCTGGTGTAAATAGCCTTGGTGTGCAGTAACCCATAGCAACCTATCAGAAATAAGTTTTCATTGGGCTTGCAACAGTAACACAATAAAAACTGATTCCAGTTGCCAAGGGTTACAGCACTGCCTTTGTACACCATGGTATTACATAATGTGCAGAGAGTTGCTGAGCATCCTGGTCAGACTTTTATGTGTGTGTAAATACATCCATTTTTATGGGACATATTTAATTTTTAAGATGCATATTTTATTTAAAAAAAAGACATGTCTACTTGATATGAAAGTGGATTCAACTGATTATTGTATTTTAGACTATTCTTTAAATATTTCTGTACACTGTATTAATATGGACTTGCACTTAGTTTGAGTGCTTACGCAGTAATGTGCACTAATAAAATTAATTTACAGAAATTTGGAGTGGATGTTTGCTTTTAAAATAACAATCTGTCCTGGTAAATGTGCTGCTGCAATAAATGTTTTCCCAATTTCCTGTCCTAATTCATAGTCAATCAGGGAATCTTTGTGCTCGCTGGAAACACAGAATATAGTCCACTCAATTTAACCAAAGAAGTAAGAGAAAACGAATTCCCAAACCGGGAATGAATATTTAGAACATAAATAATAAAACATGTCACCACATGTGAACAGTTTGCACAACTTGAATATGTAATGATAAAGTCCGAACAATTAATATCTCAAAGTGTCCACTCAGTTTGTCTTAAAGAGGTTGTAAAACCTTGGGAAAATAAAACATAAAACAAAAGAAAAACAAACAGTGCAAGACAAAGGCATAAATAGTATGCATCGCATACTAGCTCATTGTGAAATACCTCAAAACAATGCCCTGAATCGGCATCGGTACTCCAAGTACAGGCCGACATCTTCCACCGGAGTTACTTCACGGCTCCGACGCTGTGATTGGCCGGAGCCGCGATGACATCACTCCCGCACCTGCGTGTGGGAGCTGCCAGTCACGGCACGAGTACCACGGCACCAGCGGGCCGTTTCTTCAACGCGCATGCGCTGATGACGTCGGCAGCAGCACATATACTGAATATCTCCTAGAGTGTGCAAGTTTAGGAGATATTCACGGTACCAACAGGTAAGCCTTGTTATAGACTTACCTTGTAGGTAAAAGTGGTGTAACAGAGTTTACAACCACTTTAAGCTGGTCATACACATACAGTGGGGACGGAAAGTATTCAGACCCCCTTACATTTTTCACTCTTTGTTATATTGCAGCCATTTGCTAAAATCATTTAAGTTCATTTTTTTCCTCATTAATGTACATACAGCACCGCATATTGACAGAAAAACACAGAATTGTTGACATTTTTGCAGATTTATTAAAAAAGAAATCACATGGTCCTAAGTAGGGTTGTCCCGATACCGATACTAGTATCGGTATCGGCACCGATACCGAGCATTTGCCCAAGTACTTGTACTCGGGCAAATGCTCCCGATGCTTCCGCCGATACCTGGAAGACAGCTGTGATCGGCGCGTGGGGGATTCTCCCCCAGCGGCTTTCACCAGCTTTAGTGACATACAGCGGTGATCGCTCACAGCTGACTGTCACTGCATCCTCCTCCATGCCCCCTCCTTTCCTCTCTCCTTATCTGTCCCCTCCGTTCCTCTCTCCTTATCTGTCCCCCTCCGTTCTCCCCCTCCGTTCCTCTCTCCTTATCTGTCCCCTCCGTTCTCCCCCTCCGTTCCTCTCTCCTTATCTGTACCCCTCCGTTCCTCTCTCATAGTTACATAGTTACATAGTAGGTGAGGTTGAAAAAAGACACAAGTCCATCAAGTCCAACCTATGTGTGTGATTATGTGTCAGTATTACATTACATATCCCTGTATATTGCGGTCATTCAGGTGATTATCTAATAGTTTCTTGAAGCTATCAATGCTCCCCGCTGAGACCACCGCCTGTGGAAGGGAATTCCACATCCTTGCCGCTCTTACAGTAAAGAACACTCTACGTAGTTTAAGGTTAAACCTCTTTTCTTCTAATTGTAATGAGTGGCCACGAGTCTTATTAAACTCTCTTCTGCGAAAAAGTTTTATCCCTATTGTGGGGTCACCAGTACAGTATTTGTAAATTGAAATCATATCCCCTCTCAAGCGTCTCTTCTCCAGAGAGAATAAGTTCAGTGCTCGCAACCTTTCCTCATAACTAAGATCCTCCAGACCCTTTATTAGCTTTGTTGCCCTTCTTTGTACTCGCTCCATTTCCAGTACGTCCCTCCTGAGGACTGGTGCCCAGAACTGGACAGCATACTCCAGGTGCGGGCGGACCAGAGTCTTGTAGAGCGGGAGAATTATCGTTTTATCTCTGCAGTTGATCCCCCTTTTAATGCATGCCAATATTCTGTTTGCTTTATTAGCAGCAGCTTGGCATTGCATGCCATTGCTGAGCCTATCATCCACTAGGACCCCCAGGTCCTTTTCCATCCTAGATTCCCCCAGAGGTTCTCCCCCCAGTGTATAGATTGCATTCATATTTTTGCCACCCAAATGCATTATTTTACATTTTTCTACATTGAACCTCATTTGCCATGTATTCGCCCACCCCATTAATTTGTTCAGGTCTTTTTGCAAGATTTCCACATCCTGCGGAGAAGTTATTGCCCTGCTTAGCTTAGTATCGTCTGCAAATACAGAGATTGAACTGTTTATCCCATCCTCCAGGTCGTTTATGAACAAATTAAATAGGATTGGTCCCAGCACAGAACCTTGGGGAACCCCACTACCCACCCCTGACCATTCTGAGTACTCCCCATTTATCACCACCCTCTGAACACGCCCTTGTAGCCAGTTTTCAATCCATGTACTCACCCTATGGTCCATGCCAACGCACCTTATTTTGTACAGTAAACGTTTATGGGGAACACTGTCAAATGCTTTTGCAAAATCCAGATACACCACGTCTACGGGCCTTCCTTTATCTAGATGGCAACTCACCTCCTCATAGAAGGTTAATAGATTGGTTTGGCAAGAACGATTCTTCATGAATCCATGCTGATTACTGCTAATGATATCATTCTTATTACTAAAATCTTGTATATAGTCCCTTATCATCCCCTCCAAGAGTTTACATACTATTGATGTTAGGCTAACTGGTCTGTAATTCCCAGGGATGTTTTTTGGGCCCTTTTTAAACATTGGTGCTACATTGGCTTTTCTCCAATCAGCTGGTACCATTCCAGTCAATAGACTGTCTGTAAAAATTAGGAACAACGGTCTGGCAATCACCTGACTGAGTTCCCTAAGTACCCTCGGATGCAAGCCATCTGGTCCCGGTGATTTATTAATGTTAAGTTTCTCAAGTCTAATTTTAATTCCGTCCTCTGTTAACCATGTAGGTGCTTCCTGTGTTGTGTCATGAGGATAAACACTGCAGTTTTGGTTACTGAAGCCCCCCGATTCACTCGTGAAGACTGAGGAGAAGAATAAATTCAATACCTTTGCCATCTCCCCATCCTTTGTAACCAGATGTCCTTCCTCATTCTTTATGGGGCCAATATGGTCTGTCCTCCCTTTTTTACTGTTTACATACTTAAAGAATTTCTTGGGATTTTTTTTGCTCTCCTCCGCTATGTGTCTTTCATGTTCTATCTTAGCCATCCTAATTGCACCCTTACATTTCTTATTGCATTCTTTATAAATTCTGAATGCTGTGGATGATCCCTCAACCTTTTATTTTTTGAAGGCCTTCTCCTTTGCTTTTATATGCATTTTTACATTGTAGCTAAGCCATCCAGGATGTTTGTTCGCTCTTTTAAATTTATTACCCAATGGGATACATTGGCTAATGCCCTTATTTAATATGCTCTTAAAGCAAACCCATCTCTCCTCCGTATTCTTTGTTCCTAATATTTTATGCCAATTTATGCCTTTTAGCAAGGTTTGTAGTTTAGGGAAGTTGGCTCTTTTGAAATTCAGTGTCTTTGTGTTCCCTTCATGTTTCCTATTTGTGTGATTTATACTGAAACTAATTGACCTGTGATCGCTGTTACCTAAATTGCCCCGTATTTCCACATCTGTTATCAGGTCTGTATTGTTGGTAATCAGTAGATCTAGTAAGGTTTTATTTCTAGTTGGTGCGTCTACCATCTGACCCATAAAATTGTCCTGCAAGACACTAAGGAACTGGCGAGCCTTAAATGAATGCGCGGTTCCCTCCGCCCAGTCTATGTCTGGATAATTAAAATCCCCCATTATGATAACACTTCCCATCCTTGCTGCTAATCCAATTTGTGATAGGAGATCCGTCTCCACTTCCTCCCTCAGGTTAGGGGGCCTATAGCATACTCCCAGTATTATTTTCCCCTTAGCTTCATCCCTTTGGAGCTCTACCCATAAAGATTCCACCTCCTCCCTAGCCCCCTCAGTGATGTCATCTCTCACATTCACTTGTACATTATTCTTGATATATAGGCATACCCCTCCCCCTTTTTTACCCACTCTATCCTTGCGGTATAGGGTATACTGTGTCTCTCCGTTCTCCCCCTCCGTTCCTCTCTCCTTATCTGTCCTCCTCCGTTCTCCCCCTCCGTTCCTCTCTCCTTAACTTGTCCCCCTCCGCTGTCCCCTCCGTTCCTCTCTCCTTATCTGTCCCCCTCTGTTGTCCCCTCCGTTCCTCTCTCCTTATCTGTCCCCCTCCGTTTCCCCCCTCCGTTCCTCTCTCCTTATCTGTCCCCCTCCGTTCTCCCCCTCCGTTCCGCCGTCCTCCTCCTCCTCCTTCCTTTGTGTATGGATAGAGTCAGCTGACTCTGTCCATTCACATAACTGAAACATTGTAATCTCCAGTGATTACGATGTGTCAGTTTATGAATGGAGAGGAGCCGCTGTCTTCTCTCCATTCATTCTCAGTGCAGCTGAGGCTGCAGAGAAAGGGACTGGGGAATCTCTATCCTCTGTCTCTTTCTCTGTCTCAAGGGGGAGATATCAGAGGTCTGTTAAGACCCCTGATATCTCCCCAAAGCCCCCCAAAAGGGCTGATTAAAAAAAAACAAAACAATAAAGAATAAAAAAATATTATTGTAAAAAATAAAAATTGTAAAAAAAAAAACAAAAAAAAAAACACACACACATACAACGTTCACCCCCCGCCCAAAAAAAATAGCAAAAAAAAAAAAACTGTCACGTGACATTAAAAAAAAAGTATCGGTAATCGGTATCGGCGAGTACATGAAAAAAAGTATCGGTACTTGTACTCGGTCCTAAAAAAGTGGTATCGGGACAACCCTAGTCCTAAGTATTCAGACCCTTTGCTCAGTATTTAGTAGAAGCACCCTTTTGATCTAATACAGCCATGAGTCTTTTTGGGAAAGATGCAACAAGTTTTTCACACCTGTATTTGGGGATCCTCTGCCATTCCTCCTTGCAAATCCTCTCCAGTTCTGTCAGGTTGGATGGTAAATGTTGGTGGACAGCCATTTTTAGGTCTCTCCAGAGATGCTCAATTGGGTTTAAGTCAGGGCTCTGGCTGGGCCATTCAAGAACAGTCAGAGTTGTTGTGAAGCCACTCCTTCATTATTTTAGCTGTGTGCTTAGGGTCATTGTCTTGTTGGAAGGTAAACCTTCAGCCCAGTCTGAGGTCCTGAGCACTCTGGAGAAGGTTTTCGTCCAGGATATCCCTGTACTTGGCTTCATTCATCTTTCCGTCAATTGCAAGCAGTCGTCCTGTCCCTGCAACTGGAAAACACCCCCGCAGCATGATGCTGCCACCACCATGCTTCACTGTTGGGACTGTATTGGACAGGTGATGAGCAGTTTTCTCCACACATACCACTTAGAATTAAGGCCAAAAAGTTCTATCTTGGTCCCATCAGACCAGAGAATCTTATTTCTCACCATCTTGGAGTTCAGGTGTTTTTTTAGCAAACTCCATGCGGGCTTTCATGTGTCTTGCACTGAGGAGAGGCTTCCGTCGGGCCACTCTGCCATAAATCCCCGACTGGTGGAGGGCTGCAGTGATGGTTGACTTTCTACAACTTTCTCCCATCTCCCAACTGCATCTCTGGAGCTCAGCCACAGTGATCTTTGGGTTCTCACCAAGGCTCTTCTCCCCCGATAGCTCAGTTTGGCTGGACGGCCAGCTGTAGGAAGGGTTCTGGTCATCCCAAACGTCTTTCATTTAAGGATTATGGAGGCCACTGTGCTCTCAGGAACCTTACGTGCAGCAGAAATGTTTTTGTAACCTTGGCCAGATCTGTGCCTTGCCACAATTCTCTCTGAGCTCTTCAGGCAGTTCCTTTGACCTCATGATTCTCATTTGCTCTGACATGCACTGTGAGTTGTAATGTCTTATTTAGACAGGTGTGTGGCTTTCCTAATCAAGTCCAATCAGTATAATCAAACACAGCTGGACTCAAATGAAGGTGTAGAACCATCTCAAGGATGATCAGAAGAAATGGACAGCACCTGAGTTAAATATATGAGTGTCACAGCAAAGGGTCTGAATACTTAGGACCATGTGATATTTCAGTTTTTCTTTTTAATAAATCTGCAAAAATGTCAACAGTTCTGTGTTTTTCTGTCAATATCGGGTGCTGTGTGTACATTAATGAGGAAAAAATGAACTTAAATGATTTTAGCAAATGGCTGCAATATAACAAAGAGTGAAAAATTTAAGGGGATCTGAATATTTTCCGTCACCACTGTAAATATTAAGAATAGGTGTTTTTCCACTTATCGCGCTGAGGAATCCTTATAATCAGCTTCACAGAACACATACATACAGTATACAGGAAAATTCAGCTGTGGTTCAAGTAGGACCAGAGCTAGAAGGAAGGCTCCAAAAGGAAACTCACTGCAGCATATGTATAAGCAGATTTTATTAATGCAAAAAAGTTTTAACAATATCAAAAATATGAAAAAGTCAAACCTTCACCACACCAAGTAAAACATTCATGACAGCATTGTCATGAATACTAAAAACAACCCGGGCTCTCAGCCATTCAATCCACACATACCAGGGAACTGAGGAGGGCTAGTAGTGTATAAGAGCAAAAAACAGCAATGATGGGCGGTCCCTGGTGGCCGTGATGAAAGGGGGAGCCAAGAACAGATGACTGGTAAGAGGGGACCGAGGATGTCAGCAAGTCCTTGTAAAAATGAACCACTGGAAGATATGGCAGTATAGGTGGTTTGGGACAGCTGACTTTGAAACAGGCACTGAGATCCATGGACGAGCAGGGAACAGAGACAGTGTTGCGAAGCCAACAACCAGTACATGGATGGCAGGGGGAGCAGAAGGGAGAGAGAAAGGTGATACAACTGCAATGCAGGTTGGGGTGTAGCCACACGGCGTTGGTGAGTGTAAAACAGTTGTTAAGTGGATTCGGGAACTATGTCCCATGAACAGTCTCAACTAATGTTCCGCAAGATCTCAATTTCCACCGACCCTGCTGTATCCTGGTGACGGTAGTCCTGTGCAGCTCCCCCTCAGTGGTCTCCGATGTGCCTGCGGATGTCAGTGCTGGGATGCTGATGCTTTGCAGAAAGTCTTCATGGGCGCGGTCAGATCCACATGGAGCGGTGTGGAGTAGCAGATGAACTAGCCATAGAATGAGCGAGAGAGCTCGGTCACATGATGTGAAGACATCAATGCATTGTGCACTCACCGGGTCACGTGAGCTTCTTCAGAACACCGTGGAGATTCGTATTTGGGCTTATAATGGGTTGTGAAGGCACCCCCCCTTTAAACATTTCCCTGCTAATTCCCACAGAAGTAAAGACCCACATCATGATTTAACAGGTAGATCAAATAATAATACGTGAGTGTAATACGTTTTGGATACAGTAACATGCACATCTCATAAGAGGGCCCAATTTTTATTCTCTGATCCAACTGGGCAATCATCCAGAACTACATAAAAGCAGGGATCCACAGCAGGTTAACCACTTCAGCCCCGGAAGAATTTACCCCCTTCCTGACCAGAGAACTTTTTGCTATTCGGCACTGCGTCGCTTTAACTGACAATTGCGCGGTTGTGCGACGTTGCACCCAAACAAAATTGACGTCCTTTTTTCCCCACAAATAGAGCTTTCTTTTGGTGGTATTTGATCACCTCTGTGGTTTTTATTTTTTGCGCTATAAACAAAAATAGAGCGACAATTTTGAAAAAAACGCATTATTTTTTACTTTTTGCTATAATAAATATCCCCCAAAAATATATAAAAAAACAATTTTTTACCTCAGTTTAGGCCGATACGTATTCTTCTACATATTTTTGGTAAAAAAAATCGCAATAAGCGATTATTGATCGGTTTGCGCAAAAGTTATAGCGTTTACAAAATAGGGGATTGTTTTTTGCCATTTTTATTAAAAAAAATGTTTTTTTAAATGGCGGCGATCAGCGATTTTTATCGTGACTGCAACATTATGGCGGACACATCGGACATTTTTGACACATTTTTGGGACCATTGTCATTTATACAGCAATCAGTGCTATAAAAATGCATTGATACCTGTATAAATGACACTGGCAGTGAAGGGGTTAACCACTAGCGGGCGGGGAGGGGTTAAATCAGTACTAGGGAGTGATTACTAACTGTCAGGGGGATGGGCTGTAAGTGAGACGTCACTGATATCTGCTCCGATGACAGGGAGCAGAGATCGAGTGACTCTGTCACTAGGCAGAACGGGGAGATGCTGTTTACAACAGCATCTCCCCGTTCGTCCTCTCCGTGAGGCGATCGCGGGTATGCCCGCGGCGATCGAGTCCACGGGACCCGCAACCCGACTCACGGAGCTTGCCGCGCGCGCACCCGCTGGCCGCCTCTTAAAAGGGAACGTACAGGAACGTGATTTTGCCTGTACGAGCCCTTTTGCTGACGTAAATGTATGTGAGGCGGTCGGCAAGCGGTTAAACTAAACAAAATACAGAAAAAAAAATCTTCACATTTGAACCTAAATCTAAATTTTAATTTAAATGTTCCTGTATATTGCTTACCTTGGCTCCAGGAACCCCACCCCCTAGTTGGGGTAAGTCGTGATGTATTCTATGAATACACGTTAAGTGAGTTTTTTTCCCTTTTTTATACCCCTTTTTTGTCACAGTGCCTTGAAAAAGTATTCATACACCTTGAAATTTTCCACATTTTCTCATGTTACAACCAAAAAAGTAAATGTATTTTATTGGGATTATATGTGATAAAACACAAAGTGGCACATAATTGTGAAGTGGAAGGAAAACATTAAATGGTTTTCAATATATTTTTTACAAATGAATATCTGAAAAGTGTGGTGTGCATTTGTATTCAGCCCCCTTTACTCTGATACCCCTAACTAAAATCTAGTGGAACCAATTACCTTCAGAATTCACCTAATCAGTAAATATTGTTAATATTTAATTGTGTAATTTAATCTCAGTATAAATACAGCTGTTCTGTGAAGCCTTCAGAGGTTTGTTAGAGAACCTTGGTGAACAAACAGCATAATGAATGTCAAGAAACACACCAGACAGGTCAGGGATAAAGTTGTGGAGAAGTTTAATGCAAGGTTAGGTTATAAAAAAAATATCTCAAGCATTGAACATCTCACAGAGCACTCTTTATTCCATCATCCAAAAATGGAAAGAGTATGGCCAGTGGCGGCTGGTGCTCAAAATTTTTTGTACGAACTGACAAATTCTGAAAAATGCTGAAAAAAACCATGCCCATGAAATGCAGCCACCGTGCCCATCAAATGCAGCCACTGTGCCCATCATATGCAGCAGTGGCAGGTGGTGCTCAAAATTTTGGGGGGGGGGCGCAAACGAACTGAAAAATACTGAAACAAAAATATCAAATGCAGCCTCATTGTGCCACCATATGCAGCCACTGTGCCCATCATATGCAGCCAACTGTGCCCATCATATGCAGCCAACTGTGCCCATTATATGCAGCCAACTGTGCCCATCATATCCAGCCACTGTGCCCATCATATGCAGCCAACTGTGCCAAGCAAATGCAGCCACTGTGCCCATCATATGCAGCCAACTGTGCCCAGCAAATGCAGCCACTGTGCCCATCATATGCAGCCAACTGTGCCCATAATATGCAGCCAACTGTGCCCATCATCTGCAGCCACTGTGCCCATCATATGCAGCCAACTGTGCCCATCATATGCAGCCACTGTGACACCCGCCTGCCCACTTGCTTACTCTCTCGCTGTCTGCCCGGCACTTACCCCATCGTTGTGGCGGGTCAGGCAGCGGGTGACAGCGGCGAGCTGTGGGACGGGTAGCCCGGGTCAGGCGGTGGCTCCTGTGTCCTCCGTGCATCTCTTTATGCCTTCTGCTAGGCGGCCAATGGGATTGCTTGTGCCTTCAGCCAAACAGGTGACAGGTATTAGTCCCGCGCCTCCTGATTGGCTGAGAGGCGCTTCAGTGTTAGAAAATGGAATATTCATTCGCTTTTCTAACACACATGGGTGGACTGCGAGCGCAATGCTTTGCGCTCCAAGTTCACCTTTTTTTTAAGCCTATTAGAGCCTATAGCTCTAATCGGGTGCTTAAAAAAAACACCCCTGCTGCTGGAATTCAGGCACCCCGCATCCAAAAAGGGTCCGGACGCCTGACTAGGGGATGGCAGCGGTGGCCATGGATAGATTCATGCTATGCATGAATCTATCCATAATACATATAGGGGGGTGGCCGGAGAGAGGGGATGACGCCTGTACACCCTTAATGGACGCACCCTCACTGAGTATGGCACAACTGCAAACCTACCAAGACATGGCCGTCCACCTAAACTGACAGGCCGGGCAAGGAGAGCATTAATCAGAGAAGCAGCCAAGAGGCCCATGGTAACTCTGGAGGAGCTGCAGAGATCCACAGCTCATGTGGGAGAATCTATCCACAGGACAACTATTAGTCGTGCACTCCACAAATCTGGCCTTTATGGAAGAGTCGCAAGAAGAAAGCAATAATAAGTCCCTTTGCAGTTTGTGAGAAGCCATGTGGGGGACACAGCAAACAGGTGGAATAACGTGCTCTGGTCAGATGTGACCAAAATGTAACTTTTTGGCCTAAAAGAAAACTAACACAGCACATCACCCTGAATACACCATCCCCACCATGCAACATGGTGGCAGCATCATGTTGTGGGGATGCTATTCTTCAGCAGAGACAGGGAAGCTGGTCAGAGTTGATGGGAAGATGGATAGAGCCAAATATAGGGCAATCTTAGAAGAAAGCCTGTTGGAGTCTGCAAAAGACTAGAGACTGGGGCGGAGGTTCACCTTCCATCAGGACAACGACCCTAAACATACAGCCAGAGCTACAATGGGTTGGTTTAGATCAAAGCATTTTCATGTGTTAGAATGGCCCAGTCAAGGTCCAGACCTAAATCCAATTAAGAATCTGTGGCAAGACTGGAAAGTTGCTATTCACAGACGCTCTCCATCCAATCTGACAGAGCTTGAGCTATTTTGCAAAGAAGAATGGGCAAAAATGTCACTCTCTAGATTTGCAAAGCTGGTAGAGACATCCCCAAAAAAGACTTGCAGCTGTAATTGCAGTGAAAGGTGGTTCTACAAAGTATTGACTCAGGGGGGCTGAATACAAATGCACGTCACACTTTTCACATATTTACATTTACAGTTTACGTTTACATTTACAGTAAACATTTTTGAAAACCATTTATCATTTTCCTTCCACTTCACAATTATGTGCCACTTTGTGTTGGTTTATCACATAAAATCCCAATAAAATACATTTACATTTTTGGTTGTAACATGACAAAATGTGAAAAATTTAAGGGGTGTGAATACTTTTTCAAGGCACTGTATTAGATGTCTTCTCTCCATGTTAGTTGATTCTCTTTAGTTTTCCCTGGAATCATGCACAAGGGAAAGCACACACTTCAAAACATAAGAGAACAAAGGGAGGCACACAACTAGCGCAGTAAAACGCTTTATTAAGTGCATCCTCACGCACAGGTCACAGAAAAATCCTGGCCAGGGATACATGTTTCCTTACAGCCTCTCTCTGCAGGTTGTGCAGGCAGGGGAAAGGATCACATGCAGTCCCAGCTGAGGTCTGCTCCACAGACACCCCCTTTCTCCAGAGATTTGAGAAAGGGGGGCACGCCCCTGAAACGTGCTTCGTCATGGCAACCCAGGAAGCTTGATCGAGGAGTGGTCAGCAAACCTACATATGTTGACAGTGGTTTGTTGTGGAGCACACCCCAGCTGGGAGGGCATGTGATCTTTTTCCCTGACTGCCTGCAAAGCCTACAGTGAGAGAGGCTATTATAAAACACATTGTAACCCTGACCAGCATTCTTCTGTGATCTATATGGAATGTTTAAAGGCGACACCTGATCTGGTTAATGTGAGTGTATTTGATTTATTTATCTTTTTAATTTAATAAAGTGTTTTACTGCACTAGTTGTGCGCTTCCCTTTGTTCTCTTATACACATAAATATTTGCTGCTAGGCTGAATGAGAGAAATCTGTTGATTTTCCCCTATCACACTAAACGTTGTAGAAGATGCATAAATCTCCCGCTGCCAGCTATTGTATTCTGCCACTTGCCACCCTCGGTTGTCAGAATTCCTGACCAGTGACTGGAGCTGAACTTTTTTCCACCTGACTCCTTCAGTTTGAGTTTATCGAGCCTGGTGATGTCAGTAGGGCCACCAAAGGCTCAAATTTCATCCAATCCATTGGAACCAGATGAAATTTGTACCATGTATGGTTAGCTTTAATCTGAAGTTTAAATAAGCTGCCGCCAGATTCAGAGGGCTGTACTGTACACAGGCCTTCAGGTGGGTCCGCAGCCTCACAAAGTACCCTCCTGCACAATCTCTGAATCTACTAGCTAAAGTGAGGATGGGGGGCATGGTGGCGTGGCATTATTGCAAATTATGGCAAAATTACTTTGCAATCTTTCAGTGATTACAGCTCTAGGCTTTTTTTCAGTCACAGTATTGCCATCTTCTTACACATCCAGCATCTGGTTTCAAGCATTGGGAGGCCAGTAAAATCACAACTCCGAGTCGTGTGCCCTTATACAGATGCCAGGAGTTCACCCTGTACTCCATATGCTCGACAGGCAATGCACAATTGCTAGGAAAAAAGAACATGGGGTGTTTTGCCAAGAGAGACACTCAAAGGGGTTCATTTACTAAAAGCAAATAGACTGTGCAGCTGCACTGTACAAGAGCAGTTGCTCCAGTGCTTGGTTAATGAGGTAAACATTCACTTTGCAAAGAATACCCAATCATGTGCAAGGAAAATTAAAAAAAAAAAAATTAAAAATGTTTGCTTGCACATGATTGTATGATGGAAGTCAGCAGAGCATCTGCTTATTTACTATGCCGTGGAGCAACTGCTCATGCAGAGCAACTGCTTTGCCTTTAGTAAATCAACCCCAAAGTCTCTAACCAAAATACTCTGCCTACTACCATTTTTTTACAACTTCTGTTCTGCTTTCAAAGGTATCTGTCAGAATAGGAAAATAGGAGTTGTAATTGCCTTTGGAGAGTTACTAGCCAGATTTTGGGTGTACGAAAATTAAAATACTGCTTTTATCTATGTAGCCGGTTCTTGACCCTGCCGGGTACTGTCCCCAACACCCCTTGCCCAATACTGTAACAAGATAGGGTTGCCACCTCATCCCTTTAAACCCAAACACATATTAATTACACCGGTTCTGAGGCTAATTTAATGCAGATAAGGCACTAAGTGAGTTTAATTACCACCTTAATCAGAACCTGTGTAATTAATAATTGGGCTTTAAGGGATTATGTGGCAACCCTATACCAAGAATAAAGGGTGGGGTCAAGAATTGACTTCAGAGAGAAAGTCAGTGTTTGCATATTAGAGCACCTCAGGTGTCAGAGCACCCACAGAGCACTAGAGAGCAAAATCTGGTGCAGCTCTGCATGGTAGCCAATTGGCCTTTAACTTCAGTTTGTTCAATTAAGCTTTGACAAAAAACATTGAAAGCTGATTGGTTTCTATGCAGAGCTGCACCAGATTTTGCACTCATCTTTATTTTGGTAAATCAACCCCAATGTGTAGACATCTGGAAAATGCCTACTATTGTTTGCAAGGACCATCAGACTAAAAGCTTCCAGTCATTTCGAGTTTCCTTTATTTAAAATATAGAATGTCAATTTTAGGATAAAATATTAATTTATTACATATAAAATCAAGTATCACAACAAAAAGTTTTAAAAAGATGTGGGGGAAGATCAATACAGTAATGAAATACTTGTAGACTTCCAAAGAGGTTACTGGTTAGAGATTTGTTCACAGATTTCTTCAACAGTTTTGTGATCAAGGGACTGCTTCTTCAGGAGTGTAAATCTATAAAGTAAACAGTATAAATCAAACAATCATAAAAAATATACATCTCTTATATAATACATCAAATAACATATACAGTAAATACAACGAAACAGCAAAAACAGGCATAGCTGCTTACCAATTGCACACATCAGACACAAAAAACTCCCCCCACGGTGGACATGGAGAAGAAAAGAGGAGGATGGAAATAAAGGGGTGGGGGTGGGGGGGACAAACTATAGCACAAGGGCCAATATAAGCACATAATAAATGCCATACCTAAACTATCACACTAGAAGGTGTGATGTGGCACCAAGGGGGAGGGGAAAAAGAAGACAAGCCAGCCACAGAAAGAGTTCTCTCATGTAGCAAAGATGCAAAGTCACATTGCTCAGTGGACAGCTGCTATCAGTTGTATCCATTCAGGATGACGGTACAGCCGGTATGGTCTGAAAAGACAGGGCAGAGATAGTGTGTCAGTAAATGGAGGTACTGCGATTACGAGGGCCGACGAGCGGCCATGGTGTAATTCAGTACATACCTGATAGTAATGAATTCGGGCATCCCCTAGGGTTGCCACCTGTCCGGGATTCACCCGGACAGTCCGGGTTTTAAATTCTGTGTCCGGGTTTTAGTCCACCTGAAACCCGGACACATCAGTGGCAGCCCTGCAGCACCAGTCCTCCTATCCACCTCTCCCCTCCCTTCGGCTTCCAGTGCTTTTAATTATATTGGTAGGGAGGACACTTTAACTGGGCTACAGACTAACATGGGGGGATTATACTGGGGGACAGACTGATGCGGGGGGTTATACTGGGGGACAGACTGATGTGGGTGGGGTTGTGCTGGGTGACAGACTGACATGGGGGGATGTTTCTTGCAGACAGACTGATGTGGAGGGAATTATACTGGGGACAGACTGACATGGGTGGATGATACTGGGGGACAGACTGACGTACGGGGGGATTATACTGGGGAACAGACTGACCTGGAGGGATTGTACTGGGGGACAGACTGACCTGGGGGGATTATACTGGGAAGACAGACTGACCTGGGGGGGATTATACTGGGGGACAGTCTGAACTGGGGGGATGTACTGGGGGACAGACTGACCAGGAAGGGATTATACTGGAGGACAGACTGACCTGGGGGGGGAGGTGTTCACCGGGGGACAAACTAACCTTGCTTGATTTAATTATGCTTTGTAGCTTCTCCCATTATTAACACAATTTGGCCACACCCACTGTCCGTCACGGGACGCTACATGCACCACAATCCAGCTCAACGTTGTCCCAGGTCTTTTGCAATCCTATAGAACAATGATGGGGAACCTTGGCACCCCAGATGTTTCGGAACTACATTTCCTATGATGCTCAACTACACTGCAGAGTGCATGAGCATCATCGGAAATGTAGTTCCAAAAGATCTGGGGTGCCAAGGTTCACCATCACTGCTATAGGGTATACTGCAAAAAAATAAATAAATTGTCATGCGATGCTAAAGTGTTCGGGTTTGGCATGATGAAAAGGTGGCAACCTTAGCGTCCCCCCTTGGGCAGAACTTTTGTTGCCAGCGGTTTAGACATTAATGGCTGTGTGTTGAGTTATTTTGAGAGGACAGCAAATTTACACTGTTATACAAGCTGTACACTCACTACTTGTAATTTATTCATATAATAAAATATTTACAAAAATGTGAGGGGTGTACTCACTTTTGTGAGATACTAATATATATATATATATATATATATATATATATATATATATATATATATATATCATTTTGCAACAGTTTTCACATGTCTTTAAACCTTTCAATGTTTTCGGCTCTGGCACTGCAACAGTCTCTCTTGTAATTAATCTTAAAATAGCTACCGTGAAATAAATCACATTTAAATTTTTCACTTTCAGAATTACAAATTAATTTCAGCTACAGGCATCAGCCTAATCCATGAATCCATTTTCCTAAAGCATGAAACGTCGGTGCACAGGAAGATTCTGTTTAATGTTGAAAATGAGATCTGTTAATCACTGCCCATTTCCATAAACCTTACACACTATCTCTGCTAGCATACATGTGGAAGGGTTGTGTTGTTTCCTCAGTGATATTAGGTGGAAGCAGTAACTCGGTTGGTAACTAGGTGGCACTGCGGCTCTTTTAAACAATCACAACAGAAAACCGCTGGAAGCGCAGCCTAGACTGGCCTTCTAAATATGTGTCAAATTCTTGACACACAGGGACCGTCCAAAGAAATCACAGACTGGAGACAGCAAAATGCAATCTGTTATGTGCTAAACTCAATTTTGTACCTTGATGGCTTATGTTTTTTTTCTTTTCTTATTTATTTCATCCTTTTGCATTGTTGAAGGTTTGCAAATCCTGTTTTTATCTTAAAAGACAGAGTGGAAAAGGAAAAAATGGATTTTGGACTCACTAGTGGCAATGCAGGGATTTTTGACATGGTACAAACTGGGGTGAGACAAAGCGAGTACATGATAGTTCTAGGATAATTATGTTTTTTTGGTCGAGTTTAGTGTTGGGGTCAGGGGTTAGGTGATTTGGTTTAAGGGCAAGGTTAAAGTTAGGGGATCGGAATAGGGTTAAGTGGAATTAGTTAAAGTATACAGTATGTAAACTCCATCACTATAGTCTCATGAGCTTTACAATATTAAATCTCAATTTCAGAAAGAATCCTTTATTGCATACTTCCATCGGTCCAGCTTGCCACAATGTAAGTATGCATATCTCAAACCTGATGGACTGCAGGGAGAGCTGACAATCACTGTAGTATTTGGCACTACTACAGTGATAGACGTGAACTTCTGGATCATCAAGCATAATGTACATATTGTCACGGTACTATTTACAGTGAGTCCATGGGCGAGCAGGTGACACGGGATCCCCTAGGGCATGGAGTCTAAGGGTCAGCCGGTATTCTGCCAGGGACCCCCTCACGAGGGTTTGGGCTTAGCTGCATGATGACCCAAGGTCACGACCCCCGGGTTCACCCTGCTCGCTAGGGAAGTACCAGAAGACACTGTCAGACAAGATGGATGGATGAAGCAAAGGAGAACCAGATAGCGAGCCAAGGTCAGGGCGGGCTGCAGACAACGTAATCAGAACAAGCCGAGTCGGTACACAAGAGATCGGTTCACGAGAGGTCAGGTTAAGGCAGGTTACACGAAGGGAGCTCAGAAACAAATGTTGCTCAAGCAACCAGTAGCTGGTCTGAAAGAGATTTAAATAGAGAAGCACATGAGGGGCTGGACAGGAAGTAGCAGGAAGGAATCATATATTAATCAACAGGTGAGGCCGGCGACACCCATAGCTGCAGAGTGCAGCAGAGCTGAACACAAGCTAGTGGAACAACAGGTGCCAGCCGGCCTACAGCAGTAAAGGTGAGACACAGATCAGCTCCGAAGCTGATCTGTGACACATATATAAATATACTAATATATACATAAGGTATAACATCCTAGTATACTTTATTAATACTCTAGTCTATACCATTATTCACAGATATTCTTTGTAGCATTTTTATGATTAGACCACGTTTTTACGACTATAGTAAGTACAGAGTACATATATGTATATACAATCCAGTTTCCATAATCCTAACGCAAATGTGTTTTTGCTGTTTTTATTTATTAGATGTTTAACATTCAAGATGAATTACTGCCAGCGCATAATTTCTTTTTTATTATCTTCATTAATCATTTTTTTATTTTTAATAACTGTATTAATTAACTCTTGATTGTTTTATTTTGCATCAATATATTTATATTCACCTAATAATCATTCATCTATTTTACCACATTTTTGGGTATATTATGCTATATGCCCTCAATTTAAATTTTCAATTCTAAGCTATCTGTATATTTAATAATGTATTTCATCTAATTGAATTTGTTTTGTTCTATTGTGACATGAATTATCCTTTTTGAGTCCTGTAGTCCCCTGTGGGCCAGCTGTAATATATAGAGGCTAGGTACCCTTGCACCTTAAACCTGATGAAAGAGCGAGCATGCCGATAGCTATATTGCGCATGCTCTGAAGGACGTCACAGCTCCGACTCCGGTGATGTCATCCCACTGACGCTGCGGATCACGTGTGTGTTCCAGCGCCATCTTGAAAGTGTCTGGCTGGCTTCCCTAAACACCTTACGACATGGCAGTGGATCCTGGTCTCCTCGGCGGCTTTTCCTATACAGGTTCCCAGACTAATGCCCCGTACACACGGTCGGACATTGATCGGACATTCCGACAACAAAATCCATGGATTTTTTCTGACGAATGTTGGCTCAAACTTGTCTTGCATACACACGGTCACACGAAGTTGTCGGAAAATCCGATCGTTCTAAAAGCGGTGACGTAAAACACGTACGTCGGGACTATAAACGGGGCAGTAGCCAATAGCTTTTGTCTCTTAATTTATTCTGAGCATGAGTCGGATTTGTGTACACACGATTGGAATTTCCGACAATAGATTTTGTTGTCGGAAAATTTTATAGCCTGCTCTCAAACTTTGTGTGTCGGAAATTCCGATGGAAAATGCGTGATGGAGCCTACACACGGTCGGAATTTCCGACACACAAGGTCCTATTACACATTTTCTGTCAGAAGATCCGACCGTGTGTACGGGGCATTACTGTGATTGATGAGCCTAATACTTACCTTGCTATGTGTGTTGCCATGTGGCATTTTTACTTTTTAATGAAAAGTTTTTAAACAGTCTGCACTTAGAAGCACTTTTCTATTTGTCTTTTGTGTTCTACATAGAGCGTCTGCTTCTGCTCCTTAGAAGAGCTGCCCTGGTGCACATGCTTTTGGACTATTTAACGCATCTACTTATATATGATTGTTTTCCAGATGGACTTTTTCGTTTTGAAATAGGTGTCTGAACCTGTTGGCGTCTGCATTTCCACTGTTTTAATTTATTCTATCCAAAGAAGCCGCAAGTTCCACAAGCCAAGTTCTACACTTAACGGGACACATTACTGCTAAATTATGCTCCTCCTTTCCTCAGCTTGAACAACCTTACGAACCTCTTGACGTCTTTAAAATAAATTCCCAACTTGTTGCATTCATTAAAGGGGAACTTTGTTTGTTCTGTTACCATCTTTGGGGAAGTTAATTTCTCATAAAAAGGGGACTATACCTCCATTGTGCACCAACATAAAGAGCTCCAATAAGCCGACAGAAGAGTTCCTCCACATTGTTTGATAGGTTCTGTATGGGACATTTTGCTTACCAAAAACCTCAGAGTTAAACTCTGGTTCTGGTTACTGGGAGCCCATATAAACGAGCTAGCCTAATATTCTTGCTCTCCCCTTTTGCTCATTTGGGGAAAATTCTCTCTCAGTAGGAGAGCTACGTCTAAACTCTGAGGATAAAACAAAGGGGAGAGGCGCCTCTAAGTGCAGGAGTAAAAGCCAGTTTAATCAAACATACAATTGGCAACTCACATGTTAAAAAATTTGGCAGGCACATCAGTAAATAATATCCTGAAAGTAACATTGATGGGAAGTCAAGTCTCTGCTCCTGTCTCCGCAAGCGCTCAGGTCCCTGTTAAAGCGGAAGTAAACCCATCAATTTAACAGTTTCAAACTGTGAAACCATCCAATAGCTGCTGTCATAAATGATCACATGTGCAGTACCATGGCAGTTGAAGATTAAACAGAGGCCAAAATGGCAGCTTCCTTGTCGGAAAATGATAGGAGGGTTTACTTCCACTTTAATCACTGCTAAATGTAAAGCTGACAGTACGGTGAGGGAGTCTGGAACGAGGCTTGACACGCAGGTGGTTTAGCAGCATAGAGAGATGACGTCACAGGAGTGTGATGCGTTTCCGAACATGCACGATGCGTGTGTTGCGGCAGCCGCGCTCCCTTTTCAAGCTATATAGGTGTAGCTTGAAAAAGGAGTGCTCGCCGCAACACCCGTAGCACGCATGCTCGGAGACGTGTCGCACTCCGTGACGTTATCTCTCCCCCCTGCCCAGCCACCTGCGTGTCGAGCCGCATTCTGGACTCCCTCGCCGTGCAGCCGGTGTTCTGTCAAATTCTCCAACCCATCAGAAACTCCAACCACCTAATTTCCGGTTTCTTTAAACCAGCAATAATTGGAGTTTTTGACAAATTGGTGGTTGGACACAACACTGGCAACTGAATAGAGTCCGGTGCAGGATATTATGAGCGGAGATTCTTACTCTTCTCTGATACTAGCCAACAAAATGTCCGCCTCCGAGCGGTGACAACTTTGTCATCGTTAGCCGCTGTGCTGTCAAAACAGTGCAATCTTCCTGTACCGGACTCTTTTCCATTGCCGGTGTTGTGTCCAACCACCAATTCATCAAAATCTCCAAATACTAAGGGTTTAAATAAACTGGCAGTTAAGTGGTTAGAGTTTTTGATTGGTGGGAGAAATTGACAGAACATCGGCTTTACATCTTAGCGGTGATTAACGGGGACCCGAGCGCTTGTGGAGACAGAAGCAGAGAGACTTGACTTCCCATCAATGTTACTTTCGGTACAAAATTGAAAAGTGTGTCTTCACACAGAGTGGCACCGTGGACACAAACAAAAAAAGTAAAAATGTGCCACGTCCTAACAATTATACAGAGAGCAAAAAACAAATGGGACTTTTTAGGCACAACTCTAACAAATTGATTATAAAAAATATTATTTTTATTTACTTAGAAAAATAAATAGCAGACAAAACATATTGTCTAAAAACACACCACAACATTTGTAAATATTTTAAAATGCTCGCTATCAAACACCAACTATGATAAATTATTCGGACGTCTGGGTATACTTTCCACAACAAGATCAGTCCGAAATGGTGACTTGATAGCGGGTCTGTAATCAATTCCGATCCTGTAAATCTTGGATAGTCAACATGTTTCGCGTAAGATTACGCTTCTTCAGGAGCAATATAGGATGTGTTGTGGCTATCAAAACATATAAACATATCAAAAACATAATAATTAATACAATGTACGTAATCACAAGGCAGACGTCTCTAATGACGCCACATCAATAATATTTGAAAAAATGAATGCTGGTTCAAGCGGAGCAAAAATGGGCGCGCCAACCAAACGGGGCGATAAAGGGCTAGCTATGGGGGCGTACACAACATAATCTCATATGATGTTGAAGAAGGTGTGTTACCATAGGGGGAGTTCACAGTACAACATTTTGTTCCCAATGCCTAGAAGGGTAAAAAATGGGGGGAAAAAGGGGGGGGAGGAAGGAGAGAGGGAAACAGAGAGGAAAAGGGGGAAGAGGTGGGGGGGGGGAAGGGGGGGGGGGGGACAAAGGGGGACGAAGTGGGAGGAGAAAAGGGGCAAGTTAAGGAGGAGAAGAAAGAAAGGGAAGAGGAAGGGGGAATGGCGGAAGAGGTGGGGAAAAAAAGGGGGGGGGAAGGGAGGGGGAACGAGGGGAAAGGAAGAAAACCAAGGGAGGGGAGGGGGGAAAGAGAGAAAAAGGGAGAGAAAGAAACGAAGGAAGGAGGGGGAAAAGATGAGGGGACAAGGAAATGGAAAGGGAGGGGAAAGAAAGGGGAGAGGGAAAGGGTTTTGAGGCTGGAGGAAATACTCACATTGTGGAAACCGTATAAAATCATAACAAGGGTAGTGATCCGCAAGCCCAAACAGGGGCCGGAAAACCGGCAGACAGATATATCTAAAACACGTCGGAATCTATGTAGGATGATACTAGCTGAATTTCATGGACCCGTTCCTAAAGAGAAATAGTGAATTTGTAATGAACAATAGGGATGTATAGATATAAAGGGGGGTGTGTGTCACGTAATGTAGCCCCCACCCTGTTCTCATAACACTCACCAGTGTTGAGTTTTTGCAGGTGTGGTTTTGTATTTTTCTGTGTGACTCTAGGATTTGAACTCAGGTGTTCCTAGGCAGGGGGTAACCAGAGGTCTAGTGTAGCCAGATGTAGTCTACCAAGGATCTCTCCTAAGATATAGACAAGTACATAAAAGAAAAAGGAGGGGGATAGTAAAATAATAACCAGCTTAGGAAGGTAAATGCTCATCCATAATCAGGGTCTGGCAGCTATATGCTGTAGCAAACGAAAGGGGTACCTGCATATGATGACAAGAACGATCTCCGGCGTGTAGTGTCTTCCTGGGGCTGAGATGGAGTGCACACAATAGCAGGACGCCGTCCTATTTGTGTGCACGTCCCGTCCGTCGTCAACCAATCGGCGGCGCCGACGTGACGTCATCCGGACCGGCCGAATGCTCACAGTGCGCATGCGCGCCGTCCAAAAACGAAAGCGCCATCCACATGGGGCGGCGCCTCAAGTGAGGAAAGCAGCGCACGCCCACTGCGGGCTACACCAGTCGGCACAAAGTGTGTACCAGCTGATGTAAGCGCCACATCAAAGGAGACTGATGTGACGCTGGGCGGCCGCATAGCAGCCAAGAAATCACCACCAGGTGGCGCCCACACAGCTGCACCGCTCGAACTCAGCAGCAACAAAATACAATACATGTACAGAAATTGAAGCTTCAACATAGAAAGAATTTTTACAACACCTGAGAGAGTCCTATCTCTCAGACGTATATCTCAGAAAACCGCAGTGTACATATGAGGGTTGCTTACTACGGGCTCAAGCTACAGTAAGGTCCTCATTTTATTAGATACATGTGTGTAGATGTTTCATGTATAGGCATACATATGAAGTAAAGAGAGTAAAACAAGTATGGACTTAAAAGGCAGACAGCATGTTAGGGGTCATATGTATGAGGATATGTACCATAGGTAGACAGGGGAAGGGGGAGTTATGTGGTATGGAAAAAGATGAAGGAATTGGAGAAAGAATTATTATATATATTTTTTTATATATATTATTGTTTCATGAGCAAATGAGACAGACCTGTTTCCAGAACATCGTATGTCAGAAATACTATCAGAGGAAAGGTTTATATGACTGTGATTCGTTTATGCCAGGGGGTCGAGTTGCATTCAGGCGTTCTATCCAGAGTGTTTCTCGTCTCAAAATTTGTTTGTCCCAGTCGCCACCTCGGGGGTCTCTTGGAATCACCGCAAGGGCGATGAAGGAAACCACCGAGGTGTCGAACCTGTGATAAAGGTCCAGGTGCCTGCTCACTGATGTAGTCATTTTTCCTCCTCCAGAGTAGTATATGTGATCCTTTATACGTGAGTGAAATTGTCTAATAGTCTTTCCGACATAGAAGGCTTTACACTCGCATGTCATAAGGTAAACTATGCCCTGAGTTTCACAGTTTGCGTGAAAATGAGGGGTGAACATTTCTCCATTGGGGAGTCTAAAGCAGGTACCCACCCGGATCCAGGGACAAAAAGAGCATTTCCCGCATCTGGTAATCCCTCTAGGACTAATTTGCACTGGAGGATCATTACAGAAGTGACTGGATGTGAGTTTGTCTCTAATGCCGCGTACACACGGTCGGACTTTCCGGCATACTTGGTCCGGCACACTTTCCGACGGACTTTGTCCGCCAGGTGCGCCGGACTTTAAAACGGACGGACTTGCCCACACACGCCGGGACTTTCCGGCGGGCTAAGTCCGCCCGTCTTTCCGACGGACTTTCGCCGGAGTTCCGGCGGACTTTCAGAATGAACGGACTTGACCACACACGGCCAAGTCCGTTCATTTTGAACGTGACTCAGGTGCGACGGGACTAGCAAAGGATGTCAATCTTGCCGCTTTTATCGGCGAGATTGACACCTTGCGAGCCCCGTTGCGGGGCATACCAGGCCCTTAGGTCTGGTATGGATTATAAAGGGAAGCCCCTACGCCGAAAAAACGGCGTGGGGTCCCCCCTAAAATCCATACCAGACCCCGATCCGAGCACGCAGCCTGGCCGGTCAGGAAAGGGGGTGGGGACGAGCGAGCGCCCCCCCCCTCCTGAACCGTACCAGGCCGCATGCCCTCAACATGGGGGGGTGGGTGCTTTGGGGGAGGGGGGCGCCCTGCGGGGCCCCCCCACCTCAAAGCACCTTGTCCCCATGTTGAAGGGGGCTCCCAGATTCCGATAAGCCCCCCGCCCGCAGACCCCGACAACCAACGGCCAGGGTTGTCGGGAAGAGGCCCTTGTCCTCATCAACATGGGGACAAGGTGCTTTGAGGTGGGGGGGCCCCGCAGGGCGCCCCCCTCCCCCAAAGCACCCACCCCCCCATGTTGAGGGCATGCGGCCTGGTACGGTTCAGGAGGGGGGGGCGCTCGCTCGTCCCCACCCCCTTTCCTGACCGGCCAGGCTGCGTGCTCGGATCGGGGTCTGGTATGGATTTTAGGGGGGACCCCACGCCGTTTTTTCGGCGTAGGGGCTTCCCTTTATAATCCATACCAGACCTAAGGGCCTGGTATGCCCCGCGCTCGCCGCAATAGGAAAATTTGTTTTTCCTATTGCAGCGAGCGCGAGATGCAATACCCTGCCCTCGCGTCGTATCTGGTCCGTCGGACCAGCCTACACACGAGCGGCCTTTCCGTCGGACCAGCACACACACGAGCGGACTTTCCGCCCGAAACTGAGTCCGACGGAAAGATTTGAAACTTGGTTCAAATCTAGGTCCGGCGGGCTTTTGGGAAGAAGTCCGCCGGAAAAGTCCGCCGCCGCCCACACACGGGCGGATTGTCCGGCACACTCTGGTCCGCCGGACCAAGTATGCCGGAAAGTCCGACCGTGTGTACGCGGCATAAGGGATCTACATGCGAGTGTAAAGCCTTCTATGTCGGAAAGACTATTAGACAATTTCGCTCACGTATAAAGGATCACATATACTACTCTGAAGGAGGAAAAATGACTACATCAGTGAGCAGGCACCTGGACCTTTGTCACAGGTTCGACACCTCGGTGGTTTCCTTCATCGCCCTTGCGGTGATTCCAAGAGACCCCCGAGGTGGCGACTGGGACAAACAAATTTTGAGACGAGAAACACTCTGGATAGAACGCCTGAATGCAACTCGACCCCCTGGCATAAACGAATCACAGTCATATAAACCTTTCCTCTGATAGTATTTCTGACATACGATGTTCTGGAAACAGGTCTGTCTCATTTGCTCATGAAACAATAATATATATAAAAAAATATATATAATAATTCTTTCTCCAATTCCTTCATCTTTTTCCATACCACATAACTCCCCCTTCCCCTGTCTACCTATGGTACATATCCTCATACATATGACCCCTAACATGCTGTCTGCCTTTTAAGTCCATACTTGTTTTACTCTCTTTACTTCATATGTATGCCTATACATGAAACATCTACACACATGTATCTAATAAAATGAGGACCTTACTGTAGCTTGAGCCCGTAGTAAGCAACCCTCATATGTACACTGCGGTTTTCTGAGATATACGTCTGAGAGATAGGACTCTCTCAGGTGTTGTAAAAATTCTTTCTATGTTGAAGCTTCAATTTCTGTACATGTATTGTATTTTGTTGCTGCTGAGTTCGAGCGGTGCAGCTGTGTGGGCGCCACCTGGTGGTGATTTCTTGGCTGCTATGCGGCCGCCCAGCGTCACATCAGTCTCCTTTGATGTGGCGCTTACATCAGCTGGTACACACTTTGTGCCGACTGGTGTAGCCCGCAGTGGGCGTGCGCTGCTTTCCTCACTGGAGGCGCCGCCCCATGTGGATGGCGCTTTCGTTTTTGGACGGCGCGCATGCGCACTGTGAGCATTCGGCCGGTCCGGATGACGTCACGTCGGCGCCGCCGATTGGTTGACGACGGACGGGACGTGCACACAAATAGGACGGCGTCCTGCTATTGTGTGCACTCCGTCTCAGCCCCAGGAAGACACTACACGCCGGAGATCGTTCTTGTCATCATATGCAGGTACCCCTTTCGTTTGCTACAGCATATAGCTGCCAGACCCTGATTATGGATGAGCATTTACCTTCCTAAGCTGGTTATTATTTTACCATCCCCCTCCTTTTTCTTTTATGTACTTGTCTATATCTTAGGAGAGATCCTTGGTAGACTACATCTGGCTACACTAGACCTCTGGTTACCCCCTGCCTAGGAACACCTGAGTTCAAATCCTAGAGTCACACAGAAAAATACAAAACCACACCTGCAAAAACTCAACACTGGTGAGTGTTATGAGAACAGGGTGGGGGCTACATTACGTGACACACACCCCCCTTTATATCTATACATCCCTATTGTTCATTACAAATTCACTATTTCTCTTTAGGAACGGGTCCATGAAATTCAGCTAGTATCATCCTACATAGATTCCGACGTGTTTTAGATATATCTGTCTGCCGGTTTTCCGGCCCCTGTTTGGGCTTGCGGATCACTACCCTTGTTATGATTTTATACGGTTTCCACAATGTGAGTATTTCCTCCAGCCTCAAAACCCTTTCCCTCTCCCCTTTCTTTCCCCTCCCTTTCCATTTCCTTGTCCCCTCATCTTTTCCCCCTTCTTCCTTCGTTTCTTTCTCTCCCTTTTTCTCTCTTTCCCCCCTCCCCTCCCTTGGTTTTCTTCCTTTCCCCTCGTTCCCCCTCTCTCCCCCCCCTTTTTTTCCCCACCTCTTCCGCCATTCCCCCTTCCTCTTCCCTTTCTTTCTTCTCCTCCTTAACTTGCCCCTTTTCTCCTCCCACTTCGTCCCCCTCTGTTCCCTCCCCCCCCTCCCCCCCCTACCTCTTCCCCCTTTTCCTCTCTGTTTCCCTCTCTCCTTCCTCCCCCCCCTTTTTCCCCCCATTTTTTACCCTTCTAGGCATTGGGAACAAAATGTTGTACTGTGAACTCCCCCTATGGTAACACACCTTCTTCAACATCATATGAGATTATGTTGTGTACGCCCCCATAGCTAGCCCTTTATCGCCCCGTTTGGTTGGCGCGCCCATTTTTGCTCTGCTTGAACCAGCATTCATTTTTTCAAATATTATTGATGTGGCGTCATTAGAGACGTCTGCCTTGTGATTACGTACATTGTATTAATTATTATGTTTTTGATATGTTTATATGTTTTGATAGCCACAACACATCCTATATTGCTCCTGAAGAAGCGTAATCTTACGCGAAACATGTTGACTATCCAAGATTTACAGGATCGGAATTGATTACAGACCCGCTATCAAGTCACCATTTCGGACTGATCTTGTTGTGGAAAGTATACCCAGACGTCCGAATAATTTATCATAGTTGGTGTTTGATAGCGAGCATTTTAAAATATTTACAAATGTTGTGGTGTGTTTTTAGACAATATGTTTTGTCTGCTATGTATTTTTCTAAGTAAATAAAAATAATATTTTTTATAATCAATTTGTTAGAGTTGTGCCTAAAAAGTCCAAAAAGTCCCATTTGTTTTTTGCTCTCTGTAATGTTACTTTCGGGATATTATTTACTGATGTGACTGCCAAATTCTTTTAACATGTGAGTTGTCAATTGTATGTTTGAATAAACTGGCTATTACTCCTGCACATAGAGGCTCCTCTCCCCTTTGTTTTATTCTCAGCCTTGCTGTAATCTGGCTTCTATTCCCTAGTGGTGGCAGCCCTTTGTGTATGGACTAATATATCACAATTCATTCATGTTTATGGATTTTTTTATGGACATTCTCATTTGGGTTGCAGCAGAACTTTGAGTATTTGCGCCTTGTACTTGTAATTTATCTATGTCTAATCTCTGAGTCCTGCAGGACAATTGGGTCTATTTAAAGTGGCACTGTTCTGTGTTTTGTTGTTTGCTTTGTTATATGTGTTTCTCTTTGGTGTATATCAGACACTGATTTTGTACCTATACTACTGTCCATTTAATTTTCCATATAAACTAAATATTTTCTCCATCCAAGGTCGTGTGTTTATCCTTTGTGTGATAACCAAAGTGACACCTGTTTGCAGGTTTACGGTGGTCTCAACAGGTGTTGTGTCTCACTCAGGGCTCAGAAGTAATCAGGGGTCCCATTATACTCAGTGGCTCCTGAGGGGGTAGGGCTACATACCTCTTTATAGTAACTTGCATTTTGGAGGGACACGCTGAGCCAATGTCCACATCTACCTGTCCAGCGTTTTCCATTCTCCAGTAGCGGAGTGGGCCTCGCCGTGCACTCCACACGTGCACTGAACTTAACTCTTGAAATTCTGTACCTCTGTGCAGGATGGTAACTTCTGTGGTGCAATCCACTCCTGTTGCTATGGAAGACAGACTGCTGGCGGAAGGAGTGCCGACAACATCTTGCCATCTGCTAGAGGCCATGCCACCTATAACAGGTACACGCTATTGACAGGCTGCTTATTACATTTCCGTTACTCTAGGTAACCGCATGTGTCTTCAGATTATTCCACTCCACACCAATGTCTTCAAACCCCAATGTGCTAAGACCTATGTTACATAGTTACATAGTTACATAGTAGGTGAGGTTGAAAAAAGACACAAGGGGGCATGGTCCGGACATGGCCGAGTGAGGACGCGTTTACACAGAGCTCCCGGCTTCTCCTATCCCATCTTGGCTATCTTCGCTCTTTTTTCAGAAAATGCTCTCAGCTAAGAAGCGTACATATAGAAGGAACAAGAAGAAACCAAGCCTGGCACCTGGGACGCCCGCACTAGCAGACTTACAGAGACTCTTCGGCAGATCTCTCCCCGGCTCTCCAGACCTTAAAATGGCGGACCCCTATGCCTCCGGCTCGCAGACCCCAGACCTCATGGCGTCCCCGGCCTTCCTGGAGGGACCCCGCAGCCCAATGCTCCATTCCAGCTCCCCCTTCTTATCGGAAGCGAACCTGGAGGAGACCCCCCGCCAGCCCTTTATGATGGGAGCGGATGCCGAGCTGAAAGCTCTCCTTCGCGCATTGCCGACCAGAGCGGACATCGAGGCCCTCGTGGGGAAGGTCGAGGCGGCACACAGGAAAGAGCTGAATGCAGTGAAGCAGGAGGTTCACTCGCTCTCCACGCGGCTGTCTTCAGGCGAAACCTCCCTAGCGGCCCTGGAACAGAGAGTGACCTCTCTAGAATCGAGCCAGACAGACCACAACACCTCGGCGATAGAGTTACAGCTCAGAATGGAGGAAATGGAGGATAGGAGCCGTAGGAACAATCTGCGGCTCCGAGGCCTCCCAGAAGCTACGGGACAAGCAGATCTCCAAGCCACAGTGACGGACATCTTCCGTAGGATGGCGGGAGACCGCCTACCGGAGCGGGTCGAAATCGATCGCGTCCACAGGGCCCTGGGCCCCAGATCATCGGATCCGACCAGACCCAGAGACGTGATCTGCCGTCTACATCACTACACCCACAAGGAGATCATTGCACGTGGAGCCTGGGAAGCGGGAGATTTGGAATTCGATGGCGCGCACGTGAAACTACTTCCTGACATCTCTAGATCAACACTCATCCGTCGAGCCATTCTAAAGCCTCTGCTAGATCTGGCCCGACGCTGCAACGCCACTTACCGTTGGGGCTTCCCGCTGTCTGTCACCTTTATCAAGGAACAGAGATCCTTCCTCCTACGCTCCCCTGAATCCCTACCTGCTGTGTTTGACTTCTTAGGCACAGATCCGATCGAGATCCCCAATTGGCTGGACTACCTACCTAGAGCACCCGGTCGGCCTACTACAATGAGACACCAGGCACCAAGACCGCAGAGAACGCAGAGAGGTGGACGTCGCCCTCGATCTCTCTCCCAGGGGAGCCAGCGGGAAGCGTGAGTACACTCTTGCTTGTCACCTCTCCCCCACACCGCAGGAACGGTTACTTCATGGCTTTATGGATAGTTCTTAAATGACCCCCTCCTGCCATGGCCCCTGTTGTCATCCCCCCTTGAGAGACCCTCACAGACACCTTGCGCTTAGCCCCCCTCCCATCAGGAGCCAGGCCCTGAACAAGCTCTCTCCCCTTAACCCCTCACGTCACAGATCCCTCAGGCTCTGGCACGAACTCGAGATCAATCTCAGGGGCCGGAATGGGCTGATTGTGCTTGCCTCAGCCCTCAGCCTTAGAGGTACTGTTACCCATTCATCAGCCACAATGGTCCCCCTGTGTCTCCTCATTTTTCAAAGGGTGCATGATACCCTCTAGTACCACAGATACGGAACTGTCTGCAGCTGATGAACACAACTCTCCCTGGAAGAACTTGTCTGAAATGGAGTTGCACTAGAGAATGACTCAACCGGACTAGCTCAGAACTTCCTTCCTTTGTGTCTATCCTGAGCCGTGGCTTGTGAGCCAGTCGTGAGTTAACCTCTGCCCCACACTCACTAGCCTTTCTCTCCTTATGTTATGAGTTTTAAAACCTTTTTTCTTTTTGGTTATAGCTATGTTTGGTGGGAGGGGAGGTCTTGTTGGGGCTTATCAGTCTAAACATATGTCTAGTATACACTAAGTGTGGGGTACACTCGAGGGGATATTTGATTTGCTGGGGGAGATGCTTGGCTGTGGGGGGGTGGGGGGATCGCTTAGGCTACATTATGCTAAGGTACTCTGGAGGGGATGGCTCTCCTCTCCCCGCCGGTGTTAACAATCTCCAGTGAGACAGTCCAGACCTGCCGCTAGGCGCGTAGATTGGAGGCTGGTTGAGGGAAGTCTGCCTCCGGCGGATCACCGACCAACCACAGAGGGTGGCCGTGGTGGAGGGGAGGAGACCCGTCTCTATCTTTTTTAGAGTTGAGCCCCAGAGATAGCCGGGGCATTCATCTTCTTCTCATTTGTTTTCCTTGTTTGATTATATTATATAACTGTTTAATAGTGCTCCTGCAATGGACCAGGATGGGAGGGAGTCCCGGGACCTCACCCACGGGCGATATCCATCCACACCCCACGTAGGCCTTTGCATACACCTAGTTTTTTAGGGTGTTATGCATTATAAGTAAGCATTGTCTTACTAATTTAGACTTGCTAGGTGAGACGGCAACAGTGTGAGTAGTTGCTGCTCTTACACCTTCTACTTCTTCCCCCTTTCCTTCTACTCCCCCACCTTCTCCCCCTCCCCTTTATTATTTTTCCCCATAACTTTTGCTAATTTTTTCCCCCCACTCCCCAGGAAGACATGGCGGGGGATACCATTAAGGTGACATCCCTCAACGCTAAGGGGCTCAACACCCCGGAAAAAAGGCACATGCTACTGCATGATCTTAAAAAATCACGTACAGACATTGCGTTTGTGCAAGAGACCCATTTTAAAACGAATAAATCTCCTGCACTCCAGAATAGAACTTTCCCATATGCCTACCACTCCACGCACTGCGGCGCCAAATCGAGAGGCGATCCTGGTCTCCAATAGGTTGCCTTGGCGTTTCCAGGAAATGCTGGCAGACCCAGAGGGTCGCTTCTTGTTCTTAAAGGGACAGATAGGGGAAGCCCAATTTACGTTGGCCACCCTGTATGCCCCCAATGAGCAACAGGCGACCTTTATCAGACGCACAATTAGGAAGCTTATGGAGTACAGAGAAGGCCAACTAATCCTGGGAGGTGATTTTAATGCACCACTAGACCCCTCGGTGGACACGTCTTCGGGCACCTCCTCCCTGTCACAGTCACATCGAAATGCATTAGACAAGCCATGCATAACGCCCATCTGCTTGATATCTGGAGGCTCCAGCACTCAGGAGAGAGGGACTATACCTTCTTCTCCCCCCCTCATAAGGTATACTCCAGAATAGACCTCTTCCTGGTGCCACACGACCAGCTACATCTGGTGGTTGCTTCCACAATTGGTCAGATCACATGGTCGGACCACGCGCCAATTCATCTCACGTACAACCTTACTGAGAGACCCTCACCTAGGTCTCTCTTCTGGCGACTAAATGAGAGCCTGTTGCAGATTCCGGAGGTGCTGGGAGATGTGTCCAATGCCATAGATGCATACTTTCAGGAAAATGATACCCAGGGTTGTGACCCTGGCATTCTATGGGAGGCTCACAAATGTGTATTGAGAGGCATACTTATTAAACACGGAGCCGCCATTAAAAAGAAGAGAAATCTACAGCTTACCGGGTTGCTCTCTGATCTGGCTATTATAGAATCCCAACATAAACAGCAGCCCTCCCAGAACCTGGAGACGAAGCTGGGAAATATATGAGCTCAAATTAATGATTTACTCCTTTATAAAGCAAAGGCTGCCTTGCAGTTCTGCCGCAAGCTGTCTTATGAGTCGGGAGAGAAATGTGGTAAGCTGTTAGCTAGATCGGTAAAGGAAACTAAAGCAGCCTCATACATCCCACAGATAACATTACCTGACGGCACGAAGGCCACCATCCCGAAACAAATTGCAAAGGGTTTCGAAACCTTCTACTCTGATTTATACAATCTACCCCCCCCCCCCCCCACTAGCTTACTGGACATTGATAAATACGTATCGACAGCCCAAATCCCCAAACTGCCTGTAGAAACTAAGAACCTGCTAGATGAACCAATCACACTGGAAGAGTTACAAACCGCAGTAAAATCCATGAAAATAGGTAAAGCACCAGGACCGGACGGTTATACAATCCAGTACTATAAGACTTTCCTCACGACTTTAGGCCCAAGACTTGTGACATTCTTTAACACACTAGTGGTAAAATCCAAATTCCCCACTGAAACTCTCAAAGCTCATATCTCTTTAATCCACAAGGAGGGGAAAGACCCATGCTCATGTGGTAGCTACCGTCCCATCTCCCTTTTGAACGTCGACCTTAAAATATTTTCCAAAATTATAGCGAATAGGTTAGCAGCCCATCTCAACTCCCTGATCCATTTGGATCAAGTGGGGTTTATTCCATCCAGAGAAGCTAGGGATAATACCATTAAAGTCCTCAACCTTGTCCATGCAGCAAAATCTAAGAAAATCCCCAGCATCTTTGTTAGTACAGATGCGGAGAAGGCCTTCGACAGGGTGCACTGGAACTACATGTTTTCGGTCCTCCGTCATGTCGGTCTGGGAGACAGAATACTTAAATGGATTGGCAGCATTTACTCGACCCCATCAGCACAAGTAAAGGCCAATGGTATACTGTCTAATCCTTTCCCCATCAGAAATGGCATAAGACAGGGGTGCCCTTTGTCCCCCCTACTCTTTGCCCTTTCCCTCGAACCCTTCCTCTGTAAAATTAGGTCACACCCAGACATAGCAGGTCTCCAAGTGGGCAATACGAACTGCAAAATCTCAGCGTACGCTGATGATCTTCTGTTCTCCCTAACGAACCCTAGAATCTCACTCCCCAATCTAATGCGTGAATTCAAAATATATGGAGAGATCTCGAACCTAAAAATAAACTTCTCTAAGTCTGAGGCAATGGGAGTGTCGGTCCCCCATAACATCCTAATGGAGCTTCAATCAAACTTTAAATTTAAGTGGACCTCATCAGCTCTTAAATACTTGGGCACGCTTATCCCCCCCGACGTGACACAGACGTTTGACCTAACTTCCCCCCATTACTGACAAAGACCCGGACATTATTAGACAGATGGCACACAGGCTTTCACTCCTGGTTCGGGAGATGCAACCTACTCAAAATGAGTATCCTACCAAAATTCTTATACCTGATCCAAGCCTTACCGATCCATATCCCACCCTCCTTCTTCAGGCAGACCCATACACTCTTCACCAGATTCATTTGGGCACACAAAAGACCGCGTTTACGCCGCTCCCAGCTGATCCTACCCAAACACTGTGGAGGACTGGCAATGCCTGATATTCGCCTATACTATATGGCCTCGCACCTAGGACGCATTCTCGATTGGAGGAGAAATAGTACCTCCAAACTGTGGGTACAACTGGAGCAATCACAGTCGGCTGTGCCTCTGGGGGGAGCACTGTGGTGTGTTGGTGACCTTCCAAGTTCCCTAAAAACCCACCCCCTTATAGGTACCACTCTGAGAAATAGCCACCAAGCAGTTGTACATGCAACTCTCACTTCCACGACATCGCCCCTCCTCCCCATCTTGGGCAACCCCAAATTCGAGCCGGGTATGGAAGCGGCGGAATTCATGCCTCTCAGAGAAAACGGCAAAGACTGTGCAATTAAGTTTCTTTGTGAAGGGAGGTGGCCAACCTTAGAGGATCTAGGTAACCCGGCAGGCCCGTACCGCCTAACTTTCTGGAAAGCCCTACAATTACACCACTTCCTCCACTCACTCCCAGAACCACACAATTTCGCTCGAGAATTAACGCCATTTGAGGTACTCTGTGCTGAGGATTCTCCATTGGCCCACATCTTATCACAAACGTACATATTACTAAAGACACCAAAGACGCAACCTCACTTGACTTGCCTAACCAGGTGGGAAGAGGATCTAAAACGTACCTTCTCTCCCTCACAGAGGACCTGGATCATCTCCCTCTCCCTCAAGTCCTCGCTCTGCTCTAAAGTACAGGAATCCAACTTTAAACTGCTCACTAGGTGGTACATGACGCCATCTAGACTTAGAAAATGCTACCCGAATTCCTCTGGTTTGTGCTGGCGTTGCGAGGAGGGAGAGGGAACCCTGATCCATATCTTCTGGACCTGCCCCAAGATACAGACCTTCTGGAGCGAGGTTAGGCGAATTACACAAAAATTCACCGACTACGTAGTACCAGACGACCCCGCATTCTTCCTTTTCCACCTATCTCCGGTCCCCATTAAGACTTATAAAAAATCACTTGTCCGACATCTCCTTAATGCAGCGAAGGGTTGCATTCCCATTTTATGGAAGCAGACCTACCCCCCCCCTTATAAAATCCTGGCTCCGGAGAGTAGAGAAAATTAAGCAGATGGAGGACTTGATACTGACAGCACAACATAAGCAAGAGCTATTTAAGCAGACATGGGACATTTGGAACATGTTCATATTTTCGGATGAGGGTCAACAACTTCTGACCTGACCCCTCTGGCGGCGACCCCCTGACTGGAATTAATGAAAGCTACCATCCGCCGCCGTGTCTTCCTCCCCCCCCCCCCCCCCTAAATTTCTTCTCCCCCCCCTTACTTCTCTCATTTTCCACCTGCCTCCTTCCATATCTTTTCTATACTCTATAAGTATTTTATTTTTCTTTCTTTTTTCTCCTCCCCCCCTTTCTAATGGAAAGTGAAAAGTTAGGTGGGGTCCACCACTATCAGGAACTCCCACTATGAACGGAGGACTGCCATAGAATATACCCTAATGGTAGCTAATGTATATGTATATAACCGTTATACTTGCATATCTACATTATACCAATCTGTATACCGCTCCTCTACGAATAATAGATGTACCATGGTTTGTTCCTCAAATGTAACAATTTGTACTGGTGGGCTCCCCGCCTATGTTTGGAGTGTAATAAACTTTATATTTGAAAAAAAAGAAAAAAGACACAAGTCCATCAAGTCCAACCTATGTGTGTGGCGTTTTTTTACGATACATCTATTTATTAAGGATTTCCCGATCTGTCCAGCCGTGGATCGGGAAATGTCTCACTGCCTGTGATTAGCCCTGCACAGTGTAAGCTTCCTGGCGAGCTCGGGCATGTGGAGCTGCGAACACGCATGAGCTCACCCTTAATCTTTAGTAACTTCAGACCAGGCAAGGACAACGTTTCAATACTTTGCCTAAGAAAGGTACAGATTAGACATCTCACAGTCCAACAGATAAAAGCGGTATTTATTCCTAATTCCTAACTATCACTACAGGCTGAGTGCTGCCCCTGCATACCTGCTAAGGTGTAGTCCAGAATTTAAAGCCCTTCAGAGGCATTCTCCAATGCTGGTGTCTTCAGGGCAAACCCTAAGTTAAATGTCTAAATGTACATGCAGGTAGTGGTAAATGGCATCCTCCTGCTGCCCCAGGTCTCATTCTTCGTCTGCATTCCTTACAGGTTTCAAAACACACCGATGCCCTAGAACTCTTTTGGGGGCCAAAACTCTCTGTCCTCGGATCGAACTCCTTCCCCGCCCCTTCTCGAACTCCCCAGGGGTTCCCTCCTACCAGACCACTGCCCCATATTTATATATCACAGGATTAATCTGCTGGACCCAGACAAGAACCCGCCAAAAAGACCAAGAAACCGGACATGGCATTAACTCCTACCCCCCAGGCCAGGACAGCACCTAACTAACTGTTTGAACCTGCCTACATATCACTGTAGTATTGCTGTCTAAAACTTCCAAAGTGGTTCCTTAGTCATGAGTAATGCAAATTTACATTGTGCCAAGCTGTGCCAATATTTTCAAATCTGCAGCTCTCAATCAATATCTGGTGATTCTACCATGAAGGTCCCTGTTTCGGCATTTCCTTAATAGGGTGACAATATACTATCCATGTCTAGGGATGAGCCGAACACCCCCCCGGTTCGGTTCGCACCAGAACCCGCGAACGGACCGAAAGTTCGCACGAACGTTAGAACCCCATTGACGTCTATGGGACTCGAACGTTCGAAATCAAAAGTGCTCATTTTAAAGGCTAATTTGCATGGTATTGTCCTAAAAAGGGTTTGGGGACCCGGGTCCTACCCCAGGGGACATGTATCAATGCAAAAAAAACTTTTAAAAACGGCCGTTTTTTCGGGAGCAGTGATTTTAATGATGCTTAAAGTAAAAAAAAAAAAGTGAAATATTCCTTTAAATATCGTACCTGGGGGGTGTCTATAGTATGCCTGTAAAGTGACGCGTGTTTCCCATGTTTAGAACAGTCCCTGCACCAAATGTCATTTTTAAAGGAAAAAATCTCATTTAAAACTGCTTGCGGGTTTAATGTCATGTCGGGTCATGGCAATATGGATGAAAATCAGTGAGACAAACGGCATGGGTACCCCCCAGTCCATTACCAGGCCCTTTGGGTCTTGTATGGATATTAAGGGGAACCCCACACCCAAATTAAAATAAGGAAAGGTGTGGGGCCACCAGGCCCTATATACTCTGAACAGCAGTATACAGGCGGTGCAAACAAGACAGGGACTGTAGGTTTGTTGTTAAGTAGAATCTGTTTGTAATTTTGAACATTTTTAACGTGTTTAGCTCCAGCCAAAAAATCTTTTCTAAGCTTTTTGGAAAACATAGAGAAGGGTTATCACCCCTGTGACATTTGTTTTGCTGTCTTTCCTCCTCTTCAGAAGATTTCACCTCACTTTTTTGTCCCAATGAAAAATGTTTTTTGAAAATTTGGGTTTTTTTGTGGAACAAGGATTGGAAAGCATCAGTGGAAAGGAGAAATTGTTTTCCCATATTAACTCTTACAGGAGAGAATTTCCCTTCCTAGGGGTAGATTTCATCTCACTTCCTGTTGTCTCCTTCCGTTTGCAAGTAGGAGTCGTTTGTAAGTTAGATGTTTGAAAGTAGGGTCCTGCCCTATATACTCAGCAGAAATTTGGGCCTTAGGTGTTGCTGTGGCCACAACACTGTAAGCCCTCACAGGGCCCTGCTGTGAAATATTAGATCAAGAATTGTAATTACATGCCCCTGTTGAACAGGAGCTGAAAAATTAGGCCTTAGGCACTGGTGCTGGTGCCACAACACTGCAACCCCTCACAGACACTCTAGTTGGAACGCAGGAACGAGCCCTGCTGCAAAGTATTGCTTCAAAAATTGTAATTACATGTCCCTGTTAGACAGGGGCAGAAAAATTGGGCCTTAGGCACTGGTGCTGGTGCCACAACACTGCAACCCCTCACAGACACTCTAGTTGGAATGCAGGAACGAGCCCTGCTGCAAAGTATTACATCAAAAAATTGTAATTACACGCCCCTGTTAAACAGGGGCTGAAAAATTGTGCCTTAGGCACTGGTGGTGGCGCCCAGAACCAAAAATGTTCTTACAAGCTATCAGCGTGATGATTGAGGAGGAAGAGGATAATTACTCAGGGATAGTCACTCAGCATCAGCATAGGCAGTCTTTGAAGGGATCTGAGATTTCAAAAAAAATTATTCGGTTACATCAGCATCAGGTGCTTGGTAGCTGGTGGTGATCCAAGACTGATTCATTTTTATGAAGGTCAGCCGATCGACCGAGTCGGTGGACAGACGCACCTTGTGATCGGTTACCACGCCTCCAGCAGCACTGAATGTGCGTTCCGAAAGAACGCTGGATGCAGGACAGGCCAGTAGCTCAATTGCATACTGTGCAAGCTCTGGCCAGTGATCCATCCTCAAGACCCAGTAACCCATAGGATTTTCGGTGGGAAAGGTGTCCAAGTCTGATCTTGCCCCTAGGTATTCCTGCACCATGTAAAACAGACGCTGGCGATGGTTGCTGGAACCGATCATACCTTGGGGCTACGGACCAAAAAATTGTCTGAACGCATCGGTCAGACGGCCACCTTCTCCACCGCTCCTTCTTTGACTGACCGAAGCCTCAGCAACACGTTGTCCAGAAACAGGAGTTTGTAACCTCCCAGTCTCTGGGAACGCATTGCACAGACCTTTCTGCAAGGCCTCCCGAAGATGTTTCATCCTCTGCTCCCTCTGCGATGGCAAGATAAGGTCCGCAACCTTACCCTTGTAACGTGGATCAAGGAGGGTTGCCAGCCAGTATTGGTCCTTCTCCTTGATACCACGAATACGAGGATCCTTACGCAGGCTTTGCAGGATCAGGGAGGCCATGCAGCGTAGGTTTGCTGAGGCATTCGGTCCGGAGTCCTCTGGGTCACTAAGGACAACAACGTCCGCAGCCACCTCCTCCCAGCCACGTACAAGTCCATGTGTTCCTTGGGACTGATCCCTTAAAGACTGCTGCTGATGCTGAGTGCCAGGCTCCACCTCCATACTGACACAATCTTCCTCCTCCTCCTCCTCCTCCTCCTCGTCCTCTTCCTGTGTGATCGGCGGGCACGCAGGAACACTGTCTGGATAAAGGGGGCCTTGAGAGCTAAGGAAGTCCTCCTCTTCCTGCCTCTGTTCTGCCTCAAGTGCCCTGTCCATTATTCCACGCAGCGTGTGCTCCAACAGGTGGACAAGGGGGACAGTGTCACTGATGCATGCACTGTCAGTGCTCACCATCCTCGTGGCCTCCTCGAATGGTGACAGGACAGTGCATGCATCCCTGATCATGGCCCACTGGCGTGGGGAAAAAAAACCAAGCTCCCCTGACCCTGTCCTGGTGCCATAGTCGCACAGGTACTCATTGATGGCCCTCTGCTGCGTGTGCAGCCGCTGCAGCATGGCCAACGTTGAGTTCCACCTGGTGGGCATGTCACAGATTAGGCGGTTCTTGGGCAGGTTAAACTCCTTTTGGAGGTCCGTCAGCCGAGCACTGGCATTATATGACCGGCGGAAATGCACACAGACTTTCCTGGCCTGCCTCAGGACATCCTGTAAGCCCGGGTACCTGCCCAAGAACCGCTGCACCACCAAGTTAAGGACGTGAGCCAAACAGGGCACATGGGTCATTTGTCCCTGTCGGAGGGCAGAGAGGAGGTTGGTGCCATTGTCGCAAACCACCATTCCTGCCTTAAGTTGGCGTGGCGTCAACCACCTCTGAACCTGCCCCTGCAGAGCTGACAGAACCTCTGCCCCAGTGTGGCTCCTGTCCCCCAAGCACACCAGCTCAAGCACCGCATGGCATCTTTTGGCCTGCGTTCTTGCGTAGCCCCTTGAACGCCTACGGAGCACCGCTGGTTCCGAGGAAGAGGCCATGGAGGAAGAAGAAGAGGAGGGGGTGGAGGAGAGAGGTGTGTCACAATCAGCATTTTTGAGGCCTGGTGGCGGAACAACCTCCAACACTACTGCACCTTGTCCTGCATCCTTCCCAGCTGCCAGCAGAGTCACCCAATGCGCCGTGAAACTTAGGTAACGCCCCTGTCCATGCCTGCTGGACCATGAGTCAGCGGTAATATGCACCTTACCGCTGACCACCCTGTCCAGCGAGGCATGGACATTGCCTTCCACATGCCGGTAGAGAGCCGGAATCGCCTTCCGTGAGAAAAAGTGGCGTTTGGGTACCTGCCACTGAGGAACCGCACATTCCACAAACTCACGGAAGGGGGCAGAGTCTACCAACTGAAAAGGCAGCAGTTGAAGTGCTAGCAATTTTGCCAAGCTAGCATTCAACCGCTGGGCATGTGGATGGCTGGGAGCAAACTTCTTTCGGCGGTGCAGCAGCTGGGGCAGGGAAATTTGCCTGGTACAATCTGACGTCGGTGTACCAAAAGCAGATTGCCCACAAGTACTTGGCTGTGACACACCTAATTCTACACCTTCATTCCTCTCACTGCAGGTCTCAGAGAGGACTGAAGGTCTAGTGGGGTTGGAAATCTCAGCTGATGAGGAGCAAGGAGAGATCCTCTTTGTTCTTTGGTGTGGGTCTTTTAGATACGCTTGCCAACGAACTGCATGGCAGGTCAACATATGTCTGGTCAAGCATGTGGTACCCAAGCGGGAGATGTTTTGGCCACGCGAGATACGCTTGAGACATATGTTGCAAATAGCAGCGGTGCGATCTGATGCACTCGTCTCAAAAAAGGCCCACACCAAAGAACTTTTTGAATAACGCGCAGAGACTGCAGCGCCCTGCACATGTGGAGCTTTGGGGTGTGATGCAGTCAATGTGCTGCCCTTAGGCTGGCCCCTGGAGGGCATCCTGCCTCGTTGGTGATGTGCCGCCTCCTCCTCCTCCTCCTCCTCCTCCTCCTCTCTCCTATCAGGCACCCAGGTTGAGTCAGTGACCTCATCATCCCCTCCCTCCTCATCACTGGAGCAAACCTGGCAGTATGCTGCAGCAGGGGGAGCATGACTGCCAGATTGCTGACCTTCTTGGGCACCCCCTCTGTCCGTGCTCATGTTACTGCCTTCATCGAGCTCAGTATCATCATCAGAGCCTTCCAAACGCTGGGCATCCTCCTGGAGCATGTACCCAACACTGTGGTCAAACAGTTCGAGGGAATCCTCAGGAGGACATGGTGGAGCTAGGGAAGGAGTCACTAATGACATTGAGCTGAGGGAAGAGGCCGCTGCTTTGCCAGACAAAGCACCCTGGGCATGGGTGAGAGAGGATGAGGAGGATGAGGACGGCTTGGTCATCCACTCGACCAAGTCTTCCGCATGTTGCGGCTCAACACGGCCAGCTGCCGAAAAAAAGGCCAAGCGTGTCCCATGGCCACGTGCTGATGAGGATGCACCGTCTCCACGACCAGCACTAGACACAGAGCCTGCTTGCCCTCTCTTATTGGCTTGTGACTGTCTGCCTCTCCTTCTTGGCCTTCCAGACATACTAATGGCCTGTAGCTGCACTAAGCTGGGATAGAACACCTGTAATTTTCTTCAGGTAGCTTTATATACTGTAACCAGACAAGCCTGCCTGTCAGTAGGAAGATAACAGGAACGGATCTAGCTGAACACTGTGAGCAGGACGCACTGTACTAAATGTAAATAGTCTAGCTGCCTGACCGTGGTACTAATAGGATCAAATAGAACACCTGTAATTTTCTTCAGGTAGCTTTATATACTGTAACCAGACAAGCCTGCCTGTCAGTAGGAAGATAACAGGAACGGATCTAGCTGAACACTGTGAGCAGGACGCACTGCACTAAATGTAAATAGCAGGAACGGATCTAGCTGAACACTGTGAGCAGGACGCACTGCACTAAATGTAAATAACAGGAACGGATCTAGCTGAACACTGTGAGCAGGACGCACTGCACTAAATGTAAATAGCAGGAACGGATCTAGCTGAACACTGTGAGCAGGACGCACTGCACTAAATGTAAATAGCAGGAACGGATCTAGCTGAACACTGTGAGCAGGACGCACTGCACTAAATGTAAATAGCAGGAACGGATCTAGCTGAACACTGTGAGCAGGACGCACTGCACTAAATGTAAATAGCAGGAACGGATCTAGCTGAACACTGTGAGCAGGACGCACTGCACTAAATGTAAATAGTCTAGAAGATAACAGGAACGGATCTAGCTGAACACTGTGAGCAGGACGCACTGCACTAAATGTAAATAGTCTAGATAGAAGATAACAGGAACGGATCTAGCTAAACTGAATACAGTGTATATATATATATGCAACACCTGGGATGCATATATATACACAATACACTGTAAGTGCAGCTAACTGACTGACTGTTCTGCCTAATCTATCTAACTCAAATCAAATGACACTGTCTCTCTCTCTCTCTATCTCTCAGCACACCGGAACACACTACACAGGGCCGCCGTGCAGGCGGCCTTATATAGTGTGGGGCGTGTACTAAATCCCCCGAGCCATAATTGGCCAAAGCCACCCTGGCTTTGGCCAATTACAGCTCTCTCTACTGACGGCGCTGTGATTGGCCAAGCATGCGGGTCATAGTGCATGCTTGGCCAATCATCAGCCAGCAATGCACTGCGATGCCGCAGTGAATTATGGGCCGTGACACGCCACACGAATTTGGCGCGAACGGCCCATATCGTTCGCAATTCGACGGACGGTCGAACAGCCGATGTTCGAGTCGAACATGGGTTCGACTCGAACACGAAGCTCATCCCTATCCATGTCTCTCAATTGTTCTCTTGTGTTTTCATCCTATAACACTTTCTTCCAGTGGAGACTACAAACAACCGTGACAAAGCATAGTACGGAATCATGGTCCACTGTTATCACCATCAGGAAAACCACTGAGAGAAATGGCATGCAGTCATCACTGGAGTATATGTATGTAGACAGCAGATTTTACCAAAAAGTGGTTTATCTGTGCTTTGTATGTTCTTTATTTAACCACTTGCCGACCGCCTGCCGTCCTTTGACAGTGGCAGAATGGCACTCCTGCGCAAATCGCCGTAGCCGTACGGCGGACGCTTTAAGGAGTATAGGGGCGCGCGCACCTGCCGTGTCACTTAGGAGCCGATGCGTGAACCCGGCGGACATTGTGGCCCCGCACACCCACAATCACTCCTGACAGAGAAAGAATGGAGATCTGTCAATGTAAACAGACAGATCTCCGTTCTGTTAGGGGTGAGGAGACTGATCTGTTGTTCCTACTGCTTAGGATCAACAATCGGTTTCCTCCCCCAGGCAGTCCCATCCCCCCACAGTTAGAAACACTCTCTAGGACACACATTTAACCACTTGATCGCCCCCTAGTGTTAACCCCTTTCCTGCCAGTGACATTTATACAGTAATCAGTGGCTATTTTTAGCTCTGATCGCTGTATAATTGTCAATTGTCCCAAAATAGTTTTAAAAGTGTCCGATTGCCACCATTACTAGTAAAAAATAATAATAATAATAAAAATGCCATAAATCTATCCATAAATCTATCCCCTATTTTGTAGACGCTATAACTTTTGCACAAACCAATCAATATACGCTTACTGCGACTTTTTTTTACCAAAAATATGTAGAAGAAAATATATCGGCCTAAACTGAGGAAGAAATGTGTTTTTTTAATATATTTTTTGGGGATATTTATTATAGCAAAAAGTAAAAAATATTGTGTTTTTTTCAAAATTGTCACTTTTCTTTTGTTTATAACGCAAAAAATAAAAACCGCAGAGGTGATCAAATACCACCAAAAAAAAGCTCTATTTGTGGGAAAAAAAGGACCTCAATTTTGTTTGGGTACAACGCAGCGCAATTGTCAGTTAAAGTGACACTGTGCCATATCGCAAAAAATAGCCTGGTCAGGAAGGGGGTAAATTCTTCTGGGGCTGAAGTGGGTATAGTGGTTGTTAACCCACTTTTACTAAATGCTGCCATCCTCTCTGTACCAATATAAGAAGTTTCCCTGTGCCTGTGTTCTGTAAAAAAAACTGCCTGATTGTACCTGTATGAGCTCCGCTCCGGGCACTCAGCTGATTCCTCTCCTCCTTCTCTCTCTGGCTCAGAGCTGCAGTGGGCGGGGCCAAGCCCTCCCGCTGACATCAGCCGGGGAGGAGGCAGAGAGAGGAGAGAAAGAGCCACGCGTCAGCTGAGTGGTGGGAGCGGAGCTCATACAGGTACAATCGGGCAGATTTTTTACAGAACACAGGCACAGGGGAGGGGGCGCTGGTAAAAGCAGGGAGGGGAGGGGAGGAGGACAGAGACACAGGAGAGCTGCTGAGAGCAGGGCTGCGTCTGACGGAATCACGCAAACTAACCACGATGTCAGGGCTCAGCATGGCTCAGCCCTGATTATCGTGGTCTGTTTGCAGAGGGGAGGGTATAGTCCGGCAGGATCAGCCAGGTATTTTAGGGTATACAGGGGGCCAAATTACACAGCACAAGCACTGTGCTGTATAACATGCTTTAAGGGAACAGGATCTGTTTTTTGTTTTTTTGGGTTAAACGCTTTAATGTAAGTAAGTTATTTAGACTTGTAGAACGCGGTGGCTGCAAAAGTACACAGAATGACTATTTACAGTATGTAAAAGTCACGAAATATGTATAAAAATACATGATGACGTTATTTTTGTCACAGCTCTAAAACTTGCAACAATAAATGTGAAGATAATTTGCCATTCCTCTGTCTGCTGTGACCTACATTTACCTGAGTCCTGGATTCAGTATTCTCCTGAACGTAGGGCTGCTATAAGTGCTGAGCAGATGTCAGTGACAGATAACTGCTCCTCACTTGGGTGATCCCATTTCACCATTTTATATTGACAGCATTTATCTCTTTACCTGCAGGAAAGGAAAGATGGAGTGTTAACTGCATGCATTGCTTTCTGAAACTAGGGGAAGGCATCAGGATCAACTGCCTGAGGTGCAGAGATGATGGTGGGCTTGTAATTTCACATTGGGAAAATGGTGCCTGTGAGATCCGTGCAACCGACAGAAAACTGACTTTTTTACAGGGCAATGCGGGGGCAGTTACTGGATGGAGCATCAGTATTTCTCAACCTTGAAATCTCAGCAGTGGTATTTCCAGGTTTGGCATCCACGCTTTAAGTGCTAAAATAAGTGTGCACGGCAAATGCTAACCATAAACTGATGGTTTTTATTAGTTTATGGTTTATTGGTTTATATATATGTATGTGTGTGTGTATGTGTGTGTTTATACAGTGTATATATATAGTACAGTATACAGTATATATATACAGTATCTCACAAAAGTGAGTACACCTCTCACATTTTTGTATATATTTTATTATATCTTTTCATGTGACAACACTGAAGAGATGACACTTTGCTACAATGTAAAGTAGTGAGTGTACAGCTTGTATAACAGTGTAAATTTGCTGTCCCCTCAAAATAACTCAACACACAGCCATTAATGTCTAAACCGCTGACAACAAAAGTGAGTACACCCCTAAGTGAAAATGTCCAAATTGGGCCCAAAGTGTCAATATTTTGTGTGGCCACCATTATTTTCCAGCACTGCCCTAACCCTCTTGGGCATGGAGTTCACCAGAGTTTCACAGGTTGCCACTGGAGTTCTCTTCCACTCCTCCATGAGGACATCACGGAGCTGGTGGATGTTAGAGACCTTGCCCTCCTCCACCTTCCGTTTGAGGATGCCCCTCAGATGCTCAATAGGGTTTAGGTCTGAAGACATGCTTGGCCAGTCCATCACCTTTACCCTCAGCTTCTTTAGCAAGGCAGTGGTCATCTTGGAGGTGTGTTTGGGGTTGTTATCATGTTGGAATACTGCCCTGCGGCCCAGTCTCCGAAGGGAGGGGATCATGCTCTGCTTCAGTATGTCACAGTACATGTTGGCATTCATGGTTCCCTCAATGAACTGTAGCTCCCCAGTGCCGGCAGCACTCATGCAGCCCCAGACCATGACACTCCCACCACCATGCTTGACTGTAGGCAAGACACACTTGTCTTTGTACTCCTCACCTGGTTGCCACCACACACTCTTGACACCATCTGAACCAAATAAGTTTATCTTGGTCTCATCAGACCACAGGACATGGTTTCAGTAATCCATGTCCGTAGTCTGCTTGTCTTCAGCAAACAGTTTGCAGGCTTACTTGTGCATCATCTTTAGAAGAGGCTTCCTTCTGGGATGAAAGCCATGCAGACCAATTTGATGCAGTGTGCGGCATATGGTCTGAGCACTGACAGGCTGACCCCCCATCCCTTCAACCTCTGTAGCAATGCTGGCAGCACTTATATGTCTATTTTTATTTCCCAAAGACAACCTCTGGACACGACGCTGAGCACGTGCACTCAACTTCTTTGGTCAACCATGGTGAGGCCTGTTCTGAGTGGAACCTATCCTGTTAAACCGCTATATGGTCTTGGCCACCGTGCTGCATCTCAGCTTCAGAGTCTTTGCAATCTTTTTATAGCCTAGGCCATCTTTATGTAGAGCAACAATTCTTTTTTTCAGATCCTCAGAGAGTTCTTTGCTATATATATATATATATATATATATATATATATATATATATATATATATATATATATATATATATATATAAATATATATATATAAATATTAATATATGTGTACACACATACACACAAACAGTGCAGCACTACTACAATTATAATTCAATGCTATACTTAGTGCTATGTATACATGCAATATAATTCAAATTCATAAAAAATTCATAATAACTGTCCCATAAATCAATATCAATCTTGATAGTAGTGCTCCAGTGTTATTATCATATCACCGTGCTTCTCAATAATTCTTATTGCTTGTGCAAACCACCACCAGCTATTTAATCTGCTCATCCCAAGGATGAGTCAGGAAGACTCAAATTAACTCTTTATTTTCACTCCCCAAACGTCTTTTCTTCCTCTCAGGACTCAGCTGTTCAATTTCTCCCTTTCACAATCTCCACTTTACCCAATGTATCCCTCACAGATAGGGAGTTGATCTCCGAGATTATTCAGCTGTTCCTCCACTTCAAGGGACTCATGTATCATGTAATCAAAAACACAGCTGACATAGTGCTCTCTGCTTTAAAACTTTTATTTAAAACCCCCCTAAAATAGGACACTTATTAGATATAAAAACAAAATTTGCTTGTTACATGTATTGAGAGCCGTCCGCTCACTCACCTCCGTAGCTGTGCGGCGTCAAAGGCTAGTATCCTCTCCTCTCGGATCCGAGCCTTTGACATTGCGCAACCACTGTGTCACGACTCAGACTTAGCCCCGAGCCAGACTATGTTTTATCTAGTCTAACACTAGTAGCACACTAGAGGGTGCTACATTTATAACCCATGTCAGTTTTTTTTTATTTTTTTATCATCTACGTCCCATTGGGGTGATTTACCTTCACTCCCTGTCCGAAAGATAAAACAGTAATTAAGAGGAAATCCCTCCAAAGCGAGGGAGTCCTTGGTTGTCAATGGCCGAACGGCCAGCTTCTGTCGGACAGACCGACTTACACAAGGGCTGAATTTCAGACTTTTTTTTGAACCTGCTGTTGTCTCCTGACATTCGGCCCATGTGTACGGGGCTTAAGGATATATTTAGATGTATCCAAACTGATGGTCAGCAAGTAACAAACGCCCACACTTGAAGTCCCACCACTGCGCCTCTAGAATATATATACCTATGTAGTGTAGCTACCACTTTAACTAATAAGATAATATGAACCGTATTTTGACCTCTATCCAAGATGAGATAGTGAAAAAATAGTAGCGCTAAAAACACAAAATTACAGTGCAAAATACATAATGATTAATAAAAAATGCATTCATAAATATTAACCACCCTGTGATAAGTGTGTAAATATTAAATTATTTATGAAAAAACAGCCCATAAACTAATTCTTCCAATATTAATAATTCTGTATAGTGTCTTCTTAATTCTTCCACCACACCAGTATGTGCAAGTGATTCCGCTCCCTTCAGAAAACGCACTCACCAGCTTCAAGTGCCTCACACTCTCGTGCTGGGCTTAAACGCTTTCAACCACACAAAAGGGGGTTAAGTGAACTCCAATATCCAGCCATGAGTATCAATCCGGATTATTCCACATGTAAATAATAAAGTGCTCCAAATAGTGTGATAACGTAAAAACCTGTTTAATTAAAACACTCAGAAATCTTCAATTATTGCACTCACATCAAATAAACTCATTGTAAGCAAAAAAACAATCACAGCAGCTCTTCAAACAGATAACAGCAACGGTGTATAGTGGTCACGGTGGACCCAAGGTGTGCAGACAAAGATTCACCCTCACCCGCCCCTCAGGCTCGGATCGGATCTCCACCTCCTAGTCCAGTGTGCAGCGTCAAATATTAAAAATGATTGCCGTACAGCCATGCCCCGACAAGTTTCGTGACATGATTAAGTTGATATGTCGAAACATGTCGGGGCGTGGCTGTATGGCCAATTGCGTTTTGCTGCACCTCTGAAAAGCTATCAGTTGTGGATCGCTGTGGAGGTGTTTCAACCGTGTAAAAGCCACACCATGTAGCAACCATGCACATTACGTGTGGTTGCAGTGAGGTTGCGGTGTGACCCCTCTCATTTGAATGGGTTACAAGGGGGTGTTTTTGCATGCATACACCACAATGGTTGCCATTGCAGCTTAAAGAGGGGGGGCTGCGGGGCAGAAAAAATGCGCGTCAGCTGCCTGTTTATACTACCTCCCAACTGCAAGTGTAAATGAGCCTTTACAATAGATATATTTGCCACAAACCAAACAGTATTTCAGAACAACCTAATGCCAACTAACAAACATGGTGGAAATGTTATAGTTTGGGGTTGCTTTTCTTTCTAGACCTAGGCAGCCCTGTCATTGAGTCAACAATACATTCTGCATTTTAACAACGTGTACTTGATGAGAATGTGAGGCCATCTGTCCAAACTTTGAACATTGAAGTGAGCCAACACGATAATGATGCAAAGTACACTAGCAAATCCACCAAGGAATGGTTCAAAGAGAAGAAATATAGAGTTATGGACTGCCCCAGTGAAAGCCCTGATTTAGTTCCCCTTGTAGGGAAATTTGAAACAAGCGGTTCATGCAAGTAAGCCCAAACTTTGAAACGAAAGAATTTTGCATGGAGAAGTGTTAAAATTCACAGTCAATGTCAGAAACTGGCGGGCAGTTATTCAAAATGCCTACAGGAAGTCATTTCTGCTGCAGGGGCAATACTGGCTTTTAAAGCCAAGCATGTACTTACCTTTATCACAGTACATCATTACATCTATAGATATCTTTGTTAAATGCATTATTGAAAAGGCACATATTTCTTGTGTTTTTATTAAATATACATTTTATTTTAAGTATATCACCTTTATCTAAGATCTAATGTTTGCCTGTTCAAAAAATTTTCATATGACTGTATATGCTGATACAGATGGGAGAATAAAAGTTTGCTCTAAATGGGCAAATCACAGGTTTGCTTTGAGGCTCACTTTGTGTGATAGCACCTGTAACAGAACTCATTTATGTGTGCGCGTGTGTGGGTGTATTTTTGCTTGAGCTACTGAGCTCTGTAAACAATTAACGCAACAAAAAAAATGTTAAAAGAAACTTTAAGCTCCATCTTCTGGCCATCCACAGACTACATTTTATTCACATGCATTTATTTCTGATTTTTCTGGATAAAAAACAGACTCCTGTAGTGAGATCTTTCCATCATAATTCCTGGCTCCATTTCTGTTCATGTTGGAGATTCCGGTGCTCCCACTGTTCCTTTTACATTCTTCATGATCTACAAAAAAAAAACAATTGTCCAAAGGTAGAGTGGAGCCTCCTAATATTGACCAAAGTGTGCCACCTTGAGAACTCAGGTGTAGAGAACTTTCCACCAGAATTCCCAAAGAGAAAGAAAAATGATTATTAAACACTGAAAGCTTAAAGCGGCATTAAACACAAAAGCAAACAACATTTATTATGTTGTAGCTTACCAATTCTTAGATGTGATGGCTGCATTCGTTTTCTTTCAGCTTTTTTTTCTTTTACTTTCAGCTGGCAATCCAGCCAGTAAGTCGGTTGTTTTTTAATATGACAAGCTTCCCTGCAAATGTATCAATTAAGAGTGTTGGGACAAACTATTTACCACTGACAGGGGTGCTTACAATGACAGCTTTTATTTATGTAAAACCTTTATCCCTAAATGAAAAATAGGATTTTTATAAGAGCCATAGTAGTTACTATGTGGGTTATAGGCCACCTTCAGGTGATGGACACTGGCACACCCTAAGACAGGAAGTCCATTCCCTATATAACCCCTCCCACTACTGGGAGTACCTCAGTTTTTGTAGCACAGCAATACACGTGTATACCAGAAAGAAGGGAGGGACCTCTGTGTCCCGTGATGTACTTACAGGTAAGCTGTAAAAATCCTATTTTCTTAACTTATATCACGGGACACAGAGCCATACTAGTTACTATGTGGGATGTCCCATAGCAATGCCAACTGAAGGGAGGGAGACACAACAAAAGTAGGGCATCATGAGACCAGAGGACTTATGCCCCGTACACACGGTTGGACTTTGTTCGGACATTCCGACAACAAAATCCATGGATTTTTTCCGATGGATGTTGGCTCAAACTTGTCTTGCATACACACGGTCACACAAAGTTGTCGGAAAATCCGATCGTTCTGAACGCGGTGACGTAAAACACGTACGTCGGGACTATAAACGGGGCAGTGGCCAATAGCTTTCATCTCTTTATTTATTCTGAGCATGCGTGGCACTTTGTCCGTCGGATTTGTGTACACAGGATCGGAATTTCCGACAACGGATTTTGTTGTCGGAAAATTTTATCTCCTGCTCTCCAACTTTGTGTGTCGGAAAATCCGATGGAAAATGTCCGATGGAGCCCACACACGGTCGGAATTTCCGACAACACGCTCCGATCGGACATTTTCCATCGGAAAATCCGACCGTGTGTACGGGGCATTATACTGCAGTACACTGCACCCAAAGGCCATATCCTAATGACCTTTTACATCTACTTGATAGAATCCGGCAGGGCTTTTTTTCCTCAATAATAGGTGCTGGAACTCAACCACGACCCCCCAAAACCTCTCCCCCCACACACACCCTCCAAATCACATCAAATAGAGGGCATGGTCATATTTCACAAACAGTAGAAGGGTCTTAAAGGGGCATTAAATATCAGGATTGCATTACATACAGAGTGCAGAGTTCATGGGGGTTACACACAGAGTGCAAAGCTGTCACTTGTAAACACAGAAACCAGACTTCTGTGTTTACAAGTGATTGTGGTGAGCAGGCACCAAAGGGTCTGAGCCAGAGGTGGTGGAACTGAGTTCCACCAAGTTCCCCCTGAAAAAAAGCCCTGGAATCCGGTAAATGTATGGACTGAAGACCAAGTTGCGGCGTTGCAGATTTGAGCCATAGAGGCTTGGTGATGCACTGCCCAGGAAGTACTAACAGCCCTGGTGGAGTGCATTTTAAAATGAAAAGGTGGAACTTTTCCTCTGTAAACCATAAGCTTGAACAATCACTTGTCAAATCCATTTACAAATAGTAGATTTTGATGCTGCCTGTCCTCTTTTAGGACCATCAGGCAACACAAACAAAACATCCATTTTGAGCGGTCGCCTTCAAATAGATTTTGACTGCTCCCACCACATCAAGTGAATGTAGTGACTTTTCTTCCGCAGAACGGGGTTCTGGGAAAAAAGAAGGTAGAACAATATCCTGGTTTAAATGAAAACCTGACACTACCTTCGGTAGAAAATTAAGATGAGGACGCAATACAACCTTATCCTTGTGAATAATAAAATATGGCTCTTTACAAGAAAGAGCAGACAACTCTAATTACCTTCTTGCAGAAGATATGGCTACCAGAAAAACTAGTTTCCTTGTCAGAAGGACCAAGGGAATATGTCGTATTGGCTCAAAAGGCTGTTTCTGTAATGCCGACAGGACTAAACTCAAGTCCCAAGGGTTCAGGGGTGACCTAACCAGGGGATTAAGTCACGTTACCCCCTGAATAAAGCTATGAACCAAAGAGTGTGAAGCAAGTGGTCGCTGAAATAATACAGATAAGGCCGAAACCTGGCCCTAGTACTCAAGACCAGCTTTATTTCTAATCCCATCTGTGGAAAGTCAAGGATTCTACCTATGACAAACTTCCTGGGGTGCCAACCCCTGGATTCACACCAGGAGACATATGCCTTCCAGACTCTATAATATATGACTCTGGAGGCCGGGTTCCTTGCATTAACCAGAGTAGACACCACTGAACCTGACAGCCCGCGGTTCTTCAGAATGTGGGTCTCATTAGCCAAACCGTTAAATTTAGCGTTTGTAAAGTAGGATGGAATACCGGACCTTGTGAGAGAAGGTCTGGCCGTGGCGGTAGGGTCCATGGGTCCCCATCTTTACGATCTCTGCATACCAAGGTTTCCTGGGCCACAAGAATCACTGACTTCCCTTCCTGCTTGATCCTGCGAAGAAGTCATGGACGCAGGCAGAATAGGAGGGAACGCATAAATCAGTGAGAACCGATTCCACGGGAATATCAAGGCATCTGTTCCGCAAGCTAGCGGATCCTTTGTTCTTGACACAAAATTGTCTATTTCTTTGTTGAACCTGGACGCAAACAAATCTACATCTGGGATCCCCCATCTTTGACATATTGACAGGAAGATATCAGGGTGAAGGAACCATTCTCCCGGGAACAACTGCTGGCGACTCAAGTATTCCGCCTGCCAATTTCCTATTACTGGAACGAAGACTGCCGATAGTCAAAGTACATTGTTTTCTGCCCAAGATAGGATATGATTCACCTCTCTCTGGGCCGCACAACTTCTTGTCCCCCCTTGGTGATTGATATAGGCCATTGCTGTGGCATTGTCGGATTGAATCTTGGCAGGACAATTCCGTAAACTGAACATTCAGGCCCTCAGGACCAAGTGCTCTGCCTGAATTTCTAGAATGTTAATGGGCAAGGCCATTTCTAATCTGGGCCACTTCTCTTGGACAGTTGCCTCTTCCAGGACTGCTCCCCAACCCAAAAAAGGCTGGCATATGTTGTTACAACTTCCCAGGTAACTGAAGGAAGGATTTTCCCCTTTGCAGATTTTTGGTTATTATCCATAAACTGAGGCTCCGGCACACCTTTGGAGTCAGACACACTGGGAAATCTGGAGCTTGAACCCTTATGTTCCAAGCCGATAGGATACTGTTTTGCAGCAGTCTCGAATGAAACTGAGCATAAGGAATGGCCTCGAATGAAGCCATCTTTCCCAACAACCTAATGCAAAGCTGAATAGAAGAATTCATCCTGCTTCGACCACCTGAATCAGTTCCTTTATGGTGCTGATCTTTGCCTGGGGCAAGAATACCCTCTTCTGGGTGTATCTATGATCAGACCCAAGTATTTTAGCCTTCTTCATGGTTTTAAGGAAGGTTTCTTCTAGGTTGAGAATCCAACCTAGGTATTCCAGATAGTTGAATGTGGTGACCATACATTGGTCTAAGCGGGTTACCGACTGGTCTATCAAGAACAGATTGTCTAGGTAAACTATAATCGTTATACCTTGGGCCCTTAATCTGGCTAGACGAGGGGCCAGAACCTTTGAAAACACTCAAGGTGCAGTAGCTAGACCGAAAAGCACACTGAAAATGAAGATTTTCTACCTTGAAAAGTAGATGTTACTGGTGAGCGAGGAAATAGGCACATGGAGGTATGCATCTTTGATGTCGATTGACACCAGAAGTTCTCCTCCTTGTGGGATAGAAACAACTGATTAGATTGACTCCATGCGAAAAAAGAGTGGTTATATTCAGGAATCAAATTCAATTTTGAGATCCAGAATGCCCATTCGGTTTTGGCACAGTGAAAAAAAGGTTTGAACCATACCCCAACCCCTGCTCTTACATGGGGACCACCATGATCACTTTTTGCCAAAAGATGGTCCAATGCTTGAAAGAAAGACTTCTTTTCCCCCGGATCCTTAGGAACATTTGATCTGAGAAAACGAGGATACGGGAACTCTTGGAACTCCAGTTTGTAACCTGGAGCTATTGAGGAAGTCCCTCATCTGTCTCGACACTCTTCCTGCCAGATCCTTGAGAACTGCAAAAGTATTCCCCCTACTCGAGTGGGCGGGGGCGCCTCCTCATAAGGAGGCTTTAGTATTTTGTAGGTTTCCTCCCCCAAGACCTCTTTTGTCCCTGGGGTTGTCCCTGAGGATTACCAATTGAACTTGACGGTGGAGGCCGTCGTGACTGCCTGGAGGCTGATGCCCCTGGCACAGGAGAAGGAGCTTGTTAAAATGAAATATGAAATACGTTTACTCCTTTTCTTAAATGGCAAAGGGTTACTTTCCACTGGAATTTCTTTGGATGTATTACCCTATCATCCCCAAATAGCCATTTCACCGTAAAAAGGAAGACTAGCCTGGAGCTTCTTGCATGGCGCTTAGCGAAGGGCGCAAGGCCTGAAGGATAGAATCTCTCATAGCAACTATTGCAAACATAAAGTTGCTAGTAGCTTGCCACATCCTGGGCCTGCTGAACAGGAACCTTGAGCACCTGTTTAAACTGGTCTCTCAGCGATTAACCAATTACTGTCAGCGCAGTGTGAGACACTCAATCTGCCAGAGAAAAAAGTGTTTTTTTTTTTTTTTTATCAAATAACAGTTTTTATTATTGTTATCATTCTCAGTTGCAATACAGAGTAAAGAAGCATGGAAAGTTGTAAATATTGTCCAACATATCTTATCCACTATTAAACATATATATGTGAAGCAAGAGTGATAAATTCGTGCTACGTTTCAAAGATATCTCTTCGTTTAACTTATAGCAATTCCTTTTATAGATAGAGGATATTAATCCAGTTACATTATAGTAGAATAATATCTATGAGAACTAAGATATTTTAAAATCTGTGATATAGAAGGAGGAATAGAAGAAGAGAGAGAGAAGAAAAATAAGGGGGAAAAGAGAGGGGGATATACAGTAGGCCATCTGAGTAAGGTTGATACCTGGTCATGGTGGGTCCTCCCGGAGATGCCACAGTTCCCAGACCCCGTTGTGAGCCTCCAGTCTGTCCTGCATCCTAGCCGTCATTTTCTCCATCAGTTCAATATCTTTAATTCTCGAGTAAAGATCTTCAGGAGAGGGTGGGGAACGGCGTTTCCAGTTTAGGGCTACTAGGCATCTGGCTGCTGTGAGTATGTGTCTTATTAATTTCTTATATGGCGTGCGTAATTTGAGTGGTGATAGTCCCAGTAAGAAGAACTTTGGAGAAGCTCGGACCTGCATTTCCAAGAGATGGGACAGTAGGAGTTGAACCTTGCCCCAAAAGGGGGTAATCAGCGGGCACTCCCAATAAATATGTATGAGGGTGCCTTTACCTCCCTGACAGCGCCAGCATCGATCTGAACTAGTGGGGAAAATTGCATGGAGCACATCTGGGGTCATATACCAGAAGAATAAAATTTTGTATGCATTTTCCTTATAGAGAGTGCATAATGAACTCTTTGCTGTTTGGTTCCAGATCGCTTGCCACTGTGCTATGGGGAGTTCCTCATCAAGTATTTTCTCCCATTTAAGCATGTAATAGTGCTTTCCTTGCTCTTCTAGGGAGAAGGTATTTAAAATCTTGTAAATTCCCGATATGATACCTTTCTGGGCATTCCCCTCCAATATTATTGTTTCAAAGGAGGTTGGGGGAGAGAACTGCAGGTTCGAGGTTATAGTTAGTGCGTAGTGTCGGATTTGTAAGTATCCATAGAATGCCTGTTTCGGCAAGCCATGTTTTGCTTGTAATTCAGAAAAAGGTAATAATTTACGGGATCTGGGTTCCACTATACTTCCAAAATGGAATAGGTTCCTAGAGGACCAGGGGTGGGACATCTGATGTGTTAGACTATCTGGCACTTTGGGATTGCAGATAAAAGAGGTCAGTGGTGATTTCTCTGAAGATAGTTTATGAGGTCGGGCCAGCGTGCGCCAAGTCCGCCGTAGCAGAGACATGGGGCCTAGCATCCGATCGGGGGGCACCTCCGCACCCGCACTCCATAGTAGGTTGTTCGGGTGTATTGGGGCTAGCCAAAGCTTTTCAATTTCAGTCCATTTGTTATATGATTTATGAGTAAACCATGAGGCTATCGCTTTTAATTGCGCAGCCTGGTAATATTTAATAATATCAGGGAATGCCAGGCCTCCCTCGTTACGTGACGCCAGCATTACCGTCCTCGGTATCCTATGCCTTTTATAGTTCCAAACAAATTGGAGTAAGTCCGCCTGGAGCTTTTTCAAATGTTTGAGTGGTATAGGGATAGGGAGTGTTTGGAAGAGATATAGAAGCTTCGGGAGGATGGTCATCTTAATAGAGGCTATGCGGCCCAGAAGGGAGATATGGTGTTTTTTCCACTGTGCCAGTGATGCTCTAATGGAGCGAAAGAGGGGTGGGAAGTTTTCTTGGTATAAGGTATCATATTTTGGAGTAATAAAGGTCCCTAAATATTTCAGGGCTGTAGTTTTCCAGCTATAGTGGAAGTTGGCTTTTAATAGTGTGAGTTCGGTAGCGGGAATATGTATAGGCAGGGCTTCTGATTTTGATGCATTGATTTTATAACCTGAGAGAGCTCTAAAGTTATCTAGTTCCCTATGTAGGACCGGGAGGGTGGTATGGGGTTGGGTCAGTGTAAGGATGATATCATCAGCAAATAGGGAGATCTTAAATTCCCTATCTCTAACCATTATCCCCCTTATGTCCTGATTATTCCGGATCGTGGCGGCCAGGGGTTCCACACATAGTGCAAATAGCAGGGGCGACAATGGGCACCCCTGCCTGGTGCCATTTGCCACCGAAAAAGGTGTGGAGAGTGCGAAGGGGGTTCTGACCTGTGAGGAGGGGTTGGAATAAAGGTGCCTGATTGCTCGCATAAAAGGTCCACGAAAGCCCATGTGGGTCAGCGTGGTGAACAGGAAGGGCCACCCCAAACGGTCAAAAGCCTTCTCGGCGTCAAGGCTCAGTAGCATGGAGGTGAGTCCCCCCCTGCCCGCCACGTCCACCAGATCAATCACTCTCCTGGTGTTGTCACCCGCTTGCCGCATTGGGACAAACCCCACCTGATCTTTGTGGACGAGCGATGGAAGGATCGTGTTTAGGCGGTTGGATAAAAGCTTAGTGAAAATTTTTAGGTCGGAGTTCAGGAGGGCAATGGGTCTATAATTGGCGCATAGGGATGGATCTTTGTCTGGTTTGGGGATTAGGGTGATATATGATCGCTGCATATCTAGGGGGATGGGGGTGTCACGGAGGAAGGTATTAAACAGCCTACACATATGGGGGAGCAACTGATGAAGGAATGTCTTATAATATTCATAGGGAAAACCGTCCGGGCCAGGGGCTTTATGGGATGGTAGGGTTTTGATAGTCAATTCTAATTCTTCCTCCGAGATCTGTGCATTAAGCGATTGCAGGTCGGATAGTTGGAGTTTTGGGATACCGCTCTGTTCTAAATATTGTCGCATCTTTTGGGATAGGTCTGGGGAGGGAGGGTTACTGGGTATGTCAGGGCTGTTGTACAGATTTTTGTAGAAATCTGCAAAGGTGTGGGCAATGTCCACTGGATGAGATAGTAGCTGACCTGATTTGTTTTTAATCTGATTTGGGGATAGCATGTGGGTGCGTTCACGGAGCTTGTTGGCCAGAAGAGAATGGGCCTTATTGCCTTTGTCATAAAACATTTGTTTCAGTCTGGTCAAGGCTTTCTCTACCTGACCTAAGGCCAGGTCCCGAAGAGTCATACGTAGGTTAGTTATTTTTTTAAGCAAAGGTACTGTGGGGTTAGTTTGGAGCTTGTGTTCTAGTGTTTTGAGTTCTCTTTCCGCTTTCACTTTTGCGGCTTGGGCATCTTTTTTTAGTGCTGTGGAGAGTGCTATGCATTTACCTCGGAGGACCGCCTTATGGGCTTCCCAAAGCGTGGCGGACGAGACTTCCTGATTATTATTCTCTTTAAAATAGAGCTGAAGAGTGGAAGTCAGTTCTGCCTGAGAGGGCTGGTGTTGGAGGGGGAAAGTGTTAAGCTTCCAATTATAAGGTCTACGGAAGGCTGGGTCTAGGTCTATGGTGAGTAAAATAGGGGCATGGTCAGACCATGAAATCGGGAGTATTTGGGCCTTGCGAGTGAGTTGTAAGGTGTGGTTGTTGACAAAAAAGTAGTCTATCCTGGAGTGGGTGCGGTGTGGGGCCGAGTAGAATGTATACTGCCGATCGCCTGGGCGGAGAGCCCTCCACGCATCAAAGAGCGCATATCGTCTGGAGATTTGTCTGAATAGTCTCGAGTCTCTAAGGACTCTGGGTGATGCTGCTTGGGGGCCCACCGTCTGGCGATCAGCATAGGATGAATGGGTAAGGTTAAAGTCGCCCCCTATTACCAAAACCTTTGGTGTGACTTTAAAGAGGCGGGCGTACACCTTGGTTAGAAAGCTGTGTTGTTTGGTGTTCGGTGCATACAGAGTACACAGGGTAACTTCCTGTGATTGCCATAGGCCCTGTAGGATTATGAAGTGGCCATGAGGATCACAGTGCTGGATCACGCAAGCGAAGGGAGCTCCCCTCTTAACAAGTATGGCCACTCCTGCCCTTTTGTGGGTACCCGAAGCCATATAGATCTGGGAGTAGTATCTGGAGGCGAATGCGAAGGAGCCCCCCTTGTCATAATGAGTTTCCTGGATCATAATGATATCTGCTCCTGACTGTCTGAACTCCCTCAGCGCCAGATGCCGTTTTTTATTGGAGTTTAATCCGTGTACATTTAATGAGAGAATCTTAGCCATGGCAGTGTGTGTGGTAGATGATAAGATGCTCACCTGGTTTTGATGCACCTGCATTCAGGACTGGGGCTTGGGGCAGACCCTCTCCGGGAGGAGACCACGAGTTTGGTCGAAGATGACTGGATAGGTTTGGTGATGACTGGGTAGGAAGGGGAAGAGAAAGGTCAGAGAGAAAAAAGAACACTGTTAGAGTGCAAAAAACATAGAAAACGTACATTCCTAGCAAACCTATATAGGCCAGCAGGCCTAGGACTGGACGGAGTCCCCTGGGCCCCCCCACCCCAAGAAAGAGGGGTGGAGAGGGGCACAGGGGAGCCCGTAGCCAGCCGAAAATAACAGTTCTACAGCACATAGTCTGTGACCCTGCGCTGATGTCTATTAAACTATCGAGGGGGGGTGATAGGGAACGGAAGTTATACCCATCTCACCAGAGCTCATCTGACTTAAGCCCTAGATGATAAGGTAAAATTCAGCATAGGGGGGCAATCTCGGGGGGTCCTACACTGGAGTTGCATTAGACAAACTAAAATAAACTGCAGTCTAACTTGGCATACATATTGAGCCTAAGTGCTCAGGTCCTTTAGTTATCTAGAGTCAGTGTTTGCATCTCAGCGATTCTTTTGTTTGGCGGGCTTGCGTTGTGGGTCGGAGTCCCGGGGTCGATTGGAGGAAGACACTCTCTGCCAGATTGTAGGCGGTGGTGGTGGGGTTGCGACAATGTCCCAGTCCGGTAACTTTGGTGCTGGAATTTCAAGGATGTTGCAGAAAGTACGCAGGTCCTCTGGGTATCTCAATATGGCGGATTTGCCCTGATGTTTTGCAGTAAGGCTAAAGGGAAAACCCCAACGGTAGGTGATGTTCTCCTTCTGCAATAGCTGTAGTAGAGGCTGGAGGAGTCTGCGTTTTTGCAGAGTGATCCAAGAGAGGTCTGGGTACAGTTGTATCTGGACATCCTCAAAAGTCACTTTGCGCGCCAAACGTGCCCGCTTCATAATTTCTTCCTTGATGGGGTAGGAGCTGACTCTGCATATAATATCTCTTGGTTTGGTGGTGGCGCCTTTAGGGCAAAGCGCTCTATGGGCTCTGTCCATGTCTATGTGCTTATTGGGCGGCTCTCCAATTAAGTTATTGAAAACAGATTGTAGGGTTGTTTGTAGGTCTTCGGGGCCTTCCGCCTCCGGTATGCCTCTCACTCGAATGTTGTTACGGCGCCCCCGGTTGTCCAAGTCCTCCACGTGTCTCTGCATATCTCTCAGCATTTCTCTGTGGTCTGCTCCCTGCAGTTGAGTTCTATGGACTGCCAGTTTGGTTTCTTGTATCTCTTCCTCAGCCATTTCCATCCTGTCCGCCAGGTGTTTGAGGCCTGTCTGAAGTACTTGGATTTCTGTCCGGCAGGTAGATTTCACATCTTCAATAAGCTGTCTGAAATCTTCCTTTGTGGGTATAGCTTGTAAGTATGCTTGCCACTGGGGATGTAGGGGTGGATCCATTGTGGTGCCATAATGCTGGTTAGGTGACGACCTGCCCGGTGGTGTGGCATTAGGGTGTGCGGTTCCCCTCTCCTGGTATAGTTGTGTACCAGTTGCTGGGGAGTCCCATGGGTCTGTCCATGTTTCAGCTTAAAACTTTATGGCTGAAAAAAACCAAAGCTCTGGATCCCAGGGTCCAGCTCTTTAAAAAGAGAAGCGTTACAGGCAAAACCTTGTTTCTTCCACCACGAGGCCCGGGTACCATTCAATTCAGCCTGAAAAGACACTTTGAATGGATCCGGCTGCATAGCTAGCCCCAGCAAGGATTGCTCCAGTGGAGCTCAGCACAGCACATCTTTACTCGTGACCAACACCTTAGACACTGGCGAAAAAACTGAGGTACTCCCAGTAGTGGGAGGGGTTATATAGGGAGTGGACTTCCTGTCTTAGGGTGTGCCAGTGTCCATCACCTGAAGGTGGCCCATATAACCCATTAAGTTACTACTATGGCTCTGTGTCCCATCATGTATGATAAGAAATACTGTTTGCTGTTACTGCAGTGTAAGCTAGAGTCTGACTTAAATTTGTTATGTTTCTAAATCTACTAGTATATCTAACAGTGCCTCCCCCCATACTGACAATGCTTGTTCAGGCCTGGACTTGAACCGGGGATCTCTGCTGTGTCTGGCAATGACTCTTCTTGCTGAGCTACCTGAGATGCTGGACAACACCCTGTCTGATCCATGGGACAACCTTGTGCCTTGACTTCTGCTGAACCTTGAACTCTTTTCTCCTCCCATGAACTTCTTGATTTAAGCCATGTCTCTATGCTTCCTGTCGATTGTCAGATTATTGTGCTCTCTACAGTCAGTATCTTGCTCTTGTCTTCCCTGCTGTCATCCATGTTGTGTTGTCACTCGTTATCGACCCTTGGCTTGTTCCTTGACTACACTTCTGCCTGATCCCAACCTGCAACTACTCATTACTGACCTTTTGGCTATATCTGCTACTGGACCCTGGCTTGCTCCCCTCATTATGGGGAGATCCTGAGAACCGTGACCTTGTAATAACACGCAGAAAAATCCATCTCCACCATCAGGAGCTCTGGTGAACACCGGTTAGTACTTAGATTCCACCCTTCAGGTGAGCCCGCATCATCCGCCAGGGTGAATGCCCGTGTACCTATCCTGCTAGTCGGTGGTAGTCCGCTTTTGCTGTAGCAACTGGGCTTGGAGCCTGACCCCTGATCGTGATAATGCTGCAGTCAAAAGGTGCCCCCTGTGCTCCTTCCTCCAGAGTCGTATCTCACTAATATAAGAGATGTGTTACTGGCCAGATCACCAGGTAAAGACAGAGGGAAAAAAGTCTAAAAATGAAAACGAATGCAGCCTCCACATCTAATAATTGGTAAGCTGCAATATAGTACATTTTTGGTTTTGAATTTAATAACACTTTAACCTCCTCCCGCCCGCGCTATAGCCAAAAGACGGCTACAGCTGGGGCCTTAATTGCCAATCCCCCTGTGTGGCACACGGCACACTCTTTGATCAGCGAATCAATGAGACTCGGCTGCTCACCGATCTCGGCCCCTTAACACGTGATCAGCTGTCAGCCAATGACAACTGATCATGTGATGTAAATAGAAGATCAGTCATCTGCTTTTTTTTCCCCTCACGTTGACAGCGTGAGAGGAAAAAAAAGCCGTTCACCGGCTTCTGTCAGAGGGACATCGGTCCTGAACAGGGAGAGCCGCTGCTGCCTCATCTGTGCTGCCAGTGCCCACCAGTACCACCTACCAGTGCATCTCACTGCTCCCTATCAGTGTCCGTCAGTGCTACCAATCAGTGCCCATCAGTCCCTCATCATCAGTGCCACCTATCAGTGCTGCCTATCAGTTTCATCTACCAGTGCCTACCAGTGCCCATCAGTGTCTACCAGTGCCACCTATCAGTGCCCTTCAGTGCCACATATTAGTGCCCATCAGTGCTGCCCATCAGTGCCACCCATCAATGCTACCTCTCAGTGCCACCTCTCAGTGCCCACCAGTGCAGCCTCATCAGCGCACATTAATGGAGAAAATTACCTGTTTCAAAATTTTATAACAAAACTATGAAACTTATTTTTTCGTTTTTTAGCACAAAAAAAAACAAACCCCAGCTTAAATATAAAGCAAAAGATGTTGACTGCGCTAACCCTTATTTTGTATTTACTGCTGTGGTGTTGTCATAGTTTTGAAAAAGTTCCTCCAGGTCTAGCCTACGATTGGCGAGAAACGAGAAAACTTCCATTTGTGCTGCCAGTGGAATCTTTTACTATTAGAAAAAAGTAAAAAGTGCAGGTTTAAAACAAATATGTGTCTACCAGCGCAACAGAATTATTTAAATGACTGTGTAGTGTAATGTGGCCCCACTACAGTGACAGTGTGATTAAATACCCCCAAAAGAAAGCTCTATTTGTGTGAAAAAAAATGAGAAAAATGTAATTTGGGTACAATGTTGTATGACCGTGCAATTGTCATTCAAAGAGTGACAACTCTGAAAGCTGAAAATTGGTCTCGGCAGGAAAAGGGTTTAAGTGCCCAGTAAGCAAGCGGTTAAGATGTCTCTCTATTTAATATTTTTTTTAGGTTTTGATAGCATAGGTAATTGTTAGACCTCTGTTCCCTGCCCTGTTCTGTTCTGGTGACAACTGTAGAATTTAAATCTTTGATCATGGCCATCATGTTCTATGAGAATGGAAGGGTAAAAGACTGCAAAAAAATAAAATAAAAACATAAGTGTGCAAGGAGGAAAGCACCATTAGCAGAACATAGTAGGTCTACATTTAATTTTATTCAGACTCTTGTATCATAAAAGTCAACATGTTTTGGGTGAACACCTACTTTAAAACCGCTTTCCATTCGCCGTACGTATATACAGTGGGGAAAATAATTATTTGATCCCCTGCAGATTTTGTAAGTTTGCCAACTTACAAAGAAATGAAGGGTCTATTTTTTTTTACCATAGGTGTATTTTAAATGATATAGGCAGAATATCAACCAAAAATCCAGAAAAGAACACATACAAATGTTATAAATTAAGTCGCAGTTCAGAGATTAAAATAAGTATTTGATCCCCAAGCAAAACATGACTTAGTACTTGGTGTAAAAACTGTTATTGGCAAGCACAGAGGTAAGAAGTTTCTTGTAGTTGGCCAGGTTTGCACACATCTCAGAAGGGATTTTGGTCCACTCTTCTTTACAGATCTTCTCTAAATCCTTAAGGTTTCTTGGCTGTCGCTTGGCAACTTGAAGTTTCAGCTCCATAATTTTTCTATAGGGTTAAGGTCTAGAGACTGGCTAAGCCACTACATGACCTTAATGTGCTTCTTCTTGAGCCACTCCTTTGTTGCCTTGGCGTTATGTTTTGGGTCATTGTCATGCTGGAAGACCCATCCATGACCCATCTTTATGCCCCGTACACACGATTGGACATTCCGACAACAAAATCCATGGATTTTTTCCGACGGATGTTGGCTCAAACTTTGTGTGACGGAAAATTCCGATGGAAAATGTCTGATGGAGCCTACACACGGCCGGAATTTCCGACAACAGGCTCCCATCGAACATTTTCCGTCTGAAAATCCGACCGTGTGTACGGGGCATTAGTGTTTTGGTTGAGAGAAGAAGGTTCTCATCCAAGATTTTACAATACATGGCCCCGTCCATTGGCCAATTAGTGCGGCAAAGTCGGCCTGTACCTTTAGCAGAGAAACAGCCCCAAAGCATAATGTTTCCAACCATGCTTGATGGTAGGGATGGTGTTCTTTGGGTCATAGTCAGCATTTTTCTTCCTCCAAACACAGCGAGTCGAGTAATTCCAAAGAGCTTAATTTTGATCTCATTTGACCACAGCACTTTCTCCCAATCCTTCTCTGAATCATTTAGATCATGGGTGCTCAACCTGTTCCATCATGCCTCTGCGTTTGGGAGTCATGCTTGTAATTGTCAGTGGCTTGCAATGCCTCATGGGACTTGTAGTTCCACAACAGCTGGAGGGCCACTGGTTGAGCACCCATGATAGATGTTCATTGGCAAACTTCAGACGGGCCTGTACATGTGCCTTCTTCAGGAGGGGGACCTTGTGGGCAGTGCAGGATTTCAATCCATGGTGGCGTATTGTGTTACCAATGGTTTGTTTGTTGACTGTGGTCCCAACAATCAGCACCATGGGTTCTTCTAAGCAGTTGTCTAGAAAACTGAAACTGAAAATAGTTGACGCTCACAAAGCTGGAGAAGGTTATAAGAAGATAGCAAAGCGTTTTTAGATGTCAATATCCTCTGTTGGGAATGTAATTAAGAAATGGCAGTCATCAGGAACAGTGGTAATTAAAGCAAGATCTGGAAGACCAAGAAAAATATCAGACAGAACAGCTCGCAGGATTGTGAGAAAAGCAATTAAAAACCCACGTTTGACTGCACGATCCCTCCAGAAAGAGAGTCCTGGCAGACATTGGAGTTGTGGTACACTATTCCACTATAAAGAGATACTTGTACAAATATGGTCTTCATGAAAGAGTCATCAGAAGAAAACCTCTTCTACGTCCTCACCACAAAAATCTGCGTTTGAACTTTGCAAATGAACATATAGACAAGCCTGAGGCATTTTGGAAACAAGGTCTGTGGACCGATGAGGTTAAGATAGAACTTTTTGGCCGGAATGAGCAAAGGTTCGTTTGGAGAAGAAAGGGCACAGAATTTAATGAAAAGAACCTCTGTCCAACTGTTAAGCATGGGGGTGGATCAATCATGCTTTGGGGTTGTATTGCAGCTAGTGGCACAGGGAACATTTCACGAGTAGAAGGAAAAATGGATTCAATAAAATTTCAGCAAATTTTGGATGGTAACTTGATACCATCTGTGAAAAAGCTGAGGTTAAAGAGAGGATGGCTTCTACAAATGGATAATGATCCTAAACACACCTCAAAATCCCAGAGGGATTACATCAAGGGGCGTAAACTGAAGGTTTTGCCATGGCCTTCACAATCTCCTGACCTCAACATTATTGAAAATCTATGGATAGACCTTAAAAGAGCAGTGCGTGACAGACAGCCCAGAAATCTCAAAGAACTGGAAGACTTTTGTAAGGAAGAATGGGCAAAGATACCTCAAACAAGAATTGAAAGACTCTTGGCTGGCTACAAAAAGCGTTTACAAGCTGTGATACTTGCCAAAGGGGGCAGTACAAGATATTAACTCTGCAGGGTGCCCAAACTTTTGCAGACGCCATTTTTTTGTTTTCTGTAATTTTGAAAGTGTAAATGATGGAAATAAAATATAACTTTTTTTGACATATTATAAGAATGTCTAATCTGTAATTTGATGCCATTTGGAGATTTTTCCATCTTTCCTTGGCTTCGTTATGCACATTAATGCACATTTTAACCTGGGGTGCCCAAACTTTCGATCCCCACTGTAAGCACATACTGTAGCCAGTCTGTGGGAGCCAGAATTATTGCTGATTGGTAGGGGGTCAAATACTTATTTTACTCACTGAACTGCAACTCAATTTATAACATTTGTATCATGTGTTTTTTCTGGATTCTTGGTTGATATTGTGTCTCTATCATTTAAAATACACCTATGATAACAATTATAGACCCTTCATTTCTTTGTAAGTGGGCAAATTACAAAATCTGCAGGGAATCACATAATTATTTTCTCCACTGTATATGTCCTCGGATGGGAGAGGCGATATCTTTGTACGTCATTGTAGCCAGAGCAATGATTGTGATATCATATTTAGAGCTGGCGATTCCCTACAAGTTAAATAAAAAAAAAAAGTACAGTGTCAAAAATTTTTTTTTAGATAAAATAATAAAATATAAAAAGTAAAATGCCCCCATCTCCCTGTGCTCATGCGCAAATGCAAACATGCACATAGGTCCTGTATGCATACAGAATGTAAACTCTGATCACACCACAGGAATGTGAGGTATTGCATGTCAGAGTGAGAGCAATAATTCTAGCACTAGACCTCCTGTGTAACCCTAAACTGGTAACCTGTAAAGGCTTTTAACCACTTGTGGAGTACCCACCGTACATTTACCGCAGCAGGGCGGCCGCTCTGCACCAGATCACATACCTAGTACGTGATCATACACAACGGGTGCCCAGCGGCGGGTACCGCGGACTTGATGTCCACCGGCACCCGCTGATCAAACTGGACACAGGCAGAATGACAGTCTGCCTATATAAACAAGGCAGATTGTCGTTCTGTCAAAGTGTGTTTCTGCTAAACAGGAACGTGGATCTTTGCCTACCCCTAGTCAAAGCACCTTCCCCACAGTGAGTAAGCACAACCTTGGCACACATTTAACCCTTTGGCCGCCCCTGATGTTAACCCCTTCCCTGTCAGTTAGGTGTCCGATTTGTCCGCCGCAATATCGCAGTCCGCTGTAAGTCGCTGATCGCCACCATTACTAGTAAAAAAATAAATAAAAATATCCCATAGTTTGTAGACACTATAACTTTTGCGCAAACCAATCATTATATGCTTATTGGGATTTTTTTACCGAAAATATGTAGCAGAATACATATTGGCCTAGATTGATGAAAACATTTGATTTTTTTATTGGGTATGTTTATAGCAGATTTTTCCTTTTGAAATTGTTGACCTTTTTTTGTTTATAGCGCAAAAAATAAAAACCACAAAGGTAATAAAATACCACCAAAAGGAAGCTCTATTTGTGGGAAAAAAGTACAAAAATGTTTTTTGGGTACAGCAATGCACGACCGCACAATTGTCAGTCAAAGTAACGCAGTGACGTATCGCAAAAAATGGCCTGGTCAGGAAGGGGGTAAAGCCTTTCCGGAGGTCAAGTGGTTAAGAAAACATCTATAGAGATTTTTAGGCTTGTTGCCATTTCACGGGCTTGCGAAGTTTTAAACTGTAACAGGTATGCATTTACTAAGCGTAACATCATCTTTTATATTTTGCCAAAAAATGTAGTATTATACTGTGTTTGTGTGCAAATTTTATAAAATTGTATATTTTCCTGAAAATTTGCATTTGATAAACCACTGCATGAATATTGTGTGGCGTAAAAAATTGCAACAACCATTTTTTTTTCTACAGGGCCTCTGCTTAAAAACTATATATAATGTTTGGGGGTTCTAAATAATTTTCTAGCAAAAGCATGCTGATTTTTACATGTATGAGAGAAATGTCAGAACTGGAGGTGGTTAACAGATCCAATACCACCCCACACCTTTCTTCTACATCTGACAATAAAAACTTGGCAGAGGTCCCAACCCTTTCTTCCCCTTTACACAAAATTACAAAAAAATTAGATGTACTTTAGCTATCAGTACTGGTATGAAATCTGAAAATCACTGGTATGGAATGGCTGGTATGGAATCTGGAAATCACTGTATAGACACCACCACTCCAGTTATCTTCATTTGCTTTCATGCCCTGTGTTGATCTGATCTGGAGATCTGACACTCTGCAAGGGTGTCATTCAGAGAACGTTTTGCATTTTGTGGCTCAAAAAATACTAGTTTGGCCTGCTTTACAAAATGAGACAGCACCAATATATTCTGTATAATAGGATGTAAATCACAAAACAGAGAGTAGGACTTCTTTAATATCCGCAGCAGATAGTGATGGAAACTCACACGCTTCAGTGCCAGGATCTCGTATTCAGTATTTCATACAAACTGTTGGAGAGATCATTTTTGGGTGCACAAATAACCCCCCCTTTACTCTGGCCCAATGTAAGGAAGGTATTTAGTTTTTGAGCGGATAAAGCAAGCCAAGGAAACACGTTGATAAAATTCCTTACTTCCACCTTTTATTTCAGAATAATTTAGAGAAAGTTTACCGTCCTCCCATACATAGAAACACTTGCAAGTAAACAGAACAAATAATCGCCATATTTTTCATAAAAAGTTTTACTGTGCTATAAAACATTTGAGACTGAACGGAAATGATCATTTGAGGCAAAGTGTTACATGGGAAATGAGCAGAAAATAATATCATCATCAAGGTAAGTAGACCTGGAATTCCAGAACTCTTCATATAAGCCTACACAACTTCTTATTAAACATTACCAACTGCTTTCATTAAACCTTATAACAGCAGGAGCTTTATACTATTGGAATGTATAGGAGACATTAGTTCACTCATATAATAAGACAATGGTAATTTATGGAATACTTGAGGTGTTGCTGAATGATCTAATCTTTGCATTTGTATTGGGCAATTTATAATGACAGTCCAGTGTATACTCTGTTTGACCAATATATATGGATTATGGTTCTTTGTGTAGTACAGGCCATGGTGCCACTTACTCTTATGGAATGCAATAACCCTCCATTTTTATTGCACATGCTCCACTGACTTCATTGATGCCTAGACGAGCTGTATTGTTATCCTTCTGTTTATCGGCCGTACAGGCCTTTTAAATGCTTTTCCCACCTATTGTTACTCTTCTTAAACTTTGAATTCTTCAATAAAAATTATTGAAAATAATGGCAGTGCAGAAAACGTATCTTTTTCAGTGAAATAAAAGTACAAAGGTAAGCATATAGAGACTTTAAGATACAAATGTCAGACACAAGGCCCACGGGCCGAATCTGGCCCTCCAGGCCTTGTCATGTGGCCCTTGCACTGAGTTTTAAAGCCATGATATGGCAGAACCCCTAAACCCTGCACTCTGTACACATCACACCCCTGAACTCTGCACCTTCTACATAGTGCACTCCTGAGCTCTGCACCCTCTACGTTGTGCATTCCTAAATTCTGCACCCTCTACGTAGTGCACTCCTGAACTCTGCAACCTCTGTGTCAGGGGCCTCAAACTGGTGGCCCTCCAGCTGTTGTAAAAGTACAAGTCCCATCATGCCTCTGCCTGTGGGAGACATGCTTGTAACTGTCAGCCTTGCAATGCCTCGTGGGACTTGTAGTTTTGCAACAGCTGGAGAGTCACCAGTTTGAGACCCCTGCTCTACGTAGTGTACTCCTGAACTCTGCACCCTCTACTTAGTGTACTCCTGAACTCTGCACCCGCTATGTAGTGTACTCCTGAGCTCTGCACCCTCTACGTAGTGCACTCCTGAACTCTGCATCCTCTATGTAGTGCACTCCTGAACTCTGAAACCTCTACTTAGTGACCTCCTGAACTCTGCACTCACTAGGTAGTGCACTCCTGAATTCTGCACTCTCTACGTGGTGCACTCCTGAACTCTGAAACCTCTACTTAGTGACCTCCTGAACTCTGCACCCCCTACGTAGTGCACTCCTGAACTCTGAAACCTCTACTTAGTGACCTCCTGAATTCTGAACCCACTACGTAGTGCACTCCTGAATTCTGCACTCTCTACGTGGTGCACTCCTGAACTCTGCACCCTCTACTTAGTGCACTCCTGAACTCTGCACCCTCTACTTAGTGCACTCCTGAACTCTGCACCCACTACGTAGTGCACTCCAGAACTCTGTACTCTATACATAATGCACTCCTGATTTATGCAAGTAGCACACCCCCAATACAACCAGCCCTTTGAGGGCAACCATTTTGCTGATGTGGCCCATGATGAAACTGAGTATGACACCCCTGCTTTAAGACAATGCTTTCTTGGAATCTCTATCCACAGTAAGAAAGGATTTCTGGGTAATGCCACATTTACATTACAGATGGCCTTTTATTGAACCACGGCACCTATTTCCCGGCAGTAGTGGCCAACAAGGATTTTTTAGCCTGTTTTTCATGGTGCTACTTAATATTAGGCCCCATTCACACCAAGCAATTTGTAATCAGAATCAGAATTATACAGATTCCAAATCGCACTAAAATAGAGGAAAAACGCATAATGCATTCATTCTTACTGGCACCCAAATGTGTGATTTTTCCACAATTGTCACACGACAAAAACCTGTGGGGATCACGATAATACAGGCCTCAAAAAATTGTGCGAAGCTCAAGGAAGGAGCTTCTTTTGCACAACAAAAGCTCATAGGGCAGCTTGTTTGGGTGCCATTCATTATCAAAAATGAGATAAACCAAACTACCCTCAATACATCCTTCCTGTTTCTTCTGTTGCTTAGGTGAAATATTGAAGAAAATTTCATCTAAGCAGTTGAATAAGCAAAATTGAGAATTTTTGCTTAGGTGTGGGAATCGTTAGATTTGTGGCAAAATCAATTTCACTGAAATTACTTTGCTCATCCATACTTGGCATGTGAGGCATTGTGGTAAACACGCTCCCAGACTGCAAGTAACACATCGGGGGACTTTGAGGCCTCTTTTACAATTGCGTTACCCTTTGAAGAGGGATTCACGTTGCATCAGTCTTCAGTTTGGCAATTAGGAGTTACATTGCCTCCTTACTGCCTGTTTGAACCCTTTAAGTCCAGCACCAGCGCTCCGCAACTACGTGCATTCATACACAGTTGCGGGGTGCCCCCCCATCCAGTTGAATGGTTTTTCTAATGGCAGCACTGCCCAGTAAATGTGACAGCAGTGATCATTTCTGTGCCACTGATCAAAGGTCTATGATTATTGTTAAAAACATAATTGTAGTGATACGAATATTGCAAATACATGCAGAAAATGTGCAGATGTGTTTCCAGGGATACAAGACTCTCAGAATCCAAAACCTACTGATAAATAGGTCACAGTTACATTTACAATGGATAGATGTGCCACTTGTTAAACTCTGCAGCCTAAGTTAAAAGGAAAGCATTGCAGCCATGGCATGTATTCAGTCCCTTCTGGCTATTATTTTACAGTTCAGGTGGGCCACTGGAGGCTCAGCTGCTTGTTTTTACCAACCCGCCCCCCGACCACCCGTCTCAAAAAGACCTAAGAACTGCTCCACAGCTATGCCTGCTCATTACAGTCGGGGTTATTTACTAAAGGCAGATCCACTTTGCACTACAAGTGCACTTAAAGTGCATTTCAAGTGCAGTCGCTGTAGATCTGAGGGGGACATGCAAGGAAAATAGAAAACAGCATATTAGCTTGCACATGATTGCATGATACAATCAGCAGATCAGCAGAGCTTCCCCTCACTTCAGATCTACCCCTTATGCCGCGTACACACGAGCGGACTTTACGGCAGACTTTGCCCGGCGGACTTTTCAACGTACTTTACAACGGACTTTCTGAATGAACGGACTTGCCTACACACAATCCACCAAAGTCCGTCAAATTCGTACGTGATGATGTACGACTGGACTAAAACAAGGAAGTTCATAGCCAGTAGCCAATAGCTGCCCTAGCGTGGCTTTTTGTCCGTCGAACTAGCATACAGACGGCGGACTTTTCGACCGGACTCGATTTCAACGGATACATTTTAAACAAGTTTCAAATCTAAGTCCGTCCAACTTTTGAGCAAACAAAGTCCGCTGGAGCCCACACACGATCGAATTGTCCGACGAAATCCAGTCTGCTGGGCAAAGTCCGCCGTAAAGTCTGCACTCTCAAGTGCACTTTCAGTGCACTTGTAGTACAAAGTGGGTTTGCCTTTCGTAACTAACCCTCCATGTGTGTTAATGCACAAATGTGTTTTGGAGGTCACCTCATTGAATTCTAATAGGTTTCTAATTTATTGTCAATAATGATTGTAAACAATGGGTAGAGGCAATGTAATGTGTATCAACATGCATCAACGCATGTTAAAAATGCACCTCTATTTGTTTAAATGGCCTGCAGGACGCATTAGAGCTGCATTCATTATGCCAATGTGATGCTTTTAGACTGCTTTTCCATTGATTTCTATACAGGAAAAAGCAAAATGCAGAAGACTAGGACATATGGTGCTTTTCCACAAAAAGCACCATTAAGCACATCTAACACAACCATAATGAGTGAAATTGAGTGCAACTGCGCTTGCAAAATTTGGACTTTATTTGACTAAGACAAGGCAGTGTGAGACCTGCACTTCTAGGAGCTGGCATATAGACAGTCAAAACCCTTTTTCCCCCTCTCTCTAATGTGAGAACAGTTGGCATTTTTTATACTATAATAAAAAGGGAGCATTTCTGTAGTTTGCAGTTGCTGATCATGATCACCCTATAGTGAACTCCTAGTTCATAGATGCCTGGCCATCACACCAATTGCAGCTATTTAGTCTTTATTGCAAATTGGATTTAGTAGTCTGCAGCAGTGGTCATCAACCCTGTCCTCAGGGCCCACTAACAGGCCAGGTTTTATGTATTACCTTGGGGAGATGCAGACTAGAATACTGCAATCACTGAGCAGCAAATGATATCACCTGTGATGTAGTTCAGTTATCTTTCAAACCTGGCCTGTTAGTGGGTCCTGAAGACAGGGATGATCACTGGTCTGCAGGACACACACCGGGAGGAAGACAATAATTGTGTAATAAAGAGGAAAGCATGTTACCATGAAGTAGGACAATTTCACTATAGTCTCCACATATACACTGTATGGTCAATAGTCTGTGGACATTTTACCATCATACCTACAGACCCGGTTCAAATTGGGCAAATTTGACATGCAATTTGACATGTCAAATCGCATGCCAAATCAGAGCCTATTGCCCTCAACGGCACCATCCGCAAAGTCGGCGTCTCACCAATTCCCAAAAGTAGTTTCTGCACTACTTTTGGCGACTTCAGGAGCGATTTCAATAGACATCTGTGCAGAAACCTGCACATATATCTCTCAAATTGTCCCCTGAATCCGCACTGAAATGCCGGTCTTTTAAAGGGTGGAGTGAATTTAATGATAAAACAACACACAGTGGTAAAACAGTACCATGCAACCAATTAACTGCTCAGGTCTGAGAAATTTACAGGAGGGACGGATTGTTTTTTTAAAGTAGAGGCTGTTCATTTAGAAAAATGAATGTCCACTGTGCTAAATGAATGACAATAAATTATGTAAAGCTGTATTCAATGTAAATACCAAAAACTGGGTGAATGAATAATAATAATAAAAAAAAACACCATTTTTGCTTGCATATTTGTAGATAGAGATGAACATAGCTTTATTTTATTTTCTAAGCTTTTAAAAGTAAATGGTCTCTACTCCTTATCAAATCAACCACACTGCCTTAAAGAATAGTATATCTAAAGACTAAAAAAAACTCTTTTTTTTTTCCATTTTGAATAGCAGTTGAGGAGGGGAGGGTTAAAAGCACGGACATTTTTAGGGCTCATGCAGACAGAACATTTTTGCAGCTGCTTTTAGGGGTGTCTGGTATATTTATTTATTTTTTTACTGCCTCTGAACTCTCTTCCATGTTAGCCAATGTGTCTATGCACACATAAACCTTCAGAGGAGTTTGGAGGCATAAGCATTTAGGGGCAGTAAAAAAATAAAATAAAAAAACGACTGCCTGCGTGTCCAGAAGCAGAGTCTGTTTGGCTGTAAAAACGCAGCAAAACGTGGCTTAATGTTGTAACAAGCTTTTAGCTGCATTTAGCCGTGTTTAACGTTTTTAGATCTTATGGAGTGGCTTAACACTATTCACAAAATGCATCTAAAAGCGTTTTTTTAGTGCTGCTTTTTCCTGACGCGTGCATGAGCCCTTAGTGAGATTTCCCTTCATTTCCTGTCCTGCAGACTCAAAAGGCAGTGAGGGGATGTTTAGGGAAATCTCCTTTAATGCCGCATACACATGAGCGGACATTCCGTCGGAAAAATCTTGGATGGTTTTTCCGACGGAATTCCGCTCAGGCTTGCCTTGCATACACACAGTCACACAAAAGTTCTCTGAATTTTCGACCGTCAAGAATGCGGTGATGTACAACACTATGACAAGCCGAGAAAATGAAGTTCAATGCTTCCGAGCATGCGTCGAATTGTTTCCGAGCATGTGTGGTTTTTTGCACGTCGGAATTGCATACAGACGAACGGAATTTCAGTCAAGAACTTTTTCCGTTGGAAAAATAGAGAACCAGCTCTCAATAGTTTGCTGGCGGAAATTCAGACAGAAAAAGTTGGATGGAGCATATACACGGTCGGAATATCCGACCAAAAGCTCCCATCACACTTTTTTGGACGGAAATTCCGACCGTGTGTAAGCAGCATTAGACAGCTGTCCCTAGACCAAGTGCCTCCAATGGAAGATTTCCCCTTTATTCCTGTTCTGCTGACAAATCAAAATGTTTTATTTACCCTCACTTTCATTCCCAGTAATACTGGCGATCCAGAAAATCAGAGTAAATCTCACTAACCGGGACGCAGACAGCAATTAAAACATGGCAGTGGACCCTTCACTACTCTATCCAAATCTAAAAAAATAAAGACCTGCTCACAGACCTCTATGGGGCTGCCACTCGCCAGTAATATAAGGAGTTGGAGGCACAGTCTGATGGAAACTTGCCTTTTTGGGACAAAGCATTTAAAAAAATGGATCAGCTGTATAAAATACAGGAGCCAAGTTTAACATACACATTACCTCATCTCCTTCGCTTATTATTATTACTCAGATTAATCGTTATTCAGATTATTTAGGTTATTATTGAGATTAGCATAAGAGCCAGGTAACCCGCTTTATCAGAAAGCAATGACAGCCCCGTATTTCTCTAAGGAAAGGTCTACTTTAACAGAACCTGTCAGAGGAGAGGTGCACCAATATGTTCTGCCCCGGAACTGGTGCTGGCTCAGACAATTGTGACCCCCCCCCCCAGCCCTGATAGGAGCCTCAGCAAAGGCAGGCAACAGCTGTGCTGTCTGGCTCCATTTCATATATAGATTCCGTAAAGTGTCTATAGAAAAAGTGAAAAACTCAGTAAATTATCAATTGATGGTTCTTTTGTTTGGGCTACAATCTATAGCAATGCATTTATCATCATGTAAATAAATCCTCCTATACTATTTCATTTGTTGTGAGCAGAAAATTACCATTGTCTTACTGGCAGAGACTATACAGGGAAATATAATTTGCTCTTACTCCAATTTCATGTTTCCAAGGACTACAGAGCTTCCCCAATAAAGATTTGTAGGTCCCTTTTACACGCAGTTGCAGATCTTTAGAAGAAATTGTATAAAAGGGTACTTAGAACATAGCAGATGGAAATGCATTTCCATCTGGCAGCCTTTATAGAAGGGCCAATGGGTGGCCACTCCATCTTTGATACTCAGTGATCCAGTGTTTAAGATCCATGGTCAAATGGGAAGAGTCCTTCTATTTGAAAGCAGTACCTTTTTGGAGGTCACTTTAATGCCCTTTTTTAGGGTTTATTTTGGAAAATTGTAATTTGAATATGTTATTTAAAAGTGTGAAGACCAGAATGTATTGTATAACTACAATCATCGATCACTGTGGTCCTGAAGAAGCAGAGGAAATTCGCAAAAAGCATCAACCTGTGATTATAATATGTCTTAGTATCTATAATTGAGGTGGCCATTCTCATGCTGTTCACACTTATGAAATTGTGAGGTGTGGATAGCAATCAGATCAATTTGATGTATATTATTCTATGTTTTAATAAAACTTAGTCGTTTTACATTTATTTTCCTCTTCAAGACGTGTATATTGCTATATTTAAAGTTCCCTTTTCTACATTTCCTTCTTTTGATGTCAATTTGGGATGATAGCACGCTAATAATATTAGAAACTTTATGCTGCTCCAATTATTAGTCACAGTTGCAGATCAATACTGCATGAGAATTAATGCAGTAAGGTAGCATATTATTTTGAATGGGCTGTTAACGCACAGCAATGGATAAAAAACTGACCAGTACCATTTTTTATTGGCATGCACCACAATTTATGTGTGCTACAGTGCAGGTATGTTGGCACTTACTGTACTTGTGCATAGGGGTGCCATTCTTATTACCACAATGCATAAGTGTGAAGGAGGCAGTTCATAATTATCACAACCCAGAAACATCCGCCAGAGTGAGGCAAAGTTAAAACCCCTGTCAGGATTTTATCTCACAGATTTTTAAACTACCTCACTATCCATAAATAATCAAAATCACTGGACAATTGGTGTTTTCAATGTTTGGCCAGAATTAAATTTTAATATAATGTTTTGTTTGTATCTTTTTTGTTTGTTGGTTAACTGCTGTCTTAATTGTTTGCATTAAAGCAAGGAAACTAACCCAGTAGTACATTAATGTGCGTTTAATAAGTAAGAATGCTGCTTATACAAACTACAGTTCCAGGAAAACAGTAAACGGTATACAGAGTAAATATGCATACATATGCATGTAAATACTATCTGGATACAATAGAGATACATTAACAGTTATGTAGCTTCTGTTATATCTGGCCTACAATGTCCTTATTAAAAAGTTTAGGAGGAAATTTTTTTTTAACCTTGGCAGTCCATCTCTCTTGTAGTGCAATTTTAGTGTTGTCCCATGGTGAAGGGAAATCCTGTTAAATAAGGAAATTGTGGACCAGCTATAACAGAAGCTCAATGACTTTTAGTGTATCCATTTGCATACAGACTAGATAGCATGTACACGTATGCATATGTGTAGCACTGAGCTTCATCGAAACGTTGACAATAAAAACACTGCTGTTTTTGATCTTTCTCCTCTGCAAGACCCGTAAGTGCCTCTAAACCAGTTTTGGATTTATTTGTAGCACTCTGTTGCATTGTTTTCCTGTAACTGTTAAGTAGCTTTTATATGAAACATTCTTATTTGAAAAAACAAAAATACTGGATTGATTTCCTTGCTTTGATGCCAATAATTAGGACAAACAGTTAACTGAAAAAGTTAAAAGCAAAACATATAAACCAATATCATTACTGTAAAAGTAAAGTCTGGAAACATTAAGCTCCACCATTGATCAATCCTTTCATGACCTGCTGCTGGTAAAATGGAACTTTAGTCAGAAAATTAAGTCCTGCTAGATGACTTCAGGCCCCTTTTGCAGGTATAGCTATGTAAACATTTAAAAAAAAGTGCCTATACTGTTTAAAATCCAGTAATACACTGTCTCACCCTCCTCTGCACATGCTCAGTTGCTCTCTATTTTTAGGCACTGCTGAGTTTGAAGAGGCCAATCTGCTGACAGCCTTAAAGCGGAATTAAACCCTCCTATCCTTTTCAGCCAAGGAAGCTGCTTCTGTTTGATCTGCAAACTACCATGGTGTGTTGCACTTTTGATCATTTATGACACCAGCCATTTGATGGTTTGGTTGAGAGCACAAGCAAATGTGAAGTTAGCAATTTCAGCACTACAGGAATGTACCTGTTTTTTGAAACCATTAAATCAATGGATTTAGTTCCACTTTATGATTTACTGCTGTTCAGGGGCTCTGGGCTTCAGCAAAATGGCGGCCTCTGCCAAGAAGAAACAGGAGCGATGCTGGAGACAATTTACAGCACACACTCATTTTGGTAGCATAATTGTTAATGTGGAATGTATGTTCCTTGCTAAAGAACATCATTTTTTAAGTTGTTTATAGGTAAAGTTCCATTTTAAGTAAAATACTTTTAGCACGCCCAGAAATGTAGTTAATGGAATCAGTCTGGGCTGTATAAAAGTGGTCAGCCAATCTGTTGATTAATGACCATGATTCCTGTACAATGGCTAAGCTCATAAAAGGGCCATATGCACTAAGTACAAGTTCCGGATCTTCCTCTCTTTTCCAGAGCACATTCCTTCCAACCGCCTTCCAGTCAAACGATGGAAATTCCATTATTCTAAAGTAAACTTGAATTTTGGAAAAAATATCTCTAGATAAAATGAAAATGTAATAAAGTGTACACATAATATGAATAGAACACAAAAGTTGTATCTTGGGTTACAAATTGGCTACTACTTGAATATGAGATGTAACAACTGCTGCTTGTATGAAAACGAGTCTTTAATACACATCAGCGGTTGGATCGCTCTCCTGTAGTAGCGGACAATACGTATCTTCAGGACAGGTTAGAAACAAACTTCTCCGATTGCTGTTACAGTCCGAGTATTCCCAAGCTGGCCGTTCACCAGGGAACAATATTACAATTTAGAGAAGAGTCTGTACAATGTTTGTCTCCTTCTGTAAACATCAGCTAACAAGATAATTGTGCATTTCTCTAGAGTTGATACTTAAAACCACTCCTGAGTGATTACCTGTGAATAAAGAAGAGAGAGAAATCATTATGTCTATCAACCACATCGTTCTCGCTCTATTTTGTGACAGTTATTTTTTTGGAGTGGTAAAAAAGGTAAACTCTTATTTGAAGAGATGCATTTAGAAGGAAGAGAATAGTCCCTTTCCACCAATTACTAATATTTCAGTTTTTGGCAGTTGTCTGACCGTTTATATGGATTGTAAAATTCTGGACAATATATCCGTTTTCTGTTCCCTTGGCCAGTACAGTGTATGTTTAGTGAGAAAGTATTTTCAGATGTTAGTCCAGTGCTCTCCTTTACAACTTTGCTATGCAATTTACTTGTAGTGAATATAGAAATTCATAGAATTGCTCCCAGAGCAGGGGTGCCCAACCTTTTGAAGAGCGAGGGCCACTCAAGCGACTTGGTAACCGGTTGCGGGCCACAATGAGCGGAGTAGGTGGATGACAGGTCTGTGTCCACTCCGCATATGAAGAGCGGACACGGACACAGTGACACAGTCCACTCTACTTATTGGGCTCTCCAATCCGATCCCCTCAGATGGAAGGGGACAGATCCCCTTCTGTTTTTTTTGTTAGCGGATCAGATTGCAGGTAGGCGGGTGTAAACGGACACATTTGCTGCTCCATAGATATGAATGGAGGGTCTGATTGGGTCGGACCGGTCGGCCTAAGGCTCCTTTCACACTGATGCGCTGCCTTTTACCCACACTGCGGGTGCAGAGCAGTGCACCTGTGGATTTCCTGCGGGTTAGCTTTTGCCATAGACTTCTATTAGATCTTGCAGGTGTATTGCACTTTCTGAAAGCGGACCAAACCCGCAGGTAATAACTGAAGTTTATGGTTCATTGCACCTGCAGATCGGTTTGAAGGCAGCCCGGTAACCACTGCAGAACAGATATGCCCATATATACACGCTGTGATTTTAGTATTAAACTTACCTTTAATAACAGTCTTCCATTTAGGTATCGTTAGCTGTTGCTTTCCCAGGCAGAGTGCAATTGGTATCACTCCGTCTGTGACAGGAGGCGGTGCTATACTGGAAGCATTGGCTTATGCGGCTCTGCTCCGCAGCCGCTTGCTTTCTCTACCGCCGGCTTCATTCACAACACTGATGCTCGGGGATAGCGGGTCGGGAACCCACGATCTAGGCTTGCCAACCAGCCATCCCAGAGCAGGAGGTTGCAGGCCATATCAGAGGGCTCCACAGGCCACATGTGGCCCCCCGGGCAACTGGTTGGTCACCCCTGTCCTAGAGGGAGCTGTCAGTGGCTCAGTGTAGATACTCTGTCTTAAAGCTGAAATAAAATCAACTTTGTACCATCTACTCCTTTACAAGAAAATTATACATACTGCTTGTCGCTGTTATCCCCATCCTTTTTTTCCTGGTAACATCACTAGCACATGCACAATCCATTACATATTCTCTGTACCTTGCAATGCTGAGATGTGAAGAGCACCTCTGCCAGGATGACAGCATAGGCGCTCGCTCTCACTCTGTGTTTATGTGGACTTCCTTGAAACTTCATGTGACAAATGATATTACAGGAGTTGGGGAATCATAACAAACTGGGTATAGCTGGTTGTTAAGGAGCGGGCCAGGAAGCCGGCTGCCATGTCCTTAACAACCGATGAGCCATCAGGAGTCAGCTGTTGGAGCCCCCCTGACCCAAAGCTGCCCCCCCATGTTGACGGCATGTGGCCTGGTATGTTTCAAAGGGGGCGCTTGCTTGTCCCCTCCCTTTCCTGACCTGCTGGCCTGCGTTTAAGGGTCTGGTATGGATTTTGGGGGGGGACCCCACACCATTTTTTTCATTTTAACATGGCGTTCCCCTCAAAATCCATATCTGACCTGAAGGGCCTGGTATGGATTGCGGTTTTCTCCCCAATTTTTTTCATCAGGAAAAAACAGCATGGAGACCTTCCCCTTCGAGTCTGATATAAGTTTTGAGGGAAACCCCATTCTGTTTTATGCAAAATTTTTTAATTGCTTACAATTCGGTTTTTTTACATTCAGCTGTCAGCAGGGAACCCTGCCTTTAGCCGGTTGCTTTGGGTCAGGGGGGTTCTGACAGTTGACTGCTGATGACTCATCGGTTGTTAAGGGCACGGCGGCTGGCTTTTCTGGTTCACTCCTTAACAACCAGCTATTCACAGTTTGTTAAAGAGTAAAAAAACCCCAAAAAAACCCAAAAGGTATGAAAACTACATGCAAAAGTGCATCAAAAATGCGGGTTTAAAAATGCACTGGCAAAACGCATCAACTGCAGCTGCATAGATGTAAACCTAGGGTCAAGGAAGCACCAGCTTTTTAATGCAATGCTGCATATGTGCATGAACAGGATCTTTATGATATCAGTGGACTGCAGAACAAGGGATAGGAAAAATAAACCACAAAACGATGGGGGAGAGTTGCCTGTACTACCAAAAAACATAAGCTCCATAATACAGGTGTCTGGAGTGTTTATCTATCATTCGCTGAACAGATGAAATGGGTTTTTGTTTTGTTTTTTGTGATGGATGGCAGACTTTTCTTTTCCTTTAACAGCTATAAAATAGGATATCAGCCAAAAAGGGAGTACTTTGTTTTTAATAAGTCAACTGACCCGTAGTTTTATATTATGAGTAGGAGAGGGATACTAATTCCATACATATTATATTTATAGCCTAAAGCCTGGTACACACTACCGGCTGAACGAGAAAAAAAAAACTGACAGCTCAAGTGGAGCCGCTGTAATAACTATGTTAGTACAGCGATCTTTTAAATCTTTGTTTTTAAAGTGGTAGTAAACCGCTATTTTTTTTTTTTTAAACCTGCAAGGCAAAGCCATAACGTGCTAGTATGCATCGCATACTAGCATATTATGTGAAACTTACCTTAGAACGAAGCCCTCCAGCGGCACGCTGTCACTGAGGGAGCTTCCATCTTCACCAGTTCTTCCTTCTGGCTGTGTGAGTGCTCGGAGTCGTGATGACATCACGGCACAGGACTTTTAAGGATCAGCACAGTATGCTGTTCCTTCAGAGCGCATGCGCTCTCTTGAACGGCGCACATTTAGGAGATATTTACTGTACCTATCGGTAAGCCTTACTATTGGCTTACCTATAGGTAAAAGCCATGTATGGGAGTTTACTCTCACTTTAATAGATCATTTATATTTACAAAGAATGGATCAGATCATCAAACAATATTTTCAGTTGATTGCAAAGTGCAGACCAATACTGTGTGTGTGTTGCATTGTTTGATACTTAATCGATGATAAATCTCTTGTTTGTGATCGCTCACACCTAAATTGATCTCAAATTGCTACATGTCTGGCCACATTTACCGTACTCATAAACATCGAATAGGGGTCTGAGGGACAGCTTATTCATATTGAATGTTGATCCATCTAAGGTATATTGTTCTACAAAAGATCTGTGTAAAAAATCGGTCTGTAAAATTTTTTTTCCATTAGAGGAATTAGCTTTTATTGTAGCACCCTCTAGTGTGCTAGAAGAATTTGTGAGAGTAGATAAAATTTCCAGGCTTGGCGGTATGTTTTGATCTGGGCTGGGAGTGCTCAGGGTAGTGCTGGCTGACTCACAGATAGCATCAACAGGACCTCCCACCTCTTTCCAGAATGTTCTGGTGTTTTCTGGAAAGAGAGGTGGAGAGGGGAGGGGAGGTGGAGCAGCCTGTGGTGTTCTGAGGAGCCCTGACCAATCCCCAATCTGGATTGGCAGGGGGAAGGCCTCCTTAAATAGCCAGGATCAGCCCAGTTGAGGAGGAGTTGATCGAGTGGAAGATGGAGTGTTAGGCTGTCGGGGCCTTTGATGGAGCTCCCCAGTTTGGGGGGGGTGACCTTGGGCCTGGGCTCGGGTGGGGATGGGGCTCTCTTACAACCCACAGAGGTGTCCTTACCAGGAAGCACAGGAGGAGCAAGAGAGGGCTCAATTTGGTTGAGATCAGGTGATTGACACAGCCATTGCAGAATATTCCACTTCTTTTCCTTCAAAAGCTCCTGGGTTGCTTTTGCAGTATGTTTTGGATCATTGTCCATCTGTACTGTGAAGCGTCGTCCAATCAACTTTGCTGCATTTGGCTGAATATGTCTTCTATCACATCATCAATAAACACCAATGATTCAGTGCCACTGGAAGCCATTCACGCCCATGCTATCACACTGCCTCCACCATGTTTTACAGATGACGTTGTGTGCTTTGGATCATGAGCTATTCCAAGCCCTCTGCATACTTTTTTCTTCCCGTCATTCTGGTATGGATTAATCTTAGTTACATCCATCCAAAGAATGCTTTTCCAGAACTGGTCTGGCTTTTTTAGATGTTTTTTGGCAAAGTCTAATCTGGCTTTTCTATTCTTCAGGCTTATTAATGGTTTGCACCTTGTAGTGAACCCTCTGTATTTGCTATCGTGAAGTCTTCTTTTGATTGTAGACTTTGACAATGATACGCCCACCTCCTGGAGAGTGTCTTTAACTTGTCTGGATGTTGTGAATGGGTTTTTATTTACCATAGACAGGATCCTGCGATCATCCACCACTGTTGTCTTCCGTTGATGTCCAAGCCTTTTTATGTTGCTGAGCTCGCCAGTGCGTTTTTCTTTCCTCAGAATGTACCAAACTGTTGATTTAGCCACTCCTAATGTTGCTGCTATCTCTCTGATGGATTTGTTTTTGAAGCCTTACAATGGCCTGTTTCACTTGCATGGACGGCTCCTTTAAACGCATGATGTATGTTCACAGCAATAGACTCCAAATGCAAATACTACACTCAGGGCAGCCATCAGGGCCCCTTACACAGCTTTAGACCTGGGCCCCCCCGAGCCTGACCACCAACATTCCCCAGGGCTTGCCCACGGCCATCCTACTGAATCCACACACCGGCCACCTCACCTGTACGCACTCAGCTCCCCCTCAATCCTGTATATATGTCAGCGCCCTCACACCTGTATATGTGTCACCCATCAGCCCCCCTACACATCTGTTTATATGTCAGCCCCCCACACACACCTGTAAATATGTCAGCCCCCCCACACACCTGTATATATATATATGGCAGCCCCTCACATACACAAACCTGTAAATACACAAGGCTCTGGCCCCACCCTGTACACAAACAGCCCCCTCCCTTTCCCTCACAACCCCTAATTGTAAAGAAGATCTTCCTACCTAGTCCCCGCTTGTTTGCACAAAGCTGACATGTTGCTGAGAAGTATAGCACAGATCACACGTGGGGTGCACATGCACATAATAGCCAGAGGTGGCAGTAAAGGGCTCAATGTCTGAGCTTAATGACACGAAAACAGCAGAAGCTGTGAAATCGTTTCTGTAATGCACAGCATGGCTCCCCTTGACCGGTCCTGCCTTCTTCTGGCCTTGGCGGGACCCGCTTGTTTGCACAAAGCTGACATGTTGCTGAGAAGTATAGCACAGATCACACGAGGGGTGCACATGCACATAATAGCCAGAGGTGGCAGTAAAGGGCTCAATGTCTGAGCTCAATGACACGAAAACAGCAGAAGCTGTGAAATCGTTTCTGTAATGCACAGCATGGCTCCCCTTCACCGGTCCTGCCTTCTTCTGGCCTGGGCGGGACCCTCGGTCCCTGGGGCCCCTGACACTTGACTTGGTGGTGGCCCGGACCACACTTAGAATCAACTCCAGACCTTTTACCTGCTTAATTGATGAAGAAATAACAAAGGAGTAGCCCACACCTGGCCATGAAACAGCCTTTGATTCAATTGTCCAATTACTTTTGGTCCCTTGAAAGAAGGGGGGGTGGCTATTCTTAAGAGCTGTAATTCTTAAACCCTTACGCCGATTTGGATGTACATACCCTCAAATTAAAACTGAGAGTGTGCACTTTCAGTCCATATCCATTAAATAACTATAGCTTGAATATGTTTTGGTAAATACCTGAAAACATCTAAAAGTGTGCCTGCGTCCAAATATATATGGACCTAACTGTGTATATACAATGCTGTGAAAAAGTATTTGCCCCTTTCTGATTTTTTTTGGGGCATATTTGTTACACTTAAATGCAGTTTTTAAATGATGGTTTCATTTATTAAGGCAAAAAAGCTGTCCAAACCTGCCTGGTTTTATGTGAAAAAGTGCAATTTTGGTCCTTTCTTCTTTGCAGAATTGTTTTGATTCAGCCACATTGGAGGGTTTTCCAGCATGAACGACCTGTGTAAGGTCATGATACAGCATCTCAATTGGATTTAAGTCCGGGCTTTGACTAGGTCACACCAAAACCTAAATTTTGCTTTGTTTGCACCATATGGAGGTGGACTTGCTCTTGTGTTTTGGATCATTGCCCTGCTGCATAAACCAAGTGCATTTGAACTAGAGGTCACGAACTGATGACCGGACATTCTCCTTTAGGATTTTCTGCTAGAGCTCAGAATTCAGGGTTCCATCAATTATGGTAAGTCATCCAGGTCTAACTGTGTCAAGATGTTTTTTGGTAAATGTGAGATGAGCCTTTGTGTTCTTCTTGGTCAGCAGTGGCTTTGGCCTTGGAACTCTCCCATGGATGTCATTTTTGCCTAGTCTCCCTCTTAGTGTTGAATCATGAACACTGATCTTACCCGAGGCAAATGAGGCCTGCAGTTCTTTAGATGTTGTTCTGGGTTCCTTTATGACCTCCTTGATGAGTCGTCGTCATGCTCTTGGAGTATTTTTTGTTATCCGGCCACTCCTGGGAAATTTCACCACTGTTCCAAGTTATCTCCATTTGTGAATAATGGCTCTCCCTGTGGTTCACTGGCGTTCTAAAGCCTTAGAAATGGCTTTGAAACCCTTTCTAGACTGATACATGTAGTCTACTTTGTTTCTAATCTGTTCTTGAATTTTTTTAGATTGTGGCATGATGTGTGGCTTGTTGTGATCTGTTAGCATGCTTCACTTTGTCAGATAGCTTCTATTTATGTGATTTCTTGATTCAACAGGTCTGGCAGTAATCAGGCCTGGATGAAGCAAGTGAAATTTAACTCAGCTTTCCAAAAAATTGTTATTAATCACAGTTCATTCATAACTCAGCATGGAAGGGGGCAATTACTTTTTTACATAGGGCCAGGCAGGTTTGAACAGCTTTTTTTTCCCTTAATAAATTAAATAATAATTTAAGAACTGCATCTTGGATTTACTTGGGTTATCTTTGTGTAATATTAAAATTTGTTTGATGATCTGAATCAGTGTGAGAAATATGCAAAAAAAAAAAATCATGAAGGGGGCAAATACTTTTTCACAGCACTATATATATATATATATATATATATATATATATATATATATATATATATATATAATTATTTTAAATATGTATAAGCATGACCCTCATACTAACAACAGGCTTGACAAATTCTTGCGCACATGGTGACCCTGGCTGGATCACTTCCTATCTACACAACCGCTCTTAGAATTGTAGAGCTAATGCGGCAAATTAATACACCAGCAGTGAGCCTCTGGGGTGGAGATGGATTCCTCCGCTTCCCACCCGCTCTATCTTACTCTACTTTTCCACTTTCTCATTCTCTTTTATGACTTTCTCTGCCCTGAGACTACCTTTTTATCTAAGCATACTAGCAATACCTATGTTTGGTCTTGTGGATGACTGCATTGGTGGACTTGTGTTTTATCTAGCTTATTGGAACGCCAGTTAGGGAGTCTTTTAAAAAATTTGTGTATGTGGCAATTTTTAAGCATCTCTCTTCTATCTGAATACCTAACATTCCAATGTTGTCCAGATCAGTCTGTCCTTATTTATGATTATGAACACTGCTCAATGTTTAATATCTGCTAAGAGAATCTGCATTTTAATTAGCTTTTTGTGTTATTTAAGTTGCCCTTTTAAAACAGCCAATGTACTCTGTTCTACCTGTTTATGCTATCGCATAGTTATGTACGTATCAATTTTTGTCTCCAATAAAATAAAAGTGAAAGAAAGTGTATAAGCTTAAAATAAAAACAAAATAACCCATGACTACTATAGCTTACCTTTAGGGCCCATTTAGATCTATGCATGTGGGAATAGGTGCATTTTTTTGTAGTGTTAGGTAGGTTTGTTGTCAGGTGTCAATGTCTGTTTTGTTTCTACTCTGACGTTTGCTTATATGAGCTTTGATAGTTTTCAATGTGATCTTGAATGTAAAATTCTGGGTAGAGGCAATACCCCTTGACCACAGCTTGTTAATACCTGTTCCCAATACATCAAACCACATGTTATATGTAAGGTGTTTCTTTGACTACATGTCTTTATGGACCTTGCTTTGTGCACTGGTCCAAATCATTTGGTGGAGGGGGGATTATGGTGTGGGGTTGTATTTCAGGAGTTGGGCTTGGCCCCTTAGTTCCAGTGAGGGGAACTCTTAAGGCATCAGAATACCAAGACATTTTGGACAATTTCATGCTTCCAACTGTGTGGGAACAGTTAGGGGATGGCCCCCTCCTGCTCCATCATGACTACAGACCAGTGCACAAAGCAAGGTCCATAAAGACATGGATGAGTGAGTTTGGGGTGGAGGAACTTGACTGATCTGACCTCAACCCGATAGAACACCTTTGGGATGAATTAGAGCGGAGACTGTGAGCCAGGCCTTCTCGTCCAACATCAGTGCCTGACCTAACAAATGCGCTTCTGGAAGAATGGTCAAACATTCTCATACACACACTCCTAAATCTTGTGGACAGCCTTCCCAGAAGAATTGAAGCTGTTATAGCTGCAAATGGGACAACTCAGTATTGAACCCTATGGACTAAGACTGGGATGCCATTAAAGTTCTTATGTATAAAGGCAGGCGTCTAAATACTTTTGACAATACAGTGTACATAGTTACATTGGTCCACGCTGGATCAATGAATACAACTATGTATAAAATATCCATGCCTGGAATTCTTTTTTTTTTTTTAATCTTTTATTTGTTTAAGCCGACGCAAAGGACAGGGACCATAGAGTCAAAAACAGCTTGTGAATAAACATGTATAGTACAGCACAGGTTACAAAATGGTAGAAACGGAAATTCTACAGAGTCGTCATATGTCATATAAGATGAATTGGAAGAGACAATATATATTGTCAAGGGCTGTACAACACCTTATGATATCAACCTGATGATAGAATAAACATTATGCCTGTGCCGAGGTAAGAAGGTAGGTCAATTTGCATTAAGCAAAAGGTAAGCAGAAGAAGACTCTGCAGGACCCGCTTCAACCAGTTTACTTTTTCCATATAGTGGAAAGTTCATATGTCGCCCATGGGGCATGTACTAAAAGATCAATTGGCAGTGTCGTTTTCGAATAGAGCCCTCGTCAGAGAAAACAAACATGTTCCAGAGAGTCCACGTTATGGAATAGCGCTCCTGCTGATACCTTGAGGTAAGGACAAGATCCTCCATTTTGTTTATCTTTTCCACTTTCCGCTGCTAAAGGCCAATGGTCGGAGGGTGTGGGGATTTCCAGTTAAGAGGGATACACACCTTGGCAGTGTTAAGGAGGTGACGAATAATTGATTTCCTATAAGCTTTTTCCCGGGATATTGGAGGCATGGAGAAGAAAAAAGACTGGGTCATCTGAGATTGGTCTTTTCCTGAATTTTTGTAAGATGTGACAAACAGTTTTCCAAAATAGTTCAAGTTTGGGGCAGGACCAGAAAATATGTAGGATTGTGCCTCGATCATCCCTACAGCACCAGCAGCGGTCAGACGCCGAGGGAAAGAACTTATGTGGTTGGGAAGGTGTGTGCTGCCACCTGGATAAAATTTTAAAATGAGTTTCTTGCGTTTTAGTGCAAATTGAGGATTTGTGTATGAATCGCAAGATGTGATGTCTTTGGTTGGGGTGAATTTGCGGTTTAGATCTTGCTCCCAGCCAGTTAAGCCGGAAAGCCGGTGGCTATCAGGGGGGGGGGTAGTAATGAGTTTAAAAAAATTACGCAGTTGGAGAGCCCTCTAAAAGTCCAATTGGAAGGTGCCAGTGGGATCTGTAAGCATGGACAGTGATGGCCAGTGTCCCACTACGAGGAAATGAGAGACTTGAAAATGTCCCGAGGTCAATAAGTTTCAGAAGGGTCTATCACTACAGCCCGGACAACAACGGATTTCCCAAGATGGGATATAACGGAGAGTGTGAGGGAGATAGGTGTGTTCGAGGGACAATTTGGGCGCAGACTCATGTCCTGGAAAGAGGTATGTCACTCTGGGCCTATTCTGAGTCCAGAGCTTTATGTCTTGATGGCGACACCAATCCACCAGACTACTTAGATGAGTAGCATGGTAGTAAGTCTGTAAGTCTGGAACTGCCAGCCCACCATATAGTTTGGGTAGTGAGAGTATCTTTCTGCGTAAACGCGGTCGTTTGTGGGCACATATAAAATATGTAAACAGACTTTGTACTTGTTTAAATTAGCTATTGGGGATAGAGATTGGTATGGCTTGGAAAAGGTATAAAAATTTGGGGAGAATGTTCATTTTGAGGATGTTACAGCGGTACAACCAGGAGGGTAGTCTGGTGTGCCACGTATTCAAGAGATGCTTGACCGTTTGTAAGAGCCTGTGATTTTTGAGGGGATGAATGTGCCGAGATATTTTAATGCAGACTGTGTCTACTTTAGTTTGAAGCTAGCTGGAAGCTGCGAGAGAAGTTGGTGCGGTAAGCCCAATCCCATGGCTTCAGACTTCTGGAATTCTTCTTTAATTTCAGTGAGTAATGTTCCACTTTAAAGAGACCCTAAACTTTGGTTTTAAAAAAAAAAAGCTATTAAAGTATGTATTGTTACTCAAATAATGTCCTTCTATCTCCCTCGGCCTCCTCCAAATTCCTTTTTTTGGTTGCTGTGATCTGACTTCCTGTTAAAGGGTAGCTACATTCATTCTCCATGGTCCCACTATATGTAGGAACATGGCCACCTTCTCTTGCTCGCTTCCAAGATGGACTATGGGATTTTGTAGTGCTCAAAGAACTCAAGAAGAACATTACAATGAGGGAGAAAAACACAGTAAGAAACATTTTCATGAAAAATAGATTACAAGGTCATTAATTAGCTATTAATATAGCTTAGTGACACTTTAAGGTAGCGAACGACTCAAGTTGCTAGCACATACCAAAAGGTGAAGTATCAGTTTTAGTAGACTGACTGCCAAAAAATAAGCTTTCACAACACATCAGGGTTATTTTACTAAGGGGAAATAAACTGTACACTTTGCAAAGTGCAGTTGCACTCTGCAAGAGCAGTTGCTCCAGAGCCCAGTAAATGAGCAGAAGCTCTGCTGACTTCCATCATCTATGCAAAATGTTTTTTAATTTACCTTGCACATGATTGGATATTCTTTGCAAAGTGAAGCTTCACCTCATTCTAGAGCAACTGCACTTGCCGAGTGCAACTGTGCTTTACAAAGTGCACAGTCTATTTGCCTTTAGTAAATCAACCCCATAGTACCCCTTGTCAAGCATTTTTATTCAGCAATGATTTGGGCATCACTTTATAATAGTTTATTCTTTTTACCACTCAGTAATATTTACCATATATACGTCTGGCTAAGGAATCAGCTACACAAGATATTTGTAACTGCCAGTAAAATAATCCCAACTGCGTTGACTTCAGTGTGCTGTGAGTGGACAGACTCTCAGCAATGAGTTAATATCACAATAATAACAGATGCAATATCTCCGATGCAGCTGAGCCCAAGCAAACTGCAATATTATTTAGTGCTCCTGATTTCCCCATTTCATTAGGGCAGTTTAACAACAAGAATAAATTAAATAAAATGTGCAATAATAAAAAAAACACAAAAGAGCTTTGAGTGCCCCCATCCATGATGGATCACAGATGTCCCAGTGCTTCCGCGTAGGATGGCCTAACAGTGGCGGGGTGCAAGATTTTTCTGTAGTGCAGTAATAGTGCAGATAATCTGGAGGGATAAAGGAGCAGAGTCAAACATCCACCTAACATGCCACTGACCTGCGAATGGACACTGGCAGGCATCGACAATAAAGGGACCTTGTAGCTGTTGAACAATCCACCTCTCCCAGATAGTGTCACTGCAAGGCAATGATGTGGAGGAATCCCAAGGTTGGGCCGTAGAAAAACAAACAAACAAGCAAAATAAAGTGTATGGGAAAATGAAATAGAGGATGAATGAGAGCTGCAGGATGGAAGAGCGCATAGCATGAGATAAATTAAAGGGCCAGTAAAGCTGACATCAACTGAGAAGATATAGTGGGCCATCACTAAATAAACATGAACACATACTAGCTGCTGGCTATAGACAATGATATGTATGTCCGGGATACATTTTTATAAAATTGTGCAGTGCATCTCCACAATATATGCACTTTCCCTTGGGTTTTGTCTCTTTGAAAAGCTGCAATTATAGAAAAATACTTGTTCATTTGCCACAGTTCCTTCAGTGAGCTGACAATCAGGGCCACGTAACTCACAAGGTAGCTGCCCCAGGAACTCAAAGAGGCATAGTGTGGGTGGCATTGATGCCAGAGTGTCCATGCCGGGCACTCTTAGCGGACACTCCATCTTCATACTGGACACTCTATCCTTATACCAGACACTTTGTCTTAATACCAGACACTTTATCCTAATACTGGACACTCTTAGTGGATACTCCATCCTCATACCAGACACTCTTTCCCCATCATGGACACTGTGTCATAATACCGGACACTCATAGCAGACACTCCATCCTCATACTGGACACCCTGTTCCCATACCAGACACTTTGTTCTAATACCGGACACTCTGTCCTAATACTGGACACTCTTAGCGGATACTCCATCCTCATACCAGACACTCTTTCCTCATACTGGACATTTTGTCATAATACCGGACACTCATAGTGAACACTCCATCCTCATACCGGACACTCTGTCCTAATACTGGACACTCTCAGTGGACACTCCATCCTCATACAGGACACTCTGTCCTAATACTGGACACTCTTAGTGGACACTCCATCCTCATACCGGACACTCTGTCCTAGTACTGGACACTCTCAGTGGACACTCCATCCTCATACTGGACACTCTGTTCCCATACCAGACACTTTGTCCTAATACCATACCTCATACATGCATGTTTAGCTCTGTGTATGTTCAGCCCTCAGGTCACAAAGGGACATTAGTTGTTATGGCAGGCGCTGGCATAACAACCAGTGATGATGTGCGGCCCAGCTTCTTCCTAGCAACCAAAGAAACTATGCAGCCCAAGCTGCCCACGTCCTTGTAGTGAGTGGCCAGTGACAAAATGGACAGCAAAAATAGCCATCTCAGTCGGCATCCCAGCCAATGTTGCCTCTGCTTTTCTGAAATCCCAAGCAGTGTGGTCAGCCCTGCCTTAGTTGTCTCTTGATGGACTACAGAACACCTAACCCTTATGTTAAAGATAGGAAGAAGTTATGTAGACCAGTGGAGGAGAACTAAGCAAGGGGCTGACAACACTGACTGGAATTTCACTGCAGTAGAGGCAGCATTATTGGCTCACTACAGAAAGATAGGGGCTCACCAGATTTCTGGCAGATCAACCAGTATTTTTCAGTACTTGCAGCTTTTTAAAGAGAAAGAAACATAGGAAATATGTGTGTATTACAGAAATGTACTGAATACGTTTTTTAATGTTGCCCAGATATACACTTTAAATAGAGTAAGTTTAGATATAGCTGAAAAACTAGAAGAAACTAACAACGTATCAGCTTAAAGTACACCAGTCATGAACAAAATGTTTAATTTCTCATTGCTGGCCGCCTTCTAAAAATGCTATTTGCCTGGCTGTATCTAGCTTGAATACTTCTGGGAACAGTTACGCAGTAAATAGGAAAGAAAGGTCCAAATTCCTGATTTCTAAGCTTGTGCCAGGAGAGTGACTCAGAGAGCATGGACATGACATGCTGATAACAAGCACTTTATGACAGGTGTACTTTAAGATTAGTCACACATTTTTTTTGGCCTCAGAAACTTCCCAACATGCTGTTTGTTAATTCAACATACATTATTTTAAGAGCAAGCATTACGAATATCTGTAGCTTCATGCAGATTTCAGTGAGAGTTAGACTCATGATGGGTCTCAGGATTGACTTCACCATCTAGCAAGGTGACATGCATGTGACCAACTCTCATTAATACCTCCTATGTTTGCAGAGCTGGCTGACATTGCATAGCCCTCCTCCAAATGGTCCATGTCACACTGATGATTCTGGCCAAACTGGCAAAATGTTACCAGAATCCCCAGAGTGACATGGGGCAAAGAGAGGGGAAATATAGGGGAATCCATCATTTTGCACAAGAATACAGAGAAAGAATTGCATGACATAACTGGAGTAAAGTATTGTATCTCTAGTAACTATAAAGTTAGGAGTTTAAGTGATACCCTTAATTGGCTAACTTTAATGATTAAAGTTAAACTGAATACAGACTGACTGACTGCTCTCAATGTCTTTATCGTAAACTTGCATCTATATTACTGCTGCTTCACATCCATCTATAACTGTATTCACATTATTGTGATGTTTATTTTGTTTTTAAATCTCTTACCTAAATTATGGACTGATCTTAGGCTGGCCATACACGGTTCGAATCATTAATGGGCAGGCTGAATGTACCAAGTTGATCGATTGATGCACTCATCACCTACTCTTTATTCTAACCCCACATGCTAATAAAACCCTGAGGATGCTAAGGCATGTCCCCTCATATAAATCACACTTCTGCTTCTCCTAACCTCTGGAGATATATCCCAAAACCCTGGGCCTCTTTTATCCAACTGTACCCAACACACCCATTACCATGTACCCTCTGGCAGTGGCTGAAAATCCAATTTATTTTTTATTCCTCTTCTTCCCAAAACCAGCTTCCTCTTTTCCCGTGCCCTCTGTCTGCAACATACTCATCTCTGTTCATGACCTCTTTGTCACTTACTCTTTTGGTCTACTCGCTGTCACCGAAAGCTGGCTTCATGAATCTGACACTGCTTCTGCTGCTTCCCTCTCCCATGGTGACCTTATCTAGACTTACTCCCCTAGACCTAGTGGACGCAAGGGAGGTGGAGTGGGAATCCTCCTATTCCCACACAGCACCTTCCAGGTTCCTCTCTCTCCTCCCTCTCTGTCCCTCTCATCATTTGAAGCTCACTGTATAAGTCTATTTTTTTCTAATTTTCTTAAGAATTGCTGTGATCTATCAGCCCTCTGGACCAGTATCAACTTTCCTTGATGACTTTTCTGCCTGGCTACCCTACTTTCTCTCTTCTGAAATTCCCACATTCACTCTAGGCCAGTGGTTCTCAACTCCAATCCTCGGGACCTACCAACAGACCAGATTTTAAGTATTACCTTGGGGAGTTGCAGACTAGAATACTGCAATCACTGAGCAGCAAGTGATATCACCTGTTATGTATTTCAGCTATCTTGCAAACCTGGCCTGTTGGTGAGTCCTGAGGACTGGAGTTGAGAACCACTGCTCTAGGCGATGTCAACATCCCTGTTAATACTAACATTCCTGCTACTTTTTAATTTCTTAGTCTAAACCTCTCATTTGACCTAAAGCAATGGGTAAATGCTTCTAATCCTGTTCCTCTCTCTGATCACTAACTTATTCATTTCGCTCTCTCCCTGTCTTCCACCACCTCTCCCTCCAACCAACTAACAATTACCCGGAAAAACCTTCGACACTTTACCCCTTCTCTTCTCTATTCTGCTACTGACCACTTTTGGCTGCCTTTGATACGGTTGACCACCAAATCTATTTCTCTACCCCTCAGCTCACAACATCAGTCTCCTCACTCATCACTAATTTACTGACCGACTTATCAGTCTGGATGTAATACCACTTCCTCAAATTCAACCTGTCCAAAACCAAGCTCATAATATTTCCTCCCTGAGTGCCCCTTCCCCTGACTTCTCTGCAAAGATCAATGGCACAACCATCAACCCATCCCCCCATGCGAGGGTTCTAGGTGTAGTCCTAGATTCTGAACTCTCCGTTCGGCCCCACATCCAATCACTTTCCAAAGCTTGCCGCCCCAACCTCCGCAACATCTCCAAAATACACCCCTTCCTAACCAATGACAACACAAAGCTCTTAATCCATTCCCTGGTTATCGCTCGCCTTGACTACTGCAACTCCCTCCTCATTGGCTTACCCTTACATAGGCTATCCCCTATTCAGTCCATCATAAATACTGCTGCCAGACTCATCCACCTAACAAACCACTCCGCGTCTACTATCCGTCTCTGCCAATCCCTCCATTGGCTGCCACTCGCCCAACAAATTAAATTCAAAATACTAACAATAACTTAGCCTTCCACAACTTGGCCCCCACTACATCAATTACCTAGTCTCAAAATACCAACCAAATCATTCTCTTTGTTTGTCCCAAAACCTCCTGCTCTCTTGTTCCTTTGTCACCTGCTCCAATGCTCCCCTCCAGGACTTCTCCAGAGCCTCTCCTATCCTTTGGAATTCCCTACCTCAATCTGACTGACTGTCTCCTAGTCTATCCACTTTTAAGTGATCCCTGAAAAAAATTCTCTTCAGAGAAGCCTATCCTGGTTCCACCTAACAACTGTACTTTTATTTTCTCCATCAGCTCTTCCCTCCCACAGTTATTACCTTTTGTATCACTTGACCCTTCCTTTTAGATTGTAAGCTCTAATGAGCAGGGCCTCTGATGCCTCCTGTATTGAATAGTATTGTAACTGTACTGTCTGCCCTCATGTTGTAAAGCGCTGCACAAACCGTTGGTGCTATATAAATCCTGTATAATAATAAGTTAAAATTATTATTAAAATTAAAGATGCAAGCTTTTGGGATGCCTTAGATTTCTTCTTTATGCTTTATACTTGACATACAGGCTTTATAAAGCTTGAAGACGGGATCTAAGGCATCCTGAAAGCTTGCATCTTTACACTTTTACACTAACAAGAGCTGGTGCTTTAAATGGGCTTTGACACCCATTGTAGGTAAGAGGGGGTCCAGATTGTGCAGCACTGTGATTGGCTGCACAGTGCTGCTGTCATCAGGAGCACATCCTACCGAATCCCGATTGTGAGCTGTTTGTGAAAGCTGGGTCATAGCTTTGCCTGTATTAAGGCCTATCTGCCCTGCAACTAAAAATGTGTCTATAGCTGTCGTTAATAACTCAAAAACTTGATACCTAAGTTAGCCAATAAACAGTATCTCTTAAACTCCAAAAATTTGATATAAAAAATTGGATAATACATATTTTATTTCAATTGCTAATTTAAATATATAAATGCATGGAAAACAATTAGCATTGAATGGATTTGAAGCATGCTGGGAAACATCTGGGCATAAAAACATTCAGAAAGTCGTCTCAGGCTGATAAAACGTGACAATCCTTTCACCCCACATTCACTGTATTTTTGGGATCAGAAGGATAAAATACAGCGGCTGTAAGGTATTTGGTAGATCACAACACAGAGCTATTGTAAGCCTGGAAGTATAATTCTCCATACTACAGTAGGATTTCGTAACCTTTCGTGCAAAGCTCTTTAACTTTAGTGGCCCTTTAAAAAGGAATAAAACCAAGCTATGAATTCATGTTTTGATTCCATAAAATAATGTAGCAAAAATGCTGAATGTAAGCCACAAAACATATCGCAATTTGAGAGCAGAACTCTTTCCTGGGTGAGCAGCCTTCTCTAATGTGTACAGAAAAATATCAGTAATTACCTTTTATTGGAAGAGATATTAGAGGTAACATAATAAAACGGTTATGGGTAAATGGCTTAATTCTTCTTGTTATAACAAAATGTACTGCACTACAGTGAAAAAGGAAGGTTGGATGATTTAAAGTTGGTTTATTATACCAAGGAAAAATTTATCTGCAATACAAGTGGAAGGCTTCTAGATTTTACAACAAAACAATTCAGTTGTGGAGTCAAAGAAGCAGCAAAGTAGAACAAAGTCACCTACCTGTTTCTAACTCTACCCAAATTTGCTGAACTCCATGAACATTTAGCATGGTCCATGGATATTAATTAGGACAAGAAAAACAATAGGGGAATCAATAAGGCTGCTGCACCACATTTCTGGCATTAATCCCTCTTGTTAATGCATTGTGCCAAATTCATGAATCATGAAGCACCAAATTCAGATAGTTCTAAAATGCATCACTTTCAATTTGTGTTGCATTGAATTTGCCAAATGTAAAGACAGAGCTAACTAAGACTAACTCTCTTTTGATATACACAGAGGAAAGTTGGCTCAGACAGATTTTGCGAAAGTGTCTCAATTTCATTCTAAAAGTGGTGCAGCATGATCCAAATACAAGTACGAGTTCTAGACAGGTACATGAATTTGGTACATTCTTCACCACTTTTAGGAAAGAGACACTTTTGTAAAATCTTCCTGCATCAGTTTTTAGGAATTCCAGGGAATAATGTGTCCTCATATTACAAATTTCAAAAAAGCAAACAGCAACCAATTTTGGCAGACAAATTGTCACCAAAATGTTCTACAGTCCATTTACACGTCTCCGAGACCCATGCAGCCTTTCTCAAGCAGGGTTCTGTAGAACCTTAGGGTTCTACTAGAGGTTGCTAGGGGTTCCTTGATGAATAAACAGTTTCTGACTTTTAGATAGGTAACCACTGACACCAATTAACTTTTTAGTTAAATGTAAGAGGGCATTCCTCCCACTGACCAGTCTAAGGCCCCTTTCACACTGGGGCGGTGAGGGCATCGGCGGTAAAATGGCGCTAATTTTAGCGCCGCTTTACCGTCGTTTTAGCAGAGGTATTCGGCCGCTAGTGGTTTTAACCCCCGCAGGTGGCCGAAAAAGGGTTAAAACGGCTCGCATAGCGCCGGTTTCAATTGATTTCAATGGGCAGGAGCAGTTTAGGAGCGGTGAATATACCTCTCCTTCACCGCTCCAAAGATGCTGTTTGCAGGAGTTTTTTTTCTCTCCTGCCAGCGCACCGCTTCAGTGTGAAAGCCCTCGGGCTTTCACACTGGAGAAACAGCAGCCGCAGTTTTAGGTCGGTTTGCAGGCGCTATTTTTAGCGCAATAAGGCCTGCAAACCGCCCCAGAGTAAAAGGGGCCTTAGTGATAGGGTCAGCTTAAGGGTTTAGGCTAAAGTAAGGATCATTGCCAGCTCTGGATTCTAGGCACTAAAGCTACTGTACCATAGTTTGAACCAGACTGGTGAATATGGCAGGCACAGGGACATGTACACTAACTAAACAGTGAAACCATAGAATCGGGATGACAGTCCTAGAACCTGAACATTTATTACTCCAATGCAGCTACCATATTTTCACTCTCACACATTCCCTTAATATATAGCAAGAGGGCACAGAAAACAGTAGTAACTGTGCAGCTAAAACATTGCTTTATTATCATTAAAGCCAAGTCTATGTAACATGTAAATATCATTGTTATTGATAATGGTAACCTATTAATGAAGTATATTAGGTTAACCATTGGGTTACCTCTGGTATCTTACGTACTAGATGTATACAATGGTGTGTGAACAGACTGGTAATTGGCACCTTCTAAAAGCTTACCATTTTGTACAAAATGTACTTACCGTATATACTCGAGTATAAGTCGAATTTTTCAGCACATTTTTTTGTGCTGAAAGTGCCCCCCTCGACTTATACTCGAGTCAAGCACTTTTCTGCAGCAAAAAATTTCATTTCCCGAACCAACTTTGGGGCCCCGTATCTCAGGGCTACTTGGTGCTAGAAACCCCAAATTTGGTATGCAAACCCAGTGGACCTGGTACCACCACATATCCAAAGCTGAAGTTCCTAGCACTAAGTGGCCCCGAGATTCGGAAAATGTCATTCTCTGCTGCAGAAAAGTGCTTGACATTTTCTGTACCGACTTTGGGGCCCAATATCTCAGGGCCACTTCGTGCTAGGAACCCCAAATTTGGTGTGCTAACCCAGTGGAACTGGTACCATAACATATCCAAAGCTGGGGTTCCTAGCACCAAGTGGCCCTGAGATACGGGGCCCCAAAACTGGTTCGGAAAATGTCATTCTCTGCTGCAGAAAAGTGTTTAAAATTTTCTGAACTGTTTTTTGGGGCCCTGTATCTCGGGGCCACTTGGTACTAGAAACCCTGGCTTTGGAAATTTTATGGTGCTAGTTCCACTGGGTTTGCACACCAAATTTGGGGTTCTTAGAGATACGGGGCCCCAAATTCGGTCAACTGTGTCCATCTGCAGCAATGTCATTTCGGGACCCTTTGGGTTCAGAGACCCCAAATTTTGGCTGCAGCTAGGGGCCTCTAGGAACCCTTAACTACCAAGTTTGAAGTTCAGGGGACCTATGGCTGCAAATGGGCACAGTGATGCTGCAAATGGGCATTGTTGACCCTCTTTTCCACTTACAGTAGCTGTGCATTTCTCACCCTCGTCTTATACTCGGGTCAATAAGTTTTTCCAATTTTTTGTGTGGTAAATTAGGGCCTCGACTTATACTCGGATCGACTTATACTCGAGTATATACGGTATTTCACGTACTGATATACTGCTAGCATGCTGCAGCTTATTACAGTGAAGTAAGCGGCTTTAACATTAGTCCCTGTTCCAGAGGAGCTTACAATCTATTGCTCTTGCCAAACACACATTCTATTGCTATGAAACTGAATGGAAGCAAATACATTATGAGCAAAATTAGAGGAAACCAGAGCATAATGACATATGGACTTGCACTACATTGTGACCCTGGAAGAAATGAACCCAGGACTTCAGTGACCAAACGCAGGCAACAAAGAGCTAACAGTGGCTTGTGAAATTAATGTCAGTCAGTTAATTTGCTGCTGTGGAGTGCAAAGTCCTTTCTTTACGGTGGCACTGTATTGACCTTTTGGTCATAAACAATAGACCTGTTGGGAAGTAACAAATTCATCATTCGGTTACCTCTTGCATTTCCTAGTGTTTGTGTGTCCAAGTCATCATCAATGAACTCTTCTCCTTGGATGATGTTCTGTGTGTCCTCGCTGTGGTTCACAGGACTTGTCATCTCCTGCTCCTTCTCATTGTGCATTTGAGCATAGACATTCCTGCCGGGCATTTTCCTGTGTTGGGCACAAAGACAAAGTTTACCCATCAAGTGTGACTACTAGTGCCACATGTCAACTTGGAGCTGCTTATCTATAAAATGAATAAAGTCTAGTGTGTCCCTGAATGACTCTCTTCACCTCCTGTTCCCCCGCGCCCCCTTTTTTTTGCTCAGCTGTTAAAAATGTTTTAATTTCCCAACCACCATAATGGTGTTAAATGTATAGGGGAAGAGCTCTGGCCAGAAGTTAGTGTGGACCTGAACTCACAAAGTAAAGGTTAGGTAGGGAACATCTAGAAATGTAAATCATGCCTAAGCTGTACCCTGAAAAATCTACCTTTTGTGTTCAATTTGCCCTAAAAATAGCACTGCACTTCCTGTACCTACAGTCATCTGTAGTATGATATCTAAGGCACTGCTGCTTATGACTGCTAGATTCACAATATATGAAGCAAGATTTGGTGATCTCACTACTCTGCTGCTCACTGTTCTCTTTGCTGGAGTGGAAGCTGTGTCTGAGGGCCTGTAGTGCAAGAATATCCCTGCTTCTGCTGCATTCATTCTGTAGATCTCTGATTTCCACATTTCTCCTGCCGTTTGATAATTTTCTTAAAAATAAAGCCCTGTGCCTCTAATAAGATGAAAGTCTCTACACAGAGAAACAGTACAGAATAAATCAGTAATGGGAAAAAGACCCGCTGCAGGGAGACAACAGGCAATACTAGTGACTAGTCATTTATCCTCTACTTGTCTTTTTTGGGCACAACTTTCACAGTTCACACCCTCTTTAATGTTGTATTTTAAAATACACAAAAATCCTTAATAATAAAATTCAGTTTGGACAGTGCCTACCCTCTATACTCTCCTAAGTTCGAAGCCATTACGTTTTTGAAACACAGGGGTTGATATACTAAACCTGGAGAGCGCAAAATCTGGTGCAGCTCTGCAAAGAAACCAATCAGCTTCCAGGTTTTATTGTCAAAGCTTAATTGAACAAGCTGAAGTTAGAAGCGGATTGGCTACTATGCACAGTTTCACCAGATTTTACACTCTCTAGTTTTAGTAAATCAATCCCACAGTCTGCACTTTGCTTATTTTTTACATTACATAACAGGGTTAAAATCTTGTGCAATAAATATGACTCTTTAAAATAAATACTGTTCAGAAAGCAAAGTACAAAATGTCCAGAAAGTGCCCAGTTCTTAACCTTGTAATGTTTTATTAAATCTCTCACTCATTGCTTTATGATACCTTATAAAATACTAGGTGCTTCACATACAAAGGTTAGTGATACAATTCACAACCACAAACATGTCCAATTGTCCAGTTCCTGAAAGTGGACAGACTGGCTATAGGTTTGGATTTACGGTAGTTCTATAAATGGTGAATTTGCTGATGGCCACTTTCTTCGATGTTGAATGCACATTAAGCCATATAGTGAATTTATAATATACTGTTTTGTTTTTTTATATTTAAATTTGCTTCAAAGTGTAAAGTGTGCAATAGGATATACCTGCTTGTTGTGACAACAATTGTGCAAAATATTTCACTTTTCCAAAGCATTATTTTTTAAAGTATTTTACTACTAATATTTCTAAATGTTTAATTTCTATACACTTTCATTAATAATTCCTTTAAATCTTACAGATAGCTTTTAATACAGGATGCTACTAAGCTTCAATGTGTAGTGTGCATGCTGGGCTATCTAAGAAAAGAAATCAGAATCTGAGGTCAAGCTATTCAGTTTTCTATTCTTGCCACAACAAGAACACTGGAATACCAGGCTCAACCTTAACAACTATTGCCCGCAGAAGTGTAAATTACAAAATATTGTTTACTTACGAACTTAATATATAAATAAGGATGAATCCCTGTTAAACTAGCTAATATAATTGATCTTTACTATTCATAAATGTACAGCATGTCAAGCACAGTAGAGCAAGACACAGATTAGATTATTGAGCTCATCTGTGGCATTGATTGAAGCTGATGATATAAGAGGTTATGTACATCAATCATTTTTAAACTATAACAAAAACAACTGTTTTTAATGTAATTTTTATTGCAGAATCTGTTCTGGACTTGCCTTTTGAACTTATATAGGATAAAGGCACCAACCGCTACGATGAATATTGAGAAGATGACAACTATAGCCCAATACCCTCCAGTTCCTCCAATGACCCGAGAGTCTGTAAAGAGAACACGCTGATTATATACATATATGCAGGCAAACTAGTGGTAGTGATGTGGACTGACATCTCTGCTACTACACATAAATGTCCATAGGCTTCATAATAAATATAGGGATACACAATAGTCTTGATCAGCAACAAAAAAGCAAAGCCATTCATGTTCACAGTTAGTTAAAATACTCTTTACTTGATAAATGCACAGTGTTTTTTTTTTTTTGCAGGCAATTTTCTGTACCAACAATGAATTTTTTTATTTTATTAATGTGTACGTGTATTTATTTTTATTAGACATAGTAAGGAAGTAGTAAAACTCTTCTTGGGTTTTTTATTTTCTTCCTGTGTCTTGCTTGGGGGATTTCCCTTCTCTTCCCGTCTTGGAGGAGCAACAGGAAATAAAAGGAAATCTCCCCAAAGTCAATGTAATTCACATGTTAATGAGTTGTCACAGGATCAGGTGCACTACTGATGAAAATTTTAGAATGTTCCTCATTTTCTGTTCTAGTAACAATGAACTTCAAGACAAACATAGGGATGATTCCCTCTTATAGGAGCACAGACTGCAATATAGAACTGACAAAGGGTCTAACCTCTCCCTACCCTGTCCAAGGGGTTTGGAGTTTCTTTTCTTTTGATTACTTGCATTGATATCAATCCACAACAGTTCATCAAAAGTGAAAAATAACTTGCCAGTAGGATCAGGAGGTAGACAACAAACCATCTCCTACCAGGGTGGGGGTGGACAATTGTGGGAGACCAGATACAGTGAATGCATGGTCCTGGGTTTAGTAAGTAATTATCTATTAGCATAGTAGGGAGCCAGTATGCTTGCTGACCATCCAATTAGGCAGACACCTACCCGCATGTCTTGTGTGCTGGGCCAGAATGTCCTGGGTGCTTTTTTTCAATTAAATAAATCATAGAAAAAAGGACTAAGTCCAGCATGGCCCTATAATATTACAGGACATCAGCAGTATTGAAAGAATTTATTGGTACTCAGTGGCGGCTGGTACTCAATATTTTTTTGGGGGGATGGCAAACCAACGACACTCACCCCCCCGGTGGGAGACAATCGACCGGGAAGGCAGGGATCACGCACACCCCCCCCCCACCGGCGGGAGATGAACAAACGGGAAGTCAGTGATCAGAGACCTTCTTACCATAGGAGGCAAGTGACAGGTCCTGGCCAGGATGACATTCTGATCTCCCCTCTTCCTCCCTCCACTGCCCGAGCCGGGGAGTGCTGGATGCGGCTGCGGGTGAGCCGTCCCTGCTGCACACATAGTTCCTATTATGGCTTTTCCCTCACTCTGGGGCCGCCATCTCCTCCTGGCCGAACAGGAAGTGGGTCCTAAGACTCCCTGGCCAATTGGATCTCAGGACCCCATTCCTGATTGACCCAGAGAAGAATCAGGAGGGCAATAGTGAATATTAAGGAAATATTATAGGAATTATTTATTAAATACATGTACAAAGCTGTAAAAGAGCCTACGCATTTCGGATGTTAGTCCTTAGCCATGACTAATGCTGCGTACACACGAGCAGACTTTACGGCAGACTTTGCCCGGCGGACTTTTCGACGTACTTTACAACGGACTTTCTGAATGAACGGACTTGCCTACACACAATCCACCAAAGTCCGTCGAATTCGTACGTGATGACGTACGACCGGACTAAAACAAGGAAGTTCATAGCCAGTAGCCAATAGCTGCCCTAGCGTGGCTTTTTGAACTAGCATACAGACGGCGGACTTTTTGACCGGACTCGATTTCAACGGATAAATTTTAAACAAGTTTCAAATCTAAGTCCGTCCAACTTTTGAGCAAACAAAGTCCGCTGGAGCCCACACACGATCGAATTGTCCGACGAAATCCAGTCCGCCGGGCAAAGTCCGCCGTAAAGTCCGCTCGTGTGTACGCGGCATAAGGATTAATGTCCGAAATGCGTAGGCTGTTTTACAGCTTTGCACATGTATGTAACAAAGAAATACCATTTTGGATGTCAGTTAGAGTAGCGACCATCCCTTTCCTTATTTTGGTACGTTGGAGGTGTCAGGAGCAGCAAGGTCTGAGCACCAGGCGGAGCTTTTATGTAGGAAGGTTGCAGTGTCTACACACCTGTTTTCCAATAGTGAATATTAATTTTCCATTGTCACACAACTGGGTGGACTCAGGGCGCAAGCAATGCTCTGCGCCCTGAGTCCACCCTTTTTTGAAGCCAATTGGAGCCTCCAAGTCTAATCATCTTTTTTAAAAAAAAAGAAAAACCCCCATTGGAATCCATGCGTCCGGCACCCTGCATGTAGATTAGAGGCCGGGCGCATGGATTAAGGGGGAGGTGCCCCTGCGCCCCTTATGGACTGGCCGCCACTATTGGTACTCTACTCTTATGAAGTTTAGCAAGTACTAATGTTTAGCCAGACCTGCTTGATCTGATGGGTAAAATATATGATATGTGCTACCACTGTTTAGTAAGTCAAGACTTGCAAGACTTTAGCCTTTAGCCTAGTTCCAATTACCTTTCTGGCTTATTCAGTTTTAAATGTTTAATTTATATCACTGAAGGCTTGCATCATTAGGAAATGAAATGCAATGATAAACAGAAGACTTCCCAATCAACTTTTGCTTCCCTGGGATCTTGTGTCCTTTCCAAAGAGTCAAACAAAAGAAAAGGACTTCCTGTCATGTCAGCAGTCCTTTGAAATCTAAGAAATCCTGTTAATGAGCATATAGATTGACTCATGCACATCTGAAATCATAATGAATAGCTTCACAATTGTACAGTAAGCATACTGGGGATTAAAGCTGAACTCCAGGCAGATACAAAAGACACAAACTATTGCAGCTTGGTATTCATTAATAATTTTTTTTTTTTTAATGCAAGCAGTGTAAATACTTGAATTTGATCTGATATCAGCCTCTTGTGATCCCTTTACAGCAGATCTCAGACTGGGAGATGCGGAACCAGCACAAGGGGCCATTCAGTTGTGCTGCAGTGCTCATGTGCTAACAAGGACCATACTGATAGGAAGACAGAGCAGAGTGATAGGGTATGAGCCCATATAATCTGCTGCTTCTCGTCTCACTTTTCAGTCGCAGACTGGAGAAGGGACAAGACCTGTAAGTGTTGTTTATTTGCAGCAAAGAAAAATCAGGCCTCCTGTCCTGTGTGGGAGACGTGTAAATCTCATAACTGAATGGACATTAGGGATGAGCCGAACACCCTCCTGTTCGTTTAACAGCAGAACATGCGAACAGGCAAAAAAATTGGCAGAACATGCGAATACCGTTAAAGTCTATGGGACACTAACATGAAAAATCAAAAGTGCTAATTTTAAAGGCTTATATGCAAATTATTGTCATAAAAAGTGTTTGGGGACCCGGGTCCTGCCCCAGGGGACATGTATCAATGCAAAAAAAAATTTTTAAAACTGAAGTTTTTTCGGGAGCAGTGATTTTTTTTAATGCTTAAAGTGAAACAATAAAAATGAAATATTCCGTTAAATATCATGACTGGGGGGTTTCTATAGTATGCCTGTAAAGTGGCGCATTTTCCCCATGTTTAGAACAATACCACAGCAAAATGACATTTATAAAGGAAATAAAGTCATTTAAAACTGATCGCGACTGTAATGAATTGTCGGGTCTCGGCAATATAGATAAAACTCACTGAAAGAAAAAGAGCATAGGATCCCCCCCCCCAGTCCATTACCAGGCCCTTTGAGTATGGTATGCATATTAAGGGGAACCCCGAACCAAGATTAAAAAAAAATTTGCATGGGGTCCCCCTAAAATCCATACCAGGCCCTTCGGGTTTGATATGGAAATTAAGGGGAACCCTGCGCCATATTTAAAAAAAAATGGCGTAGGGGTCCCCCGCAAAATCCATACCAGACCCTTCAGGTCTGGTATGGATTTTAAGGGGAACCCTGCGCCAAAATTTAAAAAAAATTGGCGTAGGGGTCCCCCTCAAAATCCATACCAGACCCTTATCCGAGCATGCAACCTGGCAGGCCGCAGGAAAAGAGGGGGGATGAGAGAGCGCCCCCCCTCCTGAACTGTACAAGGCCACATGCCCTCAACATGGGGAGGGTGCTTTGAGGTAGCCCTCAAAGCACCTTGTCCCCATGTTGATGGGGACAAGGGCCTCATCCCCACAACCCTTGCCCAGTGGTTGTGGGGGTCTGCGGGCGGCGTGGTGCTGTTCTAAACATGGGAAAAATGTGCCACTTTACAGGCATACTATAGACACCCCCCAGGCACGATATTTAAAGGAATATTTCATTTTTATAGTTTCACTTTAAGCATTAAAAAAATCACTGCTCCTGGAAAAAACAGCCATTTTTAAAAAAAAAAATTGCATTGATACATGTCCCCTGGGGCAGGACCTGGGTCCCCAAACACTTTTTATGACGATAACTTGCATATAAGCCTTTAAAATGAGCACTTTTGATTTTTCATTATAGTGTCCCATAGACTTTAACGGTGTTCTGGCAGCTTTCGAATTTGCTGCGAACACCGCATATTGTTCGCTGTTCGGCGAACAGGCGAACATCGGGCTCATCCCTAATGGACATAGATATTACCTTATATTTGGTAAGTACAATAGCTACCTTATGTGTATTCAATTTGTGCATTTAGCTGTTTGGGGAAATTTCACTTTACTTCTTGTCCAATAGCCGAAACAGGACGTGAGAGGAAATCCCTCCAGTGTGTTACCAGGTTCACCAGAACCCAAAAACCTGGGATTTTATTTTACTTTAATTTTCTATTATAACAGTAAATAGGACAAATGCAGAGGGTGAATTTCCCTAATGGTAACACAGACAGCAATAAAAACTGACAGGTGTTCTAATTCCTCTCCGCTCCATCCAAAACTTAAAAAAAAAGAAAAGACAATTGCCTATAGTTACACTTTAAATACATTTTTATTTTCTGTCATTACAAATATTAAATGCATGTTAAAAAAAATGGTCATTATATTGAAGAATGATAAAAGACATGAGACATTACCTAAAACAGAATCGCTTAATGTCACTAAAACCCAAAATCCACCTCTCAGGAAAAACGTGATATTGTGCGAATTCAGTGCTTGCTTTATTGCCGCTATCCTCTAAAAAGTAAAATGGGTAAACATAAAAAAGCATATAATGCCGTACATAAACAGTTCAATACAGAGCAAATTGTCACTTTTACATATTGGATGTTTTAATTCAGATATTACTTTTATAAAATATAATTGTCTCCATAGTATGGAAGTTAGCAAGTGTAATATTTTTGATGGGTATTTTAATTACGAAGGACTTCTAATTTTGCAAACCTAGCAACTTAAAAAATATAACCCTTTGCCTTTTTTATTTTCCCGTTCTTCAGGAGTCGGCTTCGCATGCCAGGGTAAAGATTTATGTTAAGCCTGTTTTTATCTATAGGAACTGAGAACAAGGAGATCATCTATTTATAAACCTGCTTTATTTAATAATTTCAGTGCCAGAAGGTAAAATAAATAATTATTTATATACTGCAGTGCACTCTTGTAATCACTAGAGAATACAAGCTGCTAGAAGGAAGCAGCCTCTACATAAATGTATCTACAGTGCAGAGGGACAAATGTCTTCAGACCAGGAGAAAGTATAAGGCAGGCCATAGATTATGCAATTTTCTTTCCTTCCACCATGGGTGAAATTAGCTTGATTACCTCATCAACACAGTCAGTGTTAATGGGGGAATTCCTCCCGCAGCGCTATTGTGTTCTGTCAGCAGGGAGCCTTCTCTGCTGGCAGAATACAATGATCAGCGGTGCCGGCTATAGCCGGTGTTTGGGAAAAAACGGACAGGCTGGTTTTACGCAAGTCAGCCGATAGGTCCATTTGTATACAACCAGGGTGCCCATAGATGGATCCATGTATGGCCAGCTTAAGGAAGGCTTCAGGGATCCCTTTAGATGTGCATTCTACTGCTTAAAACTGCATGTCTTGAATTCCATGGGGCAGCAGAACTCCAGCCAAAAATAACAAGATAAAAATGAGTAGCACAACAACAAAACCACCTGCATTATTCATCCTTAACCACTTAAGGACCAGCCTCGTTTTGGATTTTAGGTGTTTACATGTGTAAAACAGGTTTTTTTGCTATAAAATTACTTAGAACCCCCAAACATTATATATGTTTTTTTTCTAACACCCTAGAGAATAAAATGGTGGTCGTTGCAATACTTTTTTTGCACCGTAAGCGGTCTTATAAGCGCATTTTTTTGGGAAAAAATTCACTTTTTTGAATAAAAAAATAAGACAACAGTAAAGTTAGCCCAATTTTTTTTATACTGTGAAATATAATGTTATGCCAAGTAAATTGATACCCAACATGTCACAATTCAAAATTGCGCCCGCTCGTGGAATGGCGTCAAACTTTTACCCTCAAAAATCTTCATAGGCGACGTTTAAAAAATTCTACAGGTTGCATGCTTTGCGTTACAGAGGAGGTCTAGGGCTACAATTATTGCTCTCGCTCTACCGGTCGCGGTGATACCTCACATGTGTGGTTTGACCACCGTTTTTATATGCGGGCTCTACTCGCGTATGCATTTGCTTCTGCGCGCGAGCTCGTTGGGACGGGGGGTTTTTAAAAAAAATTATTTTTATTTTTATTATTTATTTTTACACAGTTTTTTTAAAAAAAAAAAAATTGTATCACTTTTATTCCTATTACAGGGAATGTAAACATCCCTTGTAATAGAAAAAAGCATGACAGGACCTCTTGAATATTAGATCTGGGGTCAAAAAGACCTCAGATCTCATATTTACACTAAAATCCAATAAAAAAAAATAAAAAATAAAGTCATTTTAAAAAATGACATTGAAAAAAATATGCCTTTAAGAGGCGTGGGCGGAAGTGACGTTTTGATGTCGCTTCCGCCCAGCAGTGTCATGGAGACGAGTGGGCGCCATCTTAGCCTCACTCATCTCCAGGAACAGCTATAGGACAGACGCAATCGCCTCCGCCACTACCGACGGCTCCGGTAGGCGGCGGAGGGCACCGGATCGCGGCGGGAGGGAGGGCGGCCCTCTCCCGCCACCGATAAAAGTGATCTTGCGGCGAATCCGCCGCAGGGACCACTTTTATCAGAAAGCCGACCGCCGCACGAAAACAGGGATACCGGGGTTATGGCAGCTAACCAAAGGCAGCTAACCAAAACCAAAACCAGGTACCCACCCCCCCAAAATGGTCAAAAGATGGCAGAGGAGGTGGAAAAAGGTGGAAAAGCGCAACGTCCCATTTTGGGTGAAGCTCTGCTTTAATGTATGCAGGGGCAGCTTGCTTTTAGAGGTATGTGATCTCCATTGATTATATGACTGCAGTGCAGCACAAAAGTAATCATTTATGTCATCTGGCGCTGAAGACATTGAATTTAACAGATATGTTGAATAAAAGGCTTCCATATTCTCGATCTGCAGTTCTAGTGCAGATACAGACAGTGCGAATGCAAACTTTGCAACGTTTATATGTTTTATTTTCAAAGTTCTTAATACCCTTGGTTAATTTTAAAAGCTATAGTGCTTTGAAAGCAGTTTTCCCTTTATTACACCTCTGTACACAAAACATCTAGCCCCGGTGCCATAGGTGAGACCCACACTTAATTTTTCTGTGCGTCAATTGGTAAAGAAGTAAAACTAAATCCACTCAAAGCAGAAATAAAACAGAAAAGACATGAAAGAAAACAAGCATCACATATTATATATTATTTCTAATACTACTGTGCAAATTGAAATTGATATCTGTAATGCACAGGCAGTAAAAGTGAAAGCCTGTAACGCAAATTAATTATCTACCATCTTTAATTAAATTTATCAGTAGTCTGTGAAAGGAAATAGAAAAACTTCGCAAGGCACTCCAAAGCAAAACACAAATCCAGACATTCATCTTTCCATCGATTTAAAAATAATTACTTAAAACAATATCATTGCAGGATAGAGTGTTAATTCATTTAGGTAACAGCGTCGTTTCAACAACATAATTCTGCAATCAAAACATAATTATGGCAGGATGAGGGAAAACAAAGCTTTGCATCTATTCAGCCTCTTATCAGCAACAACAAGCATTCCATTAATCTTCACTAAAAAATGATTTCTGAGAACATAGTTTACAAATGAGAAGGTGCTGTTTGCATTGAATAATTCCTGCCTAGTGTGCACAATATTAATGGCTGGTTTAATTAATTTATCAGCTTCAAACGGCAATTTCAGCTTTCAAGCACAACATTTTTGAAGGACTTTTAAAAAAAATACCCTGCTGGGATAACGTGTATCACTTCCAAGGAAGAGCATTGAGCTACAACTGCTCTGAATCTGGGACATACACTAGCACTAAAGTGACATTAAAATCTGGTTTAAAAAACTCTACTCAGGTGTGTATTCTTAACCCAAAAAAACACCTTCTATGGCTCTCAGCCTCCTCCAAATCCCCTTTTTTTGGTGCTGTGATCTGATTTGTTAGCAACACCGAAGCTGCATACCCCAACTTAGTTTTATATTTGTTTAGTTGAAGTGTGAATTATGGCCCCTTATGACAACTGAGTAGACCACCTCGCCAGGCTTCATCCCAGAATGAAAATATTGTCGTAAACACCAGGAACATTGCATGAACTGTGGCAGTCAGGGCCGAAACTAGGGGGGGGGGGGCAGGGGGGATTCTTGCCCCGGGTGACGCATCTAGGGGGGGGCGCCGCCAGGGGTGCCACCCCCACCTGCACTGGGAACTGCTGCTCTAAGGGTGTCACTGCCGCCCAATTAAGTGTAATGGACAGGCAGCGCCCGCTGCATAGTTTGCCAAATACCGGAAAATCGCCCACCCTATAGAAAGGCATACCCGCCCACCCTATAGAAATGCATTCCAGAGTGACACTCCAGCCACTGTTGCTATGTTGCTAAGAAACCTATAGCTGCGGCATTGCTCTGGAATGCTTTTCTATAGGACGGCTGGGCGGGAGGAGCGGGGTGATTCAGTGCTAATGCGCCTGTGTGGTCTCACTCCTATTTGATTCTCCTGTATTTAGCAAACTTTGCAGCGGGCGCTACCTGTCCATTACACTTGAACCGGCGCCAGTGACAACCTAGAGCAGAGGCACCCCCGGCGGAGTGCTGTGAGGTCTCCCTTCTAGTCCTGCGCAGGGCCCTAACACACTATGTCTCTCCTGCGTGAGGCATCCCAGAGAAGCTGAGGCTTCAAAAAGGGCTGAGGGGGCTGTGTAGAGGAGGCCCTGGACTGGGAGGGGTGCAGAGGAGGCCCTGGACTAGGAGGGGAGTACACTGGACGCCCTGGACTGGGGGTGTAGAGGAGGCCCTGGACCTGAAAAGTGGGGTTGATGTGGTAAAGGACTTGGATTCGGAGATTAGGGTGCGGAGGAGGCTCTGAGCTTGGAGTGGTCTGTAGAGGAGGCCTTGGACTAGGAGAGGAGAGCAGAGGAGGCCCTGGACTAGGGGGGTGGGTGCAGAGGAGGCCATTGACTTGGAAATGGTGGTTGGTGTGGCAAAGGCCCCTGGATCGGGGGGGGGGGTACTGGACTAGGTGAGGGAATGCCTGGAGGTCCTAGATTAGGAGAGGGGTTGTCTGAAGGCCCTGGACTAGGGCAGCAATTGTCTGGAGGCCCTGGACTATGAGAGGGGGATCGGGGAGGCCCTATGGACTAGGAAAAAGGGTGCCTAAAGGATCTTCCAGCTTCAGGGAGAAAAAGCCTGGGCTGAGGAAGAGCCTGCCTGGGCCCTGGAGGGTGAGTTCACAACATAAATAGGGACATTTAGCAATTGTTGCAAGTAATGCCAAACAGAAGCAGAGAGACAGGTCATGCGGTAGATTTATTAAAGGAGAAGTACAGCCAAAGCCTGTTTGGTTGTATTTCTCCTGTTGATCACAGCAGTGCAAAAAGTGACACAGCATACAGGACCTGTCTCAGCGCCTGTTTGAATAAGCCCCTAGGGGAGTGGAACTCCTTTCCTCTGGACCCACTAACAGGCCAGGTTTGCAAGATAACTGAAATACATCACAGGTGATATAATTTACTGCTCAGTGATTGCAGTATTCTAGTCTGCATCTCCCCAAGGTAATACTTAAAATCTGGCCTGTTGGTGGGTCCTGAGGACAGGAGTTGAGAACCACTGTCTTAGGGGAATTTATCAAAACTAGAGCAGACAGAATTTGGAGCAGCTGTGCATGGCAACCAATCAGCTCATAGCTTTCATTTTTAAAGCTGAACAAGCTGAAGTTCAATTTGAATAAATTCCCCTCAATGTGTTTTACATTTCTTACTCCTGACTACTGCATTTTAAGTACAGCACATTCTTTGCTAAAGTGGTTGTAAAGGCATAAGATTTTTACTCTTCATGCATTCTATGCTTGAAGGTAAAAAACCTTATGTGTGCAGCAGACCCCCCCACCCCCACCTAATACTTACCTGAGCCCTCTCTCAATCCAGCGATGTCCATGAGAGCCTTGGCTGTCCGGGGACACGCACTCCTGATTGGCTTTTGGCAGCAGGGGGAGCCATTGTTAATCAATCACAGCAAGTGAGCCAATCAAAAGATTGGCGGGAGTGGAGTTAAGCCATGGCTACGTGTGTGAATGGACACACAGACCCACGGCTCGGGAGCACGCCTGCTTTGGTGCTTCATAGCAAGCTGCTTGCTGTGAGGGCACCCAGAAAGAGGGAGGGGCCAGGGATGTAGGCGAGGGACCCGAGAAGGGGAGGATCCAAGCTGCTCTAGGCAAAACCACTGCAACAGAGCAGGTAAGTATAACATGTTTATTATTTAGAAAAAAAAAAAACCAGACTTTAATATCACTTTAAGGTTAGCTGTGTGTAGTAAAGGATATGCAATAGAATAGTTTTACTTTATTAAAATGAGTGTACTGAGGTTTGTACTGTCTGCTACATACTCACTTGTGGTCACTTGTGGTCATTAAAGCATATGGCCCTTTAAGTCCCTCACACTGTTGATACAATCTGACCACACCCACAGTTTTGGCGTGGCACCGCTATATTGCCACATACCATTTTTTTGGGGGGTGCCAGATGTGCTAGCTACACCACTGGTGGCAGTGGTGGGCATACTTGTAACTTGTCACTTCCCAAACGAATGGCTGAGTCTCTTTCTCTCCTGCCTCTTTTCCCATGCTCAGGTCTCATAAGTTTAAGTATCACTCTCTGCTTTTGCAGTAACTACATTTTGCATATGTGGACTTCCTGCAACCCCCATAGAAGAGCCCTGGGGGAACCACTTCCTCTTTCCTATATACCCCACTATGGAAATTGACTCAATCCAGGTTGACACACTGCCATCCCCGGTTAACCTGTATTAACTAAGCATTAAAGTGGATGTAAACTTTTATTTATTTATTTATTTTTTTATGTCACAATGTAGAGTATAAGATTTCCTATCATTTGAGCCCAGTCTTGCCATAAAGAGTTAATCCAGCTCTGAGCAATCCTCTTTTATTGTTCAGTTAGATAAATCTTGACAAACAGAGAAAAACTTTGTCAAATCCTCCCCCTTGCTGTGAGTGACAGGTGATTTACACATCTCGTGCTTCAGCCTAAGACATGCATTATTTTTTAATTCCCTCCCCCACTCCTTTCTTCAGCAGCTCTGCAAGGATTGGCTGTTCCACACCCCAGCATGATTTGGCATGCTGAAGTCATGTGGTTACTTTCCTGTCTTTTCACTGGATGTTAGAGATCATAGCAGAAGTTCAGTGTAAGAAATACACAGGAGAAAATGCATATTGATAAGGGGAGTGTAGAGGTGGGCGGGGAGTCTACTGACATCACGACTCCACCCACCGAGCTCCGGACAACAGACCCACCCACAGAATATGACAGGTAAAGATACATGCAGGAGGCATGTATATCCTTATAGATAACCCCTATGGCAGTAGTTTAGAAAGGATGACATTGGGTTTACATCCACTTTAACCCTGGTACAGTAATGCAGAACCTGCCTACACTCCCCTGTTAGGAGATTCGTTCTTCATGATCAAACTGTTGGTATGAATGTAGCCACCCTCTCTTGGCGAGATGGACTGTGGACTATGGAATTTGTAGTGTGCATAGAGCAGTGCAGATGACTGCAACTAAGGTCTACTGCTTACTGTATTCCAAAAAAACAGAAGTAAGTGGTAAAAGGAGAGGTTCAGGAACTGATTGAGGACGAGGAGGCAAAAAAACACAGTAAGAAATTATTTTATAAATAATAGAATTACAGGGCCATTAAAGTGTTACTAAACCAACAACAGCAAAATCTGTCTGTATATGCAGAATAGCATCCTTGTTATACTCACTGTGGAACTTAAAGTGGGGTTCCCATTTAAAAAAAAAAAAAATTAAAAGTCAGCAGCTACAAATACTGCAGCTGCTGACTTTTAACTGGACACTTACCTGTCCCAGGGTCCAGCGATGCGGGGGATCGAAGCCCCGCTCGTCTCCCCCTCCGTTCGGCGGCTCCGGCATTGCAACTGTGGGCGCCGGGCTGTGGCTTCACAGCCGGGCACCCACTGCGCATGTGCTTGCGGCGCCGCGCGCCGTGATTGGCCGCTCAGTCATCTGGGACCTGTAATGGGTCCCAGATGATTGACAAGAGGGAGGGAGGGAGCAGAGCTGAGCCCTTCCTGTGCCGAGGGGAAGTGATGTCACCAGCCCAGGCACTGAAAGAGGCAGACTACGAGGGACCCCCTAGCAACAGGCATTTAGAGGTGAGTAAAAAATAAAATTTCAATTTTTTAAAAAAAAATTTTAGGCACATTCATGTATTTTTTTTTTGGATGGAACACCACTTTAAGGGGTTATCCTCTGCATTGTGTAAAAAGGCTCTTTGATCCTATATGGACAGATCCTCCCCCTCCTGCAGGGCAATACCAGATAAGACACAGTGAGGTTAGTACTGCTGCATATGCTCAGTTTGCTCAGTTTGGTCTCTATTGCTGGAGAGAACATTTCCTTGTTGATCAGACCTAGCCAGGTCACATGATATTGACATCACACATTTGGGCGTGTATACAGATCCTAAATGACAGCCCAGTCCCTCCCTCCACCTCCATGCCCAGTAACTAAAAAAGAACACAGTGGGTGGGATGTCACATCTTGATTGATGAATGATCTGCCTCCCATAACAGCATGAGGACACAGGCTATAGTGGAAATCTCCTCCTACCTGAAAACTCAGCACTCAGGCAGACCCTGCAATTTATCATGTGACCGTGGTATACAGATCAGCTAAAAAGGTATATAGTGGCAGTTTATTGTAAAAAGAAGATGTATAAGCTGTAGGCACTGTGGGGGGCAAATTAACTATTTTCATATTACTGGATTTAGTAATACTTGAAGTAGTGGAGAATAAGGATATTGTATAGTGTCACGTTAAAACGAGTGCATAGTTTTGTACAATGATTCTTCATAAAGTTTCTGCACTTTTTAAAACTCTTTTTATAAATAATTTTAAAAACAAATGACATCACATTTCTACATAGTCACCTTCGTTTGTGATGCATTTTTCCCAGCGTCGTACCAACTATTTAACACCATTAGCAAAAAATGTTTTTGGTTTAGCGCATAGCCACTGATGCACCACTGCTTTCTTATCATTATTATCACATAAAAATCTTCTTTCCCATAAAGCTTCTTTGAGAGGTCCAAAAAGGTGGAAATCAGATTCCGCTAAATCTGGGTGTTTTATAACCTCCCACTGCAATTGTCTGAGAGTTTCCAATGTGTGTGATGCAGTGTGGGGTCGGCGCTGTAGTGCAACAACACAATTCCCTTTGACAGATTTCCTCTGTTCCTCTTTGGTGCAATTTATACATTTCACAGCCATCTTCACCACAGCGTGACAACTCTTATACTAAACTGCAAGGACAGACTGGTCACATGACAATCTCAGACACGACTAACTACTACTCCTCCCGTCCTCACAGTTTACAAAAATATAAAAGTGCGGAAACTTTTTGAAGACACCTCGTAGCATTGCCGTTACTTGACTTTCTTTCTGTGCTCACACATATGCAAATCTTAAAAATGGTCCCCCTGATGAAGATTAGATATTTCCCTTGTATCGACACGCGTAAGGGAGGGGAGTGGATGGCGCAGGAGGCAGCTGGTCTGTCATATGGAGTAGGAGCACACAATCTCATCCACGGCTTGGCGCTATTAAGGCATGCTATAGAGCGGTGCACTAACGCACCAGACCCATGTGAGTACCCTATAATAGGGCTTTGTTTGCATTAGATAAAACTTTATTACACTATGGAAGTCTCTTTTTGATATTCATATATGAGGATGCCACATCTTTGAGCAGTATTTGGACCTTGCAACCTGACCTGGAATCCGTTTTGACAATTCAAAAGCGTGTACTGACCAAACTTAATTGCAAGGTCACACGCTCTGAGGTGAGTTATTACCAAGGTCATTACCTTGGGGTGGGGAGCACCTGTGTAATCATTGCTGAAGATCGATATATTCACAGTCACCTATCAAGTCACATTTATTATCTTTAGAGTAATGACGCTAAAAACTGACCCTGAATGGTCAGAGTATCACGGACTTATATGCACCTGAGCACTTTATGGATCACGTTTGTATCAATATTTATATTTTATGAAATGTGTGTATATTCACGCTATATGATGTTGTAAGCTGTATGACGACAACAGTCGCTTAACGTATATACTCGAGTATAAGTTTAGTTTTTCAGCACATTTTTTTGTGCTGAAAGTGCCCCCTCTACTCGAGTCAAGCACTTTTCTGTAGCAAAAAATTTCATTTTCCGAACCGATTTTGGGGCCCTGTATCTCGGGGCCACTTAGTGCTAGGAACCCCAAATTTGGTGTGCAAACCCAGTGGAACTAGCCCCATAACATATCCATGTTCCTAGCACTAAGTGGCCCTGAGATATGGGGTCCCAGAACCGGTTTGGAAAATGTCATTCTCTGCTGCAGAAAAGTGCTTGACATTTTCTGAACCGATTTTAGGGGCCCCCTATCTCGGGGACACTTAGTGCTAGAAACCCCAGCTTTGGATATTTTATGGTGCTAGATCCACTGGGTTTGCACACCAAATTTGGGGTTCCTAGGACTAAGTGGCCCCCAGATACGGGGCCCCAAAGTCGGTCAACTGTGTCCATCTGCAGCAATGTCATTTCGGGACCCTTTGGGTTCAGAGACCCCAAATTTTGGCTGCAGCTAGGGGGCATCTAGGAACCATTAACTACCGAGTTTGAAGTTCGGGGGACCTATGGCTGAAAATGGACACAGTGAGGCATGCAAATGGGCACAGTGAGGCTGCAAATGGGCATTGTTGACCCTCTTTTCCACTTATAGTAGCTGTGCATTTCTCACCCTCGTCCTTTACTCGGGTCAATAAGTTTTTCCCATTTTTTTGTGGTCAATTAGGGCCTCGACTTATACTCGGAACGACTTATACTCAAGTATATATGGTATATATATATTTTTTATTCTTGGGATTGAATTTATAGGCACATCACTTTAGTAAACAATTTTGTTTTTTAGGTTTTTTGCTGCAGGTTCAGCAGATCATTAAGGGGATAGCGCATTACATGATTTATTTATTTAACTACTACTCTTCCCGTCCTCACAGTTTCCAACAAAAATATAAAAGATGCGGAAACTTTTTGAAGACCCCTCGTAGCATTAGCGTTATTTGTCTTTCTTTCTGTGCTCACACATATGCAAATCTCAAAAACTGACTTATTTTTTGCTGCAAAAGAAAGGTCTCTAGTTTTCTGATTACAGGTATACATCTGAAAAGCAAATACCGTATGGCTGCCTGCATATAAATATATAATGCCAACTATAAATATAATAAAAAGTTATAAAACAAACATTTGTCAATATATACCATTTTAAATGAACAAAAATGTAAAAATGTTTTCATTTCCTTTTGAAGTGATTTATGTTACATTTCTGCAGTATACCTTGTCATTAGGAATGCTCCTCTTCCTCTTTGGTTGGCTTGTAGAAGGCAGGAGATACAAATCAGCCATTGTTGGCAGTCCCGGTTTTACAACAGTCACAAGACTTTGTTCTGGAATGTTAGTTTCCTGTAAAAGTTTCAAGAAAATATTCCATGAGTATTGGATAATCATACAGCATACATTCCCAACAGAACAATATCAGTCTGTCAAGCAAATAAATATTTAGGAACAACAAATCTCCTTTAAGGTGAACTTGCGATTTTCTCATGCAGGGAAAAGAGGTGTGCTTAAAGTCCAACTCCAGACAAAACCTTTTGTTTAGTTTTGGATAGACTGGGGAAAGGTTAGGTCCTTTTTAAGGTTTCTATTGTCATATGTATACCTATATGGTAGATTTGCTGGCACTTCATGTCAAGTAGAGTAGGCAAGGGTAAAACTATAGGGATGAGTTACTAAAGAAGACTCTTTGCTTAGTAATGTGACTGTTTACTTAGCTTAACCTGGTCATAGATGGATGGTAATTCAGTTGGGTCAGCAAGGACCACCCGAATTCCGAACTATTCATGGTGTTTCTGCTCAACAGATGTTGATCAGGAATGTTGGAAAATGTTTTATTCAGTTAGTGGCTATAGCATTGTTTAATGTATTCTTACAGTGGAGAAGTGCCGTAGTATATAGTACAGTGGGGAGGATTCCTCCATTCGCCTTGCTTGAGTTGAAGGAGGAATTTGTTGTTTCCTTTTCGATCAGTGGCTAATTAAAAAAAAAAAAAAAAAAGATGCATCTATGGGCAGCCTTAGGCAGCTTAAATTATGGCCTAAAATGTTAGCCATAGGTGGCCCTTCAAGTACCACTGCCAGGAATCAGCAGCAGGGATGGGCAAATCTGCGTAGCTACACTTAGGAAATGGTAAAACAGACTATATATGCTTTAAGCAAGTTTATTAACAGTAAAACACTGTGGCGGCCCGTCCATACGGGGCACAGGGGCGCCGCCCCCTACTCTACATGCAGAGTGTCGGGCGCATGGATTCCAATGGGTTTCTTTTTTGGTTTTTTTTTGAAGCTTGTGATTGAAGCCTTAAGCTCCAATTGGCTTCAGAGCACTGCGCCCGAGCTCACCCAGTTGTGTGACAATAGCAATCTAATATTCACTATTGTCTTATTGATTTTCCTCCTGGCCAATCAGGAAGTGGGTCCTGAGACCCGTCACCTGATTGCCTGAGAGGAGAAATGATCCTATTGGCAGCCGAGGAGCAGGGAGGAGACATAGGGGAAGCTGCCAAAGCCAAGGGGAGGAGATGCAGGGTGAAGCCACCGCCCACAGGAAGCACCGCCTGCGACCCTAGCTGCCTGGGGTAAGTGCGGGGCTAGTGACCGACCGCGGGGGAGTGATGTGCCTGTGACCTGATCGCCCGGGGTGTGGGGGGGGGGGGTAGCGGTGGGTGGATTGTTTGTCGTCCCACCAAAAAATACCACCAGCCGCCACTGGTGAAACATTAGCAAACACGGCAAACATGAAGGTGTAAATGAACCATAACCCAAACACAAGATACCTGACAAGCTAACTTTAAAACAGTATGTACAAATTGAGGACAAAAAGCAAGCAGTATCTGGCAAGCAGAGCAAAACTGAACTGAAGTGAAGTGAATTAGTAAAGAAGAGACTAAATAACCTCCCAGCAGCTAGCACCAGGTGGAGACTGATTACTGGGATCTGCTGACAGCTGGGAGACACCTACTGGTGGACACCGCAACAACAGCCTTCCGCTCTGGACAGTGACTGCATCCCATCAGAAATTGAAGAATGAAACACCAAACAGAAATTTTAACCCTTCCTGCATTCTGTATAAAACTCGAAAATAAAAATCTGGCTAGAGATAGGCTTTAACTTTATACCCCATCTAGAACACCTGGACGTGGACTGGTATGGAACTTGGAATAATCAATTGTCCATCACAGGACACATCCTCCTACTAGCCACACCACCTCTCCCCATGTACACATGTCGGCCTACCGGCCCATACAGACTGTGCTCCAGTTCTTCTGGCTCTGATGAAGAGGTTTTCCTTGAAACGCATCCGCCTTTCTTAAATACCTGCCTCAATATGGGCACACCCCAATTTTAACTTCCTAGTACTTATTTTGTTACCTGTTTTTCCTTTTTTTATAATATTATGTAGTATTTGTATGATTTTATACCTATATGACTATATGTCTGTATTCTTTTACATAAATAAACCATACATTTCTTGATGTAAGCATCTGATCACGCGCCTTCCATCCACTTCCTACTAAACAGTCCTTTCCAGACCACCCCTAGTCAGCTAAGGCAGTGGGACACGCTCCATCATCTCCCCCAGTCCTACCACTGACTACAATACTACCTTTGTTTTACAGCAAACGATCTCACAAGCACAGGAGTATTTTTCACCATATCTTGTTCACACTTTTGCGACAGCTGGGAGACACCTACTGGTGGACACCGCAACAACAACCTTCCGCTCTGGACAGTGACTGCATCCCATCAGAAATTGAAGAATGAAACACCCAACAGAAATTTTAACCCTTCCTGCATTCTGTATAAAACTCGAAAATAAAAATCTGGCTAGAGATAGGCTTTAACTAATGCCCTTTTCTAGCTGCATTTTTACCTTTACTTCAGTCCTCTGCAGGTGTTCCGCCAGATTAGGCGACCCGGCAGAATTTGTAACAGAAGTGATGTTCCCTCGCCGCCATCTTGCTACACCCCGCACTCCTCCACAGTAAGGATACACTGAGAAGGGGGCAAGCGGACATCTTGTTACACTCTCCAGGGTTTTGCATTTCACACTTATTTTTTAACAGCAAACGGAACATATATGGTGAAATACAGAACTTAGAAATCCGACAGACTGTTTATATGTTGAATTTTAAAAGCAGTGGCAAACCTGCTGATGTCACAGGTTTGCTAATCTGACAGAACACCGCTGCTTTTATAATTCAACATGTAAACAGTCAGACGGATTTCTAAATCCTGTATTTCACTATATAAGCTCCGTTTACTGTTAAAAAATAAGTGTGAAATGCAAAACTCCAGTGGGTGTAACCCATTTACATAACTGGGTGACCCTGCCCCCCTCTGACAACACGGGGAAAGCCACAGGGAAGTCCCCGTGAAGTCCCTGTGCATCAGAGGAGGGTGAGGTCACCGGGTGGCCCCGCCCTCCGTTATGTAAGAAGTGTCAGAAAAACTGAAGCGTCACACGGTGGAAGACTCCCACTGAGGCGGATCGTGCGGACGTAGCAAGGAAGAAGCCGGAGGAAGATGCGGGACGAGAAGTGCGGAGGAAGAAGAAGATGGAGAAGAAGAAGATGGAGGAAGAAGAACATCGAAGGAAGACCAGAAGAAAGAGGATGGAAGATGAAGAAATTAATAAAGGACTTGTCAAAAACCATCTCTTGTGTTTTTTAACCTTTTTGACACTTTTTTTGTGAACTGGTAGAGGTACATTTGTACCCCATTACCAAATCACACAGGGGGGGCGGGATCTGGGGATCCCCTTGTTAAAGGGGGATTCCAGATTCCGATAAGCCCCCCGCCTGAAGACCCCCACAACCACCGGGCAAGTGTTGTGGAGATGAGGCCCTTCTTCCCATCAACATGGGAACAAGGTGCTTTGGGGGGCTACCCCAAAGCACCCTCCCAATGTTGAGGGCATGTGGCCTGGTACGGTTCAGGAGGGGGGCGCTCTCTTGTCCCCCCTCTTTTCCTGCGGCCTGCCAGGTTGTGTGCTCGGATAAGGGTCTGGTATGGATTTTTGGGGGGACTCCACGCCATTTTTTTTTTAAATTTTGGCGCGGGGTTACCCTTAAAATCCATACCAGACCTAAGGAGTCTGGTATGGATTTAGAGGAGGACCCCCACGCCATTTTTTTTAAAATTTCGGCGCGGGGTTCCCCTTAATATCCATACCAGACCTGAAGGGCCTGGTATGGAATTTAGGGGGACCCCCACGCATTTTTTTTTAAATTTTGGTTTGGGGTTCCCCTGTGGGGAAATTCCATGCCGTTTTTATCAATGAACTTTTATGTGTATTGCCGGACCGACAATTCATTATTGCCGGCGCTAGCGATAGTAGTTTTACATGGACTTTTTTTCCCTATAGAAATGTCATTTTGCTGTCAGACTGTTCTAAACACGGGAAACATGCGCCCCTTTACAGGCATACTATAGACACCCCCTAGGTACGAAATTTAAAGGAATATTACACTTTTATTGTTTCACTTTAAGCATTATTAAAATCACTGCTCCCAAAAAAACGGCCATTTTTAAAACTTTTTTTTACATTGATACATGTCCCCTGGGGTAGGACTCAGGTCCCCAAACACTTTTTTTATGACAATACCATGCATATAAGCCTTTAAAATTAGCACTTTTGATTTCTCACATAGACTTTTAAAGGGTGTTCCGCGGCTTTCGAATTTGCCGCGAACACCCCAAATTGTTCGCTGTTCGGCGAATGGGCGAACAGCCAATGTTTGAGTCGAACTCGTGTTCGACCTGAACACAAAGCTCATCCCTATTTGACACCAACAAAATTGGACATTTCTGGATATGTCTGAGCTAATAGAGGAGTAAACAGCCTGTGTTATGCTCCCTATGACTGCATATCAACCACACACAGTCAATAAAGCAGGCTCTAGTAAATCAGACAAAGAATGGGATGGTGCTGTTCCTTTAATGGCCTTCATCATTTTCCCCTTATTAAATAAGTTCAGGGGTGTTTATTTTGTAAATGATGCTGCTCTTTAACTTCCACTGTCCTTTTAAATTGTCGATATGCGTTTACATAAATAAAATTTCTGTATAGTTTGGATGAAAAACCTGCCAAGAAGAAATGACCATAAATCGACTTTTAATCAGGCATGTGTCTGAGGCTGGCCCGACATTCACAGTTAAGCCAAGCGGACAGCAGGGTGATATAAGATTTCCAGAGCGGGATGTAGTCTGCTACACTGAGATCTTGGCTTTGGACAGGATCTCACACTATTTATCGTTTGACAATAATAAGAAGTGATCTGTAATTCACATTCTGGATAAGGGAGCTGTATATATTTCTTAATCACATTCCCAGATAAACATGTATTCTGCCAGTTTTTGGGCGCAGTTCTGCCAAGGAGGACATCTCTGCATATAAATCATGCTACTATTTTCCTGGGGTGGAACCAATTTCTATAGTATATGGCTGATTCTTTAGGTGGTAAAAAAAAAATGAGCACAAAGTTGGAGTTGTAGCCTATAGTGACCAATCAGATCTCTTGTTTAACCTTGTATTCTGTAGACTAACATTTCCTTGGATGATGTTTAATGAAAAGGGAATATTAAGCTACTTTCTGTTTTGGATTTAGCTTGATGTTCATTCTGTGAATGATGTCTGGATATCCATCGAGAACCAAACAGCATGGTTAGCAGTCACATGATCACCGTGCCAGTTATTAGGTGCAGTCACATGATCACCGTGCCAGTTATTAGGTGCAGTCACATGATCACCGTGCCAGTTATTAGGTGCAGTCACATGATCACCGTGCCAGTTATTAGGTGCAGTCACATGATCACCGTGCCAGTTATTAGGTGATCACATGGCTTTGTCTGTCAACAACTGTCCAGGACAATGACAGCTGCCCGAGTATTTCTTCTTATGTGGATTCATTTGTTGAAAAACATGCCTCTTACAAAGAAGTCTGTGCATGTCCAAAACATTAATAACATACCTCCCAACTTTTTGAGATGGGAATGAGGGACACCTATCAGCAAAAGTATGCAGGCATAGGACACACCCCTTGTCACGCCCCCTTAAAGGAGAATTGTACAAAAAAACAAGGTTAAATCCACAAGTGCTTTTTTTACCACTACTATACCTTTATATTGGCTTTTGGAATTTACATATGCAGCAATTTAGAAATCAGATGAAAGGTTTAACACTGGAAAACACTTTTTATTAGACAAAAAGTACATTTTATATACATCTATATAGACCAAAATGGGGGACAAATGAGGAGGAATGAGGGACAGAGGGACATTGCTCCAAATCAGGGACAGTCCCTCGAAATCAGGGACAGTTGGGAGCTAAGTTAATAATAATAAAATTTGAAAGATGTTACTAAACCCAGAACCAAAAATGTAATATAATACAGTTTACCAATCGTTAGATGTGGTGGCTGCATTTGTTTTTGTTTTTTTAGGCTTTTTTTACTCTGTTTTCCCCTGGTGATCTGGTCAGTAACTCACCTCCTGTATTATATAGACACCAATCTAGATAAAGGAGCACAGCGGACTGATTTGGACAGCAGCATTGTCAGTCTGGGGGGAGGGGAATGTCAGAGGTACTAGCAGATTTAACCCCTTCACGCTGACGTAACACAAATATGCGGCCTTCAGCTTGAAGGGGTTGTACTGTTTTTTAGAGCCGACGATCGGCTTTCTTGTGATAACAACCGATGCAGCTAAGAAGCCGCTTGGCAGTTATCCCCAGCAGGAGGAGGGGACATCCCCCCCCTCCCGCCTCCTTCAGCAGTCACCCACCCTCTCCCATCTCACTGGGAGGCCTGAGCGACCAGCTGGCACGTACGGGGAGAACGAGCTGCAATCGGCTTTGTTCTGGGTCTCGGATCTAGTAACCCGGAAGCGATGTCATGACATCACTTGTGGTTTACTGGAGCCTTATGCCCCGTACACACGGTCGGATTTTCCGACGGAAAATGTGTGATAGGACCTTGTTGTCGGAAATTCCGACCGTGTGTGGGCTCCATCACACATTTTCCATCGGATTTTCCGACACACAAAGTTTGAGAGCAGGCTATAAAATTTTCCAACAACAAAATCCGTTGTCGGAATTTGCGATCGTGTGTACACAAATCTGACGCACAAAGTGCACGCATGCTCAGAATAAATAAAGAGATGAAAGCTATTGGCCACTGCCCCGTTTATAGACCCGACGTACGTGTTTTACGTCACCGCGTTCAGAATGATCGGACTTTCCGACAACTTTGTGTGACCGTGTGTATGCAAGACAAGTTTGAGCCAACATCCGTCGGAAAAAATTCTAGGATTTTGTTGTCGGAATGTCCGATCAATGTCCGACCGTGTGTACGGGGCATTAAAGGTGCCAAATTAAAAAAAAAATGACAGCTTTTATGTGCACAGGAGGGATTTGGGGTCTTATAGACCCCAGATCCCTCCATAAAGAGTACCTGTCACTACCTATTACTGTCACAAGTGATATTTACATTCCTTGTGACAGCAATAAAAGTGATCACACATATTTTTTTTTAAAGGGACAGTGAAAATTTAAAGCGCCCCATCCCTCCGTGCTCGCATGTAGAAACGAACACATATGTAAGTCGCGCGCAAATGTAAACAGTGTTCAAACCACATGTGTGGTATTGCCATGATCGTTAGAGCGAGATCAATAATTCTAGCACAGGACCTCCTCTGTAACTCTTAACTGGTAACCTGTAAAAAAATTTAAAACATCACCTATGGTAATTTTTATGTACCGTAGTTTGTCACCATTCCACAAGTGTGCGCAATTTTAAAGCATGACATGTTAGGCATCTTTTTACTTAGCGTAACATCATCTTTCACATTATACAAAAAAATTGGGCTACTATTTTAATTTTTTTAAATTCATGAAAGTGTATTTCTTCCCAAAAAATTGCATTTGAAAGACCGCTCCGCAAATACAGTGTGACATAAAATATTGCAACGATCGCCATTTTATTCTCTATGGTCTCTGCTAAAATATATATATGTAATGTTTGGGGGTTCTATGTAATTTTCTAGAAAAAATACGGATTTGAACTTGTAAGCATCAAATGTCAGAAAAAGGCTTAGGCATTACACTAATAACTTGTAGCTGAAATTCAGCTAATACTTTATAATCAGTTACAGCAAACATTTTTTTTTTATTTGGGATAAAGGTTTTGCATAAATAAATAAAAACTGATCATTTTAAGCACCCCCCACCCTTGTTAAATGATCTGTGTCCTTACTGTAACTGCAAGAGAGGTTTTCTGTTGAAAAACAACAGACTTACTGGCTGGATCACCAGATGAAAAGAGAAGAAAGAAACCCTAAAAAAGGAAGCTAATACAGCCATCACATTTAAGAATTGGTAAGCTGAAATATAATAAAGGTCTGCTTTTGGGTTTAATACTGCTATAAATGTTTAAATACAGTTAAATTTTAGCTTAATTTGGAAAAAAAAGTACACTTGTCAAGCTATAATAAAAATCTCAGCAATTAATGTAAAATTAAATTTAAAAAAATTGTATCAAATAAAATACTAATATTTCCTTGTCAAATTAACCGACACATATTATATACAGTGGCTTGCGAAAGTATTCGGCCCCCTTGAACTTTTCAACTTTTTGCCACATTTCAGGCTTCAAACATAAAGATATAAAATTTTTATTTTTTGTGAAGAATCACCAACAAGTGGGACACAATTGTGAAGTGGAACGAAATCTTTTGGATTTTTGAAACTTTTTTAACTAATAAAAAAATGAAAAGTGGGGCGTGCAAAATTATTCGGCCCCCTTGCGTTAATACTTTGTAGAGCCACCTTTTGCAGCGATTACAGCTGCAAGTCGCTTGGGGTATGTCTCTATCAGTTTTGCACATCGAGAGACTGAAATTCTTGCCCATTCTTCCTTGCAAAACAGCTCGAGCTCAGTGAGGTTGGATGGAGAGCGTTTGTGAACAGCAGTTTTCAGCTCTTTCCACAGATTCTCGATTGGATTCAGGTCTGGACTTTGACTTGGCCATTCTAACACCTGGATACGTTTATTTGTGAACCATTCCTTTGTAGATTTTGCTGTATGTTTGGGATCATTGTCTTGTTGGAAGATAAATCTCCGTCCCAGTTTCAGGTCTTTTGCAGACTCCAACAGGTTTTCATCCAGAATGGTCCTGTATTTGGCTGCATCCATCTTCCCCTCAATTTTACCCATCTTCCCTGTCCCTGCTGAAGAAAAGCAGGCCCAAACCATGATGCTGCCACTACCATGTTTCACGGTGGGGATGGTGTGTTGAGTGTGATGAGCTGTGCTGCTTTTACGCCAAACATATCGTTTTGCATTGTGGCCAAAAAGTTGGATTTTGGTTTCATCGGACCAGAGCACCTTCTTCCACATGTTTGGTGTGTCTCCCAGGTGGCTTGTGGCAAACTTTAGACGAGACTTTTTATGGATATCTTTGAGAAATGGCTTTCTTCTTGCCACTCTTCCATAAAGGCCAGATTTGTGCAGTGTACGACTGATTGTTGTCCTATGGACAGACTCTCCCACCTCAGCTGTAGTTCTCTGCAGTTCATCCAGAGTGATCATGGGCCTCTTGGCTGCATCTCTGATCAGTCTTCTCCTTGTCTGAGCTGAAAGTTTAGAGGGACAGCCAGGTCTTGGTAGATTTGCAATGGTCTGATACTCCTTCCATTTCAAAATGATCGCTTGCACAGTGCTCCTTGGGATGTTTAAAGCTTGGGAAATCTTTTTGTATCCAAATCCGGCTTTAAACTTCTCCACAACAGTATTACGGACCTGCCTGGTGTGTTCCTTGGTCTTCATGATGCTCTCTGCGCTTTCAACAGAACCCTGAGACTATCACAGAGCAGGTGCATTTATACAGAGACTTGATTACACACAGGTGGATTCTATTAATCACCATCAGTCATTTAGGACAACATTGGATCATTCAGAGATCCTCGCTGAACTTCTGGAGTGAGTTTGCTGCACTGAAAGTAAAGGGGCCGAATAATTTTGCACGCACCAATTTTCAGTTTTTTAATTGCTAAAAAAGTTTAAAATATCCAATAGATTTCGTTCCACTTCACAATTGTGTCCCACTTGTTGGTGATTCTTCACAAAAAATAAAAATTTTATATCTTTATGTTTGAAGCCTGAAATGTGGCAAAAGGTTGAAAAGTTCAAGGGGCCGAATACTTTCGCAAGCCACTGTAGGTGGTCTGGAAATCTAGACATCAATGGCCTCTAGATGCAAAAGGGTTGATTTTTTTCATAAACTGAAAATTTAAATGTGATTGGGTGCTATTGCAACTCTACTTTTTTGCTAATTTTCTAGTTTTCAGTTTAAAAGGATCAGCAACCTAGCCCTGAGGAATCATCTTTTTTTTTTTTCATTTACTGACAACATATTCCAGACAAGATTCAATAACACATGAATAGAAAAAACTATTTTCCTTTGCAACATTTGCAATTCAGTAAAAGCTGTTCCTATAAAGTGCTTCTTTAAACGTTATGTACATTAGTGTGGCCATAAAAATATTAACAAAGTGTGGGAACCTAGTACCTCTGCATTCAAAGTGTGGGAACCTAGCGTTCTAGTACCTCTAATAACCCTTTATTTGATTCTAATGCTGCTGGGTGGCATATTGACCTCCATTTCACCCACAGGGCCATGAGATGGAGCTAAGTCCTTCCTTCTCCCTGATTTATGTCCACAAATTAGCGGTGTGACTTTAAGCGGAGTTCCACCCAAAAATGCAACTTCCGCTTTAAGAGAAGGTGACCCCCTGACATGCCACATTTCGCATGTCATTTTTTTTTGGGGGGGGGGTGGATCCCCTCTTTTTTGAGGGTTCCATCTCCCACTTCCTCCCGGCGCGATGCGGCACCGGAAGGGAGATCACCTCTCCCCCCTCCCTCTCGGCAATCATCTGGGACATGTCACAGGTCCCAGATGATTGCCCGGACAGTCACGGCGCGCCGCGCGGCTTGTGCATGCGCAGTGTGTGCCCGGCTGTGAAGCCACAGCCGGGCGCCCACAGTGACTTTGCCAGCGCCGTAGAGTGGAGGGGGAGACGAGCGGGGCTTCGTTCCCCCGCATCGCTGGACCCTGGGACAGGTAAGTGTCCAATTATTAAAAGTCAACAGCTGCAGTATTTGTAGCTGCTGACTTTTAATTCTTTTTTTAAGCAGAACTCCGTTTTAAGAAGAGAGTGAGGCTGAGCTCAAGACAAGGCTCCCTCTTCACACAGGGAACTTCTGAGATCATTCTAAGTTCACTGGCAGGTCTATTTGACTTGCAGTTGTCCTCCTTTTCACCTGCAATTGACCTACTAAGTTGCATCAACCTACTCTGGCATTCCCATTGACTGTGGGAAGCTCATAGTGTGCAGTGAAATTAGAGTTAGGAATTTTTAGTACGGAAAAGGAACCTGCACAACTGTAGAAGACTGCAGTAAGGTTGGAGTTCAACTTTAAATTTAGACTGAATTTCACAGATTTGAATGGTCTAATTTTCATCCAAATTTCAGAAAATTTTTTGGTGATTTGGATTTTTCAAAAATCTTCTTGGAGAGAAATCAAAGGCTGTTTCTGCCCTGTATTTGCTCCTGCTGTTACCTGAGCACCCTTAGCTTGTCTGCCAGTAACACCAGGCCCTACCCTTCTATCCTAGTATCCCTAGAAGACATTTTTAAAGGAAATGGCCCAGGCTGTCTTTTTGGCCCCCGTCTTCTCAGCTGGTAGGTCTGCTAGGAGCTTCTCAAACCATTCTGCCCTATTGTACATCATTTCCTGTTCTGTAATTTTTTTGAGCCTGGTTCTAATTTCGAATGACTTTAATGGGACTTCTGTTTTGGAATCTCAAAGGTTTGCACATTTTTCAAAAGTTTGGCACAACTACTGATCAACTATGCAGAAGTTTGTTCATCTCTACTAATGATGAAAAAAGAATGTGTGATAGATAACTGTAGAGGCGGAAAAGTTGCCTCCCCTGTCACAGGACTATAGTGCCTAATGGTAAATCCGGCCTCGCTAATACTTCTTATCATGTCATAGCTACCAATGGGTGTATTGGGAACAGCCACAGCAAAGCTTCTAGTGATTTTAAAGTTGGCACAGACAAACTGTTATTCTGGGTGTTTGCTTAAGAAACCTTCAGTTTATATGTAGAATTGTCAGCAGCTGTCATTAAAATGTATAGAAAAGTTTTAGTTTAGACTAGGGTTCTTTTTGAAAACCATTTATATATGAATAATAATTTAATTGAATCTCTTTATGACAGGTATTTTTCACCTTTACGATTGACTGTTTTTAAACTTGTGTCAAATTTACTGTAACAGCAGTGACTGGCCTGATTCACTTACATTAGTCTGAGTGTTTAGCTAAAGCCTGTTATGTGCAATTTGGACGATTAAATAAATCTGCCTTGAAACATTCATAAACTGAGGCCACGCAGTTCTAGTATTCCCAGATGCCTTCAAACACAGCTAGAGTGATTTCATGCACTGTCAGCAATCCCTGAGCAACTGATCAAATCAATATGAGCAAAACAATCTGAAGGACGTCACATAGTTGGGAATTAACGCCTTCCTGTGCCCTGACGTATACTATATATTCCTCATGTGTGGTGCTCATGTGGAGGGGTCATTAGGTTCATTTATGCTTAAAGGCTAAATTCAACGTTTCCATAAAATGGATTAGTGAGGGAAAATCATCCCAATGGGGACGCTAACAAAATTATTAACCTGATAAAAAATGTTAGTTCTTCCACACTCTATAGAAAACTAAAAAAGTTGGGCTTGAGTTAGGCTTAATGGGCTAAGTTCCCTAGTTCCAGAAAATAGATTATGCAGTGAAGGGGTCCCAGTAGGTATTAAAAAACAGTTTGTTCGTTATATTCTCATATACCTATAGGCCATTAAGGCTCCCTGGAAGCCCAGTTCGAAAAATTCCCACTTAACAATATTTTTGTCCTGCCTTGTTGCTAGGACATGAAAACCATTGGATGTTTACTCTCACCATTACAGGAGTAAAAACCAATGATTTGTTTGTCTTAGCAACAAAGCTATATAGTTGTTTAACACCTAATGGGGCACCTTGACTGCATAGGCTATTTTCTGAAAAATGTGAACTTAGCCTTTAAAATCTAACACCAGCCCAATTTGTTTCAGTTTTGAAGGGTGTCGAAGAACTAACATTTTGTGTCAGGTTAATATTTCTGTCAATGATTCCATTGGGATGTTTTTTTTCCCTCACAAATAGAAGTGCATCTAAAGGAAATATGGTCAAATTCTTTAAGGTTTATGTAGAGCTAAAATATATTTATTTAATTTTTTTTAGGATATAGTAGAAAAGGGTTATGCCCCGTACACACGGTCGGATTTTCCGATGGAAAATGTCCGATCGGAGCGTGTTGTCGGAAATTCCGACCGTGTGTGGGCTCCATCGGACATTTTCCATCGGATTTTCCGACACACAAAGTTTGAGAGCAGGAGATAAAATTTTCCGACAACAAAATCCGTTGTCGGAAATTCCGATCGTGTGTACAAAAATCCGACGGACAAAGTGCCATGCATGCTCAGAATAAATAAAGAGATGAAAGCTATTGGCCACTGCCCCGTTTATAGTCCCGACGTACGTGTTTTACGTCACCGCGTTTAGAACGATCGGATTTTCCGACAACTTTGTGCGACCGTGTGTATGCAAGACAAGTTTGAGCCAACATCCGTCGGAAAAAATCCTAGGATTTTGTTGTCGGAATGTCCGAACAAAGTCCGACCGTGTGTACGCCCTATTAGGCCCTCTGTCAAGATGTTTTGCTGTCTGTGTCCCCACTGAGAAGATTCACTCTCTCCTATCAGTTCTGGTGACCACTGTCACAGAGACTTATGCTGCATACACGTGGTCGGATTTTCCGACGGAAAATGTTCGGTGGGAGCTTGTTGTCGGAAATTCTGACCTTGTGTAGGTTCCATCGGACATTTTCCGACAAACAAAATTTGAGATCTGCATCTCAAATTTTCCGACAACAAAATCCGTTGTCGTAAATTCCGATCGTGTGTACACAATTCCGACGCACAAAGTTTCACGCATGCTCGGAATCAAGCAGTAGAGCCGCACTGGCTATTGAACTTCATTTTTCTCAGCTCGTCATATGTGTTGTACGTCACCACGTTCTTGGCGATCGGAATTTCCATTACAAGATTTGTGTGACCGTGTGTATGCAGACAAGACAAGTTTGTGCCAACACCGTCGGAAAAAAAACATGGATTTTGTTGGCGGAATGTGCGATCGTGTGTATGCGGCATAAAGGTGAGGGGGAATCCAACATTATTGTCACCAGAGCAGGAGATGACACATGTTCTGGTGACAACTCTCTAAGATAAAAATTCCTTTCACATTGGGAGGTTTCCTCTGATTTCCTGTTGTGTCTCCAGGACAAGTGAATAGAAATCACCCCAATGGGACACGGACAGCACAAAATAACCTGATAGGGGTAATAATCCTTCCCTGATATTACCATCTCCATGATTTACTGTAGGAATGGTGTTATTTGGATGGTGAACTGTATTGGATTTCCGCCAGACAGACATTTCGTTTGGCGTTGAGGCCAAATAATTAAATTTTAGCCTCATCTGACAACCTCAAATGCAGCAATATGGTTCACCATCCAAATAACACCATTTCTACAGTAAAGCATGGAGTTGGTAATATCCTGTTATGGGGTTGTTTCACTGCAGCAGGGACTGGAGCACTTGTCAGGATGGAAGAAAAATGGATGGGGCAACATATCATCAAACTCTTGAGGAAAACCTACTGCCCTCTGCCAGAAAGTTGGCAATAGGAAGAAGTTTTACCTTCCAACATGACAATGACCCAAAGCACACAGCAAAAATGACCACACAGTGGTTGAAGGATAAAAAGGTGAATGTCTTTGCATGGTCTAGTCAAAGCACAGTCTTAAACCACATTGAAAATCTGTGGAATGACTTGAAGACTGCAGTCCACAAACGGTCACCATCAAATTTAATTGAACTTGAGCAGTTCTGAAAATGAAGAGTGGGCAAATATTGCAAAGTCTAGAAATGAAAAGTTAGTAGAGACAAATCCCAACTAGGGTTGGGCAACGGTTCGGCCCAAGCATGAGTTCAGGCTGAATATTGGCCCGTTTACCGTTCGCCGAACTCCCGAATGTGCAGGGTGTTCACCTGGTATTCGCCCTGCAGAACATCCCGCAATGCACTGCGAGCTGCACAGTGCATTCTGCGCCCTGATTGGACAAAGCTTTGCTCAATCAGGGCGCAGTGTAAGCTGGTTGTTAAGGAGCGGGGCCGGGAAGCATGGAGACAAGGTGCTTTGGGACGAGGGCATGTGGCCTGGTATGGTTCAGGGGGGGAGGCACTCGCTCACCCCCCCCTTTCCTGACCTGCCATGCTGCATGCCCAGATAAGGGCCTAGTATGGATATTGGGGGGTACCCCAGGCAATTTTTTTTATTTTTTTGGCATGGGGTCCCCCTTAAAATTCGGGTCTGGTATGGACTGGGGGGGGGACCCTACAACTTTATTTCTTTAGTTTTTAAATAAAAAATTGCAATTGCAATGGCAATTGCAACCGCGAGTCATTTTAAATGGGATTTGACTTGTTTTTCTTCCTTTAGAGAACTAATTTTTGCTGCAGCATGTTTTATATGCGCCACTTTACAGGCAGACTAACAGGACCCCCCAGGCACTATATTTAAAGGAATTTTTCATTTTTATTGTTGCGCTTTAAGCATCATTAAAATCCCTGCTCCTGAAAAAACAATAGTTTTTACAATTTTTTTTTGGATTGATACATGTCCCCCAGGGCAGTACCCAGACCCCCATACCCTTTGTATACACAATTGCTTGCACATAAGTCTTCAAAATGGGCACTTTTGATTTTTCCTGTTCGGCTCCCATAGACTTCAATGAGGTTCGCCATTCTGGTTAGAACTTTTCCCCTGTTCGGGAGTTCTGCTGCGAACTGAACAGGGGGGTGTTTGGCCCATCTCTAATCCCAACAGACTAAGGGCTGTAATTAAAGAAAAAGGGTGGTTCAACAAAATATTGACATAAGGGATAAAGCGATAATTCTCTCATTCTACAAGACTCTGGTCCGGCCGCACCTGGAATATGCTGTGTAGTTCTGGGCACCAGTCCTCAGGAAGGATGTACTTGAAATGGAGCGAGTTCAAAGAAGGGCAACAAAGTTAATAAAGGGTCTGGAGGATATTAGTTATAAAGAAAGGTTGCGAGCACTAAACTTATTCTCTCTGGAGAAGAGATGCTTGAGAGGGGATATGATTGCAATATACAAATACCGTACTGGTGACCCCACAATAGGGATAAAACTTTTCCGAGGAAGGGAGTTTAACAAGACTCGTGGAGGGTTCTTTACTGTAAGAGCGGCAAGGATGTGGAATTTCCTTCAACAGGCGGTGGTCTCAGCGGGGAGCATTGATAGTTTCAAAAAACTATTAGATACTATTAGATACGAAGCACCTGCACGACCGCAACATGCAGGGATATACAATGAAATACTGACATATAATCACACAAATAGGTTGGACTTGATAGACTTGTGTCTTTTTCAGCCTCACCTACTATGTAACTATGTAACTACGTAAGGGGGTGATCCTTTATCCAACTCAGTGATTCTGTTTTTTATTTATTATAATTTTTTTTTTCTGACATGTTGGTGCTATATCTTTCACTTGGATGTTATATGTTTCACTAGTAAATACAGTTGGATAAAACAAAAACTGTCTGTCTTCATTTCAGGCTGCAAAGCAACATAATATTATTATTTTAAAGGGGCGTGATTCTTTTCTATACCGACGGTATGTTAAACTATACAACCATTAGGAGGGAATCACCTTTATCAGGAAGGTACCAACATCCTTTATAAAATTTTATTTGTCATGATACCAAAAGTGGGGCTTTTTAGGTACCAGGTGCACACCAATATTGTATATAATATTGAATAAGTTTATAAATTTTTCTTAAAAGCAAAATATGAAAAAAACAAACGTTCATATTCATCTAGCTGGATGCAGCTCTCCGGAGCGTGGACCACCTGAATGACATCAGCCAACAGTGATCTGTAGCCCGGGTCACAGGAGCGAAGAACTAAATGCACATTTGTTATCCCCAAGAGAAGTATTGCCAAAAAAGCTTTGGTCCTGCTTTCCCTTTAAAACAATATGATACTCAAAACTGGTACAAATGTGGTGATCACATAACATAGTTATATATATCTAGTTCAACAAATAAAAAATAAAAAAACATACATTTGTATGATGCAACATACATTTGTTGCATCCTCTACTTCTATTTTGCGTCCTCCATTCAACTTAGATAGTGGGCGTATTACACAAATATTTAAACAAAGGATTCTGTGCTTAGGTAAAACTATATAGCTGCAGCCTCCCCAAACAAAGACATCACAAAGTAGTGCCCAAAGAGCAGATAATCACAAAAGGGGAAATGGCGCTGCTAGAAAATTGTGGAAGTATGCATAAGTGTCGACCTAATCAAGACAAATAATAAATTGATATGTAACAATGGGAGATCTATAAGGGACAATGGAAAATATATATGTAAAGATAAGTCCCTGTATAGTGTAATGAATCATATACAAAAGCTAATGCAAAGCCAAAGGAAAAAATAAATAAATCACACCTGAAAAATGTAAGTAACCACCATAAAATTGATGACTGATAATATGTCCTAATTGCTATTTAAAAAATGTATATACATAGCAAAGTGACCCACTGATACTGAATAAATCAAAAAAGAAGGTGTGTGTATAAAACAGATAAATAATAAGAGTGAAAATTCAATCGATAAATGGAAAGAACTGTGTGGCAAAAAACTTATTGCAAACACAGCCAATAAAAAAACACAAATATATGTGTAAAAATAAATAAATGAATGTTTATTTTCATATAGATCTCCCATTGTTACATATCAATGTATTATTTGTCTTGATTAGGCGACACTTATGCATACTTCCACAATTTTCTAGCAGCGCCATTTCTCCTTTTGTGATTATATTACAGAAATATCCCCACATTTGTCATGTCAACAGTGGAGGAAAAAATAGCAAGTTCTTTCTTTTTGTTTCATGGGTTGCATATGCCACTTCCTCAGGAGACTCTCAGGGAATGTTTCTTAGACATGTGCATTTGTTTTGGTCCGAATGCATTTTCGTCCAAATTTCGGGTATTTTCATTTTCATTGCGACAACAGGTCGATATAGATAGGAGATTCGACATGATGCTGTCAATAGTGATTTGTGTCCATCGAACCTGTGGTCGAATGTGCCTAACCTTAGCTCTATTAGTCCAAGATTATTCTACATAGAGAGAAAAGATTCGACATAGAGAGAAAAGATTTGACATTATAGAGACAATAGCAAAAAAGGTCGAATGTGCCTAACCTAACTCTATTAGTCCAAGATTATTCGACATAGAGAGAAAAGATTCGACAGGGAGATTCGACGAAGCAGTCACCACGAGCGGACATTTATGGTCAAATGTTCCGCCCATAGACTATAGAAGAATTCTAATGTTGGTTGACTAGTAATAATAATTAATAAATATAATTATTACTAGTGTCATACAACATTAGAATTCTACTATAGCTTGTAGGCAGAACATTCGACCGGAAATGTACGATTGCGGAGCGGTACAGTTTAGCTGCTCCGTTGAATCTTCTTAGAACATTCGACAGATACCATAAGCCTTCAATGACAGATTCGACCTTAATTATTTCGGATTTTCGGACGAATGCAAATTTGTAACTAAACAAAATAAATAAAAACGAATTTCGGGAGTAACTAAATAAATTTATTTTTCAGACGAAAACGAAATTCCAAAATGAAATATTTCAGTGTGCACATGTCTATGAATAGATAAACAGGAGTTACAGAACTATATAGGATATAAGAAATGGAGGAGCGAAAACAGAAGTAGGGGATGCAACGAATACATGTTATGTCATCAACACATTTGAACCAGCCTTAATATTAAGTTTCACATTGTACACCGCTGTAGCTGAGGCTTTTTCTAATGGAAATTCTATGGTTTGCCTGGCCTAAAAGACCTCCGGTCCTGACGGGATTAAGGGATGTATTTTTGTGAGTAAACAGATGTTCTGAATCAGTGTCAATTTGAATTATTTTTTTTTCGTTATTATCTTATGCAGTTCTCACTGTATGGATCCAGAATGACCAGACACACAAACTAAAACAGGTCACCTTGTATTATAACTTTGCTGTCTTTGAACTTAAAGTTCAGATTTATGGATAGATGCTGCCAAGACTGGTCAGCTCATTAGACGTTGGAAAGCAAGTATAAAGTATTCTGGAACAGAATTCAGATTTTCTCATCCTTATCCTTGAATACCTTTGCAAGGAGCCGAGTTACTACTTGTCCAATGTCTTCTCTCCACTCAGGGATGTTGGGATTGTACATATCCAGATGTTTGCTGAACATGAGTGGAAGAACTTGGAATTCATCTGAAAAACAGCATGATGTACAGCTAAGCAGCCAAGCACTATACATTCTTTGTCAGACTTGACTTTAAATAACAATACCATAAAACAATAGGACTTTATTTAATGGAAAACCCCACCTTCATACCATATTCCCATATATACAGTATATATATCTATATATATAAATATATATATATATATATATATATATATATATATATATATATATATATATATATAAATAGATATATATATAGATATATATATAGATATATATTTATATATATAGATACATATCTATATATATATATATATACAGTGGGGACGGAAAGTATTCAGACCCCCTTAAATTTTTCACTATTTGTTATATTGCAGCCATTTGCTAAAATCATTTAAGTTCATTTTTTCCTCATTAATGTACACACAGCACCCCATATTGACAGAAAAACACAGAATTGTTGACATTTTTGCAGATTTATTAAAAAAGAAAAACTGAAATATCACATGGTCCTAAGTATTCAGACCCTTTGCTCAGTATTTAGTAGAAGCACCCTTTTGATCTAATACAGCCATGAGTCTTTTTGGGAAAGATGCAACAAGTTTTTTCACACCTGAATTTGGGTATCCTCTGCCATTCCTCCTTGCAGATCCTCTCCAGTTCTGTCAGGTTGGATGGTAAACGTTGGTGGACAAACATTTTTAGGTCTCTCCAGAGATGCTCAATTGGGTTTAAGTCTGGGCTCTGGCTGGGCCATTCAAGAACAGTCACGGAGTTGTTGTGAAGTCACTCCTTCGTTATTTTAGCTGTGTGCTTAGGGTCATTGTCTTGTTGGAAGGTAAACCTTCGGCCCAGTCTGAGGTCCTGAGCACTCTGGAGAAGGTTTTCATCCAGGATATCCCTGTACTAATTAAAAAAATATATATGTCCCTATATATATATATATATATATATATATATATATATATATATATATATATATATTTTTTTTTTTTCATATCTGTTCATTGCAAAGATCACTTAGTCTTTTCTCATAAGTGCATGTCTCTGGTTATGTTGCCTTGTCATGTAAGAAATCTTCTAATTGACATCAGGGCACACAAAGTATACTCGTACTCTGACCATTCATAGTAAGGCATCAGGTTTGCTTTAAACCTGCCATCCCTAGCACATACTTACAATTTCTTCTCTCCCCACCACTCCATTTGGCACTGGAAACCATGGGATTTATATTTTTAGATATTAGCATCTTGAAATGCTCTATACTTCAACATTTAGACAGGGGGAGGACGGGGCAAGAGTGGGAGCATTTCAGGTGTGTTTCATACCAATGTACTGAAGAGGAACATGCTGACAGAGAACAGATCTGAGTGAGCAGAGACACAACTTTCTCAGTCTGCTTTTGTCTTTTTACTGTCCATTTAGCAGACTGGGCAGTTTATGTCACCAGAACTGGGCCCCTGGGGCATATGCCCTGCATTTCTTGGCCATTTTTATGGCCTGTACTCCTGAGTATTTTACTTTGCTTAAAAGGGTGTAGGAACTCCTAACCACTGCACTCTGTAAGCAGGGCTATGTTATAAAATGTTGACCTCTCTGTATGCTGGCAGTCCAGCACTCAGGAGTGCACAGTATTCCACAGCATAAAGACAGAAGGAAGTAATGTAAAGTACAGCATACAGAATGTATAGTACAGTATACAGCCAATTGTAAAAAGTGAAGTGTTCAGAATTTTATAATGTATAGTGCAGTAAATGGGAGGTAGTGGTCAGGAGTATGTACTGTATGACAAGGCAAACAGAATAAGACCGTCTGTATTATGTACCGTTCAGTGTAAATGACATACACCTGGTCACTATACTATACTATACTATACTATACTATACTATACTATAATATACTATACTATACTATACTATGTAGTCCCCAAACTTCCTAAACAAAGGGCCAGTTTACTTTCCTTCAGACTTTAGGGGGGCCATACTAAGGCCAGTGGGAGTAGAAAATTGTTGGTGTCAGTTGGAAGAATATTGCCCCATCGTTAGTGCCAATGGAAGGAATTCTGCCCCATCATTGGTTTCTGTGGGAGGAATAGTGCCTCATTGTTGGTGTCAGTGGGACAAATAGTGTCCCATCCTATGTGTCAATGGAAGGAATTCTGCCACATTGTTGGTGTCAGTGGATGGAATAGTGCCCCAAGGGTCAGATAAAGGCAAGCAAAGGGCCACATCTGGCCCCCGGGCTGTAGTTTGGAGACTGTCGGTATAAACCGTTTCCTGCTGTATGTTACATACTTACAATATGGCTGTTGCACTATTCACAGCCACGTAGTGCGTAGTGTATGCCACAACTTTGATGTCTCTGGGCTGATTATACCCAAGCCGATAGATAAATAGACTTGGGTACAATCAGCTTGCCCATGCATGAATTAAATTTCGTCCACTTCAGCAGTGACCAGCTGAGATTCAATCCATGTATGGGCAGGCTGTTTGTACCCAGGTCTATTCGTCTATCGACTTGGGTACAACCAATCTGTCAGTTTTTTAACACACGATTAGCAGTAATCATTGTGTTCTGCTGACCGATATGGCTCCCCGCACCACCCCCCATACGCCAGCAGAACACAATAGCACTGTGGGAGGGATTCCCCCCTCAACCGTTGATGGGGGGAAATCGAATCATCTCTGGCCTGCTTAAGGATCGAGGTGGGGAAAGGACGCTATATCCCTTCTACAGTCTGCTACTGTAATAAAGTGGTGTAATTTTGCCTGGCTGTTCTGTGTGGTAGGGTTGTGTAAAAAAACAGAAACACTTATGCCCCGTACACACGGTCGGACTTTGTTCGGACATTCCGACAACAAAATTCTAGGATTTTTTCTGACGGATGTTGGCTCAAACTTGTCTTGCATACACACGGTCACACAAAGTTGTCGGAAAATCCGATCGTTCTGAACGCGGTGACGTAAAACACGTACCTCAGGACTATAAACGGGGCAGTGGCCAATAGCTTTCAATCTCTTTATTTATTCTGAGCATGCGTGGCACTTTGTCCGTCGGATTTGTGTACACACGATCAGAATTTCCGACAACGGATTTTGTTGTCGAAAAATTTTATATCCTGCTCTCAAACTTTGTGTGTCAGAAAATCCGATGGAAAATGTGTGATGGAGCCCACACACGGTCGGAATTTCCAACAACAAGGTCCTATCACACATTTTCCGTTGGAAAATCCGACCGTGTGTACGGGGCATAATACTTTAGCAAGTAAAAAAAATCTCCCTTATATGAACTTCACCTGTTTATTTAGAAGCTTCCCAGGAGCTCAGCTTTACCTGTAATGTGGTTATGCAGGTAAAGCATCTACCTGAAGGTGCGTGACTGCTTTGCTTGCCATGAAATCAAACACCATAAGTAACTGTGCCCATTTACAACAAATGTTAGTAACATTTCTCTTATCTCTGTACGTAATTGCAGCTGTAATAAAATGAATTTCTGTCTTACCAAACACGCGAACAACTTTGGAGTCTTGCAGCATGGAGTTCAGGTAGAGAACCTGCACCGTCACCCTGAACTCTCCAGCCTCAGCAAACCTGGTCACAAGGTAACTGTCCAGTGTCAAGAAAGGCTGCAAAACAATAAAACAACGAGACGTCACTAGCACTCTCCTGCAATCATATACACTTTTTCTTAGGACAATCAGTTAAGCCAACGTTTTGGGGCCATGCAAGATCTCTTCCTCAAGGCGACATAGTGAGGTTGCAAAGCGAGAAAACATAAGATGTTACAAAGTATTGCATTCCTAGAGCCAAACTTCTGCACACAAATAAACTGAAGACAATAGACTATTTAAGGCTGAGTTTAACTTAACATTCATTACTGCTTTTCCTACCACAGGTCACTGATACCATATCTGAACTGAATTAAGCATACCTCCTAACTTTTTGAGATGGGAACGAGGGACACCTATAAGCAAAGGTATGTAGGCGTAGGACTTAAAGAATTAAAGAAGAATTAAACAAAAAGAGGATTTGTTAAACCCACAAGTGCTCTTTTTTTACCACTACTATTCCTTTTATATTGGCTTTTGAAATTTGCAAATGCAACAATTTAGAAATTGGATCAAAGGTTTAGCACTGGGAAACACTTTTTGAAAGCTGAAATGTGCATTTTATATACAACTATATAGATCAGACCAAAATGAGAGACAAATGAGGAGGGAAGAGGGACAGAGGGACTTTGTTCCAAATTAGGGACAGTCCGTCAAAATCAGTTAGGAGCTATGATTACGCAATATCAATATCTGTTCTTTAACCTGACAATAATAGTCTGAAAAATTTAAATACTTATTTTTTTTTACATTGGCTTTCAATCGTGACTGTTATTGACAGCTGAAGTCCTCACTGACAATTGGGAACCAATCAGAGCGGTTCTCAATCATGAAACTGTGACAGAACAGTGACCACTATAAAAGCCATGACATAGTGATCAAATGCAAGCTGAAAGTTCCAATGGTAGCAGTGCTAATCTGCAGTGCCACCTATTTATTAAAGTAACTGTCAGATACAGTTGCATTATTATGAAAAATAGCAAGTTAATTTGAACCCTATTTCATTTTTTTTGTATACCAAAACCACTTACCAAATGTATTTATTTGGCCTGGGTACCTAGGTATCAATGACCCTGGTCACAAAAGAGTTCATTTTTTCCCAGCTTTGGGCACAGCTTTTGCTTTAGTACATTAATCTACAGTCTGTGGCTAGTAAAGGATTAAAGGAGAGGTGACATTAAGAAAAAAAAAAGCCAATAAAATTCTTTCCCACCAGCCTCTGCATCAACCACCACAGCAATTATTATAAATGGATAATTAATATAACTGCATGCCTCAAATTACAATAAAAATCAGTTTTCACTACAGGCCCATTTTTAGCCAGTGCAAGGCTTATTCCCTTGGCACAGGATTTGCACACATGGGTAACAACTACAGAAAACAAGGACAGTCCTCATCCTCAGTTCAGCTATCAGACTCTTTTACTAAGAGGCCTGCTGTTGGTAACAAGGTAACATGAAGCGTCAAAACACAACATTGCACTTTAAGTGTATGCAGACCCCTGTAGAGATCTGCAGGTAAACCAAGCAACAGAGCTGAAGTGGAGGAGCGGCAGCAGAGAGAATTACCAAGTCTCAATTTAACTTTAAAACAGGTTCTTGATCGATGAAAAAATCCAATAACATAAACACACCCAAAAAATGATGCATCACATTTTACCATAGGTTCACACCTATGCGTTTTTAGTGCATTTTGCAGTTTTCAGAAACGCACTACAGTCCATTTAACATGGTTTCCTATGGTACTAGTTCACATGTATGCGCTTTGCGGCCGGTGCATTTTTGGAAAGGGTTGGGGACAAAGTCTACGCGATTTGCGGGTAATAGACTTCAATGGAACCGCACCAGAAATGCAAGTGTTGTGTTTGTGATGCGATTTTTGATGTGTTTTGCATTTTGCGGTTTTTATTTCAACAGTGAATATAGCTGGTTGCCAAGCAGGGGGCCGGGAAGCCAGCCGCCACATCCTTAACAACTGATGAGTCATCAGCTGTCAGCGGGGTTCATGTGACGTCACAAGGGCGGGCTCTCCGGGATGACGTTATTGGATGGCCACGCCCAATCACCTTTCATTCCATCTCATCTTGGACTGATCCCCTCCTAAATCGGATCAGAATGGACATACATGACATTCGCATACATTCCATTTTCTCCTTCATCTTGTGATGGAGGCAAAATAGACCAATGTATTCACTATGTGTGTCCGCCTATATCCACCCGCATTTGATCCAGTCTGCAAATGAAGACTTGGAACCAAACTTATTACATTCTGTTGGAAGAACCTGAATATTTCCAGATGTAAGTGGATGTACACGGATCCACATCCGCTCACATCCAGCTGCCCATAGGGATATACTGCAATCCGTTCTTGAGCTATCCAATCAGGGATCCAAAACAGACTGACAGAATACCCATGTAAAAGTGGTCCAAGAGGGCTGGCAGGCTGCCAGCTTACTTCTGGTTGCGGGAGTGAGTGGGGGGAGCTGAGCTACGGAGAGAAGGTAAAAGAAGAGCTAATAAGCCTCTACAAAACATGAGGATTATCTATTCCTAAGTGTCTACAGCTACAGAGGTCAGTGAGGGCTTGTTTTCAAGTCTACTTACTGCTTGTTAAGAATATGTAAAAATGTGAATGTCCATAGCCTGGATACAGTTCTGCTTTCATTAATGTCAACAAAGTAACATAGAAGGCTTTACCTGTAGGTTATCTCCAATCCACCAGTAATAGACAGAGAGGTTGGCGTTGTTTGGCTGGATCACAGCTGACAAATTCACTGCTTGGTTTTTGCCGGCCACTGGCACTACTTCGAGATGAACGGCTTGGAGAGGAGCTGCAAAACAATTAACACAGTTAATTTTTTCACAAATATTTCCCACAGCATGGCATCATGCAAACATTCTCTTGTTAAAGGAAAGCTGTCTAGCAAAAGCGAAAAATCAATTCCACTGCCTGTGACTTGCATTTAAATGGGTCAGAGAACACAACTCCAATGCGGTTTTAGAAAAACAACCCCCCTCTCTGAAAAAAAGGGATATTCGTGTCTCTGTCGGGCTCCTGTGAAAGTCAATTTTTTAACCTGTTTTAGAAAGATTTCTCCTTCTTGGAATGTTATAGACAGGCGGGCCTCACACAAGACAAAGGAAATCGAATAGCTAGGCTAAGATTCACACATTTTCCCCATATGATTTCATTAGAAAAATGTGTGAATCTTAAGTGAAAGTTGTGTGAACATTGAGTAACACCATTAAAAGGCAGATCTCTAAATGACTGTTTTTCAAAATTTTGTTATAGCAAAGCAATCCAACACTAGCAATGTTGGCAATCAAGTGGCAACTGTGTCATCTGCATTTTTGTGGCCATAGTCCTGAAATGATCTATATATACTCTATGTGTATTTTTCCTATCATTAAATGTCATAATCTTTTTCTTTTCTGAAGGCTTACATAATAAAGACAATAAAACAATGAATAATGTGCTGTCCCACTGTAATCTAACTGCCTTGGGTCTAGCATATGCTACCTTTCCCCAGTTCCAGGAATCTACCCATTTTTACCAGCCAGGCCACTAGGATAAAGACCAGGTGACAACCTTTGTGTAGTATATTATATAAATTAACTGAATGAAGAAAACTCCTAAAGTATAACTAAAGGCAAAGCTTTTTTTGTAGTTTTGGATAGAGTGAAGAGGGATTAGAACACCTTTCCGTTTTTATTGCTGTCTGTACCCTTATTAACCGCTTGCCGCCAGCCCAACGTCATATGGCGTCGCGGACTTTGAGCGTTGATATCTGAATGATGCCTGCAGCTACAGGCCTCATTCAGATATCTTCTTTTAGAGCCCTGCACCATCAGAATGATCATAGCGGCTGTTCAGCCACTTGATCGTCCCCTCTTGCCGCCCACCGGTGCTTCTACTGAGCTGGAAAAGGGATCCGCTGGTGCCGGATGCTGACGATAGAGATCTCTGATGGGCCAGATGGTCCCCGGAGTCTCTATCATGGTTCAGGGGCCGGGCGCGATGTTATGATTTCACACCCGGCCTCTGCATTTGAATAAATCCCGCCGCATCAGCTGGGAAGCTGAGATCTTTTTTTTATTTTTGTTTCAGGCTTCCCAGCCTAGAGGTGAGATCTGGGAAATTATTGACCCCCAGATCTCACTGTAAAGAGGACCTGTCATGCCATATTCCTATTCCAAGGAATGTTTACATTCCTTGGAATAGGAATAAAAGTGATCAAAAAAAATGTAAAAAGAAAGCATCAAACTAGAAAAATGAAAGTAAAATAAACAATATAAAAAAAAAAAGTTTAAAGTGCCCCGGTCCCCTATCCCCTATGTGGATTTTCAAGTACCAAAGTTTGGCTCTAGGGTTGAACCGATACTAGTATCGGTATCAGTGAGGATACCGAGTATTTGCACAAGTATTGGTACTCGTGCAAATGCACCGATACCTGAAAGCGATACTTTCAGGCTCGGTTCTTTAAGCTGTCAGTGGGTCCCCCCAGTGTAATTGGAGCTGTCAAAAAAAAAAAAAAGCAGCCGGCAGATTTTATTAACCACTTCAGCCCCGGAAGACTTTACCCCCTTCCTGACCAGAGCACTTTTTGCGATTCGGCACTGCGTCGCTTTAACTGACAATTGCGCGGTCGTGCGACGTGGCTCCCAAGCAAAACTGACGTCCTTTTTTTCCCACAAATAGAGCTTTCTTTTGGTGGTATTTGATCACCCCTGCTCTTTTTATTTTTGCGCTATAAACAAAAAAAGAGTGACAATTTAGAAAAAAACGCATTATTTTTTACTTTTTGCTATAATAAATATCCCCCAAAAATATATAAAAAAACAATTTTTTTCCTCAGTTTAGGCCGATACGTATTCTTCTACATATTTTTGGTAAAAAAAATCGCAATAAGCGATTATTGATCGGTTTGCGAACAAATTATAGCGTTTACAAAATAGGGGATAGTTTTATGGCATTTTTATAAATTTTTTTTTTTTTAAATGGCGGCGATCAGCGATTTTTATTGTGACTGCGACATTATGGCAGACACATTGGACATTTTTGACACATTTTTGGGACCATTGTCATTTATACAGCAATCAGTTCTATACAAATGCCATGCTGTGTAAATGACACTGGCAGTGAAGGGGTTAACCACTAGGTGGCAGTGTAGGGGTCAAGTGTGTCCTAGGGGCGTGTTTCTAACTGTAGGAGGGATGGGCTGTGTGTGACACGTCATTGATCTCTGCTCCGATGACAGGAAACAGAGAACAGTGACACTGTCACTAGGCAGAACGGGGAGATGCTTGTTTACATTAGCATCTCCCCGTTCTTCCTCCCCGTGAGGCGATCGCGGGTATTCCCGCGACCCGACTCACAGAGCTTGCCGTGGGCGCGCGCGCGCCGCCGGCCGCCTCTTAAAGGGGAACGTACAGGTACATGATTCTGCCTGTACGTGCCCTTCTGCCGCAGTATATCTGTGTGAGGCGGTTGGCAAGCGGTTAACAACATTGCTCAGCCCTGAAACACTAAAATAAAAAGAAACATTGTTTCTTTTTGTATACTTCTGTTTCTTCATCTGCAGATCAAAGGGATGAACAAATGTTCCTCTGTTTAACCCCTGAATACTCCTTAATTTACTCTATTAAGCCTTAATTAACTCCCTATTCTCCTCCATTTAATTATTTACCTGCTTTTTTTCTTTTGTTCACGTCTATTTTATAAAAGATAAACAATTTTTTTTTTTGCTTTGTTAGTGAATATTTTTACACATATATATTAACATATATTTACACATTTCACATTGAAAAAGCGCTAAATTAAAAAAAAAATCAATTTATTTAATTTGTAAATAACTTTTCAATGCTTTGTACCATTTCTGACAGCTGAAGTTAAAACAAAACAGTTGCGGTAGGTATCGGTAATTGGTATCGGCGTGTATTAAAAAAAAAGTATCGGTACTCATTGTAAAAAAAATGGTATCGGTGCATCCCTATTTGGTGCCATTCCATGAGCCTGTGCAATTTTGAAGCATGACATGTTAGGTATCAATTTACTCGGCGTAACATCATCTTTCACATTGTACAAAAAAATGGGCTAACTTTACAGTTTTTTTTTTTTTTAATGCATGAAAGTTTTTTTTCCAAATAAAAGCATTTGAAAAATTGCTGCGCAAATACCGTGCGAGATGCGAGATAAAAAGTTACAATGACTTCCATTTTATTTTCTAGGGCAGTGGTTCTCAACTTCTGTCTTCAGGACCCACTAACAGGCCAGATTTTATGTATTACCTTGGGGAGATGCAGACTAGAATACTGCAATCACTGAGCAGTAAATGATATCACCTGTGATGTATTTCAGTTATCTTGCAAACCTGGCCTATTAGTGGGCCCTGAGGACAAGAGTTGAGAACCACTGCTGTAGGGTCTCTGCTAAAAAAAAACATATATAATGTTTGGGGGTTCTGTGTAATTTTCTAGCAAAAAAATTGTGATTTTTACATGTAGGAGAGAAGTGTCAGAATTGGCCTGGGTAGCAAGTGGTTCTATTTCTCCTGTTTACCATTAGCATTGAAAGTGAACGTAAAAGAAAAACCCAAATTTTGGGTTGTCCCCAGAAAAGTAACAGAGGGGAAATCTTCCAAAGGGGATACTAGTTCCGGTGACATGGGGATCCCCAAGGAATTCCCTTAATTTGCAGGGATTTCCTCTCACTTCTTGTTTGGCTATGGGACAGGTAGTGAAGCAAAATCTCCCCAATGGGACACAAACGGTGAAAAAAAATCTGAAAGGGGTTGTAACCCTCCCTTGCTCTGTCCAAAATGAAAAGAAAAGTTTTGCCTATAATTCTACTTTAAAGTCTAAATACAATATTTTTATTTCCTTATAGTCCTGTACCCTATGATATGATTGTGACTGATTTTTGCTTAGAAATGTCTTAGAAATACCCCCTTCTCTCAATGAGAAAGCTGCTTTTTTGCTCTCACGCTCCAGTACTCTAGTCCCAGCACTCAGCACCAGGTGCTATAACAGGAAAGTAGAGGGAATACTATGAAAAAGGATGTTAGTCTAAAGTCTATCTGACTGCTTATCTATTTCTGTGACTTCAATTGAGCTTAAAGTATGTTACTTGTTAGCTTTCATGTTTTGGTATCAGTATATATTTAATTTTTATTTATATAAAGGTGCATCTTGGCATTTTTTTTAAAGTTGGGTCTAAAAAGCTTTCTACTGTCATACCCTATTAACTATCATGAGCTATAAAAAGAAACAGTAAACAGAATATGGAAATGTGTTTTTTAATTTCCAAAATTTGCCAGAATAGTTTCAAAATGTAACAGCTAGAACGCCTAACATATACGGAAAACTCTTGTAATAAAGCATGGAGGATGCAATTTCTCTGAAAATAGTTGCCTGGCTGCTGTGCTAACCTGCTTACTTTAACTCCTTCAGTCGGTAATGCAGAACAAGTATGTAAATAAAGCACGTCTTACTTTACCGATGTGCACACTTGTTCTTGGTCAATTATGCCCCGTACACACGGTCAGATTTTCCGACGGAAAATGTGTTTTTGGAAATTCCGACCGTGTGTGGGCTCCATCACACATTTTCCATCGGATTTTCCGACACACAAAGTTTGAGAGCAGGATATAAAATTTTCCGACAACAAAATCCGTTGTCGGAAATTCCGATCGTGTGTACACAAATCCGACGGACAAAGTGCCACGCATGCTCAGAATAAATAAAGAGATGAAAGCTATTGGCCACTGCCCCATTTATAGTCCCGACGTACGTGTTTTACGTCACCGCGTTTAGAACGATCGGATTTTCCGACAACTTTGTGTGACCGTGTGTATGCAAGACAAGTTTGAGCCAACATCCGTCGGAAAAAATCCTAGGATTTTGTTGTCGGAATGTCCGAACAAAGTCCGACCGTGTGTACGGGGCATAACTCAGAAAGTATTTACTACAGAAGGTTGGGATAATAGCAAGTTAACTAGCTTTTCAGAAGATGGAGAGCAATGGTCATCCCATTATGTCTCTCAAGAAAAAGTTTCCTTTCATTCTCGCCCTAAACAGATTACCTAATGCTGGTCTAATGATAAAAGAAGAAGGGTTTCTCATCAGGTTTTTAGTGGTAATTTTGTGAAAAAGAGCTAGGTGAACATAAACAACCTGAAGAAGTCATGTGGATGAGACGTGTTCTCAAATTTTCCAAGCTTGTTCCAATAGGGGAGCTTTACTAAAACTGGAAAACGCAGAATCTGGTGTAGCTGTGCATGGTAGCCAATCAGCTTCTAACTTCACATTGTTTAATTAGGCTTTGACAATAAAACCTGGAGGCTGATTGGTTTCTATGCAGAGCTGCAGCAGATTTTTCATGCTCCGGTCTTAGTAAATCCCCCGTTCCCCCCTATGTCTAATGCTCCAGTTGGTGCAATCATGCCTTTGAGGTTCCACAAAGGTGACAAACTAACAGTACTTAGTATAAAACATTTTAGCACTAGAGATACATCTACATATCCCTTTGTTAAAACCCAACTACAACTTCCTTTTTTAATTAAAGTGCAGTCGTTTCAGAACCTCTGTTGGATTTTATTGCTGTCACTGTCCATACTGGGGCAATTTCTCCTCATTGCCTCCATGGTCACTGTGGCATGAAACACTTGAACATATGTAACATTCTCCTAGTTAGGTACTAGGTTAGGCAAATTTAGTTCTGGCCTCACTGTATTCAGTGGAGCTGCATTTCATTGCTAGGCACATTTAGTTCTGGCACACTGTAATGAGTGTAGCTGTGTTTGATTGTTCTGCCCTGTTTTGTGTTTCAGTGGCTGCAGGATTAACTGTTTCCTCCTTTCTACTTGAAGGCTTTGGGAGATATTGAACTGGAAGAGTCTAATCAGTGGTTTAATATTTATGTATCCCTGGCCAATCTCTGGGAAATTTGCCCAGAGGGTTGCTGAGAGAAAGCATGAATACTCTGAGACTTGGAGCAGCCTGGTCTTTTTCCCTGAGGAGGAGATCACAGCCTAGGGGGGTGTTCACCCCCCCAGGCAATTCTGCCATGTGCCTGTGGTTTATCAAGGCCTCAGCTGGGCTAGCTGGACTCCTATTCTACTGACGGTTGTCTGAAGCTGACTGAAGACTGTCGTCTGAGGATCTAGTCTGGTACCACTGGAAGAAAGTGTCTGGAAGATATTGGAAGGCAGCAACCAAGGGCATTAGTGAGTACAGACTGGTGTGAGAGATCCTAGAGCAGTGATGGCGAACCCTTGGCACACGTGCCACAGCTGGCACGCAGAGCCCTCTCTGTGGGCACGTGAGCAGAGCTGCCATCTTTTCTCTTGTTCGTAACAGAAGAAGAGTGCTTGTTAAAAATATGCTGGTGCTCGGTCTACTGACTCAGCTCAGGCTTACCAGCAGCGTACACATGGCCTCCTGCAGTCCTTCTCCCTTCCGCCCTCTATGCATCTCACCTATTGGCTTCCCCGAGATGCCCAGGTCTCATGCAAAGAGGCAATTGGCCAGCGCAGGTGTCAGTCTTGGGAGCGTGCGTCTGCTGCCTCTGCCAATCCAAGGCGCTGGGTTGGCTTGGTGGGCGGGCTGGGCAGGGGAAAATTAGAAATAAGGCCAGCCAGCCAATGGGATAGCGGGGAGAGTGTCCCAGGTGTTCACTATCAGGCCAAGGCAGAAGTTTCCCAGAGTTCTGGTTGGAGCCCAGTAAGGCTGCCTGGAAGGTGGGGGGAAGAGCTGACTGGTTGCCTATAGCAACTTAATACAGGCCTTTTTTTTTCAGTTGTACACTGCAGTAGAGGAAGGAGCTGACAAGAGGACTCCTGGTTGGCTGCAGCCAGGGACCAATGATGAACCAAGACAAGTGCACCATGGGACATGTAGTACCGGAAGACTATGGCTCCATTTTAATTAATTAATGAAAAACGACAGCCCCAGCATGACCTGCAAAAATAAGAGGAGGGACAGCCTGGAGCCCGGGGGAAAAAAAGAGGCTGAGGGAAAAGGGAGCAAGGAGACAAGAGTGAGAGAAGGCTGAGGTGGTTCAGAAGGGAGGGAGAGAGCCCAAGCCACAACAGCCACTGGAGTTAAACCAGCCAGAGAGGAGCGAGAGGACATTGATGAGAGGACATGATCGAGAGCGAGGAGGGCGATCACAGTCACCAACAAAAGGAGAAGCTGCTGTCAGGCACACCGACACTGAAAGCTGGGTGAGTACTGAACTGAATGCAATTTTCTGACTGGTGATCCTCACCAGTGTTGGTACTTTGAAATAAATACGTTGGTTTTGTGTCGCAGTTTGGGCACTCAGGCTCAAAAAGGTTTGCCATCACTGGTCTAGAGGCTGTGCTGCTGCCATCCCTGTTATGCTAGAGTCAGAGCGCTTAAATGGACAATGTGTATGGTGTCCTGAAGAGCTCAATCGATTTCATTCTTAGTGAAAGGACTTTGCTCAGATGTCCAAGGGGAAGATTAATCTCGTTGCTTCTACAAAGTGCAGTCCATCATTTATTTGTGCAAGGACTTGGCTTACAGTTATAAAGGTGAGAGAGTTTAGTGTCCTCAAATTGTTACTAAGGGTTACTGGAGTACCATACAATTTCAAACTACCTATCCAAGTTCAAGTTTGCATTAAAGCATCAAAAAAGCATACCCCTAGACTGGTTATTGAGTTAACGAGTCTGAAGCGTGATTGGAATTGTGTGCCTGGCTGCTAGGCAATTACTGAGAAAAGGACCCTGGGCATCTACTTAGCAGCTCCTTTGGGGGTATGACTACACATATAAGTGTGTAGGTGAATCAATGTGAATCTATGTCAATATTTTACAGTTCTCTGTGTCCCTGTTGAACAGAATCCACTCACTTTTTGTGTGGTCACAGGGACAGAACCAGCAATAAAAACCTAGGTTCTATCCTCTCAACATTCTCTGCAAAGTTGAAAAAAAAAAGTTTTGCCTGAAAATGGCGTTTAATTAAAAGCTAAAGGGATGTCTGCTAAATTTAGTTAGACTTTTTTATACTAATTCTGTTATACTATTATCTACTTCTCTCACAACTGAATTATGCTTAAGTTGCTCACTTAATTAGTCATTGCAATCACTGCATGAAGTCCGGGGATTATCTTATATTAGACTTTAGCTTCAGGTCTGTAATTGCATAGTTTGTGCAAGAACTAATTACATGATAAGTGTTCTCCTTTTTAAGTGGCCAGGGTCTTTATCCAGCAGAGCGAATGATATGATTAATATCTTGGCAGCAGGTGATTGATAGCAATTCCAGATTATTGATGAACTCCATCTATGTTGGAATGGTGGCACACCCTTAGCATGTCAGGTTAGGTTCCTGCGAATTTGTAAGGTTATACACTCCATATGGAAACACTATTGTGCAAATGAAAATAGTTTTCAAAGGCAGGGTGACATCACTGGCTAACGTTCATAGTTTGTGCATAACATCTTGAATCATTTAAGTCAACAAACTGTACTTGTGTAATGAAAAAACTCAGAGAAAACTGTATAACGTGGGAGAGGACAAGATAGCTGATCACACTGAATAATTCAAAGTTGCTTTAAATGTAAGATTTGTTAATCCAAAAATGGACTTGGGCAGAGTGGTCTTAATGGAGTTTCCATATGCAACAAGAAAACAATTCCTCAGACTGCTCAATTTAGTTCATTATAAAAGATACACTATATAATGCCAAAGGGTAATTCTTCTTGTATTCTTTGATAGCATTTTATCTTTTTAGAATTTCTCTTTCGCCACTTTGCAAAACTAGCTTAAATATAGTAGAAAACATCTGTAGTAATTACCTGAGGTGGTGAGCGGTCGGTGCACTGGCTTGTGGTGTCCTCCTAACACCCAAGCAAACATGTAGATGAAAGAAAGCCGGCAGCTCGATCTTCCGCAATGAATACATTCATTAATCCAGGTGTAGTACAAAATAATACAGTGTTTACGCGTTTCAACGTGTAGCCTTAATCATTGCCATAGCTATGACTGTGATTAATGCCGCGTACACACGGACGGACTTTCCGACCGGACTGGTCCGACAGACTTTCCAGCGTACTCTCGACGGACTTTTGACGGACTTCCGACGGACTTTCTAATGAACGGACTTGCCTACACACGATCACACCAAAGTCCGACAGATTCGTACGCGATGACGTACACCGGACTAAAATAAGGAAGTTGATAGCCAGTAGCCAATAGCTGCCCTAGCGTCGGTTTTTGTCCGTCGGACTAGCATACAGACGAGCAGATTTCTGGGTCCGGCGGAGTTACGACGTAAAGATTCGAAGCAAGCTCCAAATCTAAAGTCCGTCAGATTTGCGACTGGAAAAGTCCGCTGAAGGTCCGGTGAAGCCCACACACAATCGGATTGTCTGCCAGATTTGGTCCGTTGGCATCCGTCGGACCAGTCCGGTCAAAAAGTCTGACCGTGTGTACGCGGCATAAGGCTACACGCTGAATTGTGTAAGCCCTGTATTATTTTGTACCACACCTGGATTAATAAATGTATTCACTGCGGAAGATGGAGCTGCCAGCTTTCTTTCATCTACTATATAAAAATTATTGGTGCAATTAAGCAAGGCTAGATGTTCCGCATTGCAAATGCAACATTGCACATGCGTACAAGCATATATAAAATCAGTGCATAATAACCACTTGCCGACCGTGTCACGCAGATATACCATGGCACAATGGCTCTCATGGGCGAAATCCCGTACGGGTACGTACTGCCCTTTTTCGGCCACCAGAGGGCTTGTGCGCCCGCTGCATGGCAGGGGACCCAATGCGTGTGGCTGGCGGGCACGATCGCGTGCACGAGCGCCAGCACGGGGATTTGTGTGTGTAAACACACAAATCCCTGTGCTGTCAGGGGAGAGGAGCCATATCGTTTTTCCTACTAAGTAGAAAAAACGATATGGCTCCTCTCCTAGTCAATCCTATCCCCATACAGTTAGAACACAGTGAGGGAACACATAATTAACCCCCTAGTGTTAACCCCTTCCCTGCCAGTGACATTTACACAGTAATCAGTGCATTTTTATAGCACTAATCGCTGTATAAATGCCAATGGTCCCAAAAAAGTGTCAAAAGTCTCTGATCTGTCCGTCGCAATGTTGCAGTAACACTAAAAATCACAGATCACCGCCATTACAAGTAAAAAAAAAAAATATATAATAAAAATTGCAGACACTATAACTTAAACCAATCAATATACACTTATTGCGATTTTTTTTACCAAAAATTTTTTGGGGATATTTAATCATTATAGCAAAAAGTAAAAAATATTGTTCTTTTTTTCAAAATTGTTGCTCTTTTTTGTTTATACCGCAAAAAATAAAAACCGCAGAGGTGATCAAATACCACCAAAAGAAAGCTCTATTTGTGGAGAAAAAAAGGATGCAAATTTTGTTTGGGTACAGCGTCAAACGACCGCGCAATTGTCAGTTAAAGCAATGCAGTGCCAAATTGTAAAAAGTGCTCTAGTCAGGAAGGGAGTAAAACCTTCCGGGGCTGGAGCGGTTAAAGCCGAACGCCAGGAATTATTTGTGCTGCTTATTTACATTAGTCCAACTTAGTACAATGCAAGTATTCACATCTCATACCTGATAGTCTGCTGGAAGAGCTGAAAAACACTGTAGTAGTTGGTGCTACTACAGTGATAGCCAAAATTCTTTATGGTTCTGCTTCTCCCTGCAGGGTTCTGTGGCTACAATTCATAAGACCTCCCTGCATTTTTTCAATGAATATTACGATTGGACAAGGTAGAGAATAGGAGAGGTGATGTCACAATCCCCACCTCAGCCAATAAGAGAAAAAAAAAAAGGCATTCTGTGAATGGAGGCATTTCCAAGCAAGCCACTCCTTGTGGTTAGTCTGCAGAAGGGAAGACACATAGAACCCAAGCAGAACCTGGGAGATTGTGGCTATCGTTATAGTAGCTTTGACTACTACAGTGATTTTCAATATCACCTGCGCCCCATCACAGATGAGATATGCATACATTGTGCAAAGCTGGACTAATCTAAGCATGCAATACAAATAATTCCTGGAGTTCAGCTTTAACTTAATATATTAATCAACTGGGTGAAACAGTGAATGCATATGCAGCGCCTTAAAAAAGTATTCATACCCCTTAACATTTTCCACACTTTGTCATGTTGCAACCAAAAACAAATATATTTTACTGGGATTTTATGTGATAGACCAACACAAAGTGACACATAATTGTGAAGTGGAAGGAAAATGATAAATGGCTTTCAATTTTTTTTACAAATAAATATGTGAAAAGTGTGGCGTGCATTTGTATTCAACCCTCTTTACTCTGACACCTCTAACTAAAATCTAGTTGAACCAATTGCCTTCAGAAATCACCTAATTAGTAAATAGATTCCACCTGTGTGTAATTTAATCTCAGTATAATTACAGCTGTTCTGTGAAGTCGTCAGAGGTTTGTTAGACAACCTTACTGAACAAACAGCATCATGAAGGCCAAGGAATACACCAGACAGGTCAGGGACAAAGTTGTGAAGAAGTTTAAAGCAGGGTTAGGTTATAAAAAATATCCCAAGCTTTGAACATCTCACGAAGCACTGTTCAATCCATCACCTGAAAATGGAAAGAGTATGGCACAACTGCAAACCTACCAAGACATGGCCATCCACCTAAACTGACAGGCCAGGCAAGGAGAGCATTAATCAGAGAAGCAGCCAAGAGGCCCATGGTAACTCTAGAGGAGCTGCAGAGATCCACAGCTCAGGTGGGAGAATCTGCCCACAGGACAACTATTAGTCGTGCACTCCAACGAGTGCCCCCACGGAGAGTGGCATTCCATGGGGGCACTCGTGCGGGTGTGCTCCTGAGTCCTGTTGCTGTGTCCATTGACACAGACAGCAGGACTCAGCCCTGCCCCCGACTCCCATGTCACTGGATTTGATTGACAGCAGTGTGCTGGGCTCGGGCTCGTCGCTGGAATGATCGGGTTCAGGTAAGAAAATGGGGGGCTCTGGGGGGCAGCTGCAGCACAGAAGGTTTTTCACCTTAATGCATTAAGGTGAAAAAACACAAGATTTTACAACTCCTTTAAAGCAAAACACTAATGCCCCGTACCCAAATCAGGTGAACAGTGTAGGAATTACAACAGTTTGTATATGTGCCTCCCACTTTTTAAGGGACCAAAAGTAATGGGAAAATTGGCTGCTCAGCTGTTCCATGGGCAGGTGTGTGTTATTCCCTCATTATCCCATTTACAAGGAGCAGATAAAAGGTCTAGAGTTACTTTCAAGTGTGCTATTTGCATTTGGAATCTGTTGCTGTCAACTCTCAAAATGAGATCCAAAGAGCTGTCACTATCAGTGAAGCAAGCCATCATTAGGCTGAAATAACAAAACAAACCCATCAGAGAGATAGCAAAAACATTAGGTGTGGCCAAATCAACTGTTTGGAACATCCTTACAAAGAAAGAACGCACCGGTGAGCTCAGCAACACCAAAAGACCCGGAAGACCATGGAAAACTACTGTGGTGGATGGCCGAAGAATTCTTTCCCTGGGGAAGAAAACACCCTTCACAACAGTTGGCCAGATCAAGAACACTCTCCAGGAGGTAGGTGTATGTGTGTCAAAGTCAACAATGAAGAGAAGACTTCACCAGAGTGAATACAGAGGGTTCACCACAAGATGTAAACCATTGGTGAGCCTCAAAAACAGGAAGACCAGATTAGAGTTTGCCAAACAACATCTAAAAAAGCCTTCACAGTTCTAGAACAACATCCTATGGACAGATGAGACCAATATCAACTTGTACCAGAGTGATGGGATGAGAAGAGTATTGAGAAGGAAAGGAACTGCTCATGATCCAAAGCATACCACCTCATCGGTGAAGCATGGTGGTGGTAGTGTTATGACGTGGGCATGTATGGCTGCCAATGGAACTTGTTCTCTTGTATTTATTGATGATGTGACTGCTGACAAAAGCAGCAGGATGAATTCTGAAGTGTTTCGGGCAATATTATCTGCTCATATTCAGCAAAATGTTTCAGAACTCATTGGACGGCGCTTCACAGTGCAGATAGACAATGACCCGAAGCATATTGCGAAAGCAACCAAAAAGTTTTTTAAGGGAAAGAAGTGGACTGTTATGCAATGGCCAAGTCAATCACCTGACCTGAATCCGATTGAGCATGCATTTCACTTGCTGAAGACAAAACTGAAGGGAAAATGCCCCAAGAACAAGCAGGAACTGAAGACAGTTGCAGGAGAGGCCTGGCAGAGCATCACCAGGGATGAAACCCAGCGTCTGGTGATGTCTATCGTTCCAGACTTCAGGCTGTAATTGACTGCAAAGTATTTGCAACCAAGTATTAAAAAGTGATAGTTTGAGGGATGATTGTTAATCTGTCCAATTACTTTTGGTCCCTTAAAAAGTGGGAGGCACATATACAAACTGTTGTAATTCCTACACCGTTCACCTGATTTGGATGTAAATATCCTCAAATTAAAGCTGAAAGTCTGCAGTTAAAGCACATCTTGTTTGTTTAATTTCAAATCCATTGTGGTGGTGTATAGAGCCAAAAAGATTAAAATTGTGTTGATGTCCCAATATTTATGGACCTGTATATATATTTTTTTAATGCAAGCACTGTAAGTACCTAAAATTGACTTGGTCTCAGCCTCATACAAAGAACATGTTGATAGGAGCACATGCTTCTCCTTTGCTATCCAGTAACAGGCATGAGGAGGACCTGTATGTGTTGCGTAACTGCAGCAGTGAAAATAAGGTCTCTTGCCCTGCCAGGCAGGACTGTGCTGTGTTGAAGAGCTGTGTAAATCTCATAACTGGATGGACAAAAAAGCCATGTATTTAGCAGTTTGCCTTTACATAAAATGCAAACGTTGCATATATACAGTGGTGTCGCTGAGGGGGGCGGGGGGTGCGGGCCGCACCCGGATGACACCCGCCAGAGGGGTGACACCCATGGGTAGCGGCTCCACTAACACCGCCCACTGCCCTACACTGATCTGCCTCTCGGATCTCGCGGCTGTGTCCCTCAGCAGAGCGGACCGAAGCCACCTCCTCCTCCTCTCTGTTTACATCCGCACAGGAGGAGGAGGAGCCTGAGGCACACACACTGCTGTGTATATCCGTCTGCGCTGCGCCTCTGAGGTCTGTACTCTACTATATGTAGATGGACATGTGCAGGGAGGGCGCTATGGGAGGGGAAAGTCGGGTCTATACTGATGGAGGGTCTGCACTGAGGGAGATGTCTATACTGATGGGGGGGGGGCACACTGAGGGGTCTATACAGATGGAGGGGGGAATCAGCACTGAGGGGGTTGTCTATACTGATGGGGGTCTGCACTGAGGGGGGTCTATACTCATGGGGGGTCTGCACTGAATGGGGGTCTATAATGATGGGGGGGTCTGCACTGATGGGGGTCTGCACTGAGGGGAGTCTATACTGATGGGGGGGTCTATACTGATGGGGGGTCTGCACTGAGAGGTGGGTCTGCAATGAGGGACGGGGGTCTGCACTGATGGACGGGGGTTATACTGAGGTGGTGTCTATACTGATGGGGGTCTATACTGATGGGGGGTGTCTATACTGATTGGGGTTTGCACTAATGGAGGGGATCTGCACTGAGGGAGGGGGGTCTGTACTGAGGGGGGTGTCTATACTGATGGGGAGTCTGTACTGAGGGGGGAGGTCTGTACTGAGCAAGACGGGTCAGTATTTAGTGGGAGGTCTATACTGAGGAAAGGGGGTCTGTACTAAGTGGGGGTCTTAACAGAGGGAGGGGGTCTGTACTGAGGGGGGTGTCTATACTGATGGGGGGTCTATACTTATGGGGGGTGTCTATACTGATGGGGGGTCTGCATTGATGGAGGGGGTCTGCACTGAGGGAGGAGGGTCTGTACTGAAGAGGTATTCTATACTGATGGGGGGGGTCTGTACTGAGGGGGGAGGTCTGTACTGAGGGAGGGGTCTGTACTTAGTGGAGGGTCTTTACTGAGGGAGGGGGGGTCTGTACTGAGGGGGTTGTTTATACTTAGGGGGGGTCTGTACTGAGGGAGGGGGGGTCAGTACTTGGTGGGGAAGGGGTCTATACTGAGGAAAGGGGGTCTGTACTTAGTGGGGGATCTATACTGAGGAAAAGGGGTCTGTACTTAGTGAGGAGGGGTCTGTACTGAGGGGGAGGTCTATGCTGAGGAAGGGGGTCTGTACTTAGTAAGGGGGGTCTGTACTGAGGGAGGGGATCTATACTGCGGGAGGGGGATCTGTACTTGGGGGGGTCTATAGTTAATGGAGGGGGGTCTGTACTGAGGGGGGACTATAGTTGGTGGTGGTGACACCAATTTTTTCCGCACCGGGTGACACCAACCCTAGTGACGCCACTACATAAATACTATATAAATATTAACATGTGTTTTACAATGAATAAAAAAGATTACACACAGTCTAGCAATAAAACACACAAGAAATCTCCTTTTTTCCAATATACAATGAGATACATAAAAAATCAATGAATATGCCCATGCCCTGCAATATTTCTAGACAGCCTTCATTGTATTAACATATGCTTTGATTTAATGTCCTTATGTGTGCAGTCTTGGATTAAATAACAGAGATGTAATTTGCTGGCAGAACTTACCACTGGTAGAGCCAACAAAGAAACACACTCCCAATAATTATTTGGCTGCTCGTGGAATACACTCATACAATTACTCACGCTCTTCGATGCTCTATATTGTTTTATTTCTCTATTAGAAATCATCTAATTAAAAGGGTTATTTTAAGCAGCGGCTGCAGTAAATTGCTAAGATTAGGCAGTCGTAAGATGGGTTATACTTCATATTGGAAAATGTTTATTTTCTGTTGGAATAAAAGGACTGGTAAAACTGTAACATATACTCTGTTACTACAAAATAAATACTCATCTCTTTTAAGAGTAAAGGCAAAGAAAGCCAAGTGATGTGATAGAGAAGAGCACATATGATCAGCTAATGGTGTGTAAGCACATTATCTGCTTGGAAGTGCGCAGAAGTGGCCATTAAGACCCATGCCAATGGCTGGAGTGGGTGCAGAACTCACAGCTGAGTGATAGGAGAGACACACAGTGCCAAGACTTTCGTCAAGTCAAGTGCAAGTGAGCTATTACTAAGGGGGTCCTGGATAGAACCTGTGCAATATCCTCCGCTATACGTACTTAGTCTGCAAGATTGTCCTATACACAATTATTTTAATTCACTGATAATTGTTATCAGCTACGTCCTGGACTTTGACCCCTTTCATTTTCTGTAAAAACTGTTTATAACCCTACCAGCCATTGTCCATGTAAGTGTTTCTCATTGTTATTTCTTTCTATGAACCTTGTTATACTTGCACCTCTTCTACAGTATACACATTTGTTCGTGCTTTGTGAGTTTTAGAAGTTAGAATTTAATCTGGCATTAACTGTAAATTCTGCACATACTCAATGACAGTTAAAGAAGAATTCCAAGCATGTTATATTTTAACATAGTTACATTGGTCCAGCTTGAACCAATGTAACTATGTATATATCTTACCTGGCTGATGCCCCTGGAAACTGAAAACCACAGAAGTAGACACTTCTACTCCAGTGATCTTCAATTGCTTCCAGTCCTGTGCTGAGAGGCTGGCCTGATGCATCGTGAACACAGAAGTTCGACCATTCGGTGCAGGCGCCATTCAGAGAACATTTTGCATTTTCTGAATGAATGCAAAGCATTCTCTAATTTGACATTTCCAGACTCCAGGGGCATCGACCAGGCATGGTAAACACTGATCAGCCATAACGTTATGACCACTGAAAGGTAAAGTGAATAACATTGATAATAATCTCATTAAAATGGTATCTGAAAGTGGGTGATATATATTAGGCAGCAAGCAAACATGTTGTCCATGAAGTAGATGTGCTGAAAGCAGGAAAAAAGTCAATCACAGTTTGTTGTGTATGGGGATTTGTAGCCGCAAACCTGTCAGGGTGCCCATACTGACCCATGTTCACAGTCATGAGAACCTACAATGTATACATGCGCATCAGAACTAGACAACAGAGCAATGGAAGAAGAAGAAGTGCCCCTGGAAGACGTGATGATGTCACGAAACGCGTAGGGCGGAGCTAGACGACGCGCTGACGTCACCACCAAGCTGTGCTTTGCTCCAGTAGGACGGGTTTGTCCGTGTTCACCTGGCCATGAACCGGACTTAAGGCTGTACTTTATCTGGATTATTGTAAGTGTTCATTTTGTGTATTTTAAATAAAACAACGTTTATGGTTTTACGCTATGTGAGTCCCATCTACGTTCTATGGTACATCTTTGCCACGAGCTTACCGATGTTTATGATGGTGTGATGACCCCTAGCGGATGCCGATACGAGTTCCCACTGCCAATTTTAAGCTGTACCTGCTAGCTATGATCCTCTGTAGTGGGGGATCATGGCCATCCGGTAAGGAGTGACCCCTTCTATTCCTGGTGGTGGATTTTCTTTGGTTCTCACAGATGAACAATTATTAATCACTTGGACTTTTTGTATAATGATCTATGGGTGATTTCTAGTCACTTTTTCATTTTTGGATTACATTTAGCTTTTACGAGGATTTGTTTATCTTTATATATATTCTATGCATTGAATTTTTACGATTTTTTATTGCTTTTTGTATGTAATACTGTACACCTATTCAGCGCAATTCTTTTTTCTTTATTATTTATATTCACAATTGATGTTTATTGTTTGAATTGCTGCTTTTTTCACTGATATTTCTCACAGTTTAATACTTTATAGCGCAGTTTTTTTCTTATTTTTAATGGAAGAAGATGGCCTGGTCTGAAGATCCAGTTTTCTTCTACATCATGTGGATGGATGGGTGCGTGTGTATGGCTTACCTGGGAAAGAGATGGCACCAAGATGCAGTTTGGGACGAAAGGAAACCAGCGGAGGCAGTGTGAAGATTTTAGGCAATGTTCTGCTAGGAAATCTTGGGTTCTACCATTCATGTGGATGTTACTTTGAAGTACCACCTACATAAACATTGTTGCTTACCAAGTACACCCCTTCATGGAAATGGTTTTCCCGGATGGCAATGACCTCTTTCAGCAGGATAATGCATCCTGCCACACTGAAAAAATGGTTCAAGAGTGGTTTGAGGAACACAACAACACATTCAAGGTATTTACTTGGGCTCCAAATCCTCCAGATCTCAATACAATCAAGCATCTGTGGGGTGTGCTGGAAAAACAAGTCCTTCACCTCGCAACTTAGAGGACTTATAGGATCTGCTACTGATGGCTTGGTGCTGGATACCACAGCACACCTTCAGAGGTCTAGTGGCGTCCATACTTTGACGGGTCAGGGCTGTTTCGGCAGCAAAAGGGGGGCCTACTCAATATTACGTGGGTGGTCATAAAGTTTTGGCTGTTCAGTGTAAATATAGTTACACTGGTCCAACCTAGACCAATGTAACTATGTAACAATACATCATGCCTGGAATTCTGCTTTAACATACATAATAAAATAATGCATGGTAGAGGGCCAAAATGAGGGCAAACCTGTTTGCGTTTAACCAATTCAATACCAGGCACTTTCCCCCCTTCCTGCCCAGGACAATTTTTAGCTTTCAGCGCTGTCGTATTCTGAATGACAATTACGCGGTCATGCAACACTGTACCCATACTAAATTTTTATCATTTTCTTCCCACAAATAGAGCTTTCTTTTGGTGGTATTTGATCACCTCTGCGGTTTTTAATTTTTGCCCTATAAACGAAAAAAGAGCGACAATTTTGAAAAAAAAAAATGATGGGCACTGATAGGCGGCACTGATAGGTGGCACTGATGGGCACTGATAGGTGGCATTGGATACGCAGCACTGATGATGAGCTAGTGACAGGCTTTACTGATTGGCACTGATTGGCACTTTGATGGGGCACTGACAGGCATCACTGATGCGGTACTGATTGGCACTTTTTTGGGCACTGTTGTGGGCACTGATCTGTACTTTTGTGGGCACTGACAGGCTTTATAAAGGGGGACAGGCTGGCAGGTGATGGGCATTGAATGGCAGCTAATGGGCACCTTTTGATGGGGCTGTGCTGATAATCAATGTGCTGATTAACAGCACAGACCCCCCCTCTGACAGGGAGAGCCGCCGATCGGCTCTCCCTGTCAGCGTGAACCGAGGAAAGCCGTTTACCGGCACTTCCTGGTTCACGCGATGATCAGCTGTGATTGGTCACAGCTGATCACGTGGTATGAAGCCTATGTCAGAGGCTACATACCACGATCGGAGTTGCGGTGTTTCAGACTGACACACCGCAACGGGAGGGCGCTGGCTCTGTTATCCTGATCACGTCATATGACGTCCGATCAGGATGACTAAACCACTTTGCCGCTATCATTCTGCTATATGGCGGGCGGCAAGTGGTTAAAAAAAAAGGAAAATAAGATTTGTTTTTTAAACTAAAGGGTCAAGTGGGGAAATGATTACTTCCCGATGACGCATTATTAATGCGAAACACGTTGAGGCTGGTTGTGTGACGCTGGAGTCATTTTCTGCCGAAATGTACCGCACTGAAAACGAGGCTTGAACTGCACACCGGCTCCTAGTAGCACACGGCCATTACTGGCAAATACTGGAAAGCTGGAGAGACTCAGTGTGGGTCTAAGGCACACATACATGTGAGTGCAACTCTTTTATATGACCTTTTAAACTATTAAAGCATGGAATTTTGTGCAATGATGGCCATTTTTATCTTTTGAGAAATATATTAACTGGAGGATTGAGAGAGTGGTCTGAGATTTTGGTGGAGACAGATCTATTTTCCCACATGGAAGATTAAAGAAAGGCTACCTACAGGCTTGTTTATTACTGCTTTTTGGTAAGCATATTGATTGGATGGTGGTGGTTAATCACAGCACAATCGTTTTGGAAGTCACCATTTGTTCAGCACGGAGGATTAATTCACTTGGACTTTATTTTTATATATTGCTTTATTATATATGTCATTTTATTTGTATAATCATGTTTTCTATGGTCAACCACTGTTTGATGTAAAGGGCCAGCGCAGCTTCACAAACAATCGTTTTTTTTTCACAAGTAGGGAGAGCTATCACAAAAGGAGAAGGGATCAAAAAGTAAAATAAATGAATCCACTGTAAGTCCACTGTATATTACAATTTATCTATCCCCCATTCCTTAACCCATAATCAAATGTGTAACCTTAACCATTAACACTTCAATGGTAAGTTTTCCTTTTCTTGGAAAAAGAAAAGGTGAACTAACTGCAAATATCCTGGCCACTCCTCTGGACCCCACTGCATAAAGCTCCTGTCCTAAACTGTACACCACAACCCCAGAGTGAGTATCCATCATAATGCTCAGAAGGGCAAACAATCATTGGCCAGCACAGCCACAATACATTGCTGATCCATGAGAAGCACATCTGAGGCATCTTCTTCTGGTAAGGTGTCCCAGAAGAAAGAAGCCCTTCTCTTTGGTCAGCATGGTCACATGGTCATGTTGACCATTGAGCTCTTGCCATTGTGATGTATTATGGTGGGTAGCCAAGATATCTGGAGTTACTTCACCTTCTAATACTAGAACTCTACCCATAACTATGATTGTTTTTGACAGGGAAGGTTAAGAACCTATATAAGGTTGTTAAAGCTGTCTCTGTCCCCAATAGACAGACTTTAACTAACTTTCTGTTTACAGTAGCTCTATTAAACCAGGGTAGGAAAAAAAAAAAGGAAAGCTTCCCAAACGGGTCAAAGACATGAAAAAACTGAGAGGTTCCAAAACTAAATCCTCTCGACTTTACCAAAACCAGAACACTGAGGATGGGTCATGGATGGGTCTTCCAATATGACAATGACCCAAAACATACCACCAAGGCAACAAAAAAGGAGTGGCTCAAGAAGAAGCACATTAAAGTCATGGAGTGGCCTAGCCAGTCTCCAGACCTTAATCCTATGGAAAATTTATGGAGGGAGCTGAAACTTCGAGTTGCTAAGCGACAGCCGAGAAACCTTAAAGCGGAGTTCCACCCCAAAGTGCTTTAAGAACTCCTCGCCCCCTGACATGCCACATTTGACATGTCATTTTTTTTTTTTTTTTTTTTCAAATATAGTTTTATTGAGACAAAAGAGAGGGCGAAGCCCCAAAATAACAACATGTACAAGTGCAACTTTTGAGGGCGCAGCCTCGCATAACATACATCCGCATTTATCGTAGGTATGGTAATAGTTACAATCTCCAAAATTATACGTACAGTAGACAAAATTTCTGCAGTCCCTGGACTTGTCTGGGCCTCTCCCTCCTCCTGCCCCTTCTCTTTTTGTTTTGAAAGAAGTAAAATTGGAGAGAAGAGAAATAGGAGGCCAGGTTAGAGGAAGTAAAGAAAGGTCAGGGAAAAGGAGGGGGGAAAGGGGGGTGAAGGTAGGAAAGGGGTGGGAGGGGAAAGGGGCACATGGAGGCGGTGACCATCCCATCCATGGGGTCGGCGTATCAGTATTGGCTAAACAGATGAGTTCAGTCTCCCTTCAGCAGATTCTGACCTTCATTTGAAAATATGAAAGTCAGCCAAAGCGACCAGGTTTTGGTGTATACCTCGTTTTTATGTCGGGCTGTGAGGACAAGATCCTCCATTTCTCTTATATCTTCAACTTTCTTGATCCACATCCCTATAGTTGGAGGTTTGGTGGACTTCCAAAGTAGTGGGATACATGATTTTGCTGCATCTAGTAAATGTCTGAGCAGAGATTTTTTTGTATTTTTTACTTGTCATGTCTGTCGCGTGTAGTAGGTAGAATCCCGGCTCTGCCGGGAGGGGGAGATCTGTGAATTTTTGGATCGTTTGTTGTATCATCTTCCAGTATTGTCCCAGTAGGGGGCAACTCCAGAAAATGTGGATAATCGTCCCCCGGTCTCCTCGGCATCTCCAACAGAGATCCGAGGTGGACGGAAAAATTTTTTGCAGTTTTATAGGTGTATTGTACCACCTGGTGAGAATTTTAAAATTAGTTTCCTGTATCTTTGTGCAGATTGAGGATCTGAACGTAAAAAGGATAATGTTTTGTTTTTGACGTGGTGAGAATGTACAGTTCAGATCCCTTTCCCATGTCCCCAGCATTGGTATTTGGTGATTTTCTGGTGGTGTAATCAGCAACTGGTAGGTGGCCGACAGTGTGTGAGGTAAAACCCCCTCCTCCGAGCAGAAAGTTTCAAAGGTGGTCAGAGTCTGCGTGAGGCTCTCAGGAGGAGGTAGTGTGTTAAGGTAGTGTTTAAGTTGAATTGCTCTCCAGAAGTCCAGACAAAACTGTCCCCCTGGGTTCATAAGCTCCTCTGCTGTCAGCCACCTCCCGTCTGCCGTAAAATGGGAATACTGGAAGATTCCTTTGTCGTGTAGTGCTCTGAACACTGTGTCCGTGTGGCCTGGGGTGAAGGCTGGTGTTCCCAATATCGGGCGTAATGGGGAGTTAGGAGATGTCAATTTTGCCTTTAGAAAGAGGGAAGCACATATTCTCGATGTTATACCAATGAGAGGGTGGTTCTTTAACGTACGTGGTAGAGAGCTATGGCACCAAGGTAATCTATTTAAAGGTATCTCACTTTGGGTCTGCTCTAATTGAGTCCACAATTTAGTAGGTTGGTGGCGTATCCAGTCTATCAATCTGGTTAAGTGGGTCGCTTGCTGATACTTACGGAGGTCTGGGACCGCCAGGCCTCCGAATATCTTGGGTAACGTGATCAGTCTTTTGTTGAGCCTGGGTCTTTTGTTTGCCCAAACGAAATTTGAGAAAAGGGCACTAACTTGATTAAAGTAATGAGAAGGTATATGGATCGGTAGAGCTTGGAGTAAGTATAGAAACTTTGGTAGTATGGACATTTTCAGGATGTTACATCTACCAAACCAGGAATGTAATCCTTTATTCCATTTTGTAAGCAGCGTCCTGACTGAAGCTAGAAGTGGGGGGAAATTCAAGGCGAATATCTGTGAAAATTTGGGGGGTATATATGTGCCCAAGTATTTAATGGCCGTAGTAGTCCATTTGAAATTAAAACTGTCTCTAATATTCCTCAGGGTGTGTGAAGGTGGACCGACTTCCATGGCTACTGATTTATTAAAATTAATCTTCATGTTGGAGATATTGCCGTAGGTTTGGAATTCTTGTAATAGATTAGGGACAGAGACTGCTGGGTTGGTGAGTGTAAACAGCATATCATCTGCATAAGCAGCGATTTTCTGCTGTGTTGTGCCCAAGTTCACCCCGGTTATATCTGGGTTAGCACGCACGGTCCGCAGGAAGGGTTCCAGTGACAGGGCGAAGAGAAGTGGTGATAACGGGCATCCCTGACGTGTTCCATTCCTGATCATGAAAGGGTCTGACAGGACTCCATTCACACGAACCCGAGCCGTGGGGTTCGCGTAGACAGAGCGGACCCAGTTAAGCATCCTGTTTCCCATACCAATATATTTCATGACAGAGAACATGAAATTCTAGTTCACCCTGTCAAAGGCCTTCTCTGCGTCCGTGCTAATGAAGATACAGGGAGTCTTATTTTGATTTACTACATGTAGTATGTTAAGTATTTTGGAAGTGTTGTCCCTAGCTTCCCTTGTGGGGACAAAACCGACTTGGTCCAAATGGATCAGGGAGGGGATATATGCTTGGATTCTGGTGGATAGTATTTTCGTGAAGATCTTGAGGTCAAGGTTAAGTAATGATATTGGTCTATAGCTTCCACAAGCGGACGTATCTTTCCCCTCCTTAGGAATTACTGTGATGTGAGCCAACATAGTGTCTCTAGGTATACTAGATCCAGAGCCCAGTGAGTTGAAGAACCTCCCCATATGTTCTCCCAAGGCCGGTAGAAGAGTTCTATAATATTGGGCCGTGAGGCCATCCGGGCCCGGGGCTTTGCCCTTCTTCAGGGATGCTACAGCTTTCTTTATTTCTTCTATGGTAATGTGGTCATCTAACAACTCACTGGATTCCGTTGTCAGTTGGGGCATTCTAGATCTAACTAAATAATCATCTGTTTGTGGCTGGGGTGTAAGTGGTGTTTTTAGGTTGTAGAGCAAGGAGTAGAATTCCTTGAACGTGGAGGCTAGTTTCTGTGGGTGGGTGACATGTTGACCCGAGGGTAATGTGATACGGGGGATGTAGTTTGCGAGGTTTTGTTCCCGCAGTGCATTGGCTAGGAGTTTGCCACATTTGTTGCCCGATTCGTATGTTACTCGACGGCAGATTTGGAGTGAAGCTTTCGCTCTAAATTGCATTAAGTCTGTTATTTTAGTTCTTATTTGTATAAGTTCCGCTTCTCCAGCTGGTGTTTGTGAATGTTTGTGTCTTGCCTCTGCTTGGTAAAGGTCCTGATACAGGGAAGCAAGCTGACTTGAGTGTTCTCGCTTAATGCGGGCTCCGTGTTTAATTAAAACTCCGCGGATCACTGCCTTATGGGCTTCCCATACAATTCCGGGGTCACTACCTGGGGTGTTGTTGGTTTTAAAGTAATTATCCACTTCTAAAGAGACCTCTTTTAGTACTTTTTCGTCTTGTAGGAGACTTTCATTTAGTCTCCATGTTTTGGATCTGGTATTGGTGTTCTCTGTCAGTGCATATGTTAGCATAATCGGGGCGTGGTCAGACCATGTAATTGATCCTATTTGAGAGTCACGGAGTGCGTGCAATTGTGCATGTGGGAGTAGGAAGTAGTCAATCCTTGAGTACTGTTTGTGGGGGGTCGAGTAGAAGGTATAATCGCGTTCAGTCGGGTGTAGGAGTCTCCACACATCAATCAGTTGTGATCTATGTAGTGTCTTGGAAATGCGTTTCCTAGTATTGGGCGTTACCGAAGATTTCCCTGAAGAAGTATCCTCAGCGGGAATTAGGGGGACATTAAAATCTCCTCCCACTATGAGGTGACCACTCTTAAATTCTAGTAATGTCTCCATGATTTTCTGGATGAAATGATCTTGATGGCAATTGGGCGCATAAATGTTAGCAATGGTCACCTGAATTCCCCCGATCTCCCCCTTGATAAACAAATATCTCCCCTCTGGGTCTGATCTTACATCTATGCATTTCCAGGGGATTCTGTGTGAAATGAGTATAGATACTCCGCGGGTCTTAGATGAGCCGTTAGTAGCATGGTACCCCTGTGGGAAGAATCTTTTTCTCAGGGTGGGGGGACTACTGCCTTTAAAATGGGTCTCCTGCAGTAATGCTATGTCTGCCCTATGATGTTTTAAGTCTTGTAAAAGCATCTTTCTTTTTTCCGGTATATTTAAGCCTTTCGTGTTTAATGAGAAGATGTTAACCGCCTCCATGTTACCCAATATTAAGAGAGGGGGTTGGGATAGAAAAGGGAGAGTAGGCTAGAGGGGAGGGGAGGGGTAGAGGAGAAGTAAGTATTAGAGAAGGAGGTAGATGGAATAAAAATAGATCGTAGAGAGTGCGTATAGGCACCTCTAGACTCTGTTAAGAGTATTCTATTTCACTAGCACCGTAGTGCAAGAACGCTCACCAGTACTGACTGGTAATCGAGCGCGGGCCTAGTTGGGGTTGTGGAAAGGAATAGCCAGAATTAAACTCACTGGCTCCCCCTCCCGCCCCGCTATGTCATTGCATATGTCACGAGATAATTGAAGGCGGCTAAGGCATCTGTATGTGGATGGATGGCATGTTCAAAACATAAACGACAGTTTCCATATAACCAAATATAATTTTTTGTGATACTTATTTATAACAGATAATGATCTTACCCGAGCATGATAACATTTCTTATGTTCAGAATAGAAAGTACCCTCTAGACTTATTTGTGAAGATATGAGAGCAGTCCAGGAATATATGAAATTCAAGAAAAAATGTAAAACAAACTAAAAGCAAACTTCCTAACACTGCATCTCCCATCTCCAGAGCGTATTACCCAGATTCACTGCTCCAGGTTGCAAGGATTCCCAGTAATTTGCCATAATAGAACTAGTCCTCACTTCCAGGAAGACTATTGTCTCCCTGAGCAGAGTGAACGGCTTATGAAGATGGGCAGCTTGTTCCTGTAAGTCTGATGATAGTTCAAAGCTTGACCATAGTCCATCTCTGTTCGCTCCCCTCTCCATCCCAGTGAGCTCTATATAAGCAGTACTCGAGTTCTCAGGCATACTACATATCCTCTGTGGTAGCTTACGGTACCGTGTATGGGTTCATCTGTTAGTCCGCAGCTTATGTAGATCTTCGGTGTAGACTGATCCTCTCCCTAGTTAGTGTCTCAGATAGTCTACACAGATCGGGCTTGTCAGTGTATGCATGAGACGGAGCAGGGGAGGAGGGATTTATGGCTCATACTTTGTAGAATACTGGGGGTCGTATGTCCGTCCTGGAGGAATTTCCTGTATCAGTCACAAGGTAGGTGTGTTCTGCAATAGTGAAAGTCTCCTGAGACTGAGAGGAAAGGGCAAAGAGAAGAGAATACTGTTAATTGCCTGTGAGTCTGTAGGAGTAGAGGGGTTGATCGCTCACCCATAACGGGAACTCAAACAAGGGTCAATAAAGTCAGGGGTGTGGGAGTCTTGTCATGCTCGGGCTGAAAGAAGGTCTTTTATCATCAGAATAGCTAAATAGCGAAATCAAGACTCACGTGTCCCCTCGTTGGAAGGTGCCCTGGATCTCCTTCTGGAGCGTTGTGGACGAGATGATAGGTACCTTTGGGCGGGATGGCCCGGTCTTCCTGTGGGGCGGGGAACGAGGCTCAGCCAGTTTGGAACTTCAATCGGTTCGGTGCCCAGAAAAGTAAAAAGTGCCGGAAGATCCGATGGGGTGCGCAGAGTGAATGAGGCTGTGGAATTCCGGAAGGTGACCGCTAATGGATACCCCCATCTGTACGTGCAGCCTAGTCCTCTAGCCAGCTCCAGGATCGGTTTCAACATTGCTCTCCTTTGTAGTGTGGCTCTAGATAGATCCGGAAGGATTTTAATCTCAGCGCCGTCAAACATAATTTCTCCCCGTTCCCAGGCCTTGCGGAGGACAAGATCCTTTTGGGTGTATCGGTGTACTCTGCATAGTACATCCCTGGGCCTGTCAGTGTCCGCTGATCTAGGGCCGAGTGTTCGGTGAACACGATCTAGCTCGATGGACGTCTGTGGCGCTTCTAGGACCCCCTGCAGAATAGCAATTACGGTAGCCTCCAGGTCCTCTGCTCCGGTAGCTTCTGGGAGACCCCGCAGCCGCAGGTTGTTACGGCGGCTGCGGTCCTCCAAGTCCTCCAAATGGAGCTGTAAGTCCACCGCCGTGGCCATCTGTGTCTCCTGCGATTGCTCCAGGGCTATAATTCGCTGAGTGAGGGTAGAGACCGAACTTTCTCCCGCTTCCACTCTGTCAGAGATCGTTTGCAATTCCTCCCTTATCTCCTGTATATCTCTTGCTTGGGCCTCCTCTACCCGCTGAATGAGAGTCTCGATGTCCGTTTTGGACGGGAGGGCCTCGAAGTCTGCCTTAGTGGGCAAGGCCTGGAGAATGGCGCGGAGGTCATCCGGGACATCTCTCATCTGTCTTGAATGGTTGGCCATGTCGGGATAAGTGTCCACAAAAATCTCTGAATAGCAGGCCGAAGCAGTGTGTGGAGACGTTGGTGTAGATTGTGCGTCGTCCTCGGTCGGGATATGTGCACGTGGCGATGAGACAATGGCGCCCGGTGAGCTCCTCTGTGGGTCCCGAAAGTAGCTCCTTATACTGCTCCGTGGTGTGGAAGTCGGGTTGTTGCTTACCGACGCTCTTGTCTTATATCTCTTATATGTTGGCATGCCTTTTAGATAAAGAAACTAGCCGTCTTTAGTGCGGGTTAGGCAGGGGGAGGCCAGGAGCTCTTCCGAAATGCTTCTTCACACGGCCATCGCTAAGCCACGCCCCCTCGACATGTCATTTTTTGGGGGGGGAGTGGGTACCTAGTTTAGAGTGAGACTTCCTGTCCCACTTCCTCCTTCCTGCTCTTGGCTGCTCCCTCTCTGCAAACTTCTGGGACACGTCACAGGTCCCAGAAGATTACCTGGCCACTAGCAGAGTGCAGCGCGACCGGCCGTGAAGCCGAAAGCTGTCACAGCCGGGGGCCCACAGTTGCTATGATGGTGCCAGCTGAGAGGAGGGGGAGAGGAGCAAGGCTCCGGGAGGCCACTTCGCTGGACCGTGGGACAGATGAGTGGCTGTTTTTTAAAAGTCAGCAAGTACACTTTTTGTAGCTGCTGACTTTTAATAAACTAACAAACTGTGGAACTCCACTTTAGGGACTTATAGAAGATCTGTAAAGCAGAGTGGACCAAAATCCCTCCTGAGATGTGTGCAAACCTGGTAACCAACTACAAGAAACGTCTTACTTCTCTGCTTGCCAACAAGGGTTTCTCCACCAAGTCATGTTTTGCTTGGAGATCAAATACTTATCTTACTCACTGAACTGCAACTCAATTTATAACATTTGTATCATGTTTTTTTCTGGATTTTTGGTTGATATTCTGTCTCTATCATTGAAAATACACCTATGATAAAAAAAAAAATTATAGACCCTTCATTTCTTTGTAAGTGGGCAAACTTACAAAATCTGCAAGGGATCAAATAGTTATTTTCCCCACTGTATATATATATATATATATATATATATATATATATATATATATATATACACTGTATATTTATTTATTAATTATTAGACATGTGCATTCGTTTTCGTCCGAATGCATTTTCGTCTGAATTTCAGGTATTTTCGTTATCGTTTTAACAAACGATAACGAAAGTGCAGAATCCGAAAAACGAAAGATCCAACATAAACAAATGCTTTATTTTCGTTTTCGTTGCTACAACAGTTCGATATAGATAGGAGATTCAACATGATGATGACAATACCAATCGGTGTCCATCAAACCTGTGGTCGAATGTGCCTAACCTTAACTCCATTAGTCCAAGATTATTCTACATAGAGAGAAATGATTCGACATAGAGAGGAAAGATTTGACGTAGGGGAGAAAAGATTTGACATAGGGGAGAAAAGATAAATAAAAATAATGATAATGATGAATGTTATTGGCTGATTGTAACCAAAGAGGAGGAGCAGTAAAATAGCTAGAACTAAGTACACACGTACTTTGGCTTATGGTGTCTGTTGCAAGTTCTAAGAAGTTTCCACGAAGCAGGTAAACTATACAGCGTCGTACAGTTTAGCTGCTCCGTCGAATCTTCTTTGAACATTCGACAGACACCATAAGCCTTCAATGACAGATTTGACCTTAATTTGGATTTTCGGACGAATGCAATTTTTAACGAAAAACGAAATAAATAAAAACGAATTTTGGGAGTAACTAAATAAATTTATTTTTCGGACGAAAACGAAATATTTCAGTGTGCACATGTCTATTAATTATTACTATGTCCCAGTTGGAAAGATTATGCTCACTTGTTGTTCTGGAGAAAATGAGGACCCAACTGGGACACAGCAGGGAGAAAAACTCTTCTCTGCTCGATCCTAAACTAAAGAAAAAAGTTTAGGATAGAGTTACACTATAACTGCTTCTGTTAAACTTGTGCTTTAGTAGTTCCTGAAAACGAAGGAATATTTTGAATTCTGAATTCTGTCGGGCAAAGAAAATGTATTTAACTTATGCAAATAATCTAAAGAAGACATCTTCAGCTATTGCCTTGGCTGATTTCCTCAGGGTATCACAAAACATTATGTTTGCATAGATCAAGGGAGGCAATTGTATTTATAGGTTTCTGTGAATTAGGAGACAAAAGTCAGCACTGTATGAGGAAACGGCTGCCGTGATGCCGTAAAATTACTATCATTTTCATTTGCACTGAGATTTTTTCGGCTTACCGTCAGGGGATGTTTTTGGAATGAGCCTATGACTAATTCATGTATAAACAGCTTCCTGAAACAGTTCCCATATGTTTTTGTGAACGAGGCTGTCTCTTCATTTCCCTTAATGCAGACTGTTTTATAGTATGGATCAACTCTTTCTAGAGAAAGTGCATCAGGGTACAAACTCTTCCATCTAATGCCGTCAGCAGGCTCTGAATTAAAAGGCTTTTTTCTAGCTGGTTTCATCTAAAAAGGTTACATCACACTGCAATGGAACACACACACAAACAGCCGGAGAGGACTGTTCACATGCAAAGCAATACGGCTGTGCAGTGCTACCTGTCAAGCTTGGCCATTAAAATCACTGGGGCTGTGCCCTAACTGAGAGTCAAACACTTGGCTCGTTGCGGCGCGTTAGTGCCATTGTAAATTGCTATTCGGCAAAATAAAAGGCATTAAGGTGATTGAATTATTGCCCCCTGTACACCTGACACCACCACTGCAGACCACTTTTTAGAACACAGGCTAGTGTGAACTTAGCCTAAGGGGCAATAGGGCAATATAGGGCACCAGTAACTCTCCTGATCCAGCAATTAGTTTCACTGCACATATTCACACAGGAAAGCTCTATTTTGAGTCCATTCAATCAGGGGCAGCCGCTCCATTAGGGGCACAGGGGCGCTGCCCCCCTAATCCATGTGCCCGGCCCCTAATCTACATATAGGGTGCCGGATGCATTGATTTCAATGGGTTTTTTTTAAGCACATGTTTAGAGCCTGAGGCTCTAATTGGCTTAAAAAAAGGGTGGGCTTGGTGCACAGAGCACTGCCTCCTGAGCCCACCCAGTTGTGTGACATTAGCAAATTAATATTCCCTAATGTCTTCCTGCTTCTCCTCCCGGCCAATTAAGAAGTTGGTCCTGAGACCCGATTGGCCAGACGAGTGTGTTGAAGAAGAGAGGTGTTGAAGGGAGAAGCAACAGTTCCTCAACACTGAGCGCCACCTTCCCGGCTCCATAGAGCCCGTCCTCCTAGCAGAGCCCATAGCAGAAGCCCGGGCAGCAGCTCTCCATCAGGGGAAGCCGCTCTCCCACCACCGAAGAGGAGATTGCAGTAGCAGATGGGAGAAGAAGCGGGAGCCGGTGTGGGGAGCAGTGTGAGTACCGAGGCTGGCCTGTGTGGGGGAGGGGGGGTGGTGGTTGCGTTATGTGTGAGTGAGTGGGGCAGGTTTGTTTGATGCTCTCCCCCAAAATATTGAGTTCTAGCCGCCACTGCATTCAATGTTCTTATTTTAAATGAAGCCCTGATTAAGAGTGGGGCTTTTTTGACTCCTGAAACACATTGGCTGTTTTTAGTAGAAAACTAATAATGAATTTAGACTCTTATCCTTTGGTATTGTGCTCGTTCCATTTCTGCATGTTTTTTTTGGTAACAGATCGGTCGTTAAAATGGAGCTTGATAGGATAGTTAGAAATGCCCTTGGTGTAGTAAGAGCTGAGATACACCTAGGTTTTTGTTTTATCTCTTGTCATTTTCTTCTAAAGACTGCACCTGTAAATACCCTGTGTATGGCACAAACAAACTCACCACTGTTTGGCACCACATCACTAAACTAGTACTTTTGTCTAAAAAGCTACTTGCCCCCAGCTCACTATATATATATATATATATATATATATATATATATATATATATATATATATATATATATATATATATATATATATATACACACACACACACACAGTATCTCACAAAAGTGAGTACACCCCTCCCATTTTTGAAAATATTTTATTATATCTTTTCATGTGACAACACTGAAGAAATGACACTTTGCTACAATGTAAAGTAGAGAGTGTACAGCTTGTATAACAGTGTAAATTTGCTGTCCACTAAGTGAAAATGTCCAAATTGGGCCCAAAGCGTCAATATTTTGTGTGGCCACCATTATTTTCCAGCACTGCCTTAACCCTCTTGGGCATGGAGTTAACCAAAGCTTCACAGGTTGCCTCTTCCACTCCTCCATGACGACATCACAGAGCTGGTGGATGTTAGAGACCTTGCACTCCTCCACCTTTCGTTTGATGCTCCACAGATGCTCAATAGGGTTTAGATCTGGGGACATGCTTGGCCAGTCCATCACCTTTACCCTCAGCTTCTTTAGCAAGGCAGTGGTCATCTTGGAGGTGTGTTTGGGGTTGTTATCATATTGGAATACTGCCCTGCGGCCCAGTCTCCGAAGGGAGGGGGTCATGCTCTGCTTCAGTATATCACAGTACATGTTGGCATTCATGGTTCCCTCAATGAACTGTAGCTCCCAGTGCCGGCAGCACTCATGCAGCCCCAGACTATGACACTCCCACCACCATGCTTGACTGTAGACAAGACACACTTGTCTTTGTAATCCTCACCTGGTTGCCGCCACACACGCTTCACACCATCTGAACCAAATAAGTTTATATTGGTCTCATCAGACCACAGAACATGGTTCCAGTAATCCATGTCCTTAGACTGCTTGTTTTCAGCAAACTGTTTGCGGGCTTTCTTGTGCATCATCTTTAGAAGAGGCTTTCTTCTGGGACGACAGACATACAGACCAATTTAATGCAGCGTGCGGTGTATGGTCTGAGCACTGACAGGCTGACCCCCACCCCTTCAACCTCTGCAGCAATGCTGACAACTATTGGATATGACGACGAGCACGTGCACTCAACTTCTTTAGTCGACCATGGTGAGGCCTGTTCTGAGTGGAACCTGTCCTATTAAATCACCACCATGCTGCAGCTCAGTTTCTGGGTCTTAGCAAACTTCTTATAGCCTAGGCTATCTTTATGTAGAGCAACAATAATTTTTTTTCAGATCCTCCGAGAGTTCTTCGGGATGAGGTGCCATGTTGAACTTCCAGTGACCAGTATGAGAGATCGAAAGCGATAACACCAAATTTAACACACCTGATCCCCATTCACGCCTGAGACCTTGTAACACTAACGAGTCACATGACATCGGGGAGGGAAAATGGCTAATTGGGCCCAAATTGGGCATTTTCACTTAGGGGTGTACTAACTTTTGTTGCCAGCAGTTTAGACATTAATGACTGTGTGTTGAGTTATTTTGAGGGGGCAGAAAATTTACACTGTTATACAAGCTGTACACTCACTACTTTACATTGTAGTAAAGTGTTGTCACATGAAAAGATATAATAAAATATTTACAAAACTGTGAGGGGTGTACTCACTTTTGTGAGATACTGTATATATATATATATATATATATATAGTATATCATAATTATAACAAAAACGTGGACAGTGGGATACTTCTCTAATATGCCATTTTTTTTTCTAAATTGCTGACTCTTGTTTCCAGTCTTTCGAGAAGTACAATTATAATATTCGAAGGTTAAATATATTATCCCAATGTTTAATTTTAACTCTGCAGAAATGCTTGGAAGCTAATTGGTTTCTACAGGCAACCAGAATTTTCCTTTTTAGCACACTTTTCATAAGCACCTTAATAATTGACTTTGTGCAGCCTTCCCATTTTTTTTAGCTTTGAAAGCAAAATTATTAATAGACATGACCCACAAATTGACCTCAATAAATGGTCAAAAAAGAAGTGCAAAGTAATACCTGCTGATCTTGCCAGATCCCGTGCTCTCTGCCTGTGCTGACTGTTATAAGTTACACTGTTCTCAGCTATCTCTTCAGTTAACTTCAGCTCTCTCCCCCTTTTTTTTCTGCCAGCTCAGACAAGCTTTATAAATTCTGGACTTTGAATGGATGTAGAGAAGAAAATATTGTAGATGAACAGGTACAACTTGTGTAGAAGGATTTGTTTCATCCGAGGCCAGTCACTTCACTGGATACAGGCAGTCCCCGGGTTACGAACATGATAGGTTCTGTAGGTTTGTTCTTAAGTTGAATTTGTATGTAATTTGTGTGTAACTCCAGCCCAAAAAGTTATTTTTATGTTTTGGATAGCATAGGGAAGGGTTAGCTGGCCATGAAGTGATGTGGGATTGCTGACAGGTCAGCCAGACAGTAGGTGGCAGCATGCGGGGAGCAGCAAGATGGCCGTCCGGCGGTTTCTGCGCCCAGACTTCATTCTGCCTCCGTTTTTAAGTACGGGTCATATGTAAGTTAGATGTGTGTAATACGGGGACTGCCTGTATATCTAAGGGTTTACAACCACATTAAGGGCCGGTTCACACTGCTGCAGTGCGAATTTAGCGAGATTTTATTCCGATTGCGTTGCAAATTCCTAATGCTCTTGCGATTCTACTGCAAATTTTGCAGTCTATGGAGCTGAATTCGCATCGTACACGGATCAAACTCGGAAATTTGATCAAACACGGATCAAACTCGGAAATTTAGAAAAATTACGCAGCTTAGATTCGCAACGCATTGATGGGAACGGCACTCATGGAAAACGATGTTATTAAAATGACTTGCGAATTTGAGCGATCGCAACAGGTCAAATTCGCAATAGAATTCGCAGCAGTGTGAACCGGCTCTAAAGGTGGTAATTGCAGAAAAAATTTGTTTTGTTATTGCATCTTTTAGTAAACTATTCATATTATGTCTTTTTTTTTTTTGCCTGGAGTTCAGCTATAAACAAAGATTTATTGGTTGCTGAACAATATATTTTTGTCACAACAATTTTAAATTACAGTAAAAACTTGGATGGCGAGCATAATTTGTTCCAGAAACATGCTTGGAATCCAAAACACTTGTATATCAAAGCGAATTTCCCCATAAGAGATGCTGGAAAGTCAAATGATTCGTTACACAACCATTAATTCATAGGTTTTTCAGTTTATAGTCCATATAAAAAGATTATAGCAATGTGACCAGGTTATGTAACCATAAAATGTCCATCCACAAATGGAAGCCTCCACAAGGGGATTAGAAGCAAAATCCAGCAGGAGCTACAGAGTATGAAAGAGGCGAAGAGAAGAGAGGCGCCTCTAAGTGTAGCAATATGTTGCTAAATGTTGTGCTTTCATTAATTGTAAATATATTGCTACACTTAGAGGCGCCTCTCTTCTCTTTTATACTCAGTTGTGACATGACACTACTTGTATATCAAGACATCGCTTGCATAGCAAGTCAAAATGTATTAAAAAATGTTGCTTGTCTTGCAAAACGCTCCCAAACCAAGTTACTCTTAAACCAAGGTTTTACTGTATATTCCCCAAGGGTACTCATATATGTTATACATTTTACTTACAGATGACCTGGACATAGATCACAGCTTCGTCATGGCCCGCCACATTCTCCGCTTTCACCGACACTCTGTATATTCCAGGGCTCTCATAACGGTGTCGAATGGGCTCACCGGTCAAAGTGAGATTCACGTAAATTGCCTTGAATCCATCCCCCAAGTTCACCTGGTACTTGGTGTTCAGAATATCCCCCTGTAGGAAACAATGGAAGATCCACACTTCAATGCTAGAGATGAATCATGCTATAGAACAGTGATGGTGAACCTTGGCACCCCAGATGTTTTGGAACTACATTTCCCATGATGCTCAACTACACTGCAGAGTGCATGAGCATCATGGGAAATGTAGTTCCAAAACATCTGGGGTGCCGAGGTTCACCATCACTGCCATAGAAGGTCATAGAAGCAGATTTTAGAAGTCCTGTCTCACAGCCCTCCTTGCCTTGGTTTGGGGAGACTTTTTTTTTTTAATTTCTTTTGGCACTTCTTGGTTTCTGGCCTAGGCCATAATGATGTCATACATCCCAGGAATCTTCATGGGCTTTTTTTTCTTTCATCTGGAGGATTTCTTAGGGGGCTTTCTCAGCTAAGCATGCCCTCCTCCCTGCATGCCTAAGCTAAGGGCAAATGGATTCCAGTAAGTAAATGCTTACATGAATCCTCTGCCCTTATTCAAGATGGTCGTGGCTAGAAATACTGGGGGGGGGGGGGGGGCAGGGGCGGGGTTCTTAACAAAATAAAGTATGGAGACATGGCTAGAGACATTGATAGATGGGTGAATTTGCTTTGAATATTAAAAATTTATGAAATAGTGTTTTCAGTTTCTACTGCTCAGATACAGTTTAATTCTGCTTTAGGATCCATGCACACTGGCTTAACCACTTTACGACCGCCCTATTGTAGCCTTACTACTACAGGGCGGCCGCTGTGCACAGGATCATTTATATACATTATACGTGATTCCGCACTTCCGCCGGCGGCATGCTCCCGATGTGATCAGCGGGTACCGTGGACCCGATCGTTCTGTACACATGGAAGAATGGCAGTCTGCCTATGTAAACAAGGCAGATTACCGTTCTGTCAGTAGGGAAGGCATAAATCCTGTGGACCATGGATCCATGCCTTACCCTAGCAAGAGCACCTCCCACACAGTGCACAAACACTGGCTAGGCACACAGTTAACCCTTTGATCGCCCCAGCTAGTGTCAATAGTACAGTGACAGTGCATATTTTTTAGCACTAATCACTGTATTAGTGTCAGTGGTTCCCATAAAAAGTGTCAAAAGTGTCAGTTAGTCCTGCTATAAGTCGCTGATTGCCGCAATTACTAGTAAAAAAAATAAATAAATAAAAATTCCATAAATATATACCATATCTTGTAGAAGCTATAACTTTTGCGCAAACCAATATAAGCTTATTGGGATTTTTATTTTACCAATAAAATGTAGTAGAATACATATTGGCCTAAATTTATGAAGAAATTAGATTTATAGCAGAAAGTAAAAAATATCGTTTTCTTTTTCAAAATTGGCGGTCTTTATTTGTTTATAGCGCAAAAAATAAAAAGCAAAAAATAATACCACCAAAAGAAAGCTCTGTTTGTGGGGGAAAAAAAGGACATACATTTTATTTGGGTACAGCGTTGCACGACCGCGCAATTGTCAGTTAAAATAACACAGTGCTGTATCGCACAAAATGGCCTGGTCATGAAGGGGGTAAATCTCCCGGAACTGAAGTAGTTAAAAAACGCTGCTTATAGAGAGGAGTTTAGCTTTTTGCATGTAGAAGTAGCTCAATGTTATCCTATGTGTCCATGCACATTAGGACATTTAGAGGCAGAAAAACAAATCCTTGGGTTTTGCATTTTTGAGAGGAGTTTCTGGCAGTAAAAACGGCAAAACACCTTTACAAAAACGCTCTATATAAGCGTTTTCCTTTTCTGCCAAAAGAACTGGCGTTTCGTGCATGGAGTAGTAAGAAGAGTCGGCAACACTGTAATCCTTGAAGTGTCGTTTATTGGTACATCAGAGTGACAATAAAACAATAAACTGACGCGTTTCGGCAGTAACCTTAGTCATAGCTGCGCAGCTACGACTAAGGCTACTGCCGAAACTCGTCAGCTTTATTGTTTTATTGTCACTCTGATGTACCAATAAATGGCACTTCAAGGATTACAGTGTTGCCGGCTCTTCTTACTACTGTTGCATTGGAGTGTGTTGGGATACATCGAGCCTCGGCACCTGGATTGAGTTGTCCCTACAGAGAGCGCTGTTACCCTTCTTTGTTTCGTGCATGGACCCTAAAGCTGGCAATAGAGATTTTCCTACAGGAATTCTGCAAAATAAATCGTTAAATAATTTTGTTCAAAAGCCCTTAAAAGTTTAAAAAAGACTTACCACTTGAATGAAATCCCAGATATAATAAACAAGATTCATTACAATATGTACAATTTTCTTCCCCCGTATGAACACTGTATTCGCGGTTAGAATTTAATTCAATCAAGAACATTTTTCTATCAATCTCCTTTGAATTTTCTCCTCACTACGGTTGACAGTGACTGTTGATTGAACTCCAGTAAGTAATTGAAAACTAAATGTAAGTTCCAAAAATGAAAATTTTTGAAGAAGATTGTGCTGGTGTACGGCCAGCTGTATACTCACCTGTTCCTGATCTAGAATAATAGCTTTGTGGGCCTGCGCACACACTACGCACTCATTCATTCCTACTCTTTGGAGTAAGAGCTCTCCATAGGATAATGAGAGTGCAGTGCGCATGGACGGGCCAAACCTTCAAAATTGGGCCAACTGGTCAGCAATATCAGGTCAGCTGATTTAGGGACAGATGGGTATAACATTGAAAGGAGGGCCGAGGGTTGGTGGACTACATTATAAATATATCTATCTTATTAGCCTATCAGTATGTTTTTCTTTTTAAGAAGGACATTGAGGTGCCCAAAGAAACCAAGAAAAAAGGGGAGAGAACATTGGTGTCCCAGGGTTTGATATGGAGCCAAATCCTCCATACTGTAAACCAGCAGTGCATTTTCATCCCCATGCCTATGGGATTTACCTGGTCCTGCTGTAATATGAATGTTATATCTTCTCCTGGCTTCATAGCATAGGAGTCTCCTTTTACAGAGATGCGCAGACCTTTGGGTGCTAGTAGGGGGCACTGAAAGCGAATAAGATTTTCCTGAAGGTCAATACCCCCTTCACACACATTGGATACCACTTTCCGATACCTGCAATTAAAAAGTAAAAGGAACATAGACCATGCTTTAGTATATACAATAAATAGTCACAATAGTAGCCAGCTGAACTTTTGGCTTCAGTGCTCTTTGAATCTCTCAATTGGAAGAAGTATGCAGATCAGGAGTTTTGACCTCCCTTACCACATGCTTATTCCAGGTCTGAGGTTCAAAGTATTGAAGCCAGAGATATGCAGGTAAGTAGCAATTTCAGAGTCCAGTCAATCAATATATTTTGCTCATGACAAGTTTTCTTTAGGAGAAGCAAACTCAATACACAATGGGGGAGATTTACTAAAACGCGAACATGCAAAATATGGGGACTGATTTACTAAATGCAAATAGACTGTGCACTTTGCAAAGTGCAGTTTCCCTCTGAAAGTGCAGTTGCTCCAGAGCT